>CM053580.1:317282199-317389948 GCA_028627135.1 Pseudochirops cupreus | reverse complement strand
GATCCTTCTTGTCCCCAAAGAAGGAATCTAGAGTTTGGTTGTTGTTCTTACTTTGCTTCTCAGGTTGGCCTGCTCATGTTGGCCAGTCAGTTACTTAATTTTTTAGCTCTGTGGAACTCTGCTTCCAGAGGGGAAAGCTCTGTCCCAAATTGCTCGGGTTTTCACAGCTGCTGGGGCTATTAGGGGGCTGCCTTTTTTTTTTCGCAGCCCCCACCAGCTTTGGTTCACTGAAAATTCAAACCAGGACCACCACCCAAGATCACCATCTGGATCCAGACCGCTCAGCACAAGAGCACTTAGCCTCTGAACAATCGCTTGGCTCCCCTAGGGCCACCACTTCTGCCACTTCCTTGCCCTGGAGGCATTTTGGCTGGACTGCTTTTCTCCCCCAAGTTTAGCTGAGTTCCACTGACCTTTCACTTAGTACTTGTTTCTTATGGCTTGATAATTCTGGAAACTGCCACAGCTGCCACTGATCCACTCTCCTGAAGGCTCCAGCTGCAGCCCATCCTGGCTGCCCCTGGGGCCAGCCCCGGTTTCAGGCTGGGCTGGGTTTGGCTGCCAGGGCTGCGATCATCCCTTCCTGCCGAGCTGCCTTCAGCGGGAGGAGTATTTTTGTGAGTTTTATAGCCCTAAAATTTGTTTAGATTCATATTTTATGGGTATTTGAGGTGGCTATGCAGGAGCTGTGGAACCTTGCTGCTCCTATTCCACCATCTTGGCTCCCCTGGTTTCCTTTTCAATGTAAACCTTCAAGCAAAAGCTGAATAACCATTTGTTGAGTATGTTGGGAACAAGGGTCCTTTTTCATTTATGGTTTGGATTAAACGGTTGCTGAGGTCCCTTCCAGCTATCAAGCCCAGCCTAGTTCTCTTTGGTTTTTGTTCTTTCTTCTCCATTCTAGGTTCAGAGAGTAGAGTTTTCTATCTGAATTGAGAGCCCTGGCCATGAGGGTGTGGGAACCTAAGAATTCAGACTGGGTATTGGCAATCAACTCATCCCCAATGCCCTGAGGAGGAAGAATCCAGGATTCTAACCCATAAGATTCTGACTTTGGACATGAACCTGGTGGGACTATTGATATAAAGGAACTAAGCTGAGTTGTGAGCTTAGGCCCTACCCCACCACATCCCTCAAAGAGACTAAAGCGTAAAGAGAAGATTATACCCCTAAAATGTTAAAGGTAAATGCTTGTGCTTTGTTCTGGCTATCTATTTGCAATAAATATTTCTTTGTAAAAGTTCACCCAATGTTAAGTGTTTAAATGGAACAGCAATGTTATTCCCCTAAAATAAGAAAACACAGTCAACAGCAAAGAACATAGACACCCCCCAAACTACTCAGGGTACCTAAAAAGGGGGGAAAGTAACTGGCCTAGCCCTCACACAGGGACCAGTATTCATACCCCGCTGGCACCAGTCACTACATAGAATAGAATAGAAGTTTCTTGAGGACAAGGGATATTTTGTTTTTGCCTTTGTATCTTCTCTGCCTGTCATATAAATGTTTGCTCTGAAGGGCTTAATAAATATCTGTTGAATTGAATTGAATCCACATTTTAAAAGTACTAAAAACTCTAAAAAAAAAATAGGTCTTTAACTAAGCCAAGGCTTCACATATGACATTAATTTTTTTCTCCCCAAAATGAAAGAGGAAAGTAATTAACTTTTATTGAATTTTCTGGGGGAAAAATCATTTTTAAATGTCTATATAATATTAGGCCTAAATATAATTAAAATTATTGCCCATGCTGCCATTTTTCAATTACTGGAGTATAAAACAAAAGCCGTGTTTGATAGCAAAATGAAATATCCCATTTACAGACAGAAAAGAACATTGTGTTTATGTGAATTTCTTACATGTTTGAAAAAGCAAAAAGGACCAGCAGGGAAAATGACATTTTGTAGCCTATACAGTAGATAAACACTAATTTTACTTAAATATTTTTCTCTCCTGAAAAAAAAATTGATACAAATAGATAAGCACATAGATATATGGATAGGTAGATGAATGAATGATTATGATAGATACATAATAAATATATAGACAGACAGGCAGATAGATAAATAGACAGACACATATGTCTATATCTACACACACACACACACACATATATATACATATACATATATATATATACACACACACACACACACACACACACACATACACACATACATAAACACACATACACACACAGAGACACACATTCCTTCTGGATAGATTTCCCCTTCAAACTTTTTTGTTTGTCATTGTTTTGAAAAGTTTGGGCAACCTAGATGAAAAGGTGAGTGAAATTAATTTTTAAAAACAAAAGGAAAAAGTTTGACTACTGTCTTCAATGACTGGAACTCTTCGTATAGAAGCTCAAGCATTTCAGCAACTTATTGTCAATTATGGTCTAGGCAAGTTGCCAAGAGTGCTGAGATATTAAGGTATTGCCCTTGCTTATACATGTAGCATATGTATAGTTTCCAGACTTACTCTTCCAAACCATACTTGTACTGGCAGGTCCCCAGAGCAAGGCTGGGGCAGGAGGGAGGGGCAGCTTTCTCCAGCACTATAGCTTGGGAAATTCCATTAATACTACATTTCCCCATTATTAATTACAGTATCTCACCAATACTTAGCTTGTCAATATCTCATCAACATTAATTAACCAGTTAGCACTAATTAGCCTGTACAGAGGGATATTTGCTAAGAAATTATAACAAGGAAAGAACAATTTTTAAAATCCCCACCCCCAAGCTGAGGGTGGGTGCCTGGGGAGAGTAAGTTCAAATTTAAAGTGGTTTGATACAAAGCATACCCTCACCAAGCTCACTCCTGGGGGTCATATAATTTATGGACAAGTTGTTCCCTGTTTTGCAGAACATAGTGTCTTTGAAACTAGATCAATTCATCACTGGGCTAGGGGCAGCAATTTACTCCTTAAGACTGTCTTCTCACGAAACGTGACTGCAGCATCTATCAGTCAACACCGGTATGGACTTGCTAGACCTCTGGTAGATCCTCCAACATTCTAAAGTTCACAAAGTTTTTATCTTGTCTGTACTGATCTGTCTCCAGTACCATTCATGTAAGAGCAGGAAAGAAAAGTCACACCAAGGACAGAAGAAATAGAGGTAGCATTGGCTATGGCAATGGGAAACTTCTCAAGTTAAGTAGAAAATGCTGGATTCTAGTTAATCAGTACTCAAAACTACAATCTCCAAGGCAGATGCACTTTGTTCCGAGAAAAGCCCCTTCCGCATCCCAGTGGAGAACAATACTTTCCCTTACACCTCATATTGAAGAATGCTATCACAGGAGACCATTATCCCTTTAAGGCAAGTGTTTTCCTTCCCAGAGATGCTATGTGTTTCTATGAATTGTGACGCTACTAGAATAATTATTCTTATTCCTAGGTCTGGTCCTGCTGGTTGAATAAATGAATTAATGAACATCACTCCTCGGCTCAAAAATCTTCAGAGACCTCCTACTGTCTACTTAATAAACCCTTAGTCTGACATTCTAGAACCTCCACTCTTGACCCTGGGCCTGGAATATAATCCTTTTCTCTTTTCACTCTAGAATTCTTACCTGTCTTTTACAGACCAAATCAAATGCCACTTTGTCCATGAAATCAATAGTAGTCATGAAATCAGTAGTATTACCTCTAGGGCCTCACAGAGTTCTTCCTTCAACAACTTGCCAATGAACTTACAGAGTATCCCATATTATAATTATCAAAGACTTTTTCTTTTTAAAAAAATTTATTATATTTTGAATTCATGGAACAAAATAATCATTTCCATAACACAGTACAATAAAAAAAAAAGATGATTGCACATGAAACTACAAATTTGTCATGTACAACTTGCTATTCCCTCCAAATATACAATGAAGTTATGATGTAAATTTCTTTCCTTTTTTTCTTCCCTCCCCCATTCCACCCTAGAGACGGTTACTGTTAGACACAAATAGGTATGTATGTACACACATATATATATGTATATATATGTGTGTGTATAAAATTATTCTTTACATATGTCTATTTATCAGTTCTTTCTCTGTATACAGATAGCATCTCCTCATATACCCTTTATTTTTAGTTTGTGTATTTATAATAGGGCAAATGATTTAGTCATTCAAATTTGTTCTTAAAATAATATTGCTGGGGGGCAGAACCAAGATGGCAGAGTAAAAGCAGGGACTTGAGAGAGCCCCCAAACCCCTCCAAATACCTGTAAAAAATTATTATAAACAAATTCTAGAGCAACAGAACCCACAAAATGATGAAGTGAAACAAATTTCCAGCCCAAGACAACATGGAAGGTCAATAGAAAAGGTCTGTTGCACCAGTCTGACAGAAGAGTGCTGTCCAGCATAGGCTGTACCAGTACAGACAGGGCCCCCCAGCAAACCACAGCAGGACCCAGGGGACTAAATCACTGGTAGCTGTGGCAGTTTCCAGACTTCTCAACCCATAAATGCCAAAGATAATTTAGAAGATCAGTAGGAAAGGTCTGTCAGACCTGGGTGAGAGAAATGGTACAAACCCCAGGGTGGCAGCTGCAGTGAAGGCAGCAACTATTACTTCAGGGGCTCTTAGCCCATAGACAGTGGGAGGATCAACTGTCTGATCACAGGGGGATTGCAAGGATTTCTTTTCTGGTACTGAGGTAGGATTCTCTTGTTTTGCCCTGCTTGGATCTGGGTTGCAGTCCTGAGTGGTGGTCCTGGGGGGAGGAGGAGCACCAGTGTGGCAGAGTTTGTGGCAGCAAAGGAGAGGGAACCCCTTCTCACAGCTCTGAGGCAGAAGAGAGTGTTTGAGGTCACTCACAGACCAGAGCACAGGCCAGGAGAGGAGTAAACATCTCTCCTTTCATCACACCACCTTGGAAGAAATGAAAATTTATAGGTCCCTAGAAGTGCCTCTGAAAACAGCTACACAAAACTCCTGAAGCTTGGGATAGTATTCCCTCCACACCAGAAGTAGAGCCCTACCTTAACAAAAAGTTAAATAGTCAAGTAATTGGCTGAGAAAATTATTAAACAACAGGAAAAAAAAACTCAGAATATAGAATCTTACTTTGCTGACAAAGAAGATCAAACCATACACTCAGACGACAACAATAAAGCCAAAGCTCCTATATCCAAATCCTCCAAGAAAAATGTGAATTGGTTTCAGGCCATGGAAGAGCTCAAAAAGGATTTTGAAAATCAAGTAAGAGAAGTAGAGGAAAAATTGGGAAGAGAAATGAAAATGATGCAAGAAAATCAAGAAAAACAAGTCAACAGCCTATACCTATTTAGGCATAAGTATAGGTACTTAACAATAAATAATCATACCTGAGATTTAAACTTCCAGGAGCCAAGATGGCAGAGTAAACAGCATGTTGCTCTCATCCCCTCTTGATCTTGAAAAACCCAGAGAATTTTGCCCCAAGAAAAATCCTGGCACAGTGGAGCAAGCAGAGAAACAGGTTATGGCAGTCTTTTACCTCTAGCTCAGGAGGCTAGGGGGTTAACAGAAAAGCTCCCTCTTGCTACGGTTCAAGGGGACAAGAGCAGCATGGGAGACGTCTCAGCAGGCCAGCAGGCCCCACCTCAGTGAACCAATGGGAGATCCTGAGCCCCAGGGTGGAGGAGCAGGCAAGTGCCAACACCAGGCACACACTGCCTCCAGCTCAGCACCAGGTAAAATACCAGACCACTATAACATACAACTGCAAGCACTTGAGGCTTGAAAATCAATGAGAGCAAAAAACCAATAACCAGGTCCCTAGCCCCCACACAAGAAGTCTGGGACAGTGCCCCTGGGCCCCAGAAGCACAGATCAAATTTAAAAGACAAAAAAAGAGCAAAAAACATGAGCAAGAATAATTTTTTTTTAATCAATGACCGTAGTGAAAGATCTTGGTGACAGGGAAGATCAAAACACAAATTCAGGAGAGGACAACATGGTCAATATACCCACATCTGAAACCTCAAAGGGGAATAGTAATTGATCTCAAGCCCAAAAAGTCTTCTTGGAAGAGCTCAAGAAGGATTTTAAAAGTCAAGAGAGGTGGAAGAAAAATTTTAGAATATAATTGAAAAATGGAAAAAAGTACACTGAAGAAAACAACTCCTTAAAAATTACAATTGACCAAATGGAAAAGGAGGTGCAAAAGGTAACTGAAGAAAACCACTCATTAAAAATTAGAATTGGGTATCTGGAAGCTAATGAGACATCAAAAATCAGTCAAACAAAATCAAAAGAATGAAAAAATAAAAGAAAACATAAAATTCCTCATTGGAAAAACAACTGACCTGGAAAATAGATCCGGGGCAGAGAATTTAACAATTATTGGTCTACATGAGAACCACGATGGAAAAAAGAGCATGGACAGCATCTTTCAAGAAATCCTCATGGAAAACTGCCCTGAGATTCTACAATCAGAAGGTAAAACAGTTATCAAAAAAAACCACCAATTACTTCCTGAAAACACCAAGGAATATTGTAACCAAATTCCAGAATGATCAGATTAAGGAGAAAATGCTACAAGCAGTCAAAAAGAAACAATTCAAATATCATGGAACCAACGCCAGGATCGTGCAGGACCTTGCAGTTTCTACATTAAATGATTAGAAGGCTTGGAATATGATATTACATAAGGCAAAGGAGCTTGGATTACAATCAAGGATCAACTACCCAGCAAAACTGAACATGGTCTTTCAGGGGAGGAGATGAACATTCAATGAAATGGGGGACTTCTAGACTTTCCTGAAGAAAAGGCCAGAGCCCAATGGAAAATTTGATCTTCAAATATAGGATTCAGAAGAGGCATAAAAAGGTAAACAGGGGGAAAAAAAAACAACATGTTATTCAATAAGGGCAAGCTGAATACATCCATATATATGGAAGGATGATACTTGTAAGTCCTGAGAATTGTGTATTTATCATGTTTCTTTTTTTTTTGGAGGCAGAAAGGCAAGGCAATTGGGGTTAAGTGACTTGCCCAAGGTCACACAGCTACTAAGTGTCACGTGTCTGAGGCTGGATTTGAACTCAGCTTCTCTGGCCTCCTGGGCTGGTGCTCTATTCACTGCACTACCTAGCTACCCCTGTATATTTATTATGACATTTAAAAGGGATATACATAGACAGAGGATAGGGGTATAAATTAACTGATATGACAATAAAAAACCTAATTAAGGGGTACAGAGGGATTGTAATGGGTGAAGAGGAAAGGAGGAGATAGAAAAGGGTAAATTACATCACATGAAGAGGCACAAAAACATATTATAGTAGAGGGAAAGAAGGGAAGGAGATGAGCATTGTTTGAACTTTATTCTTATTGTATTTGGTTCAAGGAGGGAATAATATACTCAGTTAAGTATAAAAATCTAAGTTGCCCTACAGGCAGTAGGAGGGGAAAGAAAAGGGATGGGGCCTGATTTAAGGGAGGGAAGATTGAGGGAGGCAATGGTCAAAAGCAAAACTCTTTCAGGAGGGGAAGGGAAAAGGGAGAAATAAAAGTAGACAAGGGGAAGGGTGGGGGAAATAGGATGGAAAGAAAGACACGGTTATCACAACTGTGAATGTGAATGGGATGAACTCTCCCATAAAATGGAAGTGGATAGCAGAATGGATTAAAAACCATAATCCTATAATATATTGTTTATAATAACCATTCCTGACATTTATGATGGCTTTAAGGTTTGCAAAGCAATTTTCATACTTTAACTCATTTGATTCCCACAACTCATGACTTGTCCAGGGTCAGACAGAAGTGATGTATTAGCAATAGATCTTCAGCCCAGATCTTTCTAACTTCAGAGACTTTGCTATGTCAAGCTGCATCTTCCAGTGCTGTCATACCACATTCTACTGATGGGTTTCTAGTTTATTAGCATGAAAATGAGACTTAAAAAAAAAAAAGTTTGATTGACATGATACAATTACCCAGCTGTGATTGTTAAAGAAGTAAAATCAAAAGTAACTTGTGCTGACAGATTCTTTAAAGACTCCATATTAAAATGCAGAGAGGAGATATTCACACTTAAACTGCCAGATATTAAATACTAAAGTAAAAAAGTAGCTCTGAAACAGCCAGGTTGATGGCATACTAGGAAATATCTATATTTGTTTATAGACCTGTACACTTATCTTAGCAAGGTAATGTGACCTAGTAAAAAGGGCATTTGACTTTGAATCAGAGAACCAGGGTTCAAATCCTACCTAAGCCTCATACTATCTACATGATCATAGTCATTTTTTTGTTTTTTTTCAAAGACTGCTAAAGTAGACAAACCATTACCTGATTTGATTTGTTTTTACTGAAAAAACACACATGACCTAAATAAAGGAGAAATCATGAGATATAAAGAAGAAATAAAGGGAGGAAATTCTTAGAAACTATTTTGTCCAACTACATGCCAAAATAACTGATAAATTAAAAGAAATAGATGAATATTTATAAAAATGACAAAATTCCCAATTTAAACAGAACAAGAAATAGTATAAACAATCTAATCTTAAAAAAAAATTTGACCATAAATAGACACCAAAAGGTGGGGGAAAACTGTACTTACACATGAAATTCTATCAAATATTCAAAGATTAATAAAAAAATTTGCAAAAATCAGAAAATAAGGCATCTTCCCAAATTCCTTCTAAGAAACAAATATAGTCCTGATACCTAAACTAGGGAGAAGTAAAACAGAGAAAGAAAATTAGGCCAAATAATCTAATGAAAATTGATACAAAATGTTTGTAGCAAAGTGACTATAGCAATATTATTAAAAGATTAATTCACTTTGATCAGGCTGGATTTATGCTACGAATTCAGGGTTGGTTTAGCATTAAGAAAGTTATAAATATAAGAGGTCATAGTAAAAGCAAAAGCAATATGTATGTGTATCACTATCTAGCAAAAATTAAGCTTAGATTCACATGTTACACGACATTCTACAATAAATTCAAAATGGATACATGACCAGAATATTAAATCGTACTATGAAAAAGAGGAGTAAACTACATACTTTTCAAGGTTATGAGTAAGAGATGAAATCTTAATCAAGCAAAGGAAGAGGCAATTATAAAGATAAAACAGATCATTTCAATCACATTAAATTGAAAGGTTTTTCCCCACACAAAAAATAACATATTTAGGATAAAAGGGGAAATGGCCAAATAAGAAAAAATCTTTGTATCAAAGATTCATAATAAGAGTTTTATATCCAAAATATATAAACAACTAGGAGAAATATTTAAGACCAAAATATATCCCCTAGTAGATAAGTGGTCAAAGGGTATAAACCAATGGTTCTCAGAAGAGAAACTGCAAACTATGAACAACCTTATGAAAGAATATTTCCAAATCACTAATTACAGAAATACAAATTAAAACAATCCTGAGGTTTCACCTGACACCCAGCAAATTAGCAAAGATGACAAAAGACAGGAACAGTAAGTGTTAAAGGCATTGTGGAAAGAGAGAAACTCTAATGCATTGTTGGTAGAGCTATGAAATAGTATAACCATTCTTAAAAGTGATTTGGAATTAAGCAAATAAACTTAAAATGTTCATGCTCCTTTACCCAGAGATTCCACTGCCACTTACCCAAAGAAACCATTGACTTAAAGAAAGGCTTCACATATATTAAAATATTTTAAACACCATTTTTTGTGGTTGCAAATAACAGGAGGGGGGGAGGGAGCCCTCAGGCCTGGGGAAATAGAAGCACATCCATTGGGGAATGCCTAAACAAATTGTGGTACATTAATATAATAGAATAAAAGTATGATGTAAGAGGTGACAAATGTGATCTGATTCAAAATGTAATATGCAGAGCCAAAAAATAAAACACAATGACTACAATAATGTAAATGAACAGAATGATCACCGCAAAATAATGGAAAAGAATGTTGTGAAATTATAAAGAACAAGGTTGACCTTTAGGAAGAGATATGAAAAATCAATCCTGACCTCTACTCCCATGCTCTTCCAAAGTGTTTACAGTCTACAGATAAGAAACATTTCATATAACAACAGATTTTTTCCTTTGCTGATTTTTTCATTTTAAAACCTGTGGGTTATGTTCAATTTGTAACAATGAAAATACATCCTGCATATCAGATATTTACATTACGATTCATAACAGTAGCAAAATTACAGTTATGAAGTAGCAACAAAATTAATTTTATGGTTGGGGGTCACCACAACACGAGGAACTGTATGAAAGGGTCGCGGCATCAGGAAGGTTGAGAACCACAGTCACAAAGGATGGCTCTCTGGAAGTGGAAGGGATATAGGGGGAAACCTACACAATGTGAAAACAAAGGACCTCAATAAAAGTTTGGGTTTTTTTCAATATTGAACCCCTCTCAAAAAATGACTACATCAATAGATAACAGAAGCAGTTTATCACAAAACACAATACTTATTCCTATTGTGGCTGTTCATCCTTCGTTCTCCAGGAGGAACAATGACTTTACCCAAGTGACATCTTGACTTGCAAGTGAATTAGATTTAAGTGAGGCAAAGCTGTGCAAAGTTAGCCTCACTCTCTCCAGTCATTGGAGTCCAGGAGCAAGACATGTCAAGAAGACTAGGGATGGCCCAGGATACATGGGAGAGCTTGGCCTTTTTAAGCTCTTTCCCAGGTCTTAGTTTATCTGAGGCAATGTCTATTCAGTGACCAAGGGAACTGAGTTTCCTTATTAAGGAAAGTAAGAATTGAGACAAAAGGTGACCTCATTCGCCATCACAAAAGAATCGGTCTGGAAAGGGAAGACCCTTAGAGTTTTGGGCCAGAACAGAAAACAATTGCTATTTATACTCACTCTGTGCCATCAAAACCCAAACAATGAGCTAGGGAGGCTTGGGCCGGGACCTATTATTGGCCAGTCAATGATAGCCAGAGTGATTTGGGTTTAAAGAGACAGTCAAATAGTCCTATATGAATCAAAATGGACTTTTTAAAAACTTGATGTTTTCAGAACTGTATTTCAAGAAATTATAAATGAAAACCACATGAGGCAAAGAGTTAATTGTCTCAGCTATTGGGGGGGGGAGAATAATGATAAAATAAAAAAATGAGGTGGGGGGAACCTAGCCACTAACCCTTAAGAAGTATAAGTGAAGGAGGAAGAAGAGGAGGAAGAGGAGAAGCAGCAGGATTGTCCAACTGAACTGGCCAGTTGGGTCCCCAGGGGACAGCTACTACTACTCACAGATTGTTGTTCATCCTTTGTTCTTGAAGAGGACCAATGACATCACAAAAATGATGTCTTGACTTTCAAGAAAATTGGGCTTAACTGAGGCAGAGCTGTGCCAAATCATCAGCCTCACTCTCTCCTCCAGATTCACCGGAGTTCAGTGGTAAGACATAAGTCAAGACAACTGGCAATGACCCTTCATTTCTGTTAATAATACTAGAATATATGAGAATAAATGTACCATTCTTTAAAATGTTTAAAAAAAAACAAGTGCTCATCAATTAAGAAACGTCTGTCCACAAATTATGGTATGTGGATACAAAGGAATTTCATTGTGCTATGAAAAAGAATTAGAATAGATTCAGAGAAGTATTAAAAGATTTATATAAACTGATAAAGTTAAAGGAGTCAAACAAAGGAAACTATTTACATGATGACCCCAATAATAAAGTGAGAGAAAACAACTTCAGAAAAACCTCAACTCTGACAAAAGTAGCACCCATTTTGCTTTCAAAAGACTAATGATGAAACATCTCTCCCACCTCCTGGCAGACAAGTGAAGTACTCACAGTGCAAAACCAGACAAGCATTCTCAGGCATAGCCTCTGTGTTGATTTGGTTCTTGGGACTATACATTATTTGTTACAAGGCAGTGAATAACCTCAGGGTAGAAGAGGGGAGGAAAAGGAGGGGGCAGGGAGAGAGAGAAAGAGAGAGAGAGAGGGATGGGGAGGGAGAGGAAGAGAGAGAGGAGAGAGCATGCACAAACTAAACATTTAAAACACAAAAAGTAAAAAGAGAGGGGCACAAATAGGACAATTTTCTTATCCTGTTGTCTTTTTTAAAAATTCCTTACATTGCCAAACTTCACAGTGTCTTATACAATCCTCTATCCTGTTCTATGTGTCTTGAAATGTTTGTATCTGTTTATGGTTGTTTAGTTCACAATTTTAAAAAGTTACCATTCCCAAATTTTTAGTCATGCTCCAAAAGTCTAAATCCTCTTCTCAGACAGTACCTTCTCAATCAGCTGTTCACTTCCCATATTCTACTTTGTCTTCTGAAGCTCTTTTCTTCAATTGGCAGCAATGATGAAAAGGCCACTTATACCCATAAAGACTTTATTTCCTTTCTCAAGGCTTTGTAGACCCTAGTAATGCTTCCCAGATTTCTTCTGGTGGTATTATATGTCCCAATATGAATCAGCAAAAGTGATCATCAGGCTTGACAAATTTCAGGAGGTCCTGAAACATGCCCCCAGAAGACAGAATATTGCTGTAGGGCATATTGGTATAGGGCACAACCTTCCATTTATTTCTTAGTAGATGATTTCATGAGCTGCAGAAAATGAAAAATTCATCAACTAGAGGAGGAGTTCTTAACCTCTTCCTGTGTCATGATCCCCTTTGGCAGTTTGGTGGCATCTATGGACCTCTTTGCAGAATGGTGTTTTTAAAATGCATAAAATAAAATATCCAGGATTGAAAAAAGAAACCAATTACATTGAAATAAGTTATAAAAATATTTTTAAAAGAACAAATTCACAGACCTAAGGATAAGAACTACTGAGCTAGAGGTTGGTAAGGAAATAAATCTATAACACCAAATTTATCAAGAATGAATCTTTACTCCAACATTGCATGGAAGAGAAGGGGGCCATCTCCAGTTCTCCTGATTTATATATTGCCACTGGACCCAGAAGGCTCCAGAGAAGGAATTGAGGCTGATGACTTTGTACGGCCCTCTCTTGCTTAAATCCAATTCACTTGCAAGTCTTGGCATCACCTTCTTGATGCCATGGTCTCTTTCAGATTGAAGGACAAACAACAGCATGGAAGAGAGAACTAAAGGCACACTTTAAACTATATAATCTCTCCACAAAAAGTAAATTTCACAGAGAAGTTTTTATACATTTCAAGAGAATGAAGACCATCAATTAACTCAATTACAAGTCTTCAGAGGAGAACCAGATACCACAACGTTTCAAGAAATGGACATCAAGGAAGAGGTAGCTGTAGATAAGTGCCTTGAATAATTATAAGTCCTTGAAGATAAGCAACGCTTCAAAAAAAAGCAATTAAAACATAGGAGCATTCTAAATTTAAAATAATCTTCCAAATTCCTGAAACTACTCTGTTGCCTTCTCAAGGGGAGGCTTACTGCTTTAATTATGAATTAGAACTTGTTACTTCTTTATTAAGGTTAACCTAAAAGTGAGTCCCTCTACAATTAGTTTTGCTTGTCCTTGGACTGCAAAACAGTTTGTTTACAATCATACACTTCCTCAATCAAGAAGCACTTCTTCAGGGCTTATGCCACGTCCTAGAGACACCAAGTCATAAATGAAACAGTTCCTGCCCTCAAGGAGCTTACATTCTCTAGGGAGAGAGGTGTACACATATATCTATATGCAAAATAAGTATATGCAAAACATAAACAAAAGAAATTCAGGGTAATTTTTAAAAGTGGGCACTAAACCACTGGGGGTCAGGAATCAGGAAAGATTTCATTTGAGCTGAACTATGAGGGAAACCAATAATTGTAGGAGGTAAAGAAATAAAATAAAGGCTGGTTACAAAATGGAGTTGATTTATTGTGAGAATTAAGAGAAACAATTGATTCTGATGAGGTGCAGGTTCTGGGAACCCCCTTGAACTCCCCACCCTTGTGCCTATCAAAATATCAATCTACCCTTGAACTGGCCTAGCCCACCTGTTGGCTCCAGGTAGCCTCCAGCAACTTCCCGCCCTTAATCACTCATTGACTCCTCCTAAAGACCCTCCCCAAACTCCTCCTCCAAACCATCCCTAGATTCCTCCCACAACCTTTCTATACATAAGACCCCATCTTGCCCCCACGTGTGTGACAGCACCATAGAATTTTCTAGCACAGACTTGCTCTGTGTCTAATACAGGAGAACTTCTAATAAACTTTGCTTTTCTTTGGCTGAGAGAAGACTTGAGTAGAATTCGTTCAGCAGGACCTGGCGTATTGGTATTTTGGGGTCTGGGCAACCGTAACCCTGACTCTCTACATTTGGGGTAACCACATCGATTCCATCTCATGAACATTGGCTCCATCTTATATTGCCATATGTATTACCCTCTATCTTGATTTGTTGTTCAGTTGTGTCCAAATCTTCAGGACTTCACTCACTATAGCATACCAGACCTTTCTATCCTCCACTTTCTCAAAGTCTGTTCAAGCTCATGTTCATTGTTTCCATGACACTATCTATCCATCTCATCCTTTGACATCCCCTTTCCTTTTATCTTTAATCTTTCCCAACCTTAGGGTCTTGTCCAATGAGTCCCATCTTCTAATTATATGGCCAGAGTATTTAAGCTTCACCTTCAATATTTGACCTTCCAAGTGAATAGCCTGAATTAATTCCTTTAATTTGATTTTTATCTCCTTGTTGTCCAAGGGAATCTCAAAACTCTTCTCCAGCACTACAATTTGAAAGCATTGGTTCACTGGTTCTCAGCTTTCCTTATAGTCCAACTCTCTCAGCTCTACACTGCTACTGGGGAAAAAAAAAAACAAAACATAGTTTTGACCATATGGACCTTTGTGATGTCTCTCCTTTTTTAGTATGCTGTCCATATTTGCCACAGCTTTCCTTCCAAGGAGCAAGCATCTTTTAATTTCATGGCTGTAGTTGCCATCTTTAGTGATCTTTAAGGCCAAGAATACAAAATCTGACATTGCTTCCATTTCTTCTCCCTCTATTTGCCAGGAAGTGATGGGACCAGTTATCAAGATGTTAATTTTTTTTCATGTTAAGTTTCAAGCTAGATTTTACACTCTCCTCTTTCCCCTTCATCAAGAGATTTCTTAATTCTTCTTCATTTTCTGTCATCCGAGTGGTATCATCTGCATATCTGAGATTGTTGATAATTTTCTTAATTTCAGCTTTTGATGCATCTAGTCTGGCATTTTGCAGGATGTACTCTCAATAGTTAAATAAAGTGATACCATAGAGTCATTCTAGTATTCCTTTTCCAAACTTAAACTAATCAGTTGTTTATCTGCAAACCATTCATAAGAAAATAGATGGTATAAGCCCTCTATTGCTTTATAAAATGTGGGTGAATAGAATTATCAACCTTGCCCAATTCTGGGAAAAGAAAATCTCAAAACCTATTTGCCCTCTCACAGAAACTCACTCTTACCCCTCCCCCCCCACACACACACACCCAACTTGGAAAATCCATCATCTTTCCTCCAATTAGAAATCAGATTACCTAATCTTTTATCCTGTCTATATTCTGTTCATTATTTTCTTTTAAAGCATAAAAATCTACCTCCCCCTGTATTCAGGGTCCAGTACTAAGCTGAGGAGACCTGATTCTAATTTGTTATGCATACAATATATTCCAATTGGCATGCATTACTTAATAAATTGATATGCTCAGGAGCTTGAATCTTTGTTTCCTCAGTTATTTAAGATTTCACCCAACACAGAGGGAAAAGTGATGGAGTACATTCCAGGCATGGCGTATACCTAATGCAAAAGCACATTTCCGTGCTTTCAGAGGATGAAGCATAGAGTTTAAGGTATAGCAAGGTCCATTAGGCTAGACTGTAATTTGTGAAACAGGGTAGTGTATAATAAGAGTAGGTTGGAATAAGTGGCAAAAGGCATAGTAGTGTTGAGGTTTGGAGCTTAGGGGTGCTCAAGACTCCAAAATATCAACATGTTGGGTCCTGCCGAATGAATTCGACTGGAGTCTTCTCTCAGCCAAAGTAAAACAAGGTTTATAAAAGATTCTGAAGGACCCTAAGTATCTGCGACACTTGTACTAAAAGTGGGCCAGAACAAACAGACACAGACTGAGTCTTAGCTAGATGGAATCTGAACTCCTTCATGGAGGCAAGATGCATCTTATATACAGAAAGATTGTGGGAGGATTTAGGGGTGGTCTAGAGGAGTAGTTTGGGGAGGGTCTTGAGGAGGAGTCTAAGAAGGTTCTTGATGGAATTGAGGTCAGACTCCACAAATGGGATTAAGGGTGGGAAATAGCTGAAGGCTACCTGGATATGACAGGCAATGGAGGGCTAGGCTAGTTTAAGGTTAACAGATTTGGGTGTAGATATTTTGATAGGATCAAGGGTGGGAAGTAGCTGGACAATGGAGGGCTAGGCTAGGTTTAGAGTAACAGAGGTTTGGGGCTAGGGATAATGAAAGGCTTATGGCCTCAGGCAAATGCCTCACCAAGTGGGAAGATTCAATAAGAGTTCAAGGGGTTTCCCAGAGCCTGTACCCCATCAGTATCAGTCTTTCTAGCTCCCTAAGGTTAGCCAGAGTTAATATTCCATTGCTATAGCACAATGCCTGGCACATTATTGACGCTTAATAAATAGGTGCTTTGACTTGATCACCATTTTGGGAAGGACGCAAGTCAAGCTTCACTTCCTGATCTCCTGTCCTCTCTCTAGAATCTACCTCATCCTTATGTACCATGTCACCCCTAGAGGGAGGCCTTGCCTTCCTGCCCCTTGCCCCACCCCAGTTTTCAGCATTCCTTTATGTGTTGTCTTCCTCCATTAGAATGTAAGCTTCTTGAGGGTAATTTCTGCCTCATTTGTTTCTATCTGACCCATACTAAGTCTTAATAAATGCTTTGTCTGCCTATCAGATAAATACAAACCCACATGACCAGGAACTCAGGGTGACTAAGATAGGTCTGAAAACAAAATTCAAGCATCAGGTAAGTATACATTTTAATGCCATGCAGGAAATATAACATGGTGATGAATTAGTATGAATCCAAACAAAGGATCATCACAGGCATGACTATGACATTAGGGAAAGGAAAATGTTTGTTAAAATACTTTCAATTATTCATTCAACAAACATTGATTAAGCTCTATGTACATACAAAGTTCTGGGGAAGACAAAAAGATAATCTCTGCCCTTAAGGAGTTTCCAGGTTAACCTGAGGATACTTTTTTTTTTCCTTGCCCATAGCTTTATTGAACATACTGGTATACTGAAGAGGGCTAGGAAAGGTTTTGGAGACTAGCAATAAAAATGGCATTGCATCTAAAACTACATTAAGCACTGTTTGTATCTGATTAAACCCATAAAATATATGCACACAAATGAATTTCCAGGAAAGCTTTCCACAGGGAAAGGGAGCTGATTAGACCTACTCCTGCTGGAGTACAGTGAGGTGACATTGACAAAGTGTCTCATATCTGGCTACCTTAATAAAACATGACTTCTAAGCCATGAGGCAGGGGAAGGGAAGGAGCAAAGGGGTAAGAAGAGAGAGACAGAGAGACAGAGAAAGAGAGAAATGAAATACTACTATCAAAGCCAGCAAAAGCCCAGGAATGTTCCTTCTTCAGGATCACAGAGGAACTTCCATCATAAACAAGACTTCTATGATATCTTAGTCCTACTATGTCTACTTTAACTGAGTAAACCATGAATGCTGCCTGATGGCCTGCAGAGTATGTGCAAATCATTGAGAAGGGACGTAATATTTTTCTCATAGCCATTATCCATGAGAAGGATACTCATGTATTTTAAGACAGAGGAAGACAACTTGCAGCAAATTATTTTTGTCAGAGGATCAGGGGTCAAATGCCAGGCTCTGTTACTTTCTACTTTGTGCAATCTTAGATAAGTCACTTACCCTCAACTTCTTCATCTGTGACATGAAAAGGTAGTAACTGATATTCTCTAAGGTTATTTCCACCACTAAATCTATGGCCCCTTCTTTTTTTTTAGCAGCTACCATCATTTATTTATTTAGTATTTTATTTTCCCCTAATTACATGTAAAAACAATTTTCAACATTCATTTTTAAAATTTTGAATTCCAAATTCTCTCACTCCCTCCCCAACCCCTTTCTTGGAGAGGCAAGAAGTTTTATACAGGTTATACATATGTAGTCATGCAAAACATATTTCCATATTAGTCATGTTGTAAAAGAAAATCTAGACCAAAAAAAAAAAAAACCAAGAAAAATAAAGCTTTTTAAAAAGTATGCTTCAATCTGTATTCAGACTCTATCAGTTCTGGGGATGAAGAGCATTTTTCATTTTAAGTCTTTCAGAGTTGTCTTAGATCATTGCATTGCTAAGAGTAGCTAAGTCATTCACAGTTGATCATCATATAATATTGCTATTACTGTTACAATGCTCTCCTAGTTCTGCTCATTTCACTTTGCATCAGTTCATGTAAGTCTTTCCAGGTTTTTCTGTATCTTGCTCATCATTTTCAATAGCACAAAAGTATTCCATCAAAATCATATACCACAACTTGTTCAGTCATTCCCCACCTGATAGGCATCCCCTCAATTTCTAATTCTTTGCCACCAGAAAAGAGCTGCTATAAATATGTTTGTATATATGTGTTTGTATATATATTTTCTTTTTTGTTTTTTATCTCTTTGGGATACAGACCTACTAGTAGTACTGATTGGCCAAAGAGTATGCATAGTTTTATAGTCTTTTGGGCATAGTTCTAAATTGTCCTACCTAGCGGATGAATCAGTTTAGAATTCCACCAAGCATGCATTAGTGTTTCAATTTTCCCATATCCCCTCTAACATTTGTCATTTTCCTTTTCTGTCCTATTAGCCAATCTAACAGGTGTGAGGTTATACCTCAGAATTGTTTTAATGTGCATTTCTCCTATCAATAGTGATTTAGAGCATTTTTTCATATGGCTATAGATATCTTCATGACCTCCCTCTTTGCGCAGAGCAACTCCTTCATAAATATTTATTAGATTGAATTAAGTGATATAATGAACATATGTCCAGGACCTATCATAAATAATCTCAATTATATCTTTGTATTAGAGGAAGTTTGGCATAGTGGACACACAGAAATCCAACCCCAGAATCAGGAATCCAGCCATGGATGCAAGTCCATTCTCTTGACTTGCTGCCTATCTCCTAACCTTAAATTAAGCTGACTAATGTATCAATGTCCCATGTAATTTTCTACAATTCAGAGTATTGGTTGATCTGTCTTGGTAAAGAGAATTTTCTTACCAGGAATTCTCTATACCAATGAAATCACAGATCCAGACCAAAAAGAAATCCTTGTGTCATACAAACTCTCTCTCCCATGTCATTTTGTATAACTGGCCCATATTGGTATAAGTCTTGGATCCTGTTCCAATAGATGATTTATATGAACCCAATCTAATCCAAATAAGTTTTTTTTTTAATTCATCTACTATGTACTAAGTATGGGCAATACAAAAGCAAAAGGAAAAGCAAATCTTGCTGTCAAGTAACTTACAGTTACAGAGATATAGTTGCAAACAGATTAGTAATAGGGGTGTCCTGGAGCCAGCTCAAACAAGAAAGATAATTGTTAAATTTTCAGTGTTTGTGCTTACGCCTCGGAAATTGGTAAATGTTATAAATTAGTGCTTGGCACTGTTTTATTAATTATATAGGCTTAAGAAAGCGGTGGTGAAAATGTTAATAATGCAGGTTAAAAGTACGTCTTACTAAAATGAAAATAAAATAAAAATGAAAATTTTGCCTAATTTATATAGTTGATGTCATTCCAATTAAAATACCAAAAATTATTTTACTGAATAGAAAAATAATAACAAAATTCATTTGGAAGGGCAAAAAGTCAAGAACGGCAAAGGAAACCAATGGGTGGGAAACGGAAGGAGGTTAAGCAGTACCAACTCTTCAACTATATTATAAGGCAGTGATTGTCAAAACTATAAAAAAATAGAAAAGGAGATCAACAGAAGAGATATATGGTTTACAGCAGCAAATAAATATAGCAACCATGTATTTGATAAGTGGGGTAGGAATTCATTATTTGTTGGGAGTGCATAAATTCCCAAATTGGGAAAATAGAAAAGCAGTCTGGTAGAAACTGGGCATAGACCAATATCTTACACCATTTACCAAGATAAGGTCAAAGTGATACATGACCTCACTATAAAGAGAGAAATTACAAGAAGATTGAAGAACATGGGACATATTACCTTTCAGATTTATGGATAGGCGAATAATTTATGAATAAACAAGAGATAGAGAACAGTATGAGACATAAAATAGATAATTTCAGTTACGTTAAATTAAAAAGGTTTCATACAAATAAAACAAATATAGCCAAGATCACAAGGAAAGTAAACTGGGAGAACATTTTTATTGACAGTTTCTCAGATAAAGGTCTCATATTTCAAATATATAAAGAAATTTGTCAGATTTGTAAGGATACAAATCATTCCCCAATTGATAAATGGTCAAAGGATGTGAACAAAGGAATAATATCAGAAAACTTTCTGATGAAGAAATCAAAACAATTTATGGTCATACAAAAATACTCTAAATTATTATTAATTAGAGAAATGCAAATTAAAACAAACTTGAGATATCGTTTTACATTCTGATAGAATGGCTAAAATGATTGAAGGGGAAAGTGACAAATGTTGGAGGGAATATGGAAAAAATGAGACACTAATTCAGCAGAACTGTGAACCGATCTAACCATTTTGGAGAGCAACCTGGAATTATGCCCAAAGCATTATTAAATTGCCTATACCCTTTGACCCAGAAATACCACTACTAGATTTATTTCCAAAGATGATTAGAGTTTATATGTTCTTAAATATTTATAGCAGCTCTCTCTGTGGTGTCAAAGAACAGGAAATTGCTGGGATGCCCATCAACTGGACAATGGCTGAACAAGTTGTAGTATAGGATTATGATGGAATATTAGTATGCTATAAGAAATGATGAACTCATTGATTTTAGAAAAAACAGATAGACTTGCACAAAATAATGAAGAATGAAATGAACAGAACCAAGAGAACATTGTCTACAGTAATAGCAATATTTTTTTAAGAACAATTTTGAGCAGTTGAGTCACTTTGATTATTATAAATACCCAAATTAACTACAAAGAATATATAAAAGATGCTATCTGCATCCACAGAAAGAACTGATAAATGTATGCTTAGAATGATTTTGCATACATGCACACAGACGTGTACAAACACACATATATACACACATAAAAAGGGAAAAATGCAATAGGGCTTTATTATATATTTAAAAGGAATTTTATAAAATTAAAAAGAAGTTGTGCATAACAGTTTTGCAGTTTCCCATGCAATCATCTTTTTTTATTCTACTGTTATGGAAATGCTTGTTTTATTACATAAATTAAAAATAAAATAATTTTTGAAAGTATGTCTTGCATACATCCTCTTCCCACCAATTAATTGTTAAGAATTTACAGGCACATCCATGTGGATAAATATATATTTTTCCTAACATTACATATATATATATAATGTATATATATTATAATGTGAGGAAAGGGGGAGAGAGACCATTAACAACTAGGGAAATCAAGAAAGGTTTTCCATAGGAGATAGCACATGAGCTGAGTTTAATATAGGAATGCTAAGAGGCAGAGAGGTAAAGCTACATAACTATGCAAACCCTCTGATCCAGCATTACTGCTATTAGATCTATATCCAAGGAGTCCAAAGAAAAAAGAAAAAGATCTATATGCTTAAAAATATTTATAGCAGCAGTTTTTGTGGTGGCGAGAGAGAAAGAGAAAGAGAGAGAGAGAGAGAGAGAGAGAGAGGGAATCCCCTCCAATTGGGAAATTGTTGTATAAGTTATACTATATGAATATGATGAAATACTATTGTGCTAAAAGAAATAATGAAGGGTATAGTTTCAGCAAAATTTGGGAAGACTTATATGAACTGATGCAAAGTGGAGAGAGCAAAACCAGAAAAATTTACACAGTAACAATCATATTGTAATGACAACCAGCTATGAAAGACTTAGCAACTCTGATCAATTAAATGATCCATGACAATTCCAAAGGATTAATGATAAAAATGCTACCCACCCACAGGTAGAGATTAATGGACTCAGAATGCAGATTAAAGCATATTTATCTCTTTATTTTTTTTGTTTTGCAACATAAGCAACATGGAAATATGTTTTGTATGAGTTCACAAGTATCATAGTTCTTGCCTTCTCAAGGGGTAGGGAAAGGATTGAGAGAGGGAGAGAATTTGGAATGGAAAATAAAAAAATTTAATGTAACTGGAAAATGTTTAATAAAATATGTAAAATACAACACAAAATAGAAACTGTTAAAAAAAAATCTGCCTATATCCCTTTCCTTCGTTCAGCTAAAAAATTAAAGTATTCATGCTGAATTTTTTTTTTTTAATGAGACAGAAGTGAAGAGGAAGTAAGTTCCAGGTATGGGCATCACTAGTCTGTATGAAGGTACAGGGAGAAAAAAAAGAAGAAACAGTATGCTGAATTCAGAAAAGACCAAATAGATTATTGAATTAAGTGTTTCATTTGAATATTGTTTTATTATACTTATACAGAAGATCTTCTCGGAAGTATTTAGCATAGCTAGCTGTTTTGAATTCTCTGTATTTAGTAGCATTTTATTCATTAAGTCAGGAGTGGATTAATTTCTCACCTATTAGAGGAACTAATTACTAGCTTTATATTAAAGCAGGAACATTGAACATTGTAAATGCTACCCTTGAACTTAACTCAGATCTATTGAAATTAGGACCATGGCCAAATTTTGCCCAAAGGGCAGAATTGCCTACATTCTCTATGACCAAAAGGATAGTGTGATCCTCACAAAACATGTTTAGAACCTGCCAGTGCAAGGTGATTTGTTGCTCCTTTTGAGCATCAATCATGAAGGCTTTGCAAATGTGATTTAGTGTCATCTAGCTTTACAATTCCTCTTCTTCCTCCAGATTACCCAATTTCCCATCTGCAAAAGTAGCTCTGTCTTTCTTTGCATGGATTAGGGAAGGAGAACCACAACAGGATGACAAGTAAGAGAGACTAGAGAGTAATTCTGTTGTTCACTGTGGAGTTGCTTTCAACTGCGTTGTTGCCTCCCATAGTATCTGCCACTCCTTGAAACCATTTTGTGCCCATTTGGTAGGAATGGTCCACAACTCAGAACGTTCTAGTCCCTTCTACCACTGCCACCTCTTCTTACATTTTGGACAAGAAAAAAAAATGAGTCTCAGTTTATTCAAAATCATATAATGAAGTGAAGGCCTAATGTCAGAGCTCATGTCCTCCTGCCATCATTTTCTGTACTAAGTAATTGTACTAGGCAACTACATAGTGTAGTAAAGATAGCCTGAGCCTGGAGTCTGGAAAACCTAAGGTTCAAATCCAACCTCAGATATTTACTAGCTATGTGACCCTAGGCAAGTCACTGCCTGCTTCAGTTTCTTATCTGTAAAATGGGGTGGTGAAGGGGAAATGGAAGTTGTTGTGAGGATAAAATGAAATGTTTACAAAGTATTTTCTAATCTTTAAAGCACTATATAAATGCCTGTTGGTGTTGTTATCAAGATTTGACTCATATGCTTGCGCTTAAGGCTCTACTGACCACCTTGCTCGCTTTAATACCGGTAAACATGTACTTCAAATGGAACTTAAAATTTGCCAAGCTGCAGACAGATATGTTCAAATTAATTTCAAAACCTCAGAGCTTTATGATTTTCCAGTTGATAACTTAGTCACTAAAGGGTAGGGGAAGAGGAAACTTAAAAATACTAAATCTGTGCCAGGGTTTCTCAGGCTGTACTTCGCAGAACCCTCAGTTCCACAAGGCAATGCAAGAGCTCTGCAGAGGAAAAAAACTAAACTAAAAATGATAAATAAGTGCACACAGCAGTACTGGCTCATTTGTTGCCTGAGCGGCTCTCCACCTGCCAAGAGCCACTGCAGCTACATGTAGGGGCTGCATTTATCCTGGCAGCAGGTGGCTGGGAAGCCACTATGCCCTGAAAGCCTCCAATGCCTATTTTGGTCCAAGTTGTTTTGGGAAACAGAGGCCTAGGTGGAGGTGAAGACAGTAAACTGAGCCAAGCCACAGAGTTGCTGCTGGGGCTTCCAGTCCTCAGATAAGAGTATCAGCTCAAGCAGAGTCCTCACTCATCCAAAACTTTTACTGATACAAACCCAGAACCTAAAACAAAAGAATGGAGTCAGAGAAGGAAATATCAGTCTCAAAAAGAGCTGAACACAGTCAGATGCCTTATGATGACTCCTGACTGTCCTCTACTGGGTTTCTGCTTTCCCTCAAAATTTCTTCAAGTTTCCATCTCTCTGGCCCCATCCTCCTTTACCACCTTCCCTAGTTAGTGGATCAATATTCTTTCTGCTTTCTGACTCCTCCCCATTTTTAAGTTACCCATGGGTACTGCCACCAAACAGCTTAGATGGTCCCAATTTCAAATCACTGTTTCCATTTACAAATCAGAAAGGAAAAAAAAAATTAATCGATAATTGACCTGTATTGGGGCCTTGGAAAATATTCCTTCTAAAGGAATTTGGAAGGAAGAAAGTCTCTGGACCCTCCTATCTATATTTTTAGTTGTGGTCAGTCTCCTATAGTAGACCTGAAATGGAAATGGAGTAGTTTCTTCTCCCTTTTGATTCTACACTGACATGAGAGAGAGGGCAGAAATGTCACATTTCACTCTGCATCGCCTGCCTTCTCTTCACTGGCCCTATGGAAGTATCTGAGTGGAAATGGAAACTTTTTTTCAGATTCCACTCAATGGTTTTTAAACAAAAAGTGAACATTTAAAAATAATGAAGGAATTTTCATCCCTCTGGTGCTTGTCCTTTTTCACAAGCTGAACAGAGCATCTCTTATACTCAATATGGTCTGGAATTGTTTTGTTCACAGCTGAATTCCAAGAAAAAAGCCATCTCCATTCATTGAATCTATTTTCTCTCATCCTACTTGCTTCCCATCCCCTTGTTATCAGGCTTCCAACCTCCATCTCTTCAGCAAAACTATTTTCTCTAAGGTTATCAACAGTCCCTCGATTCCTTTTTTTTTTTTAATGGCCTTTTCTTAGTCATTCTTCTTGGCCTCTGTACTGTCTGATGTGATTAACTGAGCCCTCTTCCTGGAAACGTCATCCTCCCTAGGCTTTTGTGACCTTAGTCTCTTCTAGTTCTCCTCTCACCGCAATCTGTACTGTTCCTCCTCATGCTCCTTTGCTGGCTAATCATCTTCATGCCAACCACACATGTGAGTGTCACCCTCTCTCCCCCAAGGCTCCCTTTTTTTTTTTCCTATATGTTGTCTCTCAGTGACTTCATCAGTTCCCCTGAGTTTAGTAATATCTATGCCACTTCCTTCACAGCATCTTTACTAATCTACCTAAATGTTAGCTCTCTACCTTGCCAACCAACATCCTGAAATTATTTTTTAATGTTTATATATGTTTTGCATTTACTAATATAGGATACAGCTAGGTGGTGCAGTATATAAGGCACCAAACCTGGAGTCAGGAAGACCTGAGTTCAGATCCAGCCTGACAGTAACTAGCTGTGTGACCCTGGGGAAGACACTTTATCCTGTTTGCCTCAGTTTCCTCATCTGTAAAATGAGCTGAAGAAGTAAGTGGCAAATCACTCCAGTATCTTTCCCAAGAAAATCCAAAATGGGATCACTAAGAGTCAGACATAACCGAAATGACTCAACAACAAAAACAACACATGTAAGTCTTTTGTCCCCACTGAGCACCCAGCTTATTACCTGCTACATAGTAGTCACTTAATAAATGACTATTGAATTCACTTAAATTAAAATGAATTATACTGAATAGCAATCATCCTCTGGTCGCTCCATCTGATGCCTCATCATGGTAGGAATGAAAATTTTGTTTAATATTTACATTTTGAATTTAACAATCAACAAACATTTTAATATAAAGAGAACAGGAGAGGACTGACGAAAAACTGTGAGTTTTGGTTATAAAGTTTGCTTTTTAAGAAATGGGAAAGATAAAAACATTTAATTTAACAAACCAGTAACAAAAGCAATCTCTTTGTTTTCCCCTTTGCATTTATTTTTATTTTCTCTGTGCATTTTAATTATTGACTTATTTATTTTTGTATCTCTAGCATTACCCACCCCACACCCCCAAATAGAGTAAAGGTTCTTGAAGGCCGTGCTGGCAAAATACACAGTCTGGCACACCCCAAAAGCGGATAAGTTTCAAGTATGAGCAAAGAAACAAATCATGCGTCTATTTTCCAAAGACCGGGCTGGTTAAATGTATATATATATGTGTGTATATATATATATATGTATATACATATATATATACACATATATATATACATATATATATACACACATATATATACACATACGTATATGCATATATATATTTTATACATATATACATATGCACTATCTATCATGCACATGCACTAAGACATGAAAGGGGTTCCAATTTGCATCTGTAGAAAGACTACCAACATTGATAAAATTGGTATTCCTTGAAGTAATAAAGTCTTAATATATGCCATTTCGTACTATTGGTTGTAAGAATATCTTGAAATCATATTAAAGATTTTACTATGAGTATTCAGATGTTTTTCTTAAAGGGTTCAGACAATGCAGAAAGTTTGAAAAACATAGTCCAGACCACAAAAGAGTATCAAGTACAGTCGCGGTGACAAGAGAAAAAATTGAAAGAAAAGGATGCTGGGATCCTAAATTTAAAAGCCAAATAGTACGCACCCCTCAGTTTACAGTTGAGGAAACCAGTAAGACTGATTGACTTACCCAAGGTCATGCAGACAGTAAGTAGCAGAGCTGGAATTTGAATTTCAGATCTGGCACTCTTTCCTCTGTAACACACTGCCTCCCCAAAGTAGAGAAAAGAGCCAGTATTTTCATTATAAATCAACATATTTCAAATAAAAGGTTTTGAGACCCTTAATTAACCTCATAATTGCCTCAACTCCTGAACTGGTTGGCATGTGTTTACTTTCTGGTAAACAGAAAACATCAAAGAAGTCACTGGTACCTTTGTATTTCATAGTCATGCTGTTTGAGAAGCCAGCATCCAGACCTGTACACAAGATAAATTGGGGAGTGATAATGCAGCTCACAAAAAAGATGCACCATAGGTTTCTCCGTTTTTCTCTTTGCATATCTACCACCTAGTGAAGTGCTTTGTACATAGTAAGAACTTACTCAGTGCTTATTAAATTGAATTAAATTGATTCCTGTAAATTAAAAAAAAACTCCCACAACGGTTTGCCTAATTTCCATTTGTTATTGTTTTTTAAATAAATGGATTCTTAAAAATTACTGTTTCCAACAGAGCTACTCTTTCCCCCAGTCTGTCACCAAATACAGTTATTCCCTTCCTTTGGTTTTGGCTTTATAGATACAGAACCACAGTTTACATTAGGAAATAACAAATCAGATAATTATTTCACCTGGGTAAGGAACACTGTGGTCCTTTGGTGTCCGTATTCATACCATGTAGGCAGCATAAGGCCCCTGATAAAGAATCTGTCAAGCTAATTAGGAGATAACTTAGATGGAATGTGAGTCCACAATCCAATAATGGTCTCCCACTGTCAGATGGATGCTAATATGAAGTTAAGACTTGTTACTGAAGTGGCTACATACTATTAGGAAGCAGAATTTCATACTCCTGTTGAAACTGTCACTTTTATAGCAAATAACCAAATTTGGGATTTTGTGAGAACCGAACATTCAAATTAAGCTTTCAAAGCTCTGGGAATCAAGACTTGCATTCATTCCCTCCCTCCATTCCCCTTCCCATTTTAAAATGACAACTGCACCTGGCTATCTGATAGCACTTTTCAATCCACAAAAATCAATCAAGCATCAGGTATTTATTTCAGCACATCCTTTAACTTTTGAATAGATTCCCCAAGCCTGGATAAAAGAGATCCAGGATTTGTTCAGGAAAAAAATATTATTTTCTTAGACAAAATGAAGTTTTTGAGGATGTGTAGCTGAACTGCTTCTTCAGTCAAAAAATTCAAAGGAGGGGCAGCTAGGTGGCACAGTGAATAGGGCACCAGCCCCAGAGTCAGCAGGACCTGAGTTCAAATGCGCCTCAGACACTTAACATTTACGAGCCGTGTGACCTTGGGCAAGTCACTTAACTCCAACTGCCTAGGCTTCCTCTCTCCAAAAAGCAAAAGGAAGGAAGGAAGGAAGGGAGGGAGGGAGGGACAAAAAGAAAAGAAATGCAGAGGAAAAGACACTGGCTGTGAGAAGTGGCAGCTTCTCTCTCTAAGGTCCCAAGTTCACGCAAACAATCGATTTGCAGGAGAAGACATTTCCCTGAAAGTGAATGGATTGTTATTTGCTCTAAAGTCACTAAGAAATTCTTCACCTCACATGTGGACATTCTGAATCTTGCCCAGCATAATGGGTGGTAGGAAGGAGCACCTCTGGAAGAGAAGAGCAAGAGCCAGATGGGGGGAGGGGGCCATAGAGAGGGGACCTGTGGCCTCGAGGCCACATGTTACTCTGTAGGTCCTCAAGTGCAGTCTTTTGATTAAGTCCAAATTTTATAGAATAAATCTTTTTATTAAGGGGATTGGTTCTATTAAAGCGCTGCTCTTGAGGACCTATGTTGCCTCAAGGCTGCAGGTTCCCCAGTTGAACTAGAGAAAAAGAGGATCATTTCTTTGATATCCTCAGGCTGTCTTCTCTTCAGTGATATTAATCTTTGTGAAGGTTCTTGGGCCCAGACCTTATTTTTGTCACAAAAGCTGAAGTATTTTACAAGATTTGTTACATGGCGGCAGCTAGGTGGTATAGTGAACAGAGCACAGGCCCTGGAGTCAGGAGGAGCTGAGTCCAAATTCGGCCTCCGACACTTAACACTTACTAGCTGTATGACTTTGGGCAAGTCACTTAATTGTCCTGCCTTCCCCTCTCCACAAAAAAAAAAAGATTTATTACGTAGATGTTAAATACTAACTTCCTAGTACCTAGTAGACACTCTCTCTCTCTCTCTCTATCTATCTCACACACACAGAGTCAAGTATTTGTCAATAAAAGTCATTACAGCAGAGATGGACTATGTACATAGAATGTATCAAATATCAGCTGGATTTGCTTAGCTGTTTTTCTAAGTTATAAGGGAGACAGCCTAGCACGGTGGCTAGTATGTTCAATGAAAAGAGTGAGGAAGAGCCGAGTTCCAATTCCACCTCAGACACTTAGTAGCTATGTGACCCTAGGCAAGTCACTTAACCCTGTTGCTTTAGTTTCCTCATCTGTAAAATGAGCTCAAGAAGAAAATGACAAACCATCCCAGCATCTTTGCCACAAAAGAATTTTAAAATGGAGTCATGAAGAGCCTGACGCAACCAAAACAACTGAACAACAACCTTCATTCTCTAAGACCCTTCACCTCTCTGAACTTCAGTTTTCCCATCTGTAAAATGGAGATAAAAGGACCCCCTACCTGACAGGGAGATGATATTCTAAAGCACTTTGCAAATCCTAAAGAGCTAGATAAAAGTGAGGAATTGTTATTCTACGAAGAATGGGCTGTGGTATTTTTTTAAAATCAATAAAACTAAAGGAAAATGCTTTGAGAAAAAATAAAATAACAGTTACAGTACGGTATATAACGGGAAGAGCACCGGCTTTGGAGCAAGAAGGTGGGTTCAGATCCCATCTCTGATGACTGCCAACTCTGTGACCTTAGACAAATTACTCAATCTTCTTTGGCCTCAGTCTCCTCATCTGTAAAAAGGGAGGGTTGCACTACATGGTTTCTGAGATTTCTTCCAGGTCTAAATCTACAATCCTATGATCGTTTGCATTTTACGCAACTGTTTGAAAATTTTTTATTCTAAATACAGTATTTTAGTGCTAGAGTACAAGAAACATGAGAATCATAGAGACAAGTAAATTTTATAGACTCCCTATAAAAAATACTATAGTCACATTAGAGACGTTTTCCTTGTTTGCTTTTAAAGTCGTTCACTAAAATAAAAATTGGTTACCACCATTTTTTTTCTAGTTCTTGTCCTACAAAGTAGGTGATTTATTTTAGGGCAAGCTCTTAACTCAACATGACTTTTTTTCAATGTGGGCAAAAATCACTTCTAATAACATAGTAAAATGTCTAACATCTACTCACCATAAAGTCAAATGTCATCTAAAACTTATAAAAGTCCTGCCGGACTAAGCATTTTGTTACAATAACCATCTTTCACACATCTAGATCTCTTGGAAATATATGTATAAATACCACTACTGGGTCTGTATCTCAAAGAGATCATAAAAAAAGGGAAAAGGACCCATATGTACAAAAATATTTATAGCAGGTCTATTTGTGGTGGCAAAGAATTGGAAATCGAGGGGATGCCCATCAAGTGGGGAATGGCTAAACAAGCTCTGGTATATGAATGCAATGGAATATTGTTGTGCAATAAGAAATGAGGAGCAGGTAGATTTCAGAAAAACCTGGAAAGACTTAAACGAACTGATGCTGAGTGAACTGAGCACAACCAGGAGAACATTGTACAGTAGCAGCAACATTATACAACTCTGATAGACTTAGCTCTTCTCAGCAATGCAATGATCTAAAACAATCCTAAAAAACTCATGATGGAAAATGTTATTCACATCCAGAGAAAGAACTATGAAGTTTGAATGCAGATTAAAACATACTATTTTCTCTCTTTTTTTTTCCTTTCTCATGGTTTTTCCCTTTAGTTCTGATTCTTTTTCATACCAATATGGAAATATGTTTAATATGATTGTACACATATAGCCTATATTAGATTGTTTGCCCTCTTAGTTGGGGGCAGGGGGGAGGAGAGAAGGAGGGAAGAAAAAATTTGAAACTCAAAATAATATAAAAGTGAATGTTGAAAACTATTTTTACATGCAATTGGAAAAAATAAAATCCTATTAAGTAGAATTTTTTTAAAAAGAAATGTATGCATAACCTTGATTAAAAGCAAGACTCCACAGAGAAAATGGAAGGATTTATTATTATTATTATTGTATTGTATTACTAAGCATATTTATAACTCATATGATTTAATGATTTGTCTATAATTATTGATTTTAAAGAATGATGCAGGTTTTTAGAGGCCAAACAAAACATTCTTTTACTAGTAGTCAAATACTATGATCCTCTAGTATAATATTAGTTCTTGGGAACTCAATACAGACTTAGAGATTAACTGACATCTCCTACTATGACCTAGAGGTGAGCATTTAACCATTCTCCTGCCTGCCAAGAACTGTCCTGGCCTCAATCTTCAAGAAATCTCCCCTTTCCATAGTACTACATACTAGATGTTCTGAAGCAAATCATAAATACTCTAAGCAAGAATAAATGGGAAAAAGATGAAGAAAAGATATAGAATAGATAGCAAATGATGTTATTGCAAAATGGAACTATTAATAAAAGTAGGAGAGGGGAAAAAAAAGAATTCCTGGGTGGAAAAACTCTCAACTACTCATATTTGGGGTGGGATGGAAGCAAAGGAAAAGGAAGAAAAAACAGAAAAAAGTCTACAGCCACTGATAACTAGAAAAACACAAGCTAGGCACTAAGTCATTACCTTTACTAATATTTCCATCTAATTGAAAGCACTTGTAAGTGATTCAACTAATGGACATTTCTTTAGTTCCACCAATGCATTATTCTAAAAACTGAATAACCATTATTTTTATTTTAATTTATGGCATAAACCAAGCATTTCCATTACATAGTGTAATAAAAATGATTTTACATGAAACTAAAAATCTATTATGTACAACATATTATTCCATTTAAATATATAACAAATATATATAATTTATATATAATAAATTTCTTTTTTTCTTCCCTCCCCCCACCCTACATTGATGGCTACCATTAGATACAAACAGGTGTGTAGATACATACATACACATATATATATATATGTGCATGGATATGTATATGTACACATATGTGTATATACACGTGTGTATATGTGTGTGTATAAAATTATTCTTTACATACTTCTATTTATCAGTTCTTTCTCTGGATACAGACAGTACCTTTCTTTATACATCTTTTATAGCTAATTTGGGTATTTATAATAGTCGAAATAATTGTTTGCTCAAAATCATTCATAAAACAATATTGCTGTTACCGTGTACAATGTTCTCTTAGCTCTGCTCATTTTGCTCTTCATTATTTTGTGCAAGTTTTTCCATGTCCTTCCAAGATCATTGAGTTTATCATTTCTTACAGTACAGTAGTATTCTATCACAATCCTGTACCACAACTTGTTCAGCCATTGTCCCATGATGGACATCTCTGCAATTTCCGGTTCTTTGGCACCACAAACTATAAACATTTTAGAACATATAGATTCATTTCCTTTTCTTTTTGAATAATCATTTTTAAAGCCTGCAATTACTATAGAGACCTTTAAGATCTGAGGGCGTGATCTAGAAACACCCCTTCAAGTTGTTGAATCTGATTTTCATCCTTGCTTCCATTCCCATATACATCCTGATCAGGGAAAGGGGTTTATCTACAAGATGAGAAAAATAAGAGACAATAAATCCTATGAAAGTGCCTGTGAGTGAAATCAATTTTTTTACTTTTTTTTTTTTGCTTTTTGGGAGGGGGGAGGGCAGGGCAATTGGGGTTAAGTGACTTGCCCAAGCTAGTTTTGTGTTAAGTGTCTGAGGTCACATTTGAACTCAGGGCCTCCTGATGCCAGGGCCAGTGCTCTATTCACTGTCACCTAGCCACTCCAAGTGAAATCATTTTTAAACTTTCTATAGGCATTTCTATAGATTTACCATGCAACTTTTTTAATGTGGTTTGGCACAAGGTATACAGTAGGTGCTCAATATGCATTGAATGGATAGGGTATATGCTGTTTATAAAACATTCAGTAGAAGCTCTGAACTCCTCTGATACATGAAAATAGTACTTCACTTCTCTGGGACTACATTCAGATTATAAAATCTGGAGTAGTGGGAAAAGAGATGAATTTGGATTCCAAAGACCTGTTTCCAAATCCCAGCTCTGTTCCTTATTTATTACTTGTAAGTACTGGTCTAAGGTAAGTCATTTCACCTTTTAAGGCCCCAGTTTGTAAACTGAAAGAGTTGGACCAGATGTACCTTTCTGGTTTGTGATTCTAAAATTCATCGCTTGCTCAAAGAATCGCTTGCTCAAAGGCAGAAACTGTATCATTCTCTACCTTTGTATCGAGTGAGTCCTGGACTTTACACATTCTTCACTCACTTTACTGGTTCTGTGATATGGGTATTGTCTAGGCTCATACATATTCCAACCCCTCCACAACTTCATAGATGCTCTTCAAGAGCTCCTATGGCTAAAAAATTCACTCCACCCACCCTGCCCACCCAACCACTCCGGCCATCCTTGTAATGAGCTTCTCCAAACATTGTGAGGTTTGCCTTCAGACAATAGACATTCACCTTTGCCGGCTCATTAGCCATATCAAATCCACTAACTCTGGGGGTACCCAAACACTCCCTCCTGGGCTCTCTTGTCTTTTTTTCTCCACACTGTCTCATTTGGATACCTCATCAGCTGTCATAAGTTTAATTATCATCTCTACATCAATGACTCTCAGATCAGTACATGGAACCCTAGTCAGGAATAACTAGAGGTCACATGAATAGAGCTCTGGGCCTGAAGTCAGAAAGACCCGAGTTCAAATCTGACCTTACATTCTAGCTGTATGGTCATGGACAAGTCAACTAATTTCTGTTTGTTTCAGTTTCCCTATCCATAAGATGGGAATAATAATAGCACCTATTTCTCATTTTGTCATGAGAATCAAATGAGATCGTATTTGTAAAGCACTTAGCCCAGTGCCTGGCACATAGTAAGAGCTATTACGTTAGCTATTAGCCAGCATCTCTCTAGAGCTCCAGCCTCCCATGACTGCCTTTTAGACAATGCAAACTGCATATCCCATAGGCATTTCCACTGCACATATCCAAATGAGGTCATCATCTTCCCCCAAACATGCTCTCTTCTGAACTTCCAAGTTTCTGTCGAGGCCACCACCATTCTTTCAGGCACCCAGATGAATAACTTCAGTTCATCCTCAACTACTCTCTCTCACCCAACACATCCAGCTGCCAAATCTTGTCATTGTCCCTTCACATCTTTTTTATCTCTCACCTCTCAGTACTCAAATTGCCACCACCTTAGTTCAGGCTCTTATTGCCCCTCACTAAGACTATTGTAGTAGCACTAGACTTCCTTCCTCAAATCCTTCCTCTCTCCATTCTATCCTCAACACAACCACTGAAGTTATTTTCCTGAAGCATGGGTGCAAGCATTTCATTCTTATACTCCAGAAACTCCTTCTTCCTCCAAAGATCAACTATAGACTCCTCTGCTTGGCATTTAAGGCCCTTCATGACCTATTCCCAACCTGCCTTTACAGCCTTACACATTTCTCCCCTACATGCACCCTGTAATACAGCCAAACTGTCTTTACTGTTCCCTGAACAGAACACCCCAGCTCTGATTCCAGGTTTTTGCACTGACATAATGGCATCCCCACCTCTATCTCTGAGAAACCCTGGTTTCCTTCAAAATCCTATTCAAGTGCCACCCTCTACGTGAAGCCTTTCATGTTTCCCCCCCAACTGCTAGTACCTTCCCTGCCAAAAACTTAGTCACCTTTTACTCTCTTGCATCTTATATCATACATGTCTCTCCAAAAGACTGCAAACCCCTTCAGGGCAGGAACTGCTCCATTTTGCCTTCGTACCTTCAGGACTCAGCACAATATCTGGCATCTAGCATGATTTTAATAAATTTTATTGGTTTACTGGACACAAAATCAAAGACCTTTTCCCCTTTGATAGGACCAGACAGAGCTCAGCATAGCCTTTGGGTACCACCTCCACAGGATGATGATTGTTAAGCATCCCAGCAGGACTTCAGTGATATACTTAGCATTTAATAAATGTATGTTGAATTTAACTGAATTGGTTGAAAATAGGCTAAACTGTCATCTAAGTAGTCTGCTTTAAATGTATTAATGCATCCTAATTTCTTTGAAACTAGAACCCTAGTCCACAGCCTGTGAGATCTTATTCAGTTTGGGTTATATTTTGTTTTGCTTAGTCATTTCAGTTGTGTCCAACTCTTTGTTACCCTATTTGGAGTTTCCTTGCCAAAGATACTGGAGTGGTTTGCCATTTCCTTCTGCAACTCATTTTACAGATGAGGAAACTGAGGCAAAAGGGGTTAAGTAACTTGCCCAGGGTCACACAGCTAGTATCTGAGGCCACATTTGAACTCAGGAAGATGATCTGTCCTGACTACATGCACTACTGGCACTCTATCCACTGCACCACTCAATCATATTTATTTTTCCTCTTTTGTTGGCTTTTGTGTTTTAGTTAGAATTTTTTATAATGCTTTACAACTTACAAAACTTAACAAATATTGTCTCATTTGATGCTCAAAACAATCCTGGTAGGCAGGTGCCTTTATTATCCCCATTTTACAGATGAGGAAATGTGGCAGGCAGTACCTAGCTCAGACTCACCCAAGTATTAAGCATCTGAGGCTGGATCTAAACTCAGATCTGTCTGACTCCAATTATATTGCTTTATCTATGTTGCCACAGATCAGAAAGAAAGCATCTCATATTCCTTTTTAAGGTATAACTCTCATATATCAAGATCTTTTCATACATACCTTGAGTTTGTGCTTAAGTTTAAAATTCATTTACAGCAAGATTGTAGAATCATAGGGGCGGCTAAGTGGTGCGATGAATAGAGCACCAGCCCTAGGGTCAGGAGGACCCAAGTTCAAACCCAAACTCAGACCCTTAACACTTACTAGCCGTGTGACCTTGGGGAAGTCACTTAACACCAATTTCCCTGCTTCCCCTCCTCCAGCAAAAGAAAAAAAAGATTATAGAATCATAGAAATCGTCCAGTCCCCTGCCTCGAGATAGTACCACTTTTAAATCATTGCCAAATACGTGAGTATCTAAGTAGTACTTCCCATAATCAGAATGGCAAGGCCATTAACCCATAGGAACAGGAGGGCAGCAGCAGTTTCTAATGACCTTACCAAGGTTATCAGCCTTTCTTTCATGTTGAAGTTGCCTAAAAGCAACATATAAAAGCAAACATAGCCCAGCTCTCCAAAAGCGTATTCCTAAACTGGCCTTTATAATTCCCCCCAGAACAGATTACCACAATAGGAGAAAGAGTAAGATTCTGGTGAAAACTTTTTATGGGAAAGCAGTGTGCTTCTTGAGAGTACAGTGTTCTGGGTGGATTTTCTTTGGGGCTGTGTCTATGTTTCCCTGTATGTGGTTTTGGGGAAGTCTTGTTATGGAAAATCCCCAAGACAGAAATACAATAAGATTTGTTTTCAACTGGGCCAAAAACAGTTGAGGTGGAGAGGTCTGTGTCATGATCCTTGCCCTCTTGGTAAATTAAGGGAGAGAGAATCCTTGGAAAGGAGTATCTCAGTGGTGGAGCTCTGGGGATGGTAACTGTGCTTTGCATGACTCAAGCAATGGAACTCTGGGACAGGGCCAGTAGAGGGTCACGGAGATGGTAGTATATAAGGAAATATGCCCTCATGTAGATGTTCTGGGGCAAAATGTAGATATCCTGCTTGTTATGGCTATGACCTGAGGCCTTGGGCACAGAAAATTGAGGCAACTATGACAACGTTACAAGATCAGTTACAGCTTGTGTTCTTGATGACCTCAATTCAACTTAATAAACCTTTATTAAGTGCCTACTATGTACTAGGCCACTGTGCTGACCTTATTATGAAACCTGGACAGTCTACCAGGGTCATACCAGGAAACTGAATCACTTCCATTTGAATTACCTTAGGAAGATTCTGAAGATCACTTGGCAAGATAAGATACCAGATGCTGAGGTTCTTTCTCAAGCTAAACTGCCAAGCATTCAAACTCTACTACAGGGAGCACAACTCCAATGGGCTGGCCCCACTGTTAGAATGCCAACTGTAGGTTTGCCTAAAAAACTATTTTACGGAGAACTCACACAAGGCAAGCACTCACATGGAAGTCAGAAGAAACAATACAATGATACTCTCAAGGTGTCTCTGAAGAACTTTGGAATTGATTGTGAAACACAGGAGACATGAGCACAGGACAGCCCTGTGATGTGATTGCATCTATGTGCTCTATGAGCAGAGCAGAAATTCAGAAGCTCTAAAGAAATGAGATGTGCAAATTTATAGACATCTCCACTCCAAATGTTCCTGGGGACGATTTGTGCCCAACCTGTGGTAAAGCATTCTGAGCTCATATTGGTCTGATCAGCCACAGTAAGACACACTCCGCCTTAACCACAACATAATGATGTCACTTTGGTCCTCTTTGAGAACAGACAACAATCAACCAATTATGTACTAGGGACTGAACTCTGAATACAAAGACAAAAATGGAACAGTCCCTGCTTTCAGGCAACTTACATTCTACTGAGTAGAAACAGCTGGGGGGGGGGGGGAACTAACAGCTGTTAGTTGTTAGCGCCTCCCTATTCTCTTGGGTCTGCCTATGCCAGCGGTCACTGGATAGTCTTACCTGGAGGCAGCTAGATGGCACAGTGTATAGAGGGCTGGACTTAGAATCGGGAAGACCCAAGTTCAAACCTGGCCTGACACTTCCAGATGTTTGATCCTGGACAAGTTATTTCTCTTCTGTTTGTTTTAGTTTTCTCATCTATAAAATGAGATAATAATAGGCACTATTATCACAACTCCCAGGGTTGTTGTGAGGACCAAAAGAGATAATATTTGTAAAGTGCTTGGCACAACGCCTGGCACAACGCCTGGCACAAAGTAGGCATTTAATAAATGCTTATTCCATTCTCCCTCCTACAGAAGCCAGTCCACTAACCTCTGCCATCAGTCTATTCCATGGCCAAATAACCATTTATTCATGGTTGATATTCATCTTGGTTCCATTATGATATCAGGTATCTGTGCTGAAGAGATTCCATAGTTATTTTGGGAAAGTTTAATAACTCGGCTAACAGCAATGAAGATTACACACATAAAATCCTCTTCTCTAGTTCTCAATCTGTCTCCTCACTGCATCCTCCAAAATAAGAAGTTAAATTTAAAACAGTTTGGAACACCGGGAAACAAGAATAAGTTTAATAAAAGAGTCTTATCCATGTCTGTTATAATAGAAAAGCCTTATCTATGTCAAAGCTATAATAGAAACTCATTATCCAATAATGCTTTTATCTCCCAAGCCAAGGAAATATAAAAAAGACTGTCAAATCTGCCTATACAAAACACAATGACTTACTATGTTTCCCCTGTATATATTTAAAACTGTCAGAAGAAATGTAGTATGTTTAGCTTGCTAATAGCTCACCTAGAAGTTCATAACTCAATTACCTTTGAAATATTTCCTCTACTAAAGAAAAGTTTTTTGCAAATTACCACCTGAAGGAATAAGGAAATGAAAAGACATCGCTGGCATCTTAAGTTAAATAACAGTGTGAACTTAGCAGCATTAAATAAAGGCTTTCAACCCCCAAATAATTACCTTCTTAATTACAAAGGTCTCAGTTCCTCACTGTAGAGAAAGAAATGAGCTGCTGGCAGCCCCCATCTTCCCAGGGCAGGGGAGAGCAAAACTTGAAGAGTTCCTCCAAGGGAAGGAGATGAGAGCATATGCAAATTTGAGTTTAACAAGGAATATTAAACCTTCCCAGATTTCTTGTGACAATCTGCTGATTGCTTTCAGGCTCTCTGTCTTAGAAGAAAGGCTCTCATATACTCTAAACATTTCACTTGAATTCTAGAAAATAATCCCAACGAGTGTGGGGAGCTTTTCTAGATGAGAGGTGAGATCCAGGATTCTGGTAATCACTGGAACAGTCTTGGGGTATGTAAACTAAAATAGGAAACCCTTCAAGTTTAATCAGAAACGAGGGCCTCCTCAGTTCTCCCCAGATCCACCTAGTACAATTGTTCATACTCAGAGGCTGCTAGAGATCCCAGAGGCTCCAAATTTGTTTGGGAGACCAAGAAACCCAATCTTTTCTCAGATCTAATCAATTGCCAAATTTTGTCATTTCTGTCTCTGCAACATTTCTCAAATCTGTTCCTTTAGTTCTGCTCACATAGCCTTCCCCCTAGTTCAGACCCTCATCATCTCTCATCTGGTGTATTGCAGTAAAGCTCCTAAATCTCTAGTCTCCCCTGGCCATTCTCTATACAGCTGCCACAGTGATTTTCCTAAAGCATCAGCCTGATTTGTCACTTCCCTATTTAAAAAACTCCACTGGCTCCCTATTACCTCTAGGATCAAATATAAAATCCTCCTTGTGGATTTTAAAATTTCTCACGATCTGAGATTGAGCTACCTTTCCAAGCTTATTTATATTTTCTTCCCCTTGCTGGATGCTACAATCCAGACAGACTGACTGACCCTTTGGCTGTTCCTCACACATGCCATTCAGTCTCCCATCCCTATATCTCTAAACTGGCTCTCCCTGAATCCTGTAATGTTCTCCTCCCTCACTCCTGCCTCTAGTTTCCTTCAAGGCTCAATCTAAGTGCAACATTCTAAATCAGAAGTTCTTAACCTTTTTTGTTTGTCATGGCCCCCTTGGACAGTCTGATGAAGCCTGTGGATGCCTTCTCAGAATAATATTTTTAATTGCATAGAATAAACACATAGGATTGCAACTACATTGAAGTACAGTAATAAAAATACAATAAAATACAATATTAAAAAAAAAAAACAAATTCAGAGACTCCAGATAAAGAATCCCTATTCTGCAGGAATGTACTCCTAATACTCCAGCTGTTAGTGCCTTCCTCCCCAAAATCATCTTCCATAACTTTATATATACTTACTTATATACATGTTGTCTCCTCTCCCCTCAATTCAGAATGTAAGCTCCCTGAGGGCAAAAGTCATTTCACTGTTGTCTTTGTAAGGCCCAGAACCTAGCCGAGGCTTAGAATGTGGCAGGGGCTTACTAACACTCACTGGTTGCTCTGGCGGCATAACTCTGGGGTGAGAAGCAGCTTCACAGCAGCAGAACAGCTCTGGCTCTGTCAGGTTTGCTGAGAAAGCAGCAAAGTGGCCACCACTGGGATGATATTCTTTACTGCCACAGTGTATGGGCCCTTGAAGAGCCACACAGTTTTCACATGCAGTGAGTCCCCAAAGAACCCTTCCTAGCTGCACCACAGTCAAATGCTTGGGAAACAATAGAGATGATAAAGCACCACCAGGAGTGTATCTCTGTGCAGAGGCCTAGCAGCAGGTGATGAGGCAATTGTCTTTATAAAGTAAGTAGCTCCTCCTAGGTCACTTTGGTTTGGACCTGTTATTTTTCAGGCAGAAGACAAATTAGGAAAGGAATGACGGTCCCTGGGAACAATGACACAAGAATGCCTGTGACCAACTGAACAAAAAAATACTCTCTTCCTTTGATTTCCACTCAAGGACAAATACATTGTCAGAGCTTACAAAGTCCCTGCCTTAGAGAACAGTTTTGTTATTGTTCTATTGTTCTGACTTTTCATGACCTTGTAGACCATAGTACACCAATACTGTCTACAGGATTTTCTTGGCATATCAGAATGATTTGACATTTCTTTCTCCAGCTCATTTTACAGATAAGGAAATTGAGGCAAACAGAGTTATGTGACTTGCCCAGGGTCACACAGCTAGTAATGTCTGAGGCCAGATTTGAATCCAGGAAGATGAGTCTTCCTGAGGACAGGCACTCTATCCACTGTGCCACCTCAATTAATCCAATTAAGTTAAATCCCCAGTGCTTAAACTTATGCCCTTTGAATACTAGGTGCTTACTAAATGCCTCTTGAATGTCTTAACTGAAGGTTTGAGTGGTAAATAATGGTGAAGGAATTTCAGGAAAAGAGATGCTTTGTGCTGACATTTAAAAAAAGGAGCCATTCTTTCAAAACTGTCTACACACGATTGATTATGACAGCATCACTGTGTAACAAACAGAAGTTTCGCGGAAAATAGGGGGGAAAATCTTTAATGTTATTTGTGTTTAACGAACTCTGATATCTGACTGTGAATTCTCCCAGGTCACAAAGCACATTGTCAGATAAACACTCATTCGGAGGCTTCATCTTTTATATGCCAGGCTGGCATACTGGCATAATGAAGAGATTACTGTCAACACAAAGATTTAAGCCTGATTTAATACGAACTGACTACAGCCAAGTGCTCAAATTCCAGAGTCTATCTGTTTCTACATCAAGCCAGCCCTTGTGCTCAAATCCAAAGTAGGCCTTTAGATGAGACCTAGGATGGAAAAGATTGCACTGAAGTGATCAAGTAGGCATGGGTAAGTCGCCAAATGTTTTTGTCTGTTTGTTTCTTAAGAAGGAAAAAATAAGCCCACAAGATTCTTGATGTTTAAATGATTCCTACCTAGGGAAGGCCTGACCTCCCCAGAAATGGTTTTCAGTGAACTTGATTGTCTTTCAAGTTAACATGACATGAAGCTCTTCCTTGCAAAGCCAATGGATAAGAGGATATTGCTCATCCAAGAACAGAGATTTGGGTTTCTAGCATGCTTTAAATCAAGCCTTAGGTACACAGTTTAGTCACTCTTTAAGAGCTATTTAAATTCTCAAGAAAAAAAACTGCAAATTTGTACCTCACAAGTTAATATAAGGACTGTAATGCAATTCAAGTATGAGTCACATTCTGAATTAGGTAAGGCATTCGAATGCCCCTTATTTTTCTTAAGTATTACCTCAGACTGCCTCCCTGGACAAGATGTGAACCACCTGGGGCTAGCCTTAGCTATGGATGCATGCAGTAGACAGATTGAAGAGCATCAAGAGGCAGTCGTGGCCCCACACAAGCCTTCCTGATGACTAAATTTCCTCATTTTATGATTTATTCCTTGGTATTAAAACTTTGAATCTCTAGAAAATTCTTCTAAAAGGTAAATAAAATTGTTGGATTTTTCTACTAAGCCATTATGCATTGTTATAAGAAATTAGTTCAACAGGTTGCCTTTCAATAAACTGTCTGAAAAAGATGGGACCAAAACTAAGTTTCAATTGGGCCTGAGGAAAGGAGGGAAGGAGATTCAATTGAGAGGAAATCAGTGTCACCAGGGTAATCCCAGACAAGTCACCATCTATACAACAGGAACAACAACACCCACTATACCTAACTCTCAAGATTTTTCATGAGGATCAAAGAGAATCTGAAGCACTTTGGAACTATAAAGTGCTATGCAAATTTATCTTGGGTAGGGATTTTTTTGGTCTAAACCTATGATTTCGTCAATATAGGGGATTAATTAATTTGAAGCATTTATTAAGTTCTTACTATATACTGTTAAAATGGGCTCTGTAATAACTGAACTATACATTAGAACTTCTTCACGGAGGAGCAGGCCAATGGAGTTACACAACGACGACACAATGAGAAGGATTTCTGAGGCGCAGAGCTGTTTGATATACCAGTGATCCTTTGTGAGTGAACTCCATCTGAATCCAGAGATGCCTGGAGCTGCCAGAAACCTCAGAATCAGCCTTGATCAGCTCAAGGGCAACTTTCAGCAGAAGCTGCAGACTCGAGACCTTGCTCAGGACTTTCTAAACATCCTGATGCCTGGCCTATTATGTTTATAGATGTCCTTTCCCTCAACCCTCAATCCCCACCTAAAAGCTTCTAGAAGCCATGTCTCTCTTCCTTTTCCCACTCCCCTTCAAGCAGCTGAGAACTCTCTGTCCCTCTCTGTTCCCTTGTAGGATCTTTTCTCCCTACAAGTATTTTTCTCAAACAATAAATGCTTTTAATTGGTGTGTCCCACTGTTTCATTTCTGGTCCTTTACAGGCCTGGGCAAGGTGGGGTAGGGGGTCTTTTGTTAACAGTATCAAGCACCCTGTAAAGTACTAGGGATAAAAATATAAAGGACAAGACTGTCCCTGCCCTCAAGAAACTTATATACTAATAAGAGAAGATAATATAAATGGGGGGCGGGGTTGATCTGAGAAGTCACAGATATGGAGTTTTTTGTGCAGTCAATTGATAATGTGCTTTCCAGGAATGGTAGCACTGATCTGATTACTGTCCATGGGGCAAGATGTGGAAAGGGGTGTATGAACATGGGATAGCTAAAACGTCATGGCAGAGCAGAATAGACTCTGGGGCTACTACCTCCATTCCCATTTGCCCTAACAGGTTTAGTCCCCAAAGAGTAGCTAGCTACTCTCTCTCCCCTCAGAGTTATGGGGGACCCTAAGGATTTAAAAGTGATTTTCCTAGTACCATAACTCACAAAGCCCCCACTGGTATGTTTCCCCATTGATTGTTAGTGGATATCAATTATCCAAGCAGATTTAATTAGCTTTAAGAAAGGGTATTTACTAAGGATAGTTGGTATAAAACATTGCCCTAAAAGTCTGTGGCATACTGATGCAATCCTAATAAAGTTGCCTCCAACTCAAATATTTTAACTTCCTCATGGGACCCACCGAACAGCAGGCATGTCCTGATTTAAGCACATAATCTGGCTTTAACAACACCTCTGGCCCCCAGACTCAATATAGCCACTGCCCTCAGATACAATTCACCTATTTGAACAGGTGTGTTCTTGTACTCGATCACAATCACATCATCCACTTTGTCCAAGACGGGATCACAATACTAAACTATTCATCTTGGCCAGACAGGACCACAATAGCTAGCCAATCAGGAGGGCAGCACGACCAGGATGTTTGACCACCAAACCATAGAAGGAACCCCCTCCCCATTACCTAATCTCTTCACAAATCCTCCTGCCTTTTTAATATTCATAATTTCTGCTTTATAATTGCATCTTTACCCTATAAAAATCCATCTTGCTTTCTCTGAAGTTGCTGGTTCCCCTTGGAACCTAGCCTGCTTCTGAGGGACCTCAATCCTCAACAAAGGCTTCTACTTGAATTAGAATTGGTCTGACTGAATTCTTTGAGACAGTGCTGCCACAACACACCTTGAAGTCACAACAATACTGTCCCACAAGTATATACGGGATCCAAGCAAAGTTGACTGAAGTGTAGGGCGCCTGTGGTGAAGGGAGTAATTTACCGCTATTAGAAGTTTTGTTGCTGGAGTCCTCCAAGTATTCTCCTTAGTTGTGGTATAACTTTCTGCTTGGCTCCTTGTAGGGTCTTGTGGCTACATTTCCTGAGTGTTTAGCTTGTCCTTGGCTTTGGGCGGAGGCATCCTTGCCTCCACTGACATCCTCAGGAGAGCAGTATCCCAACAGATGCTAGGAAGTACAATGAGAAGTTTCAGCCTTCCAGCTTCCTGAAATACACAAGGTCCTGTTCTGGTCAGTGCTAGAGGAAAGGAGACAAGGGCTCTTCTCCTCTCTTCTCCCTCCCAAACAACTTCCTCTCAGGGGCTTGGCTTTCACTATTCTCTCCTCTTAACTGCTGGACACTCCAGTTCTGAACTGGCCTGCTGTTTTATAGAAGACCCACAGGGCATAATGGGCATATATTAGTTTAATGGTGCCGCCCTGGAAGGCCAAGTTTAATTTAGATCTTTTTTTCTTTTTTTTCTGAACAGCCTGCTGGCAATCTACACCTTAAGGAGCCTGTGCCAATGGCAGGAAGAAGAGAAACGAGAGTCAAGATGACCAAAGATGAACTTTACCAACTTCAAAATTTTATCTCAGGCAGGCATTGTCACAACACATCCTTGACTATAATAATATAGTCTCCACTAATAAAGCTAGCATTACTTCCAAAGGCAAAATTCTCCCTCTAATAAATACAAGTACGACAGTAACTAACCTGGACCCGCTGCCTGAAGGCCGGGTGTATTACATTTTACCCATTCCCTAGAGTTCTCCAGTATCCTTAAGGGGAGTGGGGAGTATCTAGTCTCTCTGCCAATGGCTCCAGGGCCCACCAATGGTGTTCCCCAATTACAGGGGCCCCCTTCACCCCAATTCCATTTAATATTTAGCTGATTAACTTTTACAAAAGAATATTTACTTCAAAGGTATAGAGACTGAACATATAAATATTCCTACTAATACCTGGCAGCATAATCCCTGCCATCCCCTCTGCTTCCCTACCACCTCATACTCTAAATAGGGGAAGGGAATTAGGTTCATGGCTTAGCTGAATTCCTAAAATACACAGTCCCAAGTTCTAAGGTCAAAGACTCCCTTGGGTTCAAATCCAGGGCACCTAGCTCCTCAGGCCCCTCCCAGGGTTGTCTGGCTATGCATCCTGCCTGGAATTCTGCCTCCAAGGTCTCATGGCTTCAGCTCCCTGTTCCAGTGAGCATTCTACAACCTTCACCTAGATTTGAAAAGGACAAATGAAACCGAACAAACTGAAGACAAACTCCGACCCTAAGACTATTTCTTGGGGCTAGAGGGCAAAAGAGAGTTGGTTGCAAAAGTGGTTCCACATCACTCTCCCCCCACCCCCAGTCAGCTCATGGCTGCATTCTGTGAGTGACAGAGGAGAAAAGAGACTGTCCCTGTCTAGTAGTTTTTAAAGATACAGCTTATTCTGACTATGCCACCATGGAAAGAGGTTACTACCACCAGAGTGGTAAAGTAATTCAAAATGTCTTCTCCCAGAAGCAGGGAGACTGATGAAAACACCAAAAGAGAAGGCAGAGAGAATTTGAATGGCATCTTGAATGAAGGTTCTGTTCTAGCATTATGGGACTCAAGAACTAATGATAGTGAAGAAAATTCAAAGACTACCATGGTAAAAATTCAGCCCAGTCAAACCACTTTAAGGACCAGAAAGAAGGGCACTGCCAGAGCTGCCAAGAGCCTTCAAAATGTGGCTCTATCTGAAGAGCTCTTGCCAACTACTCATGTCCTGGCAATCCTGCCTGATCCACACACTTCTAATCATCTGCCCTAGATATGGTCACAGAGGCAGAAAATCAGTCCACTCAAGTGGGCTCTGTCTCTTAGAATCTCTAATTTCCTTCCAGGACAGCTCAGGTAACTACACAGAGGTGACTTTTCCTAATCTCAATTGTTTAAGGGCCCTACCCCCCAAATCACTTTGCAATGACTCTGGGTACATTTTATATCCACTTAGTCAAATCAATAATCAGTCTCAATAAACATTTATTGAGTGCTTCCAAGGTGCCGGGCACCCTGCTAAGCAATGGGAATATAAATATAAAAAGAAAAAAGGCCGTCTCTGCCCCCTAGTAACTCATCTAATAGGAGAAGACAACACACAAAGGGAAGGGCTGGAAGAGAGGGTCCCAGGCTTGGGGGCAAAGGAGGACAGCCCACAGCTGGCCTGGGCACCCTACTAAATGTAGGTTTGGTGAAGGACTGTCCATTCGAACCTCCATTCTGAGGAATCCCAGGAGCAGAGGGCACCAAGGAGGTGTGAGCACCAAGGTTCAAATGATCTTACGGAAGGAAGGGGTTCCTGAGGCCAATGAAAAAGTCCAAAGGAGTGAGTGCAGCCTGTGAGAAATAAGGCAAGAGCTTATTAAGCATTTACTGTGTGCTGGGTGCTGGGTACAATGGATACCAAAAAAGGCAAAAACAATCCCTGCTCTCAAAGAGCTTACAATTTAATAGGGAAGAAAACATGCAAACAAATCTGTGTCTGTGTGTGTCTGTGTGTCTGTGTGTGTCTGTAGAGTAGTGTCAATAAGAGATAATCTCAGAGGAAAGGCACTAACAATAAGGGAGACTAAGAAAGGTGTCTTGCAGAGGGCAGGGTTTTAGCTAAGATCTGAAGACACCAGGGAAGCCAGGAGGTAGAGCTGGGAGGTAGGTTGTGTTGTGTGAGGAGCAACAAGGAGACCAGTGGCACTGCACTGTAGAACACACGGAGAACAGTAAGACATGAGATTAGAAAGGTGGGAAGAGGCCAGATTTTTAAAACCAAAAGATTTTACATTTAATCCTGGAGGTAATAGGGATCCACTGGAGTTTATTGAATGGAGTTGGAGAGGGAAGGGTGTGACAAAGCCAGTGGTCAGTCCTGTGCTTTAGGAAGACCACTTTGAAGCCCAGTAGAGGATAGACTGGAGTAAGGAGACTAGTGGGGGGAAGACCAACCTACAGGCTACTGAAATAGTAGTCTAGGGGGGGCAGCTAGGTGGAGCAGTGAGTAGAGCACCCACCCTAGAGTCAGGGGGACCTGAGTTCAAATCTGACCTAAGATACTTGACCCACTTAGCTGCGTGATCTTGGGCAAGTCACTTAACCCCAATTGCCCTGCCTTCTCCCCTTCTCCCCCAAAAAAATGAAATTTAGAAAACTAAAAAGGGGTGACTAGGTGGCGCAGTAGATAGAGCACTGGCCCTGGAGTCAGGAGGACCTGAGTTCAAATATGACCTCAGACATTTAACATGTACTAGCTTTGTGACCTTGGGCAAGTCACTTAACCCCAATTGCCCTGCCTTCCCCCCTCCAAAAGCAAAAGAAAAACCCTAAAAAAAAGAAATAGTCAAGAATGAGATGATTAGGGCCCCCACCAGGGAAACTGCAGTGCCAGCAGAGAGAAGTGGGGAGAGAGGTATACAGGAAATGTTACAAAGGTAGAATCAGTAGATAGAATTGGTAATTGAATGAACATGGTAGGGGTAGGTTGAGAGTGAGGGAGGAGCTGAGGTTAAAAACTAGTTTTTGAATCTGGGTGACTGGGAGTATGGTGGTGCCCTTAAGAGTTTTTTTACAAGTTTGAAATATGGTCTGTCTTTCTGAGACAGAGGGCAGATGTCAGGATCTCTGTTTTATAAATACAAAATAAAGAAAAAAGAAAAGTGTTCGCATGCATTCAGTCATTCAACAAAATTTCATTAAGCATCTACAATATGCCAGGCACTGTGTTAGGCACTGGGGATAAAAAGACAAAGCTAACAACGTCCCTGCCCTCAAACAACTTACACTTTAATTTTTTAAAAAGTGTGTGTAAGCAAGTAAATACTTGTTCTTGTTGTTTATCCTTTGCACTCAAAGAGCATGAACAGCCACGATTGGGGCTAGGATCCAGTGTATTTTACTGTGGCTGATCAGTCCAATATAAGCTCAGCAGGTTCTATCACAGATTGGGCATAAATGTCTCTAGATTTTTGCATCTCACCTTCATCGAAGCAGTAGCAAAAAAGAAAGGTGAGATGCTCTAGCTCTTCTCTTTCAAACTGGGTTCAGTCCTGGAGGACACACAATCATACCAAAAAAAAATGCTTAATACTCCAAAAACTCATCATCACACCTTCTTATGGAAATCAGATCTTCCCTGCCCCTAGGCCCTTTGATAGGCTTAAGTGACTCTGAGAATCTTCCCTGATTTGAAAATATACTCTGCCCCCTAATAGGCTGAATGTGGTCACATGGAGCCTGTGGCAGGAAGCTTATTTTTTTGGGATGCCTGTACCTTATTACTACTTTGTGATTGGGCAGTGGGTCAAGAGGGTTGTGACATTCTCTGACCCAGGAAAAGGCCATATATGTGAGGTTTTGCTTTGGGACTCACTTTGGAAAGAGTTGTGTGATTTGACCAGATGAGACTCTGGGCAGCCATTGAGCCCCCCACCACTGCCCCGCTTTAAACACCCAGATGTTGGTGCTTCCCTCTCTGGTAACTAACTAGGTATGGATGTAATGATCAGACAGCTGGAAGCCCTGTCTGCTGGTCTGTTTCTGTCTGCTTGTAACTTCTGTTTGTATTCTCTAAAGTTTAGGGTGCTGACTTTTCCCCCTGAATTAGGTAAATGATATATGTTTGATTAAAGTAGGATTGTTAACCCATTTTGAGTTACTTTCCTTTAGAAAAGCAGATCTAAGAACCTGCGCTAGCAGCCACCCTGGGTATGCTAGGGTGCTTGCTGCTACACACCTTGACAAAGAATTAGGACATAAAGTTAACCCGTGTTTCTTCTGACCTCTCTGTGAGCATATATGAAGTATATGCAAAGTAATTTCAGAGAGTAGGACATAAGTAACTTGGGAGAACAGGAAAAGCCAAATGTGGACAGCAACAGGAGTAGAGAGTTGAAGAAGGACAGCTGTTCTATGGAGTAAAGTTAATGCACGAGGCTTATATGAGTAGTAAAGCATTGTGCTGGCTCAGGAAGCTGAAGGTGTTCTAGCTCTTGACTCTCTTTCAAACTGGGTTCAGTCCTGGAGGGCACACAAGTATATAAAAAACAAACCAGAAAATGCTTAATACTCCAAAAACTCATCATCACACCTTGACAAAGAATTAGGCCGTGCAATGTTAACCCCTATTTCCTATAACACCCTCTTAGGAGGTTAATATTTAAAACATTCTTGGGAGACTGCTGAATAATCGCTTCACCTCCAGCTCAGACGGGCACTGTTTGCACAACTCTGTCAAAACCTAAGTTTTCTGACCAGTCAGTGCATGGCTTGGCTTCATTTTTCTGCCAGTGGTTATCCTCTCCAAGAAGGGTAAAGTTGCAGAAAACTTCTACTACCAGTCACTTCACATTGAGGGACCCAAGACATCCTGGGATTCTTCCGAGGCTGGAAGCAACCACTTTAGGATTGCCCTTTATTTCCCGATGCTCAGAAAAAGAAACACAAACAGAAGGGATATCCAGTGGCCTGAGACAGAGTCAGGCTCATCTAGGTAGCACATGTACCTTGCTGCTATGTGCCAGCAATTGCCAAGCTGTGGAGGGTGAAGGAGAAAGCCTACAAAAAATCCTACCTAAGACATGTGCATGGGGCAGCTAGGTGGCACAGTGAATAGAGCACCAGCCCTGGAGTTAGGAGGATCTGAGTTCAAATACAGCCTCAGACATCTGACACTGTGTGACCTTGGGCAAGTCACTCAACCCCCAATTGTTTTGCCTTCCTTCCCCTTCCCCCCAAAAAAAGAGAGAGATGCACAGCAGATGAGGAAAAAGAACCCAAGAGGACAAAATCACTCCTTTTAAGGTTTATTGAGTGACAGGCTCTTTTTAGGCCAGTAACTAATCTTTTTTAATGCAGTCCCTTCCCGTCCTGCTATCACAGAGACTAAGAGATTGCTGCTTTATTCCAAAGTTCTTCAGTCCTGAGCACATGTGTCCCTGGCCGTGAGCTGGGGAGCTCAGCTCAGCTCCACACATGCTGTATCTATGGATACATGCACACACACACCCCCAAGTCCATACCCACACAGGATCCATGAACTCTGCTCAGAGTTCTCCACTCTCCACTCCAACCCAACCATTGTTACACATAGAGAAAGAAATGTGATGAAGCAATCCAGAGCTGTTCTCAACTCTTCTGACCCATGCACATAAATAACATGACTTCAGACTGGATCAGGACCTTTCAGCAATGTAGGCAAGGCTTGTAAAGTGTGCACCAGCACCACTATCTCCCTCATCCCACCACACCTACCCTCAACGAAAATGTAAACACAGTTATCCCTCTAAAAGGAATGCTTTACTTCTGTCTGAAAGTGTTATAGTGACGCACAAGAAAACCATGGTTATTTATGCAATCAAGGATTTGTGATTCTGTCATCATAGGAACTCCTCCTAGCCACTGAGCACTGCTGGCAACTCATTTATGACTTAAGATCTTAGAGACTTGCCTGAGGCTCCAAGGGGTTATGTGACTTGCCTGTGGTCACGTGGCTAGAAGGTGTTGGAGACATGGTTAGAACAGAGATAGGTCTTCTTCAAGCTAAGTCCAGGGCTCTCTCCACTGCCTCTCAGGATAGCTTACATTCAGGTCCAAATGCAAATTTGATAGTGATGATAATACATCTTTTCTTATTTTAATGGATTCAAAGATCAAAACTGTTGATTATATTATCAAGATGAATGTGTTTTGCCCTACTATATTCAATGGAAAGTAGAACTGGACTCGAGAGTCAGTCAGTCTCATGCCACAAATGATCTTAAATGATTTTTACTTGTATTCCCTTTGAGAAATTCCTTTGACTTTTTCTGTCATTGAAAATATGCAATTTTTTTTCAGTCAAAATTAAGTAATGGTGCAGTAGAAAGAACATTGGACTTTGAGTCAGAGGCTTGAGTCAAATTTACACCTTACTCCTTAATACCAGGCAGTTATGTGGGGCAATGGATAGAACATTGAGCCTAGAGTCAGAAAGACCTGAGTTCTGATCCAGCCTCAGACATTGACTAGCTGTATGACCCTGGGCAAGTCACTTGATTGAGGCAGATAACTACCTCAGTTTCCTCAACTATAAAATGGAACTTAGCACAGCGGCTGACACTCAGTAGGTGTTTTATAAATGCTCATTCCCTTCCTCCCCACCCCCAGGCCCCAGATTTCTCAGGTAAAATGAAGGAGTTGCACTAGATGGCCTCTTTGGTCCCTTTTAGCTCTAAATCCACAATCCTAAGTAGTTTCCCTCCGGTTGTTAGACCCTAAGTGAACAGCCCCCTCACCTACCCTCATCCCAGCTCTATTTCAAGGGACAGATTTAAAATGTAACCAATTTCCAGGCTTTTAGAAGTCTACAAACTTACTCAATTCAGATCTGTTCCAAACAGTTCATAATGAAGTCTTCCCATCCCTATTTTTAACATTTAGCAGTAACAAACATTTTTTTGACTGCCAAGATCTCTGCCACATAGTCATTATTAGTGTGAACAGTATTAGTGATTAAGTTCCAAGACACAATTAAGTCAACATGTAAAAGACAGATTTTGGTAGGATGTGTTCAAAAGTGTTCATTCCATAAAGGGACTGCTAAAATTATCTTTCTTGGGTTTTTTACCCACCTACCAAAACCTGTTGCATCACACTAAGAATCAGCATCTTTTAAATAATGAAGAGTCAAGGGAGGAGGATGATTTTGTTATTGTTATATCTGGCCTAAGTACAAGAAAGGAAGTTAATGAATCCCCTGCCTGCACCACACAGTGGGCTAAGGGCTCTGTCACTGCCAGACCGATAAAACACCCTCCTCTGAGAAGAGTCTCATTTCCTATAATGGACTTGAAACTCCCTCCACCAGGGGTAGTGAAAGGAGAAATATAGGATATACAGGAGGGCTAGACTGAGAAAAATCCAATTTCCATCACCTTGAAGAAAACAGAGTACTGGGTAATAACCAACATGACTCCATTAAGAATATATTCTGTCAAATTAATCTGATTTTCTCTTAAGACAGGGTGACAAGTTTGGTGGATTAGAGGGAAGAGATGGATGAATCTGAGCCTTGCTGAAAACAAAATAGATTATATTGCTATATGGGGGGGGCGGAATACAACCACATAATTCTGATAGCTGACATTTATAAAGCTCTTTAAGATTTACAAAATAGTTGATATACATTGTCTCATTGAAGATTCCAGCAAGAAAAGAGTAAGAGGGATCATTAGCGACATGAAAGGATCTGTGATTTAATTGGTGTAGGAAGCCCCTAGGTGAGAAAGTTCTCTACCTGGGTTCAAAGTCAGCCTCAGACACTTACTAGTTCTCTGGGCAAGTCTTTTAACCTCTTTCTGCTTCAGTTTTCTCAACTATCAAATCAACAACCCAGGGTTGTTGTGAGGATGAAATGATGTATTTGTAAAATATTCAGCACGATGCCTAACACATTGTAGTTGTTGTTCATTCTTTTCATGACTCTTCATGACCTTGTTTGGGGTATCTTGGCAAAGATACTGGAGTGATTTGCCATTTCCTTCTCCAATTTATTTTACAGATGAGGAAACTAAGGCAAACAGGGTTAAGTAACTTGCCCAGGGTCACATAGCTAGGACGTATCTGAAGTCACATTTGAACTCAGGTCTTTCTGACTCCAGGCTCAGCCCTCTATCCACTGCATTGCCTGGCTGCCCTCCTGGCACATAGGAGGTACTTAATAAGTGCTTTTTGCCTCCCCTCCCTCTCCACCAAAGCAGGTCAGTATCTTATTAGCAATTTATTGTCTTAGGGAGTTACCTAGAGCACAGAGAGGTTAAGTGACTTGCCCATGATCACACAGCCAGCATGCATCTGAGTCAGGACTTGAACCTAAAACTTCCTCCCTCCCAGTCTGACTCCCTATCCACTATTCCATGCTGTCTTTCCATGGGGGTTATTATCCTCATCCACAAACATTCAGTAAAAATTTTCTATGTGTCAAGCACTATGCTTTACAAATATTCCCTACTCTAAAGAAAAATATCCTTCTGGAAAATACACACATGGCTCAAACAAAATATATAAAGTAAATAAGTAGTTTCAAGGGAGGGGTCACTAGTAATGTGGGGAGAAGGGCAGGAATCTAACCTCTCTGCTAATTGTTCAAGTGGTCGCATTCCATTCTGTCTCTTCCAACAGATTGCCCCCCTACACACACCCCATCTGATCATCTCTCTCTCTCTCTCTCTCTCTCTCTCTCTCTCTCTTCCTCCTGCGCTCTCTCTCCTCTCTCTCTCTCTCTCTCACACACACACACACACACACACACACACACCATTCAAGAAACCCCAGTGATTTCCTCTTGCCTCCAGGAGCAAATACAAAATGCTCCACTGGTCATCCAAAGACCTCCATACCCTTCCCAGTGTTTCTTATATCTCATGCCCCAACACATACTCTCTGGTCCAGTGACCTTGGCCTCCTGCCTGTTTCACAAATAAGACACTCTATCTTTTGGTCCCCTGTATTTTTCCTGACTGTCCCCCAGGCCTAGAATGTACTGCCTCCTCCATCACAACTACTGACCTCCCCGGGTTCCTTTAAGTCCCAACTAAAATCCCACCTTCTACACTGTAGAATCTACAGGAAGCCTTCCCTAACCTCTCTTAATTTCAGTGCTTTCCCTTTTAATTATTTCTTACTTATCCTGTAAATAACTTGCCTTGTATATATTTATTTGCAATTATTTTGTATACTGCTGGAGGGTAGGGACTGTCTTTTGCCTCTTTGCATCCTCAGGGCTTAGCACAGTGCCTAGTATGTAACAGGTGCTTAATAAATGTTGGTTGATTGATCAAGTGAGCAATTGTATAAGTACAGTGAAGTAGAATGAAGAATCAAGGGCGACTCTGAGATTGCAAAACTGGGAGATGAAAAAAAAAGACTGAGCCTCCTAGGAAAAAAAAATTAGGAGAGTTAAGAAGAGAAGCCGTTTCCAGGCAGAAGGGGAAAACAAAATGAGTTCTCTTTTGGACGTGCTGAATTTGAGAGTGCTACAAGATGCCCACTTAGAAAGGTCTACTGGACAATTGAGAAGGCAGTCCTGGAGGCCAGAGGTAAGACTGCAGTGAGAACTAAAGTCATATGAATAGTTATAATCACTGAACTTGTGGGAGTCCTGGCACTTTCCACCTGTGTGATTTTGAGCAAAATCCAATCTCCCTGAGCAAAACTTCAGTTTCCTCCTCTGTCATATGAGGGAAATCTCCTACGTGGTCTCTGAGGTTCCTTCAAGCTGTAGCTCTGTGATTGGGAGGCATTATGGAGCAGTAAATAGAATGTTGACTCTAGAGCCTGGAAGACCTTGGTTCAAATCCCACCTCAGACTCTAATTATGTGACCCTGGGCACTAACTTGACCTCTCTCAGCCTCAGTTTCCTCATTGTAAAAAGAAGCTAATAAGTACCCATCACACAGAGTTCTCATGAAGATTAAATAGACAAAATAATTGAAGAGGTTTGCAAATCTTAAGGTTCTGTATAAATTTCAGCTATTATTATTTTAAGTCATTTCCCTCCTGATTCTCTGGACTTTCTCCATCATGTCACAGCCACCTCCTCACGCTGAACCTTCACTTCATCTTTGACCTTCTCACCTTGGAAGTTCCATTATCCCCTGTAGACTCTTCTTCAGATTGGACATTTCCTCCCAGGACCTCCACTTACAGGTACCCAAGGTTGGCCGTGTCTTCATTCTTCTCTGGGATCCACCCTCCACTCTAAGGACTTTGTCCAACAAGGGACTGTCCTTCTTTCGGTTTGTATTTGTATTCCTAGCATGTAGCACTGTACCCAGTATACAGTAAGTGCCTAATAAATGCTCGTGGACTTGATCCTACAAAAGCTAATGAGGTCATCAAAGGAGAAAATATAGAAAAGATGACCCAGGAAAGAACTTTGCAGAGCACATTAGGGTATGAGCTATGGATGGTGTTGCAGGCAAGGGGACTTGAAAGGAGAGGTTGGAAAGGTAGGAGGGGGAGAATGAAAACTAAGCAGTGTCACAAAAACCCAGAGAAGAGAGAGTATGCAGGAGGTCAGGAGAGTTAACAGTGTCAAAAGTAGCAAGCACAGGGTGGCTAGGTGGCGCAGTGAATAGAGCACTGGCCCTGGAGTCAGGAGGATCCGAGTTCAAAGTCAACCTCAGACATTTAACATTTACTAGCCATGTGACCTTGGGCAAGTCACTTAACCCCAACTGCTCTGCCTTCCCCCCTCCAAAAAGACAAAAAAATAGAAGCAGCAGACAGATTAAGAAGGACAAAGATTAAGAAAAAACTATTAGATTTGGTCATTTAGAGATTACTGGTAACTAGAGTGTTTTCAGTTGAGTGACAAGGTTGGAAGTCAGATCACAAAGGGTTGGAAAGTGAGTGAGAAGGAGAGACAGAGGCAACCACTCCAGAAGACTGAGTTGTCTGAGTTCTGGATGCAGAAGGGAGGAGACTTAGAGGACAATAGAGCTTGAGGAATTTATTAAGTGAGGATTTATTAAGCCTGGGGGAAAAAACCTGGTTTGTTTGTTGACAAGAGGGGAAAAAACAAGTAGAAAGAGAGAGTATAATAGAGAAAAGGGGAATAATTGTGAGGAGTCAACTACTGGAAAAGGTAGAAGACAGAATCCAGGGCACATGTCAAGGGGTTGGCTTTGGGAAGAAAGGTTACTTCATCAGATACTACAGTAAAGGACAGGGGGAAGAAGAAGCCAAGTGTTTTAAAGATGTAAAGTCACTAGGGAGATGATACCAAACAGCTTTAATTCTCCTTAAATTTTCCTATACATCTTTTGCCATTTGGTCAATTTTGATTTTCAGTTATTTTCTTTAGTACTTTTTGTGCCTTTCTTACTAAGCTATTAATGCTTTTCCCCCCATAATTTCCTTGCACAGTTCTCATTTCCTTTCCATTTTTTCCTCTACCACTCTTATTTGATTTTTAAAATCTTTTCTTTTTTTTTGCTCTTTGTTACCCCTTTCTTTAGCTCTTCTATTGATTCTTGTTGGGTTTGTATCTTTGTGTATTTTTTCCCCTTTGAGGCTTTGCTTGTAGATGTTTTTAAGTAGTCTCCTGAGCTTGTGTCTTGAGCTTTTTTGTCACCATAGAATATTTTTATGGTCAGACTTTTTTTGTTGTTGTTGGTTAATTTTTCTAACCTATTTCTTGACCTTGGACTTTATGTCAAATTTAGCCTCTGGAAGGGATGCCTGCCCTGAGCTTCTATAGCTCGATTAGAGGCCTATAGGTTTTTATTGCTTCCAAGGTGGTATTATACACCTCTCATTACTACCATCCTGTTCTGAAATCTGGTCCTCACCCAGCTAGAGCCCCTGTTCCCTCCTGACCACAATCACTCCTCTCTACTCTGGAACTGGGACCATGAACTGAGAAATAGCCTGTTTTGTTGCCAGATGGCACCCAATCCTGCACCCAGAGCTAGCACAGGGCTCCACTGGAATCTTTCTGACCAAATGTTCAGTCCCCTTCCCATCCCTATCTTATGGGTGTGCTCGATGTCCCCTCCATTGTTGCTATTGCAGCTGCCACCTCCAAGATCCAAAGCCAATGCTGCTGCTTATGGCACTGCTGGCTAACCCTCATTCTAGAGGCCACAAACCTATCTTTCCGTCTTCCTAAACTGCCCTATATCAGAAAAAAAAAATTACTCACTGGAACTTTTTGTTGGCTTTTCCGTGTAGATTTAATGTGACATTTTCTGTAGTCATTTTGTAGGAGAGGTTTTGGGGAAGGTGTGTCATTTGTGGCCCTAAACTCTGCATTCTTATCTCAACCCCCCACCTTCTCTCAAATGGCTTTTATCATTGAAGTATCATGCTAAGAGGAAAGAAATAAGCTCAGTAGTTCTAGACCAGGATTGGAGAATCTTCAACCTTGAGGCCACATGTGCCCCTGTAGGTCCTCAGGCGTGGCCTTTTGCCTGAGTCCAAGTTTTACAGAATAGATCCTTTTATTAAAAGGATTTGTTCTGTGAAGTTTGGATTCAATGAAACGGCTACACCTGAGGACCTAGAGGGCCACATGTGGCCTCAAGGCCAAAAGTTCTTCACCCCTGTCCTAGACAAAAGCCTGAGACTCAGACTTTCATCGTCTAGGGTCCTACTGCCTGTAAATATCAGAGACATATCTAGCCCTCCTTCTGCTAGGTCACATGCCCCTCATAAAAGTTCTCAGTAGGTCAATATTCATGGGACAAGAACTAGCAAATGCCCCCAGATCCAGGTCAATGTCAATCCTCGCAAAGCTTCAATATAAAGGCATTGTAAATGCATGTCCGTCACAATTTCCATGAACATAATTCCAAATTCAGTGCAAATATTAACATTTGCCAGTTGAAAACAGGTTAATGACATTTATCCATATTTATAAAATACAAAGGGGAAATCAGCACAACAAACATTAAGTAACCAGCTGTAAACGTAAACACGAAATCAATTCCCGAGCACAGAAGCTGATGCACAAGAGGGGAGCCTGGTCATAAATATTTGATAAGCACCTTATTCTAGTTACAATCCTCACTGAATATATTTTCATGCTGTGGTCATAGGAAAGAAAAAACAACAACCTCATAAAATCCTTCATTTTAATCCGATCATTCTGAAAGGTATCTCTGGCCCTTCGAAAAAACACTTCCAGTTACAACTTTCCTCTGGAGATTTTTTTTAAACATACAATTATGGTCCTCTCAGTTCTGAGCCGTTGAGAAGATGAGAGGAAAGAGGCTTTGGGAAAATAAAAGACGTACACAACAACCTAGCAGATCCATGGTGAAGCAAAAATAAAACATGTCTTTGGACTTCTTTAGTCTAACCTTACTCCCTTGGTAAAAAAAAAAAAAAAAAAGGACTGTTCTTATAGCCCTTTAAAATACACACCCCTAAGAATCTTGACCATGGAACAAAGGTCCCTTAACTTCCAACTCAAAATATAAGGAAGCTCTAAATACAAGAATTATATAAATATCTGAAGAAATGACTGAACATTCTCACTTCCCTCTCATCTCCATCTGCCCTCTCAATTTTGAAAGACTCAAATACCTAAATGCCACATTTGTCTATTTTCTTGAGAAATTTGTTTGGTGTTTCCATCCATTTTTGTGTGTTTCCAACTTTAAAATACGTGGGGAAAAGATATCAGGCCTTTATAGATTCCTCTGAAAAATGCAGAGCCTGTGTCTTGCACCCTGGATAGAGTGGACATCATTATTTCATATCAACTTCTCTAAAAAAGTTTCAAGCAACAAACAGCCTCTGAAATTTACAAGAAATGCAGTAGGTTGCTTGGGGCTTGAATTCATACATTTGGGATTTTACCTCCCAAACTTCTTTTCCTTTTGTTTCACTGTAGGAAATAACTTGATCATTAAAATGAGCAAAGATTCCAAAAGACCTGAGGAGTGGTTTCAGTGAATATAATAAGACTTGACAATCTCTCCCATATCTATACTTTCCTCCCCCATATTAATTATTAAGATATATTGATCCACGGGTTTGTCATAAATGAACCCAAACACTTAAACACATCTGTAGCAAGAAGGGAGAAAAGGAGTACAGGAAGACAGGCCAAATTTTACTTGCCAAAAATTTATTTAAATTGACATAATCTTCAAAGAGAGAGCTGTTTAAATAGCCCAGGCAAGAGATGAGAAGAGTCTGAACTAGATTAGTAGCCATGGGAGCGAAAAGAGGTGGATGGTGACAAGAGATGTGGAGAAAGAAATGACAAGATTTGGCAGCTGATCAGATATGGAGGGCGTGAGAGTGGGAAATCAAAGATGACATCGACTTTGGGACTTGAAGATGGTGGTGCACTCAATAGTAATAAGGAAGTTCAGAAAATGAGTGGCTCTTTTGTAGGGGAGGAGGAGGAAGATAATGAGTTCTGTTTTGTACGGATTGAGTTTAAGGTGACTAGCTTTTACGGTGCCTCAAAATAGCCAATAGAAATTGGAGGTGAGATCCTAAGGAAACTAAGAGGATATATAGTTCAACATGCTCCTTTTATATAGAGACTAGGGCTGGACATGCAATAACTGAATCCATATCCAATCATCTGTAATACCTAAAACCACAGGGGACGATATGGTAACAAGCGAAAGAAAAAAGGGAAGAGATTCCAGAACAGAGTATACCCAAAGTTAGTGAGTGTGATATGAATCTAGCAAGGGAGAATGAGCAAGAACAGTCAGACAGGCAAAAGGAAAACCAAGAGAGAGCAACATTACCAGGAAAACAAAAACAAAAACCTCAGGGAGGAGAATTTGATCAACAGTGTCATATGTCGAAGAAAGATCAATAAACTTAGAAGTCATTATAGCGGGTTTAGAAGAAAATAACAAAAGAAGTAATAGAAGCAATGAGTTGAAAGCTTTTACAAGGAGTTTGGCTGAGAAAATATGGACAGATAGAGGAAGAAGGTAAAGGGGATGGAAGAATCTAGTGAGGATCATTTAAGTATGGCAGAAACTTGGGCATATTCATAAGCTTCAGGGAAGTAACCAGTAAAGAGAGAATGAAGGTTAGAGAGTAAGAGGGGATGATATTGGGGGAAATATGATGGAGAAGATGGGAGAGAAGGGGATCATTGATACATGCTTATTGGATTAGCCTTGGAGAGAAAGACCACTTCTTAACTAGCTGATGGAATAAAAGATGAAGCAGGTAGGAATGATATTGAAGGGTTATGAGATAAAGGAGGAGAGGATGAAAAAGAAGGAATTTTTGGTTAGTGGCCTTGATTTTCTATGTTAAGAGTAAGAGGGAAAGTCCTTAAGAGTGAGGTAAGGCAGGAGGTGGTATACTGTGGAGAGCTTGAAGAGAAAAGGTTTATAACAGTCTCTGTGGTGATGAAGTAAACAATCAATTTAAGAAGAACAAAAGAATTGTCTGGATGAGGTGAGAGACAAGTAGAATTTAAATAACAAGTTTGTAGTGGACCTACCCAACAAGGCATGATGATTTCCTGAAGTTCTGTTACTGGAGAGAGGCACAGGAGGCAGATGGAGAGAAGAATCCAAGGATAGAGTTTGGAAAGGCATGAACATGGATAAAATGTACAAAAAGGAAGGAAAGTACAGGGTTGGACTAGATCACCAAGGGATAACCAGAGAAGGGGTGACGGCCTAGGAAAGTACTAAGGGGTGGAAGAATTGGGAGCCAAAGCAAGGGTCAAAAATGGGTTTAGAAAGAATAAGGCACAAGGGTTTGTAGGATGATGGGAAACTGTGATCAAATGAAGAAATTTTAGAGTTCTTGACCATGGAGGTAGAACCCTTGTAAGGTGATAAGATCAAAAATGTGACCATGCCAACACTCTATCCACTGTACCACCTAGCACATAGTAGGGAGTAAATAAATGTTTGTTGGTTGATTTCGTTAGTAAAGGGAATGTCTACTAAAGGACTTCCTCTATTGATGTAGCCTCTCTGAAGCTTATACATTTAGAATTTGCCTTGGGCATTGAAAAGTTGGTCCCAAAGCCAATAGGTGGTAGAAGCAGGATTTGAAACCAAGATTTCCTGAGGTGTAAGCCAGGTCCTTTTCCACCTTATACCAGGGCCTGAGAGTCAACCTAGAGCCGAGAATGGTGTTTACATTTTTAGAGACAATAAAACTTTATTTACAAATTTCAAACCATTCTCAGTTCAGGTAAACAGCACAAAAACAGGATGTGGGGAGGATTTGGCCCTCTGCCAAACTCTGCACACAACTGTGCATGTGTATTTGTATATCAAAGGCCAAAGATAAAGCAATTGCCATTTGCCTACATGACTATTATTGTTATTTTGGTGATGGTGATCATTCTAATGGGAGCTCATTAGCCAGTCTGGAGACATCATTAAATATACAATAGGTTATCAGGATTGTCCCCTTTCAGCCCAGGTGTCCAGAACACTCCCATGACCTTGTTGCTGCTAGTTATAACCTAAATGATTGATTGGCTATGGTGTGTAGAGCTCACAGCTGACTTCCATATGTGAAATAGCTGTAAGAGCAATATCATTATATAGGAAATCTCAAGTAAAGATAATGTTCATGCTAACTAACCTACCCACACCCATAAATTTATATAGATATATACACATACATATATACACACATATACATATATGCTAATAGTTAAGCACTTTTTTTTGCTTGTTAAATATTTGTATTAAATATATATACATAGTGACACTTTTGCTTATACATATATGTTATTTAAAACAACCATTTAACAAGGAAGCAAAAATGTCAAAATATGTGTATAGCTATATAACTATATAACTCTCTCTATATGTGTGTGTGTGCCTGTGTCTGTGTATGCTGTGTGGGCAGCAATGGGTATTCTATTTGGCACAAACATTTCTGTCTTTACTTAATAACTCCTATAGAGTGATATTACTTCACTTAAGTTAGCTGTGATCTCTGAATGTAATAACCTGTCACCTGGGCTATAATTTATCCCTTCTTCCTTAGGAGAGCAGCCAAGAGTTTGTGGGAGGCCTGTGGATATCTAGGTAAAAGGTACAATCCAGAGAACTTGTTTCACATTTAATAATGTCTCCTAACTGGCCTACCCAGGACCACCTACAGACTAATTATAGCAATCACTATCACTCAAATAGCAATAATGGTCTTGAATATAAAGAACAATTGATTGAATTTGCCATAGAGAGAGGGAATAGTCTTATAATTAAATTATAACAGCCTTATAATTTTTTTAAATCCTTTTCCAAAATCTAATCCTGCTCTCTCTACCCTGCAAAGGTCACAGGAAAGTAAAATCACCAAAGTCAGAACTTGTGGTTAGTAACAGTTTATCAGCTCACAGTAGAGTCCTTCAAAAACTATCTTATAAATGTACCAACACAATGGCTTTCCTGGGTCTTGGGAGGTAATTGAAGTGAAATGGGGTGAGCTGGTAGGGGCTACATTGAGGCTACCAGCATCAACCATTGCCAACCCCAGCACCAAACTTCTATTTTCATGGTAAATCATGACTTCAGACACATGAGCATTATCTGTACAACAGAGGTTTTTAATCTGAGGCCCATGAACTTATTTTGGTTTGGTTTTTTGATAACTGTATCTATTATAATTGATTTCTTTTGTATTTTATGCATTTAAAAATATGATTCTGAGAAGAGGTTCATAGGCTTCACCAGACAGCCAAAGTGAACCAAGACACAGACAAAGAACCCCTGCTCTAACGAGGCCTGATGAGGTAACATACTTAATAAGCTTTGCAAAACTTAAAATCCTCTATAAGTACCAGTTATCACTCTTGTGATGACAATGATGATTATTTATTATTATAAGGCTCCTAATAGCTATTCTCCTTCTCCTTACCTTCCCACCTCAAGCTCCATTTTGTTCAGCTTCCAGATTCCCCAATAGAGAGAAGTGACTGGCCTTGAGAGACGGAAACAGATTCAATGCAAGGCAGCAAGCATTTGTTAAGTTCTTCCTATGTCCTGGGCAACTGTGGTAAAGACTGATGAAACAGCTACAGAGATGAAGAGAGAGAGTCCCCGCCCCCAGAGGGTTTACAGTCTAATGGAGGAAGACAACATACAAAAGACGGATGGAAAGGGAAAGGTATCTTCTGGGGTCTTGGTCAAAGTGTAGAAAGTCAAAAGCAGGGAGAGAAGGGGAATGAAGGCTAGCTATCCTAAGCACCTCCCAAAAATGGAGGCCCTAAAAGGAACTCACCAATGGGACAAAAGGGCCAACATGGTAGAGGGATGTGTCAGGCTACAGGATTAGATGAATGTTCCAAGGTGAGGAGGTCCTGTGCAGTGAAGGAAGTTCCAGGATGAGACGGCAGTGGAAGCATGGTGGCAAAGTCCAGAAAGTCAGAAGCAGAGCTAAACCCGTCCAAGGTCACATCAGAGGCTAAGGCAGAGCTGAACCAATGAATCCTGATGGGCTTGTCACCACTTTTATTCAAGGCAATTAACCTATTTAAAACTCAAACCATGCAGGCACTTTTAATTTGCCTGTCAGTTCATATATACAATTGGCTCTCGATTATTCATGCTAATGGGAGAAGTGAGATGAATAATCCAGAGTAGCTTTGGAGGGCATTCAATGATTTGGGGTTTTGACAGCCCCAGGAGCAAATTTCTCTTTCTAATTCTGTTTTGTTTAGACTGTTATCAAAATGTATTTGCATTCCTAAGTATACATCTCCAAGAAGGAGACTGATGGAAGATGATCCCGAAAATTCCAGGTTTCAGCAAGAAATGAACTTGGACTGTATGTAACATGTGCCCTGGCTCTTCCACAAAGGTGGGTTGACTATTTTATTTTCATATTATATCCGAGAGACCTTAACTGCCAGAGTACACAGTAAAATATGGTGAGTAATCAGAGTTTCCTTCAGTCACATTTATATTTATTATTAGGATGGGACACCTATGAGAAATCACAATCTCACTGATCCATTTTATCCCCTCTCAGATACGGAGAGATACACGTTCACTGATCAGAGGCAGGTAACACTGTTGAAGTTCCCCAGGCACAGGAGAGAGATCAGAGAAGGGCAAACAGAAGACCTGAGGTACCAAAGTCAGCTCAATGGCTTCTACTTTCGCAAATGTTGTCTTTTTAAGACCTCCAGTTCCCCGTTCTCACTTCTAACATTGCTGCCATGCATAAGCACTGTCTTATGTCCCTTACCCCTCACTTCCCCAACCCCTCCCTTCCCCCCCCCAGTCCTGCTTTCTCAACCCAGCACAATAAAAAGAAATGTCTAGGTTGAGAAACAATCCCTCAATGAGATACTGACATTAATCTGGTCAGTGAGTCAAATAAGGCATATTCAGTTCAGTTCAGAGTAACAGCAACCTTCGTTTGCAGTCAGCTCTCTATTGCTACAAATCCACAATCTCCCCCATTCCCCTTCCTCTTTGTGGCCCTCAAAAGTCCCCAGGCTGACCCTGTTTCATATGACTTCTCCCTCCCACAATCCATCATTCCCTCCTTTCAGTTAAGAAAAACTACACTTCCCACCAACCTGCTTGCCAATAAGTGGCTACCCAGAACAATTCTTTAGAAAGTTGGAGCTTCTAAACAAAACTCTTAGAGATCCTAAGGACCATACTGTCCTTGGAGTTGTCTTTGCAAAGATACTGGAGTGGTTTACCATTGCCTTCTCTCGTGGATTAAAGGAAACAGAGGTGAAGTGACTGGCCCATGGTCATATACCTAGTAGGAGTCTGAGCCCAAATTTGAACTCAGTTCTTCCTGATTCCAGGCCCAGTGGATTTGAGCTATATACTGAGCCATCTAGCTACCTCTAAGCAAATATAACCAAGGATAATTCCAGTTTGGGGGCCTAATGGACTACTACAAGTCAATATCTGCAATTGTCAAGGAAATAAAAGTATATTACAGTCCATGGTCAAAGGTTCATTTGAGGTGGTCAGAGGCTTGTTGATAAGTCTTTCCACAGAACCAATGACCCAAGATGGGGAGAATTCAGAAGGGAGAAAAATTAGAAACTAATTTGGATAGTATTTATTCCTATTAGAATCTAGGATACAAACCTTAAAAATTAGTGCTAAAAGGGGCAAGCATAGAAATATCCCCCAAATCTTTCAAAATGCTTTCTTCTACAGAACATATAATTTCTCAGATATTAACAAGTGTGTGCCTTTTCACAATGATGGCATGATACTAAGATTGATTGGTATATTTGACTAACATTTATTACATCTCCATGTAATGTGCAGCCCATTTTATACATAGGCATGTTGGTTGTTGAAAGGGGAAGAAAAATAACATTGATATAAGGAAAACTTACCAAATAAATTTGAGAAGATGTCTCTTAGAAAAAATTCTGAGGAAAGAACTAAACTATCCTGAAGACCAGACAGAGAACTGCCCCTTGGATGAATGTACTGAAGGGACCTGTTTAAAGACAAAGCAATCACTAAGGAAATGATGGTTTCAGGACATTGTAGTCTATCATCTCATTTGGGTAGTAAAATTATCTGAGTTTTAAAGGCTATAACTGAGAAATAACAATTTAAGTAACCATTTGGAAATTATGGGAAGATTATATAAGGACTGTTGGGACCATACCTGAAAGAAAGGTGGATTTGTTGAGTTTTGCATCATAAATTAGAGATGGGTCACTGCTAAAGAGCCACTAATCTAAGTCATTAGACTCCAGAGAGGAAGCTGTAGAAAGAAGCCAGAAGAAAAGCCGGAGAAAAAAAAAAGAGAAGAGGAAGCTGAACACATATGATGTCAGAGACAGGAGGAACAAGAGGAAACTAGAAACATCTCTTACAGAAGACAGAAAGAATATAGCAAACTTACAGAGGCTGAATTGATGAAAGATCTAAGTGAATCTCAATAGGTTTTGCAGCTACTGGGAGGAGCTTAGTAGAAGAAAGCTAAATCCTGCTCTTGTGAAGAGCTATCTGAGCTCTCTTTCCCTAGCACCATCTATAGACTAAGAGATATGAAACTACTCAGGAGTGCCTGTGTTGCCCTCTCTGATTGGAGAAGGTGAAACAGAGAGGGGAAGAGAGGGCTGGCATCTGCTTTGCTGGGAGAAGAAACTTAACAACTGACATCTGATGGGATAAAATAATCCCTTGCTACTTGAAAATCTGACTGGCAAAAAGCTATGTGGCCATATTATTATCTGCAGCATGAGAAAGAAATTCCTCAGAACACTAGTACAGACCTTAGGAGCTTAACGGTTCTCTGAAAAGCATAACACTCTCCTGTCTCCAAAATATTAATTACTCTTGGATAGGCTAAGTCAATATAATAAAAAATGACAGTTCCAACTAAATTAATTTACTTATTCAGTATCATAACAATAAAATTACCAAAAAAAATTTATAAAGCTAGAAAAAATAATTATAAAATTTATCTAGAAGAACAAAGGTCACAAATGTCAATGGGGTAAAAGTGTGAAGGAGTTGGCCTATGAGTACCAGATCTCAAATTGTATTACAAAGTGGTAATCATCAAACAATCTGGTACTGACCCAAAAAAATGTCATGTGTACATTTTTATTTTTGAGGGCAGGTTGGTAAACATTTACCAGCACTCCCCTGAGTGTAGTGGAATATTGTTATACATAAGAATTGATAAATAGGAAAAATTTAGAGAAATATTGGAAGATTGAGTGATGCTAGACAAATAAAGCAAAGTCAAAAAACACAGTATACACAATGATGGAAACAAAATAGTGATGTAATCCAGTTATAACACAAACCCCTAATATTCCACAGGTTCTCTCTCTCTCTCTCTGCCCTTTCTAGATTCAGACTGGCTTGCTCACTTTCAACCTACACACATTTCTACTTCGATGGCTACTTGGCTACTACTTGATACTCAACCCGCATTGATGTGGTTCCCATTTATATAAATTCAGTAATAATAGCATCATTAATTCTTTAAAAAGAAACATTTAACAATAAGGTAAAAGCCAGAGTGATCATAATCTTTAAACAATGCAAGGCAGAAGCATGAATTATCATAACCTTTACTCAAAATATTACAGGAATATGAATAAAACTTATTCAATAAAAGGGGAAAAGTAGGAATAATCAAAACACTGCTTTTCAGAATGGCTGAATCCATTTACAGTTTTAAATTATTTGTATAAGTCCTTCATATAATTTGATAGATTAATTCCTAGATAGTTAATACATTTTATTATCTTACATGAAATTTCATTTCCTGTCTCTTTTCCCTTGGTTTTATTAGTAACATATAGAAAAGCTAACGATTTTTGTGAGGAGTTTTTTGCCCTGCCACTAAAATAAAGCTATTATCCATATTGATTATTTTGTGAATTCTCTAAGAAAACTATTGTGTAATCTGCAGAAATGATTATGCCTCTTCTTTTCCTATGCTTATTCTCTCAATTTCTTTTCTTTCTCTTTATTGCTATAGCTAGCATTTCTTGTACAATGTCAAAGAATGGTATAAACAATGAGTATCTTTGATTTACTTTATTCAGAAAGTTTCCAGTGTTTTTCCATGACAAATAATGGAACTAGCTCTTGGTTTTAAATAAATACTTTTGATTATCTTAAGGAAAGGTACTTTTAGAGGTAGTTGATGACACAAGTGGATAAAGCACTAGACATGGAGTCATGAAGACCTGAGTTCAAATATGACATCAGACATTTACTAGCCATGTAACCTTGGGAAGGTCATTTAACCTTAATTTCTGCAACTGTGAAGTGGGGATAAAAATAGCAACTATCTCCCAGGTCGGTTGTGAGGATCAGACGAGATATTTGTAAAAGGCACTTAACACAATGCCTGGCACAGTATAAATGGATGTTTTTCCCTTCTCTACTTCTAGTAAGAGATCTGAATAAAGTATAGTTATGCTTACCTTTGCTTTTAGTCCTATGTTTTATAGCATTTTTAATATAAAAAGTCATGTACTAAATTTGTCAAAAGCCTTTTTCTACACTTATTGATAAACACAAACTTATTTTTTATTACTATAATTACTTGTGTGTATGTATATATAAATATATACTTGTGTGTATGTATATATATATATTTATATATAATTCTTTATGTTGAATGGAGTCACTGAGGGCTGTTCTTGATCTCTAATCTTTATAGCCAATCAGCTACCAAGTACTGCCAATTCTTTCTCTTTCATCTCACTTTGATCCCTTTCTCTCCACTGACATCACCAACAATCTATTTTAGACCTTCATTATTGTTTACCTGATTTGGACAATTTCAGTAACCTCATAACTGGTTTCTCTGATTCAAGCCTCTCTCTACTTCACTCCATCTTCCACTCAGGATTTCCATACTTCAAGGTCTGCTCTTTATCTTTCTCACATTCATCATGTGGTAAGTGTTTAATAAATATATATGTAACTAGATTCAATCAGATTGAAATTCCTAGGAGAAATCCAACCCCATTTTAATGAAGAAACAAAGGAAGAGCTTTATCAACTGATGCAGAATGAAGAGAGCATAAATGAGATTAACCAATTGTCCACTAAATATTTATTAAGTACTTGCTATCAGCCAGACACTTTGCTAAACACTGGGGATACAAAAAGAGACAAAAGACAATCCCTGCCTTCAAGGAGCATGCAACCTAATTGGGGAATCAAAAGGCAAATAAATATATGCCAAGCAATAGAAATAGAAAATAAAAGAGGGAAAACACTGGAATTAAGAGAGTTTAGGGAAGGCTTCCAGTAGAAGACGACATTTTAAGGAATGGAATTAAAGGAAGCTAGGCAGGCCAGTGGTTGGAATGGAGGATGAGCATTCCAAGCATGGGGTACAGCCAGAAAAAATGCCAGGAGCCAAAAGATAGAGTGTCTTATTTATGGAACAGCCAGGAGGCCAATGTCACTGGATCAGAGAGTACATGTTGGGGCATGAGATATACAAAGACTGAAAAGGTAGGAGGGGGTTAGGTTATGAAGGGCTTTGGATCACAAGCAGAGAATTTTGTCTTTTCTCCTGGAGGCAATAGGAAATCGCTGGAGTTTATTGGTGGGGGAAGAGGAGGGAGAGAGCATGGTGATCAGATCCATGTTTTAGAAAATCATTTTAGTGGTTGAATGGAGATTGAATTGGACTGGGGAGAGATGAGGCAGACCCTTCAGCAGGCTACTGCAGTAATGAGAGCACGAGGCAATGAGGGCTGATCTGGAGTAGTAACAGCATCAGATAAAAGAAAGGAATATATTCTAGAGAAACTGCAAAAGCCAAATTCACAGGATTTGGCAATAGTTTGGACATGGGCAGGGCCGGGGGAGGAGTGAGAGTGAAGAGTCCAGGATGGCACCTAGATTTCAAGCCTGAGGGAATGAGTGGATGGTGTTGCCCTCTACGATAATAGGGTAGGTAGGAGGGGGAAGGATTTAGAAGAAAATATGAGTTTTCTTTTTGATGTAATGAGTTTAAGATGTCTACTGGACATCCATTTTGAGATGTTAAAAAGACAGAGATGTGAGATTGGAGGTCAGCAGAGAGACTGAGACAGGTAAGGTAGATTTGAGAATCATCAACATAGAAATAGTAATTAAATCCATGGAAGCTGATGAGATCACCAAGTATAGAGGGAGAAGGAGTATAGAGAGGGGGAGGGGAGAGGGAAATATAGCAGGATTACCTAGCAGCAGTGAGGACCCAGGTACAGTTATGTATCAGAAATCTGTAGTGGACACAGTCAGAAGAGCTGCATAATTGTTTGCTTTCTTCATTCTGCAGGATGTGTGGAGGCAGGAAGGTGATAAATGGGAATAGTGATCCAAGGCTGAGGCTTGTTGAGGCATAATTGGCCATATGATAAGGAAACTAAATATTCAAGAGAGGAGAACAGTGTAGAATTGAACTGGTTCATCAAAGAGTCAAGATGGGGAGAAGAGAAGAGGGCGGGTAGTACAGGGGAGATGGCCTGAAATAGAATTGAGGGGTCAAGGGACTGAAGGTCAAGGTGCAGATGAAGAGTAGGGTGATGTCAGGGAAGACAGACGGAGAGGTGAAAAGTCGATAGATTATGATAGATAAGGGGATTTCAGAATTTGTAAGTATGGGTACATTTGTGTTGATGGCAAGATCAAGGGTATGACCATCTTTGTGTGTGACTGGGGTAGAGTGGAAGAGTAGCACATGGGAGGTGTATAGACTGAGGAACTGAGTAGCTAGATTATTTGAGGAAGAATCAATATATATGTTGAAGTCCCCTAGAATGAAGATAAGAGTTGGGGAGGAGAGGAAAATTGTAAGCCAGGTATTGAACTCATTGAGGAAGGAAGGGGAGTGACCTGGAGCAGGGGTGAGGTGAAGGGGTCTGTAGATAACAGCTATCAAGATTTGGATTGGGTGGTAGATATGAATAGCATGACCCTCAAAGGAAGCGAAATACTGAGTGATGAAGGAAGGAGGAAAACCTGGAAGTGACAATGGGGAGCAAGGTATATTCTAACATTCTTACTTCAACCAAGAGCCAAGGGGAATGAGTGCAGGTAAAGCCAGGAAAGGGTGGCCAGAGAGGCTGTGTCATCAGGGAGAAGCCAGGTTTCAGTAAGATCCAGTAGATGGAAGGAACTGGAGAGGAAAAGATTTAAGATGAAGCGAAGTTTGTTGCCTATGGAACAAAGCACAGTGGAAGAGTCAGGTGGAATTAGGATGAAACTTTGGTGTGGAAGTGTTGAAGTGGGTGAGAATGAAAAAGCCAGCAGAAAGGGGGTGTTACAAGGGGTTTGGATAATGATCTACGGGAGTTCAGAATCACTGGGTTATGAAGGGTATGACCACTTATGAGAATGTTTATCCTTGAATGTAGGGTACCACTCCTCTACTCTCAAAGGACAGGCACAGCAGTAGAGGGGAGGCCTGAAGTTGAAGGGAGGGTTTTCTTTGCACTGGAGGTTCTCCAGATTCCAGTTGGGAGATTGGGCTGGCAGCAAGAAGTAGAAGATGCCTTGTGCTAGTACAGATGGAAGTGTTTGCTTTTGAGCAAAAGGAAGACACCCATCTCGGCCCCAAACAGCCTTAGGGTACATGTTGTTGCCCCTAGCAGGAAATGGAAGGCTCAGACCTTGGTCTGAGGTCTTCTCACCTGAAGTGTCTGACTACGATGTGGTTACAATAATTTACATGTCTACTATATAAAGAGGCAACTAAGCTCATATTAAATACAACTGTAGCAAATACTTCTGGATTCCCATACTCCTAGAAGCTTGCTCTCCTGACACTCTCCTAACATTTCAAAGTTCACAAGATTGGACCCCCCAGATCAATTTCCTTAACCTACATTGAAAGGATAAAGGCCAAGACAAAAGGATTGATCCCTATTTTTACAGGGTCACAAGTCAGCTTTGGAGAGCAGAAGGACCATGGCCCATAGAGCTTTGTCTCTCAATACATGCTGTCAATGGAGGAGTCAAGAGCAGAGCTTCCCCAAGAGACAGCAGCCAAAGAGAACGGCCAAGGCTCTGTTTCACTAATTCTTTTTAAAGGTACTCCCAGCTGTGATGACGTAGCCAATCAGAAAGGTTTCCCCTACACATGTGGCTAGTTGAAAGAGTGGTACACCTCCTCCAAAGTCCCTCTCTCACTTCTGGTACTTGCCATCACACCTCTCCTGGAAGAGGATCACAGCCTCTTACTATGGAAAGCAACATCCAAAGACACTCCACCACATGCATGCCCATGTGCCATGCATTAAACAAAGATAAATTTTGATCTCATAGAAAAAATAAGTGTGGTTCATGAAGTTTTCTCTCCCTTCTCCCCATCCCAATTTCTGTTTGAATGGCATTCACCTGTAGCACACCAATTTCAAAAAAAATACTAATTAAGTAATCCATCAACACATCGTTATTATATGCCAGGGACTGTGCTAAGTGCTAGGGCCACAAAGACAAAAGTGAAAAAGTCCTTCCCCTCAAGGAACTTACATTCTATAAGGGGAGGCAGCATGTACATGCATAATTAAATATGGAATATATACAAAATAAGTGGGCAACTAGGCAGCACAGTGGATAGAGTGCTAGGCCTAGAGTCAGGAAAATCTGGGTTCAAACCTAGTCTCAAACACTAGCTGTGTGACTTTGGGCAAGTCAGTTAACCATGTTTGCCTCAGTTTCCTCATCTATAAAATGAGCTGGAGAAGGAAATGGCAAACCACTCCAGTATCTTCACCAAGAAAATCTCAAATGGGGTCACAAAGAGTCTGACACTACTACACAACTGAACAACAAGTAGAAGTCAGTTTGGAGAGGTAGGGCACTAACAGCTGGTCAGGATTAAGAAAGGTTGCATGTGGAAAGTATCACTTGAGAGGAATTTCAAAGACTAGAAGGAATTTCTATAGAGCAGAAGTGAGGAGGCAAAACATTACCAGGATGGTGGAAAGCCAGTACAGTGGAAAGGATGCCCTTTTCTCTCCTTTACAATATTTGGTTTTTTTGAACACCCAAGCCCAGGGCTTGCCCTTTTTGGTTTCTCCAATTACTTTCAGACAAAATTAGACTCCCAAGGGACAACGGTCTTTTCTTGTTCAGTATGTAAATAAAGCAATATTGAGTCTTTTCAAATTATTCAAAGTTGTTTACTTTTCTTAAATTTGTTTTATCTGCTTTTCTTTCCATTTACAAGACAGCCCAATTCTTATTTTCTCAAGAAGAATGCTTATAAGTAATCAATTTGGTTAAAAGACCATTACCCAAACCCCATTGCCAGGATTATGTTCATCTTTTTCTGATAAATTATCCTTGGGTACAACTTTGTTTCCTTTGATTTTCAGTATATCATACTCCAATTTTTTTTCCTTTCTTTTCTTCTCATTTTGAGAGATTCTGTCCAGAATTCCTTGAAAAATGCTCTGTCACACATTAATGTTTGGTTGTTTGGGGCTTTTTTTTCCCCAATAAATGTTTGTTGAATTGAAATTACTACTGAATTCTTTTTCCTTAATCTTGGAATTCTAAAACTAAACAATCCATATTTCTAGGTCTAGTCAAACCTGAGATTCCTCTTTGCTGCCATCCATGGGTCTTTGTTTATCTAAGAGGCTAGTGATTCTTAGATGAACTCTTCATGCCTTACCTGTCAAGTCAATTCAATTGAATTGATTTTCTAGTTTTTGTTACATCCTATCCTAACCTATCTCCTATCAAGTTTTTCATTTAGAGGTTTCGTTTCATTCCGTATCTCTTCCTTAAAATATTTCATTAGTTTTGCCCATCTCTTTTGGTATTCTTGCAGCTTTCTGTTCTCTGGGATTCTGGTTATTGCCAAAAATATTTATTGTAAAGTTCTCACATTTTCTTTAAATTGTGCTCTTGTGAATTTTTTCTTATACTTCTAATTGAATGATTTTTTTTTTTAGCCCTTTCTCTTCCATTCTTTTCCCAGTGCATCAACAGCTTGGTTAAGATTTTCTCCTTTCAAGTTTTTCAAGTAGAGATTTCATTTCACTCCCTCTCTCTTCTTTAAATTCTCTAATTAGTTCTGCCTATCCCTCTTAGTGTTCTTGTAACCATCTCATTCTGTTCTGTGAGATTCTAGTTATTGCCAAAATTGTTCTCTTCTTGAAATTTCTCCTGGCATTCTTTTCTCCCACAGAAGGTTTTCATTAGTCTTAGTTCTTTACTTGTTTATTACCTCAGTTTCCCATCTGGTTTTTCTACGGTAATTTACTAGTGAGAATTTCTTTCCCATTTTCTTCCCTCTCAGTTATTGTTCTTTGTGTACGTTGTTTGATACAGTTTTATCTGTCTTAAAGTGATCAGGAACAGCTGTACTTATACAAAATCTCTCACTTAGCCATCTTGCTGAAAGGCTCAGCCCCTTCATTTTAAAGAAAAGGAAACTGAGACCTTTGGATATTGACTAATCCAAGGTTCCACAGTTAGTGGAAGAGCAAAAACTAAAACCCAGACCTCCTGACTCAAATCTAATGTTCTTTCCACTATAGCAAACTGCCTTCAGTTGGTTTTATGCAAGAAATGGATTCAAACACTTCAAATTGGACTACTCTGATTCTAAGTGGTATTTGAAAGGTGTGCCATAGAATAGAGGGAAATGGAGATTCAACATTTCACCAAACTGACGTTCATCCATTTTACCAGGATGGCCAGGAAATAACTAGATGGTATCAAGATATTACATCAATTACCTGTCTCTAATGCTTATGAGAAATATCATAAAATTGGTAAAAAAAAAAAAAAAAAGAAAAGAAAAAAAAACATTTCTTGCCACAAACTATTTCTATTATATTTTTGTCAAAGAAACTATGTAAACTTCAGCAGCATTATGCCTAAACTCATGGGGAATCATTGTCCACAGAGACTGTACTTTAAAAATCCATTGATCACTCATGAAAACAAATGGAAATATTTTAGTTAGTCACAGTTCTGCTTTGTTAGAACACTGGGATTTCATGGCAGATTTCATTGCCACAAATATTTGCATTAGGAACAGGCTTCTGGTACCTGAGAGTGCGTCGTCTTTGCTGTTTGTTTTTCACCTGAAGTCATCATGTCCATCTTTGATATCACAACCAGTTGCTATGGAAATTATTATGATCTGCCAAGAGACCAAAATAGAATGACTTCATAGGAATCTCAAGTTTCCGGAACTGAGGGAGATACCCCAGAAACAAAGATGCCATTTTAATACCAGGGATGTTAGTAAAAGAGGGGACTAAGGAGTGAGAGGAGATAAACATCAAATATTAGGTAATGCCTCAGTGGTTACTGGAAGACAACCCTTGTTAACCTCAGCTATAAAGCTTAAAGGTATTCCTAAGTTTCATCCTCTCTGCTCCCTTTCCTATATCACCAATGCAATACCTATAATGGCTACTATGAATATGCAGATGTATTTCCAGGGTTGAATCAGAAAATATATCAAACTCTATTCCTCAAAGATGAAATCAAGATAGTTATTCATATACCAGAAAGTAAAATCCATCATGATAATAAAGAAGTTACACATTACCAATGCAGGGAGCTCTGCCATCCCCAAGCCTTCTCTCCATTAGGCCTCCACACAAACAGGCTCTCTTAGGCAAAATGCCCCTCTCTCACACACTAGCTGTTCTGCCTCTCTCTCTCTCTCAGCTCTACATCACTCTCCCACTTCCTGCTCCACCTGTTCCTACTCCACCGCTAAGGCAAGCTCCTTCTACCATAGCCTCCACGTGACTCAGGCTCAAAGCACATCACATAGGCCTATTAATGGGCAAGAAAGATCTTCCCATTCCATTAACAATACATTAACAACACATCTCCATAACTGAAAGAGCCAACAGCAAATTCCCCAAAGTGACTTGACCATCAGCCTCACGCAGGCTTTGCTAGGGATGTAAATAATTGGAACTCCATCTGCTGCACCTTCACTTTACAACCTAGTTAATTAAAAATGAACTTCTTGGATTTTTTTGAGAAAAGTTCTGAAACAATAAGTCAGTGAATGAAAAAGCATTCACCAAGTACAATTTACCAAGCATGCTAAGCACTGAGGATGGTGAGTCAATAAGCTTTCTTTGAGCATTTCATTGAGCATGCCAGATGCTAACAGGGGTGAGGAACCTTTGGCTTCAAGGCTACAGGTGGTCCTCAGGTGCAGCCCTTGTTTTGTTCTGTCAGGTCTGGATTCAGTTAAAGGGCTGATCTGAGCTGAGTCATGAAGGGAGCCAGGGAGGCCAGGGGGTGGAGGTGAGGAGGGAGAGAGAACTTTCCAGGCATGAGGGACAGCCAGTGCAAAGGAATACATAGTCTTATGTGGGAGGAACAGCTAGCGGCCTAAATTATAGTGTATGTGAAGGAGAGTAAAGGGTAGGAATGCCAGAAAAGTAGGAAGAGGACAGATTGTAAAGCACTTTAAAAGCCAAACACAGGTCTTCCTTTCACCTGTTCTTTAACTGTAGCTGAATCCTCATAGAAAGTGCCTCCAATCTAATTCAACAAGTATTTAAGTGCCTAAAGTAAGTACTGTAAGGCACAGCACTAAGTCCTGGAGATAAGAAAGACAGAATGAAAATTAGATCATATTCTATGAGTGGGTTCCCATATGTAAACAGGCAAGCACATACACAATAATCTGGGAGAGGGAGACAGTGCTACCAACTAGGGATATCTGCGAAGATTTCTCACTGGAGACAGAATATAAACTGGAGCTTGGAGTTTGGTAGGGATTGAGTCTAACAGGTGGAGGTGAGGAGGAAACACATTCTAAGACTGGAGGACATGTGGCCTGTGCAAAGACACAGACAGGCAAGAAATGGATCACTGATTCAGAGATACAACACTTACAATTTGGCTGGAATTTAGAGTCTGTGAAGGGGAGTTGAGTGAAATGAGCCTGGAAAGATAGGCTGAAGCCAGATGGTAGAGGGTCTTAAATGCTAAGCTAATGAGTATGTATTTAATCCTAGAAGTAATAGGAATACTGGGGAAATTTGTCAGATGCGCAGGGGTTGGGTTGGAAAAGTAAAAGATTAGAATAAGGGAAACCAATTAGGCGGCTGTTGCAGTAATCCAAGCGATAGGAGATGAGGGTTTGAATTCAGATGGTGGCCATGTGAGTGGAGAGAAGAGATGGATGCTAGTTCTACTGTGAAGGTAGAACTTGCCTCACTAAACAACTGACTGGGGAGGGCAGCAGGGAAGGGAGAGAAGAGGGCTAAGGATCACTGTGTGATGATTGTGTGGTTTTAAAACTGGATAATTGGAACAATGAGGATTCCCTAGCAGAGATAGGTAAGCTTGGAAGAGGGACATTATTTAGAAGATAAAATAATAAGTTTCATTTTGAACATAGGATAATAGGGTCATAGGCTAAGAGTCAGGAGGTATCTCTAAGTTCATCTATTTCAGTCTCCTAATTTTATTGATAAAGACACTAAGGTTCAGAGGAGTCAAGTGACTTGCTCAAGATTACAGATAGTAAGGAGCAGATCTCAATGCAGTCTGGGTCCTGGGACTCCAAGCCCAGCACTCTTTCCATGCTGCCGTTAGTGGAAAATCTGAGATGCCAATGAGACATCTAGCTGGAGATGTCCAACAGATAAAGCTGATAACGCAGAATTGAATTGCAGGAGAAACATGAAGAATAATTAATTCCAGGATTATATTTCAAGCTACCAAGAAGGAGAGTGGCTAGTGCTGAGTCACTATAGGCAATGAAGTCTCTGAATTCGAGTGGGTTTGACAGGCCCGAGTACTGAATCTGTGGTTTTAAACATGAACACTATTTTAAGTATTCTATGATATCACTGGAATGAAGGAATGGCAAATGATTTCAATTTCCTGTCTCTGCTTCCCATATAAAAATTTGATGCTAATTTCATTGTTAGAACTTTTCATTACCTAAGAACCATAATGGTTCCAAAGAAAAAGAGCAGCTAATGGAAATATTCATCAATACAGTCAAGGTGAAAGTCAACTATACCACTAAGGCTTCATTAATCAAACATTACTTAGTAGGTTTTTCCAATTTCCAGGGGAATAAATACACAATTCATCTACAACAAGAAGGTTGATGGATATGTGGCCACTAACCATTAACCACATCCTCACAAATATCTGAGCTTGGGTGAAGGTTTCCTCAATTGCTGCTGGGGTCAATGATGCTAAGATATGAACTAGATCATCCAAACCAACCTAGATCTACTCCTCTGCTATAACCAAAGAGGAATGATCCAAGCGATACCAAAAGGCATGCCTGCCTCCAAACACCTCCTCTGTTGGCCTGAAATTCCAGTTATTACCCTAGGTTAAGTCATTGTCTTCAGAAGATTTCTGTGAAGTTACAAACATGTTACTTGAAAGAGTTAATGCTTTTACTCAGTAGTAAAACAAATAAATACATTTGTTTAACTGATTAAGCAGCCTTGTGAGGGTAGAGTTAGAGCTAGCTTTTGTATCTCAGAATAACTCCCACTAATTGTACCTAGGACAAGCAGAATGAAGCTCATTTCAGTTGGCCTAAGTTGGAGGGAAGATGCCTCATGAAGGAGAGATGAGAGCTCTTGACACACCAGTGAAAGCCACTGAAATGTTACCAAGCAAGGTTGGGGAGGAGGGATACTGAGACCAGACTGCCATCTTCTTATTTTAATTAATGATCCTTAGTAACTCAATGCTAATTAGATGTTACTATGCAGAAGAATCAATCAATAAAACGAACCAACAGTCATTTACCAAGTGTCTAATACATGCCAGGCATTGGACTAGGCACAAAAACTACAGTTAAACATGCCCTGACACTCAACAAGGTCTTCAAGTCCTCTAAATTCAGCCCCCTCTCTAAGTTCCTTGGGGCAAAACCCTGGTCACCTCACCCTAGTTACAGTACAGAAACAGGGGCCTGAGAGAATGTGCACAGGAAAGATAAGATCTCATGAGAGAAATTAGTTGAGTAAAGATCAAGAGTATATACTACCTGCCCAGGGATTAAAGATGAAGGTAGGCATTTTACAGAAGCTTAGTGATGCAGTAGACAGAGCACCAGTCCTGGAGTCAAAGAGACTGTGAGGTCAAATCCAGAGTCACACACTTACTAGCTGTGTGATCCTGGGCTAATCACTTAACATCTGTCTGCCTTAGCTTCCTCAGTTATAAAATGGGGATTATAATATCACCTACCTCCCATGGCTGTTGTGAGGATCAAATGAGGTACTTGGAAAGCACTCTAGCACCAGGGCCTGTCACATAGGAGGCACTTAATAAAGCCTGTTCCCTTCCCCCTTCCATGAAGATTTTTCAGAACTTTGCCTAGACAGACCTGACTCCAATAATCAGTTAAATATGAGTTCACACTGTGAACTGTCCCACTTTGTCCCTACCAGATCTCTGCCCAAGTGTTACCAATGTTCCCCAGAGGAGATTATAACAGATTACCTTAGATGTTCCTACTATTTTTTTCACATCCAAGAAAAATAAGAAGTCAAAACTTTTTATAAAAATTTTTAAATTTCTTCCAAACTTATTAACCCAACAACGAAATCCAACTATACAAAGTCAGAAGCACCATTATTTATTGTTTGTCAAGAAAGATGTATATTAATTTTAACAAGATAATAACAGGAGTATTCTCTTTACTTCCAGGTCTTCTGAAATTTTTTTCCCCCTGGACATTTGGGATGAGAATAGGGACTGGATTTTGTCAAATGCAGAAGTTTCTGCATGGGAACACCTATATATTGAACCCTCATTGGCATCTAATGCATTGCACCATCCCACGACTAACTGATTGGCTGCAAAATTTGAGTAAATGTTAGATTGTGCTAGATTGGAGAAAGAATTACTTCCCTGCCCAAGTTGTCTCATTAACTAGCTCTGATTTCTTGCAAAGAATTATCACCTGCTGAAAGTGGGAGGCATAAATAAAAATGAGTGATGTAATTAATGAGACTGGACTGGATGGATCTGACTAGGCTGTGGCAGGGAATATCTCTAATGTGGGGACTGTGGGCCCCATGTGATGTATGTCATGTTCAAGTAGTAGTCAAGAGAAGCAAGTGAACTGGGAAGAACAGGACCAGCATTGCTCCCCTTGCCCTAATCTTTGCAGAATAAACCCTTCAACACCAGCTGTCAACTCTTCTAAAAATAACTTGGCCAATAAACCTAATTATTTTTTGCTTTAAGAAAAGAACATTCAAATCTCTTTTTAAAGGCTTTACACAAATGATCATCAGGGTCAGAAAAAACAGATACTTAATTAGCAACTACTCCAAGAGGAAGCATCACCAAATGGGCATACTGAATTCAGCAAGTTATATTTAGAGCAGAGTCAATTTTAGCCTTAGGTGAATAGGGCTTTGCCCCAGGGCGCTACCATCCTGGGATGGATGACAGAGGATACATTTCTTCCTCATGGCAACTGCCATTTCCATGCCTCATTTCTGCTAGCTTGTGCCACTATGTGGCACAACTGCCAACAGGTCACTACCCCCAGGATCCTGTCACCATGGCAACCCTCTTCTAGGCCACCTTTCCCCCCAAATCACTAAAGAGGTAAGGACTAAACTCAACAGGGAACAGACAATCCCTCTCCCAATGGGTCTTCACCTGTCATTATGTTATCTCTATGTTATCATAGCCCCCTCCCCTACTCCAACTGAACTTGCTCCAAATTGCAAGAATTCCTAATGATAACCTAACTTGGGTAAACTCAGTTGAAGCCAGATTTCTGGGATCTGGTATAGCACACAGGATCTTAATTTTAGACCTATGGATTGATCACCAATGGAGAAACAAAACAAAGCATTTTATCCTGGAATTCATTAAATCACAGAGATTTATAATTCAGCACATTGGTGTTTGTATTTTATATGGAGAGTCATTCATTTAAGAGGCCGCATTTAAAATTCACTAAGTTTTGAAATGGGTTACCTTGGCTAGGGAGGCAGACAAAGGAATACTGAGGAAGGAAAAATAGAATTGCATCCCTATGCATCCAGATTTGTGTTTTTGTTTCATATCTAGGCTCATTGTATGGCCTCATGTAAATCATTTAACTTCTCTGGCTTCATCATTATGCCAGGTCAGTAAGAGAGAGACATACATTAGAAAATCCCTAGGTATCACTAACACTCTTCGAAAGTCCTCAGTAGATAGACAATAGCACATTGCAAAGAATCTGATACTCTTTTTGCTTCTCAAACTATGGATCATAGTATTCAGGGGAGCTAAAAATCTGAGGTCATCTTGGCAATTCCAGCTGGTTATGGCTCCTTAGCACCAATTATTCCCTGGCAGTGCTGCTAACTTCAACTAAGTCCTCTTCCATCATCATCCTGATTTTCCCCGCTTTCTTCACCTCCCCAACTTCATATGGGGTCAAAACAATCTTTTTTTTTAGGTTTTCCAATTTGTCTGTTGTCCTTTGTTAGTTCTTTTTTTACGATCAGAGTTGGTCTTATAAATTGTTGGAATAGGAAGCCACCCACTTAGTGTGATTTGAGGGATGCCAGGAAAAGTTCCTTTTCAGAAGAGTTATTAAACAAGCCTTTCCATAAGATCTGAAATTATCATTTTCCTTTGGACTGGAGGAAGTTATCACAGTAGAGATATTATCTATGAGAAGTAACACATTAAATAATTATTAGCCATTAATTGCTTAACTTGATTGACTTTCCTTACCCTTGAAGAGAGCAGAACCCATGGGGAAATAGGATAAACTCCACCCACCAGGTAAAATGTGATGGCCATGGAGGGAAGAGCCAAGGTATGAATCACTGCCCACACAGAGGAAGTGCCACTCTGAAGAGCTCTGGCAGTTTGAACAAGAGATAGGGAAAGTTAGAGTCAGTGGGTGCTTGTGGGAAGGGAGCTACGAAAGACAAAATGTTGTCTGATATTTAATTTTGAGCAGACAGTCCTGTTTATAATAACTCATGTCTTTTCATTTCTCTACATTTCATTCTCCCATTACTCTAAGTTCCTTGAGAGCAGGGGCCCTATATTTTACTATTCTTATCTACTCTTATAGTTCTCTATACTAAATGATTTTTTTTACTAACATTCTTCTTCACTAAAGCTCAAATTCCATGCAGCTCTCAGAATAATTTGGGTCAAAAAAAGTAAAAAGATGGCAAGAACCATGTCAGCCCATGAGATTCCTTGAAAGCCTGGAAAAACTTTTGCCTCTCTGGGAAAATGTGGTTTTGAATTTTACCAACTTATGTCAGCTCCAGGGAGTCATTAAGCTAGCAAGCAGAAAGGTGCTTTTATGAGACCAAATGCTATTTTTTTAAAATATAAAGCACCAGAGTGCTCATGATTATCAAAAAAGAAAATAAGACACAAATAAAGCTTTGGGCAGAATACTGCGATAACCAAAAATTCTCCATCTCTGCCTTTGGATAGTCACTTGCCTGGCTATAGTAAGATGTACAGTTAGTACCTTCTCATTTTTGTTTTCATAAAATCTAAGCAAAGGCCCTACGGGTAAATATATATGGCAGAGATAATATCAGCAGAGTACATCATGATTTTGAAACTTTTTTTCTTTAATATTCCCCATCTCAATAAACTTGGAAAGATAGAGTATATAAAGAAGAATGCAGAAAATGAGGTTTCATCTTACATTATTACAAATTTTCTATCAGATTAAAAAGAATCCCCCCCACACAAAAAATTCATTCAGATCCCAGCAACTGAGTTGATTTATGGAAGCCCTGAAATAAGACCAAAAGAGGGAATGGCGATATGAATTTAACTTAGAAATTTTTTAAACTGGTAGTTGAATTTTTTTCAGAGAAGCTGCAAACTCTCACCCTGGAGATTTTTAAAACACAATATAAGCTTCTGTAAGAATAGTTCTACCTCCACTTCAACGAACATAATAACAAAAGACTCAGATACCTCAATTGAAATAATCAATCAATAATAAACTAGGTGTTAAGGAATTTCCTTTTAACCCCACCACATTGTAGGGTCTGGACCATTAAATGAATGCAGATGATACATCATAGGAAACATCTTGAGATTAGCTGAAAGAATGAGACACACCATTAGGCCTATGTTCAAAGGTTAAGGATTCCAGAATTAGTCAAGCCCAGGAGAAAAAAATCAATCTTAGGGTGAAGAAAGGGGAACATTCTGTATCTCTCTCTCCCTTCTCTCTCTCTCTCTCTCTCTCTGTCCCTATTTCTTTTTCTCTATATCTCTCTTCCCCAGTCCACCATCACCCCTTACCCATGAGGCCAGTGGCAGAGAGAATATTCAGCTGGGATCAGAGGAACTGGACCAGTAGGAGGCAATACATCTAAGCAGCAGTGGTGATATACCAAGGACAAACAGAAAGTCAGTCATCCCAGAAAGCCACTACCTTGTACCAGAGAAGGATGCAAGTTAATGACTCAAGAAAGGACTTTTGAGTCATAGGGTACGAGGAGCTGTAACTCCTTCACCACATCTGTTATTCCTTTTGTTTTTACATCAGTCATTTCTAGGTATCACTCCCCACCATCATCTCCCTACCCTGCCATCGTTAGAATTAAACTAAAACTTATTGTTGATGTTCAGTTGTTTCAGACCTGTCCAGTCCTTTGTGACCCTATTTGGATTTTTTTTGGGAAAGATACTGGAGTAGTTTGCCACTTCCTTCTCCAGCTCATTTGACAGATAAGGAACCTAGGTAAAGAGGCTTAAGTGACTTGCCCAGGGTCACACATCTAGTAAGTACCTGAGGCCAGATTTGAACTCAAGAAGATGAGTCTTTCTGACTCTGGGCCTGGCACTCTATCCACTGAACCATCTAACTGTCCCTTTGTCCCTAAATCTACCTTTGTAATAAAGAAGAGTAGTTCAGCAAAAATCAACCAATAAAGTGACTATGGTAAAGGGTTTTGTACCCACGGTCCCCTTCCTGTGTCCTAGGAAGAAGGAGACATATTTGCTTCATTTTCTGTTTCTAGGAACCAGCTCTTAATTTCTTCAAATAATGAGTTCTGCTCTTTTTTAAAACGATCTTCTTATTTACATTATTGTTAGTTACTGTGGATAATTTTCTTTCGTTTTGCTCATTTTGTTCTGCATGAGTTTATACAAATCTTTCCAACAATGTTATTTTTAAAACTACCTTACAGAAATAAAATTTCTCCCCCAGTCTGCCTATTTGAAAACTACACGGCTTTGTTTCATACCCTCATCTCATTCATCAGATTTATTAGACACAGGTACTGAAGATAAAGGAGGGACAAAAGTCCCATATGAAATCTTCTTTTTCACCTTCAACATGCATCCTAGATGATGAGTCATTTTAATATCTATGACTAATATGAAACGTCTTGTGCTATGAACACTTACAGGACTGAAAAATAAAGATTAATTTGTGCCAGTCAATAAGACTTTTAAAAAGAGTCCCAGTTTGTGGTTTGATTATAAAAAAGGATAATCAGGAACTGTGTTTTGATTTTTTCATTCGTTCATCTCCCAAAAAACTGACTAATCACAAAAGACTGTTGTCATAAAACCAAGTTTTATTTGTGTGAGGGGAGTTGCCAGTGATAGTTTTTGTTTCAGGACAATGAAGATTCAGCATATCCTCCATGATCTCCATCTCCCTGCCTGCTCCAGGAGACCTAAAGATCTTTTCAATTTCACCCAACAAAAGGGTTGCAAAGTGGATTCCAGGTGATCATATCCCTGAGGCTGAGCCAGAGCAAAGCCAGCCCTCAAGGATGGAGGAAGGTAGGAGGAAGTTCCGTTCTAATCATCATTTATCCTATTCTATCTTGCCCCATCACCCCATATCGATAACAACAATAGCTCACATTTGTTTAGCCCTTTATAGTGTACAAGTGCTTTCACATTTACTGTTGCATTTGAATCTCACAACACCACTGGGAGATGAAGAATAAAACTGTTATTGTGCCCATCTTGCCAGGGGAAAAGCTAAAGGTTTGGCTAAATAGTGATTTGCCTTTGGCCACAATAGCTAGCACATGGCAAAGCCAAGATCTAAGTCTTCTAAATTCCTGTCTGGTGCTCCTCTTCTCTCTCTGAGAAGCAGAAGTTATACCCAGTCTTCCCCGATGTCTGAAATGCCACCACTTACTCTTCTAGGTTAAGCTTCTGTTAAAATGAAAAAAAAAAATACACACACATATGCATGCCTATACATTTCTATATCTGTATATATGTATATGTATAAATGTGTCTGTACATATAGGTATAAAATTATGTGTGTATATAGACATATTTAATGCAGGATAAAGAATATTATGTATTCACTACCTTACTATTCATTAATAAATTTGCATGGTCAGTTAACAAGTATGTATTATATGAGCACTATGGATACAAAGAAACAACAATAATCATTAATGATAATAATAACTAGTATTTAGATAGCACTTTAAGGTTTACAAAGCTCTTTTTAAATATTATCTCTGAGAGGAAGGTACTTTTGTTATTCTCATTTTACAGATGAGGAAACTGAGGCAGAAAAAGGTTAAGTGACTTTCCCAGTGTCATATAACAGGAAAGATAAGAGCAGTCCCTGCCCAGAGAAGCCTATATTCTAAAGGGGCAAGCAGCATGTAAATAACTAAGTACAAACAAGATATATAGGTAAATGGAAGGTAATCTGAAAGACAGAGGGCTCAGGGAGGGCAGGAGACAACTCCTGCAGAAGGCAGGACTTGAGCTGAGTCTAAAAGGAAGACAGGAAAAGTCAAAGGCCCAAGTGAGGAGGTGAAGCACTCCAGGCCTAAGAGACAGCCAGTTCAAAGGCCCAGTAATTAAGGAGGAATTGAATGTTTGCCTCGTTGCAGTGAGACTGTTTGAGATTTGAACACATACATCTGTAGTGGACGTGATCACCACGGTCTCGTGATTTATTTGCTCCAGTGCCACTCGGCCACATATGACTAAGCCCAAAGGAGGCAGATGGTGGGAGTAATCAGGGCTTGGCAAGGTGTGATCAGTGAAAGGATTAGGGAGCAAAAGATTCAAGATATAAAGGCCCTTACACCGGTAGCTGTTGGGCTTTTGGGTGGATCTTTGGGCACAGAAGTCACCAGCAATTATGGCACTTGGACAAGCAGTACTGAATGTGGCCTCAAATCAACCACAGTGTGGCGAACAGGAACACCACACCTATGGTAAGGGACCTCCAGAGACCGTGAGGCTGTGGGACAGTGAAAAGAATACACTAACCTCATATGATTTATTATGATGATAATTATAATTATTGATTTAAGATGTCTTGGGGAAGATTGTTGCTGTTGAGTTGTTTTCAGTCATGTCCAACTCCTCATAACCCCATTTGGAATTTTCTTGACAAAGATACTGGAATGATTTGCCATTTCCTTCTGCACCTCACTTTATAGATGAAGAAACTGAGGCAAACAGTGTTAAATAACTTGCCCAGGGTCACACAGCTAATAAGTGTCTGAGGTCAGATTTGAACTGGGGGAGATGAATCTTCCAGACTCCAGGTCTGGCATTCTATCCACTGTACCACCAACCTGCCGGCTTGGGAGAATTTACATTGAGATAAACAGACACTAGAACTGAACTTCCTTTTATCTTTCTCCATCCTTATGGACTCATCTAGTTCTGGCTCAGTCCTAGGGATGTACCCTTAGGATGCCCACTTTTTGATCAATTTATTGCATAAAATTTGAAATGAAGCCCATATTTTCCAGGTTGGGTGTGAAAATGGGAAGCATGGAAGCTGGGGCTGTCTTCATTGATTCAAGACAAGAACTATCAGTGGCAACTCCCTTCACACAACCATGGTTGTGTTGGTTTTCAGGATGGTTTGGTTTCATGATGACAACTTTTTGCATGAGTCAGTTTTTAGATCCTAAGTGAATATTTTCCATGCTGCCTAATGTATATGGATCTATATATGTTGATCTGTGTGCGTATATATGTGTATGTACACATGTACATGTGTATACTGTAGGTATTGTGTGCGTTTGTACATGTGTGGATGTATATGTTGCCATACATGCCTCGTGTGTGTTTGTATGTTAATATATATGTGTAGTATGTTGTTCTGTGTATACATATATACTCTGTGTGTATATAAAACTTACATTTCAGCAGAGGCTGAACCCAGAAGAGTGATTCTAATGGTGGAATTTCAGGCACTAGAGAAGACTAGGGAAAGGTTCTGCTTCTCTGAGAGTTAATGGAAGAGCACTGGAGCAGAATTTTAAAGACCTTGACCTTAACTCTGTCACTTATTAACCATTGTTACCATAGGCAGATTACTACCTTCTCCAAACTTCAGTAACAGAAAAGGGAGAGCAAGAGTTTCACTCCACATCTCCATGTGTCCTCATGAAGGTCCAGTGCAGTGAAAGCATTTAGAAAGTGCTTCTGCCACTCACTGCCTTCGAGACCTTAGGTTAAAGGGGAGAAAAGAGGGAAAACATTGGAAAGAAAAACTTCCCTAGGCCACAGTGTGGTAAAGACCAGCCCTGCTAAACAATCAAAGGAATTGCACTACAAATTAAGTCAATAATTTTGCCTAAAGTGATTCAACTAGATGTTTAATTATAAGTGGGACAAGAAATGAAAAAGTTAGCTTAGTTCTTGCTATCCTGATGATAGCCAAAGGTGCTCTGTATATATACCAAGAGGTAGATACCACTTAGCTTTCAAAGGTTAAGATCTATGTCATGCCAACGCATTGTCCATTTTATTTGCTTATTAATTTAGAGGCAATTGGGGTTGAGCGACTTGCCCAGGGTTACACAGCTAGTAAGTGTCAAGTGTCTGCATCCAAATTTAAACTCAGTTCTTCCTGACTCCAGGGCAGGTGCTCTATCCTCAGTGCCACCTAGCTGCATTGTTCATTTTAAAAGCAATGTCACTTTGCTGAAACCAAGGACTCTACTGCATTTTTTTTTAAAGTAAAACTTTTCCAGAGTTAAAAGTCACTGCTGTTGGTTCAGTCCCGATATCCCAGGTTCATCACAAGCATATAACTTGTCAGGTTCACTAATGATACTCTGAATCTTGAAGTACATCCTTCTGCCTACACAAATAGGCCTGCATCTTCTGAAGGGAAGTGAGCACACATATTTCTTTTTCCCATTCACCAAACCCAATACTTAATACTCGGATCACTAGCTTCCCATATACAGGAGAAGAGGGACTCAGCTAATCAGAGGGCCCCATAACCTGCTCCCCACCAAGTAAAATGTAAATTCTTTTCAAAGAATATTTAATATTCTGATTTCATTCTGCTCAATAGCTTTAGAAAACTTCTAAATTTTTTCTAAAAACTTTTAAACTCTAAATTCAGATATGCTTTGAGCTGATTCACTAGGTTTGATTTATTTCATAAGAAAGTTTTTTAAAAACATGTTTGGATCCTATTCAAGTTTTGACCAATTTGACTAGTGTCGTTTGTACCATTTTTTAAAAAATTCAATGTAGGATCTGGTTCGAGTCCTTGAGTTGAATACAGACAATATTTCACGTTCATTGTGTATTCTTTTCAGTATAAATTTTAACAGTTTTTGAGAGGGAAAAAAACAGATAATTATCTCTGCTTGAAACTTGTCTAAATCACAGTAAGTACATTCTTAGGTACTAGGAACCTCCAGCATCAAGAAATTTTTCTTCAAGATATAATCAAGACTTTTCACAATGCTCTGAAAGCAATTGTCCTAAAGTTTTACAAGTATGTTTACTCATAAAATTGGGCCACTAAAATAATACTTTTCTCCCCACATCAAGAACTTGAATTGTATGCTGATCGAGAATCACTTCTCAAGGAGCACAGGCAGCCCTTCCATTAAAGCTTCCATTACAATGGCATTCACAACTTCTCCAGGCAGGCAATGCATCAATTTATTAACTTCTTCATGAAGGAAGGAAGATGGTAAGTATCAGTGCACAGAAATGAGTGTTCCCTAAAAGATACATTTTAGAATGTGTTTGTTTGGATGCATTCCCCAGGAGACCAGGAAATATCAAAGTTGTCTCCTTTTGTCTTCTTACTGAAGAAACAACGGTTTCTATTAAAAAGAAGGAAATCAGAAGAGAGCAAAATCCTCTACCATCAGGGGGCGGCTAGGTGGAGCAATGAATAGAACCCTGGCTCTGGAGTCAGGAGGACCTGAGTTCAAATCCAGCCTCAGACACTTGACACACTTACTAGCCGTGTAACCTTGGGCAAGTCGCTTAACCCCAATTGCCCTCCAAAAAAAAAAATCTCTACCATCAGAAACTAGTTGTCATACATGTCATAGAATCAGAGCTTCAGAGCTTGAGGATACTTTGGTAGCAACTAGTTCAAACCCTACTCATTTTACCAACGAGGAAACAGAAGTCTATAAAATCAAGTGACTTACTGAAGGGGTTTAAACTCAAGTCTTGAGGCACCAAACCCAAAGTCTTTCCACTAGGGAACATCACCTCCCATAAGGCAGAAAGAACAAATGGGTTTGTTTAGAAGTAAAGGAAACTAGCCAGGGTTAATGCTGAGCTCATGAGGACACCCTTTCCAGAAGCACTCATAGTCTCAGTACCTTATACTCTGAGTAAGCTCACCAGTACCTGTTGACTTCCTGAGGTTCTTTCTCATGGTACCTCCTCATTGGTGATGTGCCTTTTGGTTCTTCCAGTACCAGTGCAACAGTGGCTGTCCACTAGCACAAACTTCTCCACATCTCCATTTCCTCCTTTATAAAATGAGGGAATTTGGAATAAGGTCCCTTCCAGCTCCAACAGTCTATGGACTTCCCACCTACAGAGATAATCCAGAAGTCCAAGTAAACCTGGGTCTTTGATCAAATAAAGTCAAACTGAATTCAGAATAGAAGAACCTAAATTCAAATCCTGGCTATGGCATTTACTTATCACCTGTGTGACCTTGGTCAATTAATTATTTTACTGCTCTAGGCTTCAGATGTTTATCTGTGAAATCAGAGGGTTGAATTAAAGGACATTTGTGCTACTTTCCATAGCTAGGTTTATGATCTTCTAACTAATATCTACCCCCTCTCTCCTGCCTTTTACTTCACTGTATAAGACAAAAAATTGATCCTACAGCAAGATGCAGAGACATATTCTGACATTCCTCTCCCCCATATTTCCCAGATGGCTCCATATGCACCAAGCCTAGAGAGCACTTTCCAAGAATATTTTGTTGGCAGAATAAATAGGAGCATTAGCAGACGAGACACAGTCGGGCGTTTCCATGGCTTGGATTTGATAGTATTCAGTGTTTCAGATTCCTTGGCATAATCATATGTCTAACACTAGCAGCATGTTCTAGGGGGGTGGGATGAAGGGGGATTGGGGCAAATTATCTGAGGGTCCCAGTATAAGCATATAACATTCACACAGGTGAATGTTATACAGTATCTCTTTTTTCTTTCTCTCTTTTTTGTGTTATCCCTTAGGCCACTAACTCTAAGCCCTTCTAAAGGACTGGCTCACAGCTGTAAGTGGGTTTTAGCAGAAAGTTCTAGGGGATGGGGTAAAGGCACGCTACTTTCTTGAAAAGGAGAAGAAATGTTTATATTATTGTTATTGTCTTTCACAAAAGTTCTCCCTTTATTTTTTCCACCTCATCCAAAATTTGGCTTCCACATGTCAACTTTTACTCAAGGGGAAAACTCATCTTTTTCTAGAAAAACAAGGATGCTCAGCCCACTCAGACCTAAAACATAGGACCAGAGGAGCCCTGTCTGCAATCTCAAAGTATAGTCCCTTTAAGGGGCTCCTTTCGACAAGCTTTACAGCTGGAGGAGATAATTAATGATAAGTAAAGCTAACTTTGAGGCAGGAAGGCATTTCTGACCTTTTTCCCATAGGTTCAAGGAGATTGTAGTTGATGAAGACCAAAGGAATTCTATACCCAGAGTTTGTGAACTTGCATGCACACACACACACAGATACGCTTATTTGTGTGTATGTATATATGTGTGTGTGTTTTATATATATATATATATATATATATATATATATATATACATATATAAACTCTATTGGAATGTAGTTGGTTTCCTTTGCAATCCTATATATTTTATACACTTAAAAACACAATTCTCAGAAGAGGTCCATAGGCTGCATCAGACTGCCAGAGGGGTCCATGACACATAAGAAGTCAGGAATCTTTGAGGCAGGGCAATAAACAGATAAACAATCCTCCAATACTCAAACAAGTCATACTTCATTTTATTACACCTCACTGTATTGTGCTTAACAGATAACTACGTTTTTTACAAATTAAAGGTTTGTGGGAACCCTGCATCAAGCAAGTCTATCAGTGCCATTTTTCAATAGCATTTGCTCACATCGTGTATTTTTTGTCATATTTTTGTAATTCTTACAATATTTCAAACTTTTTCATTATTATTCTATCTGGCATGGTGATCTGTGATTAATGATCTTTGATGTTACTATTTTAATTGGTTTGAGGGACCACAAACCACACCCATATAAAGCAGAGAACTTAATTGATAAATGTGTGTGTTCTGAATGATCCACCAACTGGTTGTTCCCCTCTTTCCCTCTCCTCAGGGTTCCCTATTCCCTGAGACACAACAATATTGAAATTAAGCCAATGAATAACCCTACAATGGCCTCTAATTGTTCAAGTGAAAGGAAGAGTCAATTGATGCAACAAACTTCACTGCTTTCTTATTTTAAGAGATTGCTACAACCACTCCAACCTTCAGCAACCACCAACCTGATCAGTCAACAACCATCAACATCAGGGCAAGACCCTTCATCAGAAAAAAGATTACAACTCACTGAAGACTCAGATGATGGTTAGCATTTTTTTTAGCAATAAAGTATTTTTTAATTAAGGTATGTACATCGGTTTTTTAGACATAATACTACTGCACATTTAATAGGCTACAATATAATATAAACATAACTTTTTATATGCACTGGGAAACCAAAAAATTCCTGTGACTAACTTTATTGCAGTATTTACTTTATTGCGGTGATCTGGAACTAAACTCACAATATCTCCAAGGTATGCCTAAACACTGCTTTCCTTCTCTCTCTCTCACTTCCCCAAGGTCCCATTTGCCTTCACTCTGGCCCATACCTCTAGCCTACCAGTAGTACCCACACACTGCTTAGCAACACTATTGATACAAAGAGCCTAAGAGATTGCTGACAGGGCAGGGTCAGGATATAGCATGGTTGTTGCTTTTCTTTTTACCTGATTTAAAATCCAAACAAGTAGAGACTGAATCTGGAAAAAAACAAAGAGAAGCCAATAGGGAAAGAGAGGAAAAGGGAATGATGAGTTCAGTCTAGGCTAGAAAGGGTCTCCATTCAGCTCCAGGGAGGAAAGAGTTCTGCTTGGAAAAATATATTTACATACTACTCAATTTTTATGATACTCTTTTGAGTAATTAGCTTTTAGTGAGAATGGATCAATCAAAAAGGGAGCTATTAGCTTGGAATACCTTCCCCTTTGAAGGGATAGCAACCAGGAAAGCAACATTTTGAACCTAAAAATTGTGCCACTTAACCAACAATATTTAGGGGATCAAATAAATATAATTCTAGTTTGGTCTCTCTCTGTCTCTCACTCTCTCCCAGTGGCCAACCTTGTGGTTCCTTTTCCTGCTCCCCTCAAGGTAGAATCATAATAGTCACCCTTGGAGGGAGTGAGCAAGATTCTAGAGATATCTGTCCATGCCTACCTCTCTTCAAGTCACCTGTCTATACATTTAGATGCCCCAAGTGAATATAGTCGTTTTCCATAAGCAGCACATACCTTTGTACTAGAAATTACAAATGCTCATATTCATTAAAACTAAAAAAAACTTATAAACCTGTACCATGTAATAACATGTTTATTTTGAACTTTCCACATAGTCACCCTGAGAGTTAATTAAGCTCAAGTGTTATTATCCCTTAGGATCATAGAGATAAAGCTGGAAGGGGCCTTGGAGATCATCTAGTCCAACTTCCTCATTTTACAGATGGTATTGCCAACCAAGGCAGCACACCTGTGGGCTGGTGCTGTGAATAATGAAGGGTCAAATCAAAAGATATAATGAGCACTCTATTCCTAACTAAACCTTGAGCCAAGAAACTAAAGCATAACATTCACAATTCACAACAACATAACTTATTGTTAGCTTGTCCACATGGGCTTGAACAGACACAAAAGTATATAACATTCCAAAATATGTGTTTATACAATCAGGGGACCCCAGGCCAGGGTCTTCCCTGCCACAATACATACTCAGGGGTAGCAGAGAACACAATACACTCCACCCCTAGGTCACAGTCCCCTCAATCCAAACAGAGTGTCCAAGTAAAGTCCTCCTGGGGGTGTGTCCTTCTCCCCATGCTGCTGTAGCAGGCTTCTACCTGGCACTCTCAGGTGCACACGTGCTCTAATGAGCCAGAGTCCTAGTCTTAACACTGCCTCAGTCCTTGCTTTCAAGTCCTGAGGGGCGACTGGGCAACAAAGTCAACAGGCGGGTTCCCTCTCACCACCATAGACAACTCCACCTCTGAGTCTCAAACCATACCAGGGGGATATAGCAGAAAGGCATACTCACTGCTCCTGCCTTGCTGCAAAGTTTTCATTTCAACCTGGGGCCAAGTCCTGGGCTCTGTGGCTCCTCCTCCTGCAGGTCTGTGGGCTGACTGCTCCCAGCTCCTGTCTGGGTCCTGACACAGGGAGCTCTCTGTTCCTGCTCCATGTCTCATCTCATGGGGGAAGAGACTGCTCCACTCCAAGCTCTTTCTACTCCTGCCTGAGTACAGGCATAGCAGGCTCCAGGTGCTCCTGCCCCCAGCTTCTGTCTCTGGGCCACACCACCCCAATTCCAGGGTTGCTCATCCTCTCCCAGCCTTACATGGGGGGAGGGGGTCACTCGGTCTGAGCTCTGGGCATAGCAAAATAATACAACAATTGGGAAAAAATAGACAACTGTCCCAATCATACTAAATCCAATACTTTCCTCAAAGGTGTTAAAAATCTTATTTTCTATCAGTCCAGTGTTTCAGGATTCTCAAAAGGGTTGTTATTAGAAGTCTCCTCCCTCTATCAGTGGTCTCCTCTCCAAGCCTTGATGAGCGATTCACATTCACTGGGAAGGGGGGGGTTAATAATGGCTACTCAGAGTGAACATCCTTCCATGAGCAAGCCCCAAGGCAATATCTTACCCCAGAATATATATGTAGTTTTGACTAATAGGCTCAGAGCTAGAATGAACAAAAACCTACTACAATTAGGATTCAAAGAAGATTGATCTTCAGATGTTCACAATTTAGCTGAACCTGAGAAACTGAACTCCAACAACAAGAAGAAAAAAAACAACAAAAATCCCACCTTGCTTTCAGTCACACAGATGAAGGAAACTGAGGCCTAGTTAAGTTCATTCAGGTGTTAAGTAGCAAAGTTGGGATGAAAATGGAGGTCTTGTAACTCCAAATTCAGTACTCTTTCCACTGGCCCATACAGCTTCCCTTACAGGTTGAGCCCCTTATCCCCCTTCCCCTAATAGAAGAGAGGGAACAGAAGCAGCTAAAGTGACTGATGAATGAATGAATGAATGAATGAATGGAAATGTGTTTATTACATATTTACTATTTGCCAAGCAATGAGTTAAATCTTGGAGTTAAAAAAAAATGCAAGTACAATCCCTATTTTCAAGGAGCTTACTTTCTAATAGGGAGAGTTGACCCAATGAAGACTGAGTTGGCACACCCTGAGGAAAATTCTTAGGATAAAGAATGGGGCCGTAGGGGAATACATTGACACATCTGTTGAAGGAACTATGGCAGAATCAATCTGAACATGGTTCCCAAACTAGAGACAGGAATATTAGGGAGGAAGATGATTCAGGTTGTAGAGAAGATGGTCAAAGAGTAGAGAGATTTGAAGCATGGCTCATCCATGACTGAAATAGTGAACAAGGTAACAGTGACCAAAAAGGTCATTGGAGCCCCAGGGTAGAAATTTTGCCAATGGAAGGTTTAAAACTCACCACTTCAGGGCATCCTCTCTGGTGTAATTGGTCAGGGGCCATTCTGTTCAAAAGATGGGGGGCAATAGAGAAAGTTCATAAGTGTAAGCCCCTGACACCAGAGAAATCTGCTAACCCCTATGTTTATCTTTATCTAGCCTATTCAAGACTGATGGATTCAAAGAAGCCTAGTGCCTGTTTCACATGGAACTAGTGCATTTTTAAATGGCTCCAGATTCTTCATCTCAGTATAATGCTGCATAGGCTAAGGCTTAAAGCTACACCAAATCATTCTATTGTTCTAGATGAAGCCAATTTATTGAATCATGGCTACACCTGAACTTTAATTTCCCACAACTAGAAAAGACTTGGGATTCAAGGGCGGTAACCAAGAAAAAATACTTTTTGTGTCCTTTTCTTATGAATGTGTTTCAAAGGTGTTCTATATCCTATTAATAAACTCTGTAGTTAGAGGAGAGATAGATTAGGTTGTACTCTTGTTCCTTGAGAGTCATATTAACCCAACCTTCATTTTACAGACAAGGAAAATGAAGCTCAGTGAAATTAAATAACTTGACCAGGTCTCCTCACTCCAGTTCTAGTATCCTTTCCTTTCTTGAATGCCCCCTCTATTCATTTCCTCTTGAAAAGGAAAAAAGTACAATTTAGGCAAGGCTGAACAGAAGGTCAGCAGATCCATATGGCATGTGAGATGGAAAGGGAAACCAACACTTATTTTTTTTCAAACAGGAGAAGGGATTAAAATAGTCATTTAAACAAGAAAGATTCTAAATTCCACCTTTCTTCTCGTTATCCCAACAGTATATTTTCACTCTATCTCCAAGGTCCCAACAAAAACAGAAATATCATCTGAGAAATGCCTACTGGATTGAGTCTCTACTGAGGACAGATGAGACTTGTCACGGAGCATTTGTCTTAGGGACTGAGAGCAATAAAAGCAAAAGCAAATATACGGTATTCCCAGGGTGACAGCCACATCCCAGAAAGGCTGACTTAATATGCCAACCTCTAGCTAATAAACACCATGCGAGAAGGCAAAGTCCATGCAATATTCTTGGTACATTAACTAGTCACAGCCACAGTCCATTTCTGAGGTGATTATGTTAAAAACTGAATCAATTATCAAGCATTTATTAACACTTACTATACACCGGACAGTGGAGCTACAAAGACAATCAGAAACCAGTCCCCAACCTCAAAGAGCTTCTATTCTATTAGCAGAGACAACACATAAGAAAAACACTAGAAAACTGTGTTACAGCCAGGTCACAAAGGGTTTTAAAGGCCCAACAGACCATACTTGATTCTAGAGACAAAAGAAAGCCAATGGAGCTTATTAGGAAGGGGAGCAATGTGGTCAGACCTGTATTTAGAAAAATCATTTTGGTAGCTATATGGCAGATGGACTAAAGAAGAGAGAAATTCAAGGCCGGAAGATTCATTAGAAGACAACTGCAATCATCTCAGAAAAGGCCTGAAATGATCATGAAACACACTAGCTGTCTCCATAGGTAGAAGCAGCAGACTCGAAGTACGGATTGCAGCATGTATTATGTGACCTGGCTAATGCAGGAATTGGTTTTGTCTGACTATATGTATTTGTAACAGGTGTAATTTCTCTTGTTTTTTCAATGGATGAGGAAGTGGGGGGGTGGGAGAGAATTTATAACTGAAAATAAAACTGAATTAAAAATAAATCTCTAAAAAAGATTACCCAAAAAAAGGTCTGAACTAGGGTGTTGGTTACATGAGCAGATAGAAGGGGATGGATGAGAGGAGAGGAAGAATTGATAAAGACAAGGCACTTAATTGAATATGTGGGGGAAGGGAGAGCAATAAGTCAAAGGCAATTCCAAGGTTGCAAACCTGGGTGTCTGGAAAGATGATGGTGCCCTCAAGAGAAATAAAGAAGTTCAGAAGAGCACTGGGTTTTAAAGGGAAAGGTAATGAGTTCTTACGTTGGAAATGTTCAATATAAAAAGCCTATGGGACATCTAGTTCAAAATGTTCAACAGACAATTAGTGATTCAGGACTGAAGCTCAGGAAAGAGATTTGGTTTGAATATATAAATCTCACATCATTTGCATAGAGATGATAATTAAACCCATGGTTGCTGATGAGATCACTAATAGAAAATAGAGAGAAAGGGACCAAGAACAGAGCCTTGAAGCATACTGATAGATAAGGAGCAGGATATCAGTTATGAGCCATTAATATACTGTTTAATGTGGAGAAGATGGAAAATAATTGGTCTTCAAAATGGGTAGCCGGTCCCAGGCCCTAAGTAACCTGGATGATTTCCCCAGACAAAGATAAGAAACAGAATTCACATTCGTCAACAAAAAGTAGCAATAATGCTTACGTTTTAAAATTTTTTATTTAATTTTAAATTCATTGAATTTTCAAATTCATTCATTACACTGACTTAAAAATGACAAATGTTTCCATTAGTCATCTATTTCTCAAACTTCTACTTTAATTCACAGCATCAGCACAATCCATAATGATATCTTTTTCCCCTTCCACAGTTTCTTCAACAATTTCAAAAAACCACATCCAGCCCTAAAGCTCAAAGTTGATCACTCTGTGTCTTGCTCTGGGTTTCGTGGCATTGGAGAGAATAACTCACTTAAGTACTTTTTTTAAACAACAAGCATTTATTAAGAACCTACTATGTGCCGGACACTGTGCAAGTATTATCTCATTCTATCCTCACAACAACCTTGTGAGGCAGATTCTATGATTATCCTCATTTTACATATGAGTAAACTGAGGAAAATATAGGTGAAATGACTTGCCTAGAGTCACACAGCTAATAAGTGTCTTAAGACCAGATTTGAACTAGATTTTCCTGACTCCCAGGTCACTGCACCACCTTAACTGCCTCACTTATAAAGCCAGCCAACTGTATAAGACCATGGATGAGAGAAGCAGCTCTAAGAGTCAAGAAAGCAGAGGATATAGTCATACTTAAAAGGCATTTACAAGGTCAAGTTGCTTACAAGGAGATCTCAGTCCTCTCTGTAATCATCTATGTCGTAGCTCAGCCTACATGAAACCAACACACTGAGATAAATGGTGAATCATGTTCTTAGGAACAGAAATAAATTCTTAGAGATGTGACAGAAGGGGTGACAGACCAAGAGGCAGGAACCATTAAATCATCATATCATGAGTGAGCTCAGTCCAAAAGTCATAGTTATGATACCACAAGTCTCATCATCCTCATGTGTTTCTGACAGAAGTTGATTTTTTTTATTAATATGCTTGTTTCCTCAAGGCTGATGAGCCTCATTTTGCAAAAAACAAAAAAAGGGGAAAAACTTCACTAAGGAAAAGTAATTTTTTACCAATTAACTCGTGAAATTTTGCTTTTTAAAATTGCCTCCCAAATATATGCTCCACTACCAAACGGGTTTCCATTCCCTCCTCCCCCCACCTTCCAAGGTTCAGCCAGTGGTTCGGCAGAAATACTATGAGTCTTACTTCTACTCCCTATTTTTCCTTCTTATTTCTCTTGCATTTGCGATTCTCATTTGAAATCTTGTTTCTCTATCTGTCACATATTCCAGTGGCACCTATCACTATGAACACAAACATTTCAACAAGTATATTTGATAAAAGAAAAGAAGACAGAAGGGAGGGGGAGAGGGAGAGAGAGAGAGCACTATGAGCATTTTGAAGTTGACAGCTAGGAAATCCTGGTAACTAAAACTATGGATTAATTGTATATTGTCAAATTATGACAAATGTGATATTAGTTTCTCACTCTAAGGTAGAGATAAGTCACCTCACACAAGAAAACAGAAGTTTGTTTTGCACTTTCCTCAAGTGAGAAATTCTCTCTTAGTTTCCTAGATTCTTGTACAAAGAACTTGGTAGGGAGCTAAATAGAGCCCAAAGCTCTTGCCAGGGCGGTAGGAGTGTGGTAGAATAGACTCTCGGCCTGGGAAGCTCCCACCATCCCTGCAGCAAAGTAATGCTGGGGCCAGAATATCTCATGACTTTTCACTGTCTTTTTAGGGGGCCCTTGAAAGTCATGGTTCTATTGGCTCGTGGGCTGATGGGTGAGAGACAGCAGCCACCTGTTTAAGGTACAAACATGACTAAGTGGGAAGCAGGGCACATTATCTCTGTAGGGACAAGCAAGGAAAGAAAAGCAGCTGACTTGAGATGTCTGGAGTTTTCCCCATTCCCAGGACTCAATCTTTCAAAAACAGATGAATTAGGCAAGATGACTCAGCCTTCCAATGCCTGAATTTCTCCTTGAAAATAAAGTAGCTACCACTGGATATTGAATTAACTCATTCAGTGCTTAACGCAGTGCCTGATACATAGGAAATGCTTAATAAATGCTTGTTGATTGATTGATTTCAGGCTGTGGGGGTACCATTCAGTAAGCTACTTGCTTCCGTGTGCAAAGCAGTATCTTCATGACCTGAAAAAGTCATGTGCCTTATTTTTCATTTACAATCTGATCTCCACTTAGATACTGGGAGAATATGCTTCAAACTGTGCTGGGGATAGAGAGATGGGGAAGGATGAATGAGAGAAGGAAGAGGAAGAGGAGATGCTCTCACAAATCTCAGTGTCAGGGGACTCACAAAAAATGTGAATTAAGGCAATATCAAAACTAAAAGGATCAGTTCTAATAATAATACCTGCCTCCACCAGCTTGTTGTGAGGATCAAATGATATAATGCATGAAAAGTGCTTTACAGGTCTAAAATATAAAACTCAGATGTGAGCTCTTATTATTATGAGTAACATATTGTCTAACACATCCAACAAGATAAAATGACTTTTCAAAAGAAAGTTGATTAAGATAGCTGCTCAGCAGTCACAGCAGACCTTGATGTCCTTGACCAGGCTTTTGAGATCAGGCTGGGTTCTGACAAGTAGCTGACAGGTTGGTCTATCCCATCTGAGTCATAATGTGAAGGCTTTCTACTGAAGTGAAATTCCAATTATTTATAACTAGGCTCTCAGAGTTCTACTTTTTATATCGTTTCCTCCCAGTAGCTGCCCTTTTGTGTTTAGATCCAGTTGATATTTTGTCCTTGACCTTATCAACTAGCACACAGCAATGTTAAGAACCTTTCTGTATTTTCACCTCTTATGGAAGGAGAGAGGGAGGGATGTGGAGGGAGAGAAAAGAGAGAGAGAATATGAGGGGGGGAGGAGAGGGAGAGGGAGAGAACTATGAGGATTCTGAAGTTGATAGCTAGAAAATCCTGATAACTAAAACCATGGATTAATTGCATATTGCCTGTTTATGGCATATATGACAAATGTAAATATTAGTTTCTCACTGTAAGATAAAGGCGAATCACCTTACACAAGAAGAACCTGTTTTGAGGTAAGGAACTTTGAAGCAGGGATTAGTCAGCAACTAAAGTAGCAAAACAGAGACAGAAGCAGAAAGAAGAGAAAAGGCCATCAGAGACTGCAGAAAACAGAGTGAAGATGTAAGCACAGTGAAGTAGAGCAGAGGAGAAGCAACTAAGATTGCCTCCTGCTGTCTGAAGAGAGCCAAGCTCAGTCAAGTCCAGCTGAGCAGATGGTTCATTTTTTTAAGAGAGAATTTAAGTGAGAGCTGAGAGAAGACCTTAAATTATTTCTTTCACTCCTGCTGAGCTGACTAGAGGAAGACAGATTTTTCTATCTACTCCTAGGAACTGAGCTGATTGGAGGAAAAGTGATGCTGCTGGGAGCTGATTAGAAGAAGGATCCTCTGTTGCCTAACAGAGTCGGTTGGGGAAAGGGGAGACCTGTCTGCCTTGCTCTTTGCTATTACCTAGGGTTTTAGCCAAGGGAACCAACTAGAGTAGCTCTGTAGAATCCAGACTTTTTTGCTAAAAGAGTGTAACACTATGTTAGAGCCACACAAAGGAATGGTTCAAGTAAAGTAATTTTACAGAAGCAACTCCACCCAGCATGAAACCAATATTGCACACTATTCCCTAAAGAGCAAGAATATCAAGGCCTTTAGAGTTATAAATTGCCATGGGCACTGGATTTCCTTACTCATGAGCTTCCCTGCTAAGTATACAAATTTGTGCCCACTCTTCCCCACAGACACAGTATGCATCAATGGTTTGTTTGTATACTATTATGTTATGATGATTCTTGCTTTGCATTCTGCTTAGTAAATGTTTCATGATTAAAAGTTAATGCTGTGATTTAGGTGATTTGCTTTCATGGGAAGAAATCCATTGGGGCCTCAGGAACTATAGTTTTGAGCAATATACACATAGGTACATAAACTTGTTCAGTTGTTTTTCAGTCATGTCCAATACTTCATGACCTCATTTGGGGTTTTGTTGGCAAAGATGCTGGAGTGGTTTGCCATTTCCTTTTCCAGGTAATTTGACAGATGAGGAACTGAGTCAAACAGGGTTAAGTGACTTGCCCAGGGTCACATGGCTAATACATGTTTGAGGCCAAATTTGACCTCACAAAGATGAATCTTCCATTTTCCAGGCCAGGCATTCTATCCATTGTGCCACCTTGCTGCCCTATGTACATATATACATCTTATATATATATGTACATATACATGCATACAAATTATAGATATAAATATATCTTCCCTACATCAAGGTTACCCTAAAACCTTGAAAAATGGGTTGTAATAATATGTCTAACTCTTCTGGGAAAATTCCTCAACCTGCCAGCATGTATGGAATTTAAAATGAGCAAGTCGGCCCAGAAAGAGAAGAGAGCAGAGTTGAGGAGTTGGGAATGTTCATACACAGAATACTAAACTACGGGAGCCATGACTTTGCTACATGTATACTGTTTCTTTGGCTCTGCTTACTTCACTTTGCATCATTTTAAATCTTTTCCTGTTTCTTTATATTCATCCTGGTTATCATTTTTTATAGCATACCAATATCTCATTATACTCATGTTCCACAATTTGTTTAACCATTTTCCAGTCAATGGGTATCTCCTTTGTTTCTCATTCTTTAGTATTACAAAAAGTGATCTTATAAATATTTTGGCGTATATAGCACCTTTCTTTTTATCAGTGACCTCCTTGGTGTATATGCCTAACAGTAGAACGTCTGAGTCAGAGGGTATGGACATTTTACATAATATCAAACTGTTTCCCAGCATAGTTTGACCAATTCACAGCTTTATCAAAAATTCCTTAGGGTGCCTATCTGTCCATAGCCCCTCCCAACATTGACGATTCCCATTTGTTGTCATCTTTGCCAATTTGATTTGCATTCCTCTTATTATTCATGACTTAGAGTATTTATATGATTGTTAATAGTTTGTTACTTCTCTTTTGAGAAGTTTGATCATATTCTTTGACCACTTATCTATTGGAGAATGGATTTTTTTCTTGTGTATTTGTTATCTGCCTTTATATCTTGGATATCAGACCTTTATGAGAGATACTTGGTATAAATACCAGCCCATAGCTTCTCTTTTTATATGTGGTATTAATTTTTTTCATACAAAAGCTTTTTAATGTTATATAACTGATATTAGTAGAAAAACAATCTTAGTACACTGTCCTTGTGTGTTTCCATACCTGGTGTGGTGGGATCATAGAATTAGAGATGGAAGGGACCTTAGAGATTACCCAGGGCAACTCCCTCATTCTTCAGATTAGTAAATTGAGATTTAGGGATGTTAAGTGAACTGCCCAGAGTCCTCAGAAGTCAAGGGCTCTTTAGTCCTGGGAAACATTTGTTCTTCCCCTTTCAAGTTTCCAATAACTGTTAATCAGCAATTTAACATCTTGGAGAAAGGATATTGTGCTCAATACTAATCTTGGTACATGAGAAGACTTTTCTTGCCAATTGTAGCAAAACAACTGGCATCACCAGAACCCAAGGCAAAACTTCAAAGCAAGAGATACTATTCTTGTTCAGTATCAACCTCTTATCTCTCCTTTTTTCTACAACCTTGCATTTCTGGTACCTTTCTAGAAGTTGGTTATGTGGAACAGTGGATAGAGCATTAGACCTAGAATCAGGAAAACCTGAACTCAAAACTGACTTCAATCACTTACTAGTTGTATGATCCTGGGCAAGTTACCTAACCTCTGTTTCATTTTCCCCATCTATAAAATGGGGATAGTAATAGAACCTACCTCCTAGGGTTCTTGTGAGTCTCAAATGAGATGATATTTGCACCTGGCACATAGTTTGTTTGCTTCCTTCCTCTCTATCTCGGTCTTTAACATCCAGGATCTTCATGCTGATCAAAGCTTCCCATTTTTGTGCCTTTCCATTCAGTTTTGAACTTCCCATGGCTCTGTGTTCTACATTTGCTCTTTGACACTCCCCACACATAAATTTCATATACAGTACTTGAACAATAACAACTCTTCAAAGTAGAAATCAGTAATGGAGACCTTCTCTAGTTGTTCTAATACCAACCCTTTTACATTTTCCTCCCAGGTCCTATTTTCTAACCCTTTAATTATGGAATGAACTTCCCTCTGTCCCTGGCAGGTACCACAACAGATATTAATAAACCCCTCCTGGGAAATTTACAGACTTATTCTTGGCCCAGAGCTTTTACAGTAATGGTCAGTATTTGCTCTCTATTTGTGGAAAGTGGAAAGAACTTTATAAAAGAAATAGTATCCTCAGCTCCTTAGAATAGTGCCTTTAGCTCTTCAGAAAAGAAAAGGTGCTATTAAAAAATAACTAATCTGCAGAGAACTGAGAGATGAATTTCTATGATACAAGAAATTGAAAGAAGTGAAAAAGTTCTCTACTACATGTGTGGAGCTTTCCAAGGTGCTTAAGCCACTTCACATGTAACAGCACCTTATTTTCCTTTATAATGATAGAGAGGGCTCTGATAGTTGATCTGAAGTGGTATATAATCTTTTAGAGTCTTTACATGCATGAGAATGGAGTGGGGTAGGAAGGAGAGGAGGGAGAATATAGCATTCTATCACGTTTTTTAAAAAATCCTCTTATTCCTCCATATATGGATTAGACTACCAGTATTTATTCAAAGAAGTACCTATAAAATATTCAATCTGGAAGGGACTTTAGAAGCCATCTTTTTCCATCCAGTCTTATTTTACATAGTAGGAAACTGAGGTCCCCTGAAATTAAGTGAGCTGTCTCACTCTACCCATCTAGCTGGTAGCAGAGCCAGCCCTCAAATTTAAGCTTCCTGAATTCCAGGCTAGGGTTTACTCTACAACAGTTAGTAAATGCTTGCTTGATATTTACGGCACTTATAGATGTTACTGCAACATCTAGTCCATTCTATTATATGCTGTCTTAGTCTAATTCTTCCCTGAGTTAGTCTTGTCTTCCTATTTGCTTTCCTTAAGAGTAAGGGACTATGCTTTATGCTTCTTTTGTAGCCTGCACAACACGAGCAGAGGCTTGTGATCAGATAATGATGCAATAAATATTTAGAACCACAGAAAGCTAGAGCTGGAAGAACCATGTGATCCTCTAGTCCAGAGGTTTCAAACATGAGGCCCCAACATTCCTGATTGCTGTAAAACCAGATTAAAATATAATTGAAAACGATTTAACAAAATATGTAAAAATACCGTAGAACATAAATAATCATAATATGTAGTTTCCTCAGTTACTATTCAGTGCAGCTATTCTTATGTGCCATTTAGTGGCCCCCATTTCTATTTGAGTTCGACGTCACTGCCCTAGTCCTCCAAACTGATGGCCAGAGAAATGAAAATTGCTATCGGATATTATAGAGATACTTAGTGGCAGAGCCAGGACTAGGATCCCAATATCCTGATTCCTAGCGCAGGGTTCTAAAGTGCACCAGTTTTGAAATCAGAAGGCCCGAGCACAAATCCTATCTCAGCTATTTATTGTCTGTGTGAACTCGGGCAAACATGTCACCTGTCTAGGACTCTGTTTTCTCATCTGTAAAATGAAGGAGTGGACAAGATGACCTCTTAGGTCCCTTCCAGCTCTCCCTCCTCAGCTTAAGCAAAACTATCCATGTCTGATCGTATGGACCTTAGCTGAGCTCCAAAGAGGATGTAAGATTACTGCTGAAACAGAACGCTTTAAAGCTGTTCAGGAAAATATATTTTTCAGGAAAGCTAAAGATATTGTGCATTCTCTTCTTTTGTGTCAGTGCAGCCAAGGAGTCCTTGTTCCTTAAGGGTAAGAGATAGGTGGAAAGGATGATTGAATAAACCTATCATTTCCTCTGAATCCTGGAAGACTGTCATTTTCTCTGAAGACATTTTGGAATATATGAGATTCCACAGGAAATGAACCCTTGCTCTTTAACATTTCAAGAACCTGTGATTTCTTCAGTTTGGGCTCCCTCCACTGACAAAGATCACAATCTACATTTTTAGTGGGCAATTTAATGAATTGTGTCATCAAAAAAATTCTTTACCTGGTGTCTAGTCTCTATTAATAACAACAATAATAATAATATTTATATAGCCTCTTTTCAGATTTTTGCAACACTTTCTATATGTTATCTCATTTGATAATTATTTAGACAAGTTGGTCCTTAAATATTAGGTCTTGCCAGTGCTTGTACTCCACTACTGTGATGAGGAATACATTCCTTAGCTCTGCATCTGACCTTTCAGTTTAACCACTATAGAGAGGGAGAAAGAAAGAGAGAGAGAGAAAGAGAGAGAGAGAGAGAGAGAGAGAGAGAGAGAGAGAAAGAGAGAGAGAGAGAGAGAGAGAATGAAACCTAAGCCTCTTACTTGAGAAAAGTTAATCCAAGAGAATTGAAGGATCTTACTTCTGCTGACACTAGATATGTAGTAAGAACTGTTTTCCTCAGTCAGAGAATTATGTAATAAGGTACAGTTGGAAATTTACTCAAAGTGAGAGATAATTTCTGGGAAATCAACTGATTGGAGTCTTTGGAAAAGTCATTTAACTGAAATATCAGTCTCACATGACTAAAAGGTGGGATACCAATTTATTTTACCCTAAAGAAGCAACATGGTATAATGGGGAAAGTATGGCATCAGAAGTCCCAAGTTCAGGTTCTGCCTCTGATGCAGACAAACTGTGTAACAGTGGGTAAGTCGTCTTATTTCCATAGATCTCCATTTTCTCATCTGTTAAAAATAACATTTATTTCTTTCCTTCTCTAGAACTTTAAAATGAAGTTGGTGATGATTCTTACTCTTAGCTTTCTACAAAATAAAAATGATGAAAGTAATGGTAAGATAAATGAAAATAAGTAGTGAAAATAAATTGTTAATGTTCTATTGTTCATAATGGCAGATGGATCATGGAGGATTCAGCCATGAGTACCCCAAGTCTACCTGAAGCCAGGAGTACTCCAGAGAAGGATAGTCCTGTGAAGGAAAGGGGAAGTTTCAGGGACTTCAGCAAGGCAGACAGGAAGTATCAGCTTCTAGGTCAGATACAAAAAAATGCCAGAATTACTGATTGTAAAACTTTCTAAGCACCACAAAGATTACTATGTCACTACAAAGAACTGGTGTATTTTGTGCTTACATTTCAGGTGTAGGAGGCACAACAATAAAAGAGCAATGACCCAGCTTCTGTAAGGTCAGAAAAAACTCAATTTAAACCAGGTAATAGTTTCTCTTCTCTCTAGTTCTTTTTCAAAGTGAAAACTAGATCCCAAGGCAGTTATCAACAGCATGAACAGCACATACATACAAAAATGTTCATAATAGCACTTTTTTTAAGCAATAGCAGAAAACTGGGAATACAAAGACGTGCCCTAATGATTGAAGAACAGGTGAGCAAACAATGGTCTATGAACATAATGGAATATTACTGCAGTATAAAAGATGATGAATATGAGGGTTTTATAGAAAAAAATGGAAGGCTTGTAGGAAGTGATACGAGGTAAACAAAGCAGAACCAAGAGGACAGTTCACACAATGACCACAACAATGCAAATAAAGTAGAGATGGAAAAGCAACAAAACTTTGGTTAAATACAATGATTAATGTTAGTATCATGTTGTCAAAGATAAAAGGCACATTCCTCTTTGCTGTTAGCAATCAATAATAATTTATTGTTTTTCAAGAAATTTAAGGCTGATTGTATTGTCTGTGGCAAAGTATCTGTTGTTTCAAAACATGTCAAAATTTTAAAAAATAAAAAGTGAAAATCAGGTCCTCGTCAGATGAAAAGCCCATTAAATTCTCTAAAACAGGTATCTTCACAAGTCATGTCAACAAGTATTTATTAAGCACTGACCATATGCTAGGCATTATAGTTCTGGCAAAACAAATACAAGGAGAAAGGAAGACAGCTTCTACACTCAAAGAGATGACATTCTAATGGGGAAAGGGCAGGAAAGGGCACATAGGAAAAGTCTGGAAGAGTCAAGAGTACAACCCTAAAAGAAATGAAGAGGTCTTTGGCATGCATATCCCCCTAAAAATGGAGATTCTGGTAGGAACCAGTAAATAAGAAGAGGGAGAAACCACAGGAGCAGATACTTCCAATGTGTGAAGTCCAAGAGTAAAGTAAGCTTCAGTGATCAATCCATCATCAATCTACTCAGTTAAGCAGGAAGACACAGACAATGGCATCTTCAACATGCTTTTTAATTGAATTTTAATATATTAAAGTGTTTAATCTGCCAAAATTCCACTAATGAATAGAATCAGACAACACAGAATGTTGGAACTGAAAGATCTCTCAGATCATGGAACTTTGGGTCCCATGTTCATTTCTATTTGGGATTCTCAGTTTCCTCATTTATATAATAAGAGAGTTGGTTGAATTGGTCTCTAAGGGCCCTAACGGTTCTAAGTCTGTGTGATCAGCTAATTCGGTCCCTTCATTTCACAAATGAAGAAGAAAATGAGGACCAGAAAGGTTAAATTAATTTCCCAAGGTCACTCAAATAGTTAGCTAATAACAAAGCTGGAACTAGAACTCAGGTCTCAAGGCCATTGTACTTTCCATTATACCATACCGACCCTCTAGACGCCCTCTCTCCCCATTTGCCTGAAGGACAGATAAAGACAGTGCCTGTGTACTCCTGACTCCACACCACCACACTGGACTCTTGCCTTCTTCCTAAGAGCAGTTATCTTCAACCTTTTTTACCACAGGTTCCCTTCAATAAAAAATATTTTTAGTCTGTACCACCAATATGTGTATATTTACTTATTTTAAAATTGCATACTACTATACTAATAATTATGCACAATGTTCAAAAAAACCAAAAAATTCATTTTAAAAGGGCAAGATAAAAATGAAATAATATTTGATCCTAGAGTCCTAGGGAGCTCCTGGAACTATTGACTAGGGGAGTGATATGATCAGACCTGGACTTCAGTAAAAATCACTTTAGCAACTGTGTGGAGGATAGAATAGAGAGGGCAGAGACTTATAGCAGGGAGAACAGTTAGGAAGATATTTGTAAGAGCAATTAGTTTAGCAGATACTTAGCACTTAGTAACTTAGGGCTAAGTATGGAAGGTGTGAGCTCTGTGTGGAAGGTGTGAGCCCTGTCCCCTGTTGAGAGGGCATGAACTCCCCTGATGATGTGGCAGAAGGAGATTGGCTGAGACAGGAGGCCAGTGTGTGTATATAAAGGAGAATTGCAGAGACAGAGAGACAGAATTGAATGTTGCTCCTGGTGAAGGAAGAATCCTGGAGATTCAAGCTGGCTGAGAGAGAGAGAGAGAGAGAGAGAGAGAGAGAGAG
>CM053580.1:317211442-317273004 GCA_028627135.1 Pseudochirops cupreus | reverse complement strand
GATAGATAGATAGATAGATAGATAGATAGAAAGATGATAGATAGACACACACACACCTGTGGGGGGTGTGGGGGGGGTGTGGGTGTGTGGGGGGGTGTGAGGGGGTGTGGGTGTGGGTGGGTGGGTGGGTGTAGTCCTTTGCTTTGGCCCATTTCATAGAAAATTCTGATAAACAACAAGCAACATTCCAGCTAAGTGGGTGATTCCTACTTTAAGAATAATAATTAGTACTAGCTAGCATTCATATATATATATATATATACATATCTATCTATCTATATATGTATATATATATACATACACACATATATATACATATATATACATATATATGTATATATATACATATATATAGTGTTTTACATTGTATTATTTCATCTGCTACTCAAAACAACCCTAGGAGGTAAGAGCTATTATCATTCCTATTTTATAGATAAGGAAACTGAGGCAAAGTTATTCACTCAAGAAACAGTTTTTATGTCCCAGGCACTGAGTGAAATGCTACAGACACAAATATGACAAAGAAGGGCAGTCCTTCCTTTTAAGGAGCTTACATTTGAAGGGGAGAAGACAATATACAAAAGGAAGCTGAAAAGTGGTAGAAGGAGGGCAAGGAAAGGGAGGTAACTTGCTTGGGGACCTGAGACAGAAGTCCAAAGGAATCCATCTGGGTGGGAAACGAAGAGATCGTGGTGGCCCGGAGACCTACTTTACACGGAGATTTGTGGAAAAGCTCTCTCCTCTGTTCTCTAATCAGGGGGGTCCCAGGGCTAGAGACTACTGATGAAGTATGAGTACCAACGCTGATGTGATCTTGCAGGATGATGAGTTTCCTGGGCACATGATGAAGACGTTCAAAGGAGGGCAGCTGGTGGATGAAGATATGGCTGGCCTTTTTAAATGGAGCTTCTGGGAGAAGCCCCTCACTCTATAATCAGAGGGGTCCAGGGCAGAGGGTATTGATGAGGTATGAATACAAATGGGATTGATATGGTCTTGAAGGATGATTAGGATTCTGAGTGGCATGATGGAGGATCCAAAGGAGGGTGAGAAATGAAGAGGTTAAGCAACTTGTCCAGGATCACATAGCTAGTCTGAAGCAAGATTTGAACTCAGGTCTTCCTGACTGTATGCACTATGCCATGTAGCTAATTGCTTTTAAAACTACCAGCTAAATGGAAAGAGTACTGGATTTGGGGTCTTGAGCTTGGAGTGTAACTCTGCAACCACAGCTTTGTTACCTTTTGCGCATCATCTAACTTCCAATGTTCTTAATCTGTAAAATGAGGGGATTGGCCTACATGCCTTCTGTGGTCCTTTCCGGCTCCAGCTCTGTGATCCTACGACCAGCTGTGTGGTCAGTGGCAAGTCACTTACCCTTTCTGTGACGTCTGTACCTCAGTTACTCTCCTGCAAAATATATCTGGCAACGTGTACACCCCCTCCATCACAGGATTACATGAGAAGCTTTCCAGAGGCAAAGAATTGACAAATGGCAGCTGCTGATGGTGAGGGTGAAGAATCATGACCCATTCTGTTCTGTTCTGTACTGCTGGTGGGTTCTATTTACACCCACCAGGCCAAAGACCCCACTGGGGAACTAAAAAACAAATAAAAGTTTTTAAATGGCACCAAATACTATAGCCTTTCATAAGGAGGGGCACTGAAGGAAAACGTTGTGCATACTCAGAAATGAATACATTCTCCCAACTGTCTCAGAGAGGCCCCAGCTGACCAAAGGGAAACCTGCAGCTCCCCAAGAAAAGCATACTTGGCTAAATAAATTCCAGTGGGCCTTGCTAGTTGGCCCTGCAGGTGTTTGCTGAAGCAGGGAGCTAATCTCCCTTCTGGTTAATCTCAGCAGCTATACAGAGGCCCTGCTTCCTGCTGAGATTTAGAAAATGGAGCACAAAAGCCAGTGAAATATGGTGGAGCACCACAGCTCATGGTCTCGTCAGTGTCAGACCTGGGCTCCAGGACATGTGGTTAGTGTTGGTCCATAAGGGTTCCAAGCATTAGAATGAAATGCAAAAAATATAAACTTTAAACTGAAAGCCATTTGTGCTTTCCATGGGCGCCAGGGTGTTCATTATGGAGCCTTAAATTCTAAGTTACAAAGACAGGGGCATTCCTGACCTCTCTTTGTGTTATTGTTTCTAAATAAATGTTTATTTCCTTCCTTCCTTCCTTTCTTCCTTCCTTCTTTCCTTCCTATGTCTTCTGAATATATCACACAGACATACCCTACATTATCTTGTCTTAACTAGTATCTGGTAATAATATCATTCATATATTATAACCAAATTGCACAGTAACATCACAAGTTCATGATCCAGTGGGGTTCAACCACCTGCCTTTTTAAAATATTTACAAGTTCTTCCTATAAAACTAGTGACTCTCCATAATTTTGTTTCACCTAACACTGTTTTTGCAGAAACTTGTAATGACTTTGGGTAGTATATTCTTGGGCTACAATATGTTATAATGGATACAGCAATGGACCTGAAGTCAGGAAGAATCCAATCCAAATTCTGCCTCTGACATTTATTAGTTGTGTGACTCTGAGCAAGTCAATCCTCTTGAATCTCAATTTCCACATCTGTAAATGTGATATGCAATGTGTATGTTTTTATATATATATACACACATCTATAAATACATACATACATACATACACAGACACATATACATATATATATATACATATATAATTACTTCAAAGACCTTAAAGAATTAAATCAATGTCAGCTATAATTATGAGCCATCATTGTTCAGTTCCTATGTTATTATTTTGCCTGATTCTGAAATTTTATAGTTAAGCTATTGATGATAATAGCATTTCAGAGCTGACGAACCCTTACAAGGTATCTAGTCAAATCTCTTCATTTTACAAACAAGGAAACTAAGGCCCAGAGAGATGAGGTGATTTTTTCCCCCCAATATCACACAATTAAGTAGTCAAAGGCAGAATTGGGGCAAAGACTCAGAAGTGATTCCTAGCCTAGTCCAACACCAAAAATCTTGGTAGAGTTGGAAAGAGTATGGCATCTGGTTCTGGGGACCTACATTCAAGTCCTGGTCAAGCTGCTAAATGAGTGTATGATGGAGGTAGGCCATTTAATCTCTAAAAGTGTTGGTTTCCTCTTCTGTTAAATGACGGTAATAATTTCTGTGCTAGGTAGAGGCCAGATGGCCCCATATCAGCAAGGTTCTAGAGGGGTTTCTTGGTAAAGATTAGATTGGAATAGAAGGCTTCTGAGGTCCCTTCCAACTCAGGTATCCTATACTATGATTCTGATACACCCCTACCCCCACCCTGAGTTGGTATAAAGTGCTTTATAAGCCATGGAGTGCCATATAAATGTGTATCAGGGACTTCACAAAACATTCTGGAATTAACTGGGATTAAAAAAAAAATCAAAAGGCTCAGGAAAGACTAGGAAATGCATGGGGAAATTCATTTTCATTTCTTTTGTCAGTCAGTCAGTCAACAAGCATTAAATGCTTAATATGTGGCAGGCACTGTGGGAATACAAAGGCAGAAACAGTCCCTGCTCTCAAGGAGCTCACAGACCAAACGGGAAACAAGACATAAATAACTGTGTGTGAACAGGAGACAGACAGAATAAACTGGAAACAGTCAATAGAAGAAAAGCACTGGCATAAGGGGGATCAGGAAAAGCTTCCTGTAGAATGTTGGGCTTTAGCTGCAACTTGAAGGAATCCAGGGAAGCTCAGAGGCAAAAGAGAATTCCATTATGGGGCACAGCCAGTAATAATGCCCAGAGTGGGGAGGCAGAGGATCTTGTTCAGGGAACAGGGAATATCACTATAATGCAGAATATGTCAAGGGGAGTAAAGTAGACTGGAAAGGTAGCAGGGCGCCGGCTTACAAAGAACTTTGAATCTGGAGGTTAGGAGAAAGATCAGAGTTACAGATAATCTAAGAATTATCACATAGAGACAACTGAATCATGGGAGCTAAGGAGAGCATCAAGCAAAGTAGGATAGAGGGAGATGAAAAGGCCCAGGACCATCCCTGCGAATGTCAACTACTAGTGGGCATGACCTGCAATGAAGATCCATGAAAAGAGTAGCAGTCAGACACATCAGAAAAGAACCAGGAGACAGAAGTATCATAAAGACCTAGGGGGAACTTGGTATCAAGGAAAAGAGGATGATCAACAGTGTAAATAGCTGTGGAGAAGTCAAGGAAGATGAAAATTAAGAAAAGCCCAGGAAATAAGACAATTGAGAGGTCCCTCTAAAGAGAGCAGATTTGGTTGAATAATGAAGTTGAAAGACAGATAGAAGAAGGTTAAGACAATAGCTGAGAGGAAAGGAAATGGTGGTGCCATTTGTAGGGAGCCTTCTTAAGGAGCTGAGACACAAAAGGGATGAGAGACCAAGGATGATAGCTAGAGGGAATGGTTGTATTATGTGAGGTATTTTTGAGGATGGGGGAGACGTGGGCATGGCATTTCTTGGCAGAAGGGAAGCAGCCAGTAGACAGGGAGAGATTGAAGATAAGTGAGAGAGTAGAGATGATAGAGGGAACAATCTGCTAGAAAAGACAAGATGGAATAGGATCACTTGTGCATGTGGGAAGGCTTGCCTTGGCAAGGAGAAGGGCCCCCTCTAGGGATGCAAAAGGAGAGAGTAGCAGAAGGTTCCTGAGGGATGTGAAATGTGGAGGAGACAAGAGACAGCTCTCAGAAAAATGGCCTCAACTTTCTCCATGAAATATGAGGTTTGAGGAGGTGGGGGAAAGGTTTGTAAAAACTATTGCAGTGAGTGGTATTGCAAGTCTATTGGCTAAGTATGAAAGGATTGCCTTGCCACAGTGAGGGTCCAGTTGAGATGTAGGATAAATGTGTTGTGTCAGCAAGGCTTTGTGATTTTTTTTCCAGTTTTTTTTTTTAGCAACATGTGAGCAGAAGTAAAGGCAGTGGATGGTAGGAATGCTCCAAGGCTGAGAGACCTGGCCCTTGACAAGGCTCCTTGCTTTGACGTTATTGGGCTTAGAGGAGAAAAGAGATCTCCCCATCTGAATTCTATTTTTGGTTCCTTTTGAACACCAGAGCAGGAGCATGTCTTGTATGCCATTTCTTAGAGGACCAGAAAGACTAAAATTGAGATTATTCCTGGGAAAAGAGGGAAAGGTGGGGTTGCTATACAAAGAGCTGGGGAGCTGCAACCCTAAAGCAGAAGCTCAGCAGGTGTAGAGCAGACTAGCGTGAATTTTGGAACTAACTAGGTGAGACGAGCATGTCATGAAACATGGCTGGGGTGAGATCAAGCAGAACCAACTTTAGCACTTCCTTCCTCCCTTGTTCCTTTGGCATGTTTGCTGTGGAAATCTTCATGATTTCTAAAATCTGGTTAATCCTTTTCTCTTTGTCTCATCCTTTTCCATAGATGTGAGGAGGTACTGAGAGAAAGAGAAGTTGAAACTAAAGCCAAAATCTTGCAGCTTGCTATTTGAAAACCTTTTACAATTTATTTGGGCTTCCAGGCTACCTGATTGTTTCAGTAAATCAAAAGACATGGGCTGAAAGAGCAGAGAGGAGAGGGATTTCCTATTTTTTGATGACTTTCAGAGGAGTGGGGTAGGCATAAGCATTACTGAAGATGCTATCTCCAACCCTCAACTGAACCAGGGTGGGGTCATAGGCTTGTGAGTGAGCTAATGGGAGGAGGGAGGATATTGACTTGGCAGCCAAATAATATACTATTCCCCTCAGCTGGTTAATTAATTAATTAACCATGTGACTGCCTACCCTGCTCTGTAATAGCAGAACGCAGGGGAATCAGCCAGGTGAGGATAGATGTAACTCTAGAAGCATTATTTGTACTTTTAAAAGCCACCGGCCTCAATATGTCATGAATGTGAACTAGTATTATTATTATTGTTAATCAGCAAACCAATAAGCATTTTTGTTTGTTTACTTGTTGACTTACTGACTTGTCTATCAAGTAAGTGCTTACTTACATGTCCAGCACTGTGCTAAGGGCAGGGGATATAAAGAAAAAGTGAATATAGTTCCTGCCCTCAAAAAAGGGTACATTCTAATATGAGAGGCAACATATACATTTATAGGTACATATAAGCTACATACAAAGTAAGACCCTCACTGGGGCAGCTAGGTGGTGCAGTGGATTGAGCACCAGGCCTAGAGTCAGGAAGACTCATCTTCCTGGGTTCAAATCTGACCTTAGACACTTATTGACCTTGGATAAGTCACTTAACTCTGTCTCAGTTTCCTCATCTATAAAATGAGATGGAGAAGGAAATAGCAAACTACTCCAGTTGCTTCACCAAGAACACCCCAAATGGGGTCATAAAGAGTTGGACATGACTGAAAAAATGACTCAACAACAATAAACTTAGAAAAGGCATTAGCAGCTTGAAGAACTAGGAAAGTCCTCCTGCAAGTGATGCTTACACTGAGTCTTGAAGAAAGTCAGAGGATTCTAAGAGGCAAAGAAAAGGGAGGGAAGTGGAGAGAAGGGGAAGGAAGGGAAGGGAAAGTGAAAGAAGGTGATAGATAGAGGAAGAGAGAAAAGAGGGAAAGAGGTAGGAAGAGAAACAGAGCCAGAGAGCATCCCAGCCATAGTCAGTCATCACCAACACCCTGGGTTTCAATCTGAGAATATTTTTAATGGAAGTTCTAATCATCACCAGGAGATGCCAACATATAAAAGAGAAAAGTACCAGAATTCAAAGCTAGGTCAACTCAAGGATCATTTAACAAGCTGAAAAAATGTAATGAAGATGCTGGGTCAATAAAAAGAAGTCTAGCCATCAATTGTGCTGTCAAATTACTCTTTCTATGACTAGAAAAATGGAAATGAGAAATTCAGAAAATTAGTGATAAGGATAGCACATAGTATGTACTTCACAGTATGTCTTCAGGCTCAGTGTGCCCAGACTCACTCTGCTAATAAATCTTTGTTGGTTTTTAAAGCTATTGCCAATGACACAAAAACACACTGATGTTTTTATTTTTCCATAGATCTTGGTGGTTGTGATGGTGGTGGTGGTGGTAGTAATAGTAGTGGTAATAGCATAAGTAGTAGTAGTAGTGATAGTAGTAGCAATGGTAGCAGTAGAATTGTAGCAGCAGCAGTGGTAGTAGTAACAGTAGTAGTAGTAGTAGTAGTAGTAGTAGTAGTAGTAGTAGTAGCAGTGGTAGTAGCAGCAGCAGCAACAGCCGCAGCAGTAGTAGTAGAAGTAGCAGTAGTACTAGTAGTAGTAGTAGTAGTAGTAGTAGTAGTAGTAGTAGTAGTAGTAGCAGTAGTAGTAGCAGTAGTAGTAGTAGCAGTAGTAGTAGTAGCAGTAGTAGTATTAATAGTCCTATGGTTGTCTGGAAATCAACTAGGTGGTACAATGGATTGACCACGGGATTTAAGAATTACAAAGTTCTGAGATCCAATCCAGCCTCAGATATTTACTAGCTGTGTGACCCTGGGCAAGTCACTTAATGGAGATAATAATAGCATCTATCCCTCTGGGTTGTTGGAAGGATCAAATAATATTTGTAAAGTACTTTGCAAACCTTAAAACACTATATAAATGCTATAATTTTCTCATTCTTTGGATAACTGTTGGTTCACATCCTGTGACCCTTTAACTTTTGGACAGTGAGTGACTCTTGGGCTTACATTTCTATTAGTTGTCTATATATCTTGAGTACCAGATCCTTATTAGACATATTTGATAAGAGATTTTTTCCCCCCTAGTCAACTGGAACAGATGAAAAAAGATTGTCAAGCAGCAATCAACATCCGAGGCATGCCAATTTGGGGACTGCATAGAGAAGGTGCAGACCAAGTATATAATAGTTAACATTTATATAGCAATTACTATGTGCCAATCATCTCATTTGATATGGGAAAAATTAACAAGAGAAAGGGGAATTTTAGATAGATTCAACCCTTCTCTAAGAATTACTTTAACTGCGGACTACTGGAACAGTGTTAGTTTTAGAGGATTTGAATCCCAAACTATTCAAGAAGGACAGGAATGAAATTGTACTTATTGGATAAAGTAGCCAATATTGTTTTTTGCTACTGTTATTAAATTCTGCCCTGATTAAATGTTTCAATGCTGTTCTTTTTACTTATCTGTGATCATGGGGAACAACTGAATATCCAAACCTAAATTAACCTCAAAGATTCCCACTTTTCAAATAGGATAGGAGCAAACAACCATTAAAAAGTCTCCAAAATTTGAGCCTATGTTTGTGAGGGCCTAAAGATACTGGAACCTAACGGGGATGCATTATTGCATCTACAATGAGTCCTCCTTGTCCCTTTTCTCTGTTCTGTTCCTTTTCAATGGTCTGTCCTTCCATAGCCATATTCCAGGAATTAATTCCATCCCAGTGAGTCCCAATGATATCTATGAGGTCATTGGTTTCCTTGTGTTCGGATTTATATTGTACTCTTCACACCTGTTCATAGACAACTGAGGCAACGTTTGATGGATGGCACCCTTGGATATTGTCTCCAAATCTATGTTGCACTTGCTCTCTTCCATGGCAGAATACTTGGCAATTCTAGGAGGGCAGTTTGTTTCCTTCCCTTTTCAGTTTAAAGCTCTTCTGATGATATTTTCAAGAAGAGGTCAATGTAATTTTTTTTTATATCACAAGTCTTTTACTTTTTAGTTTTTATTGCTAATTTTTGTTTTTACACCATTTTCACTTCCAATATATTCCCACCACCTCCCCCTGCCCCTTTCCTTGCTCAGGGAGCCATGCCTCATAATGAAAAAAAGAAAGGAGAAAAAAGCAGTTTAGTCAAACCAGCCTGACAAATGAGTTTTACAGTAAACGAAATCTTTATACTAGTAGTCCTTCATTTCACAAAGAAGAGGAGGTGTATTTTCTTATTTTATTTTTTTTGCCAGGGTTAAGCTTCTTGGTCATCAGTTATACAGTGTTTACCTTTTTTTTTTTTAATTACATTGTTGTAGCCATTGTAAATACCATTTTTTGTTGCTTTTGCTGACTTCAATTTGCATCAGTGCATACAAATTTTCCTATACTGCTCTGAATTCTTTAGTCATTGCTTTATATGGCACAGTGATATTTCATTACATTTATATAAATGTATATAAGTTAGCATAACATTAAATCTGTAAATTAATCTAGGTAGTACCATCTTTATTTGTATTGGTGTGGCCCAATCATAATGAATTTGCTTAGCTATTACCCAATCCACAGGTATCTACTTTGTTTCCAATTCTTTGTTATCTCACACACATACATGGACACACATATGCATGTGTGCATGCACAGATATGCATAGGAGACTACTTTTTATCTTTGACCTCCTTGGGGTATTTGCTTAGTAATGAGTCTCTAGGTCCAAGAATATGGGCATTTTAGTTATTTTCTTAGCATAATTCTAAATTACTTTCTAGAATAGCTGGACAAATCCACATTTCCAACAATGTGCTGCTGTGCTTGTCTTTTTGCAGTTCTTCTGACAATAGATGATTTCTACATTTTGTTATTTTTGTCAACTTGCTGGGTATATTAAGGCTAAGAGTTATTTTAAATTACTTTTCTCTTATTAGTGATTTGAAGCAAACTTTTATATGATTGTTAATAGCCTGTAATTTTTTCTTTTTGAGAACTGGCTGTTCACATGCTTTAAACCACGTGGGAAGCAAGTGAGCCAAGAGAGGTAAGTGAAATCATATTCATTTGGGAATATAGCCAATATTGTTTTCATTCATTGGGGTCATTCTGTGGAGAATGGCTCTTGGGTCTTAAATATTTGCATTAATTTTCTATGTATCTTGGACACTTGATTCATATCAGAGATGAAACTATGGACTTGATACAAATACATAAGATCTTCTCTCTCCCTTCATTCCTACTTTTTCATGACTTCCCTTGAGATTTCAAGACCTTTTATTCCTTCAAATGAATTGTCTGGCTCTATAAAGCTGCCCCCTTCATAGTTTGATTTGTACAGCACTAGATCTAGAATTGGTCTAAGTAGGATTGTCATTTTTTATATAGGTAGAACCCAACCTCTATCATTCTTTAAAAAGTGTTTTGTAATTGTATTTCTATAAATCTCAACTGGGCCTTGCTAAGCTGATTCTCAGATATGTTTAAAGGAATTTACAGTTTATTTTTTAAAAAATAAATAAAATGCTTCCAAATAACAAAAATACATCTTCTTTCCCCTATTGTAAAAAAAATTTTTTTTCAAATCTTGTAACAAATTTGCATAGTCAAACAAAACTAATTCCCTCACTGGTCATGTAAAAGAAAATACTTATCTCAATACGCACCCTGAGTCTATCACCTCTCTAATAGGAGGCGATCCCAGATATATTTTTAACGAACCTTGTTGAGTGCACTCTATCCTTAGCCAAGAGTCCATCATTATGGTATGTCATGGATAAGAAATCAAAATCCCATTTTCAGACATTATCTTAGTCACTCCCCCAATCTGCCCCTTTTCTTCTGAATCCCTTACTGGGATTCAACAGTGATGAAAATATTGCTCGTGCCTTTGAGGACTTCAGTTCTTCTGTTCAGGACTTGGTCCTTAGAAGTATCTTTTAGGTTCCTTTGGATGGCATCATTTTTTTCCCATATAAATCACCAGAACTGAATAGTGTCTGTTACCAAAACATCCAAAGAAACTCTTTTTTAGGTACACCATTACAGCAATGCTTTGGACTCAGAGGTGATAAAACTGAGTGAGTCTCAGAGAGATTAAATAAATTGCTCAAGGTCATAAAGGATTCAAATCAAGGTCTTCTAAAGTCAGTATTCTTTTCATTGTAGGATTTGGTAGATTGTGGTTTCTTTCTTATTCTGTTTGTAATATTATATAATTTCTAGTCATAATTGTATAACCATTCTTTCCCTACCCCCACCCCAGTTATGATAGTGCTAGGTGTGTATGACAAGGTGTCACTCCTAAATGATTTGAATAGCTCTGATTCTATGTGCTATGTAGTGTGGAAAGATAGCTGAAAAGAAATTTGAGGGAAACAGGGTGAAAGCTGCTGGAAACCAAAGACTATGTTTTATGGAGGAATGTCATTCTTTATCTCTACATCCCTGGGGTCTTCCATTAAGATCCTGAAAAGTTTGTACCTAACCCACATATGTGTGGGGCTGAGGAGACTTATTATATCTGTAAAGATCAAAAACCAATTGCCTAACAGTTAAGGAAACACAATTTATGCCCTGAAAATGAATAATGATGCAAAATGACAATAATGAAAAGATGTATACATGGTACCTCAAAAGGGTTTCTATTGGATACTGATGTCTACGTTTTATAGAGAAGCTGGTTGAATGCCCTGTTTTATCTTGAATTTTCCACACTTCCCCAAGGTATACTAACTACATGAACACTCTCTGGGCCATTCCCTTGGTCTATGCTATCATGCTACCTATACAAAAAGGATACACCATCCCTCCTATGCCAGAATGGGGCCTATGTTTTCTACTTAATGAAATCTCCAGTGACAGCTGTACCACCACCTATCACACAGGTCAGGGGTTTTGAGACTTGGTCAGCCATATGGCATATTTTCCCTTATCCTTTGCCCAATAACAGCTAGGATCCGCAGTGTTGTAGTGATAGTTCCTGGCTCAATTATGACACCTAGTGGTCTGACTCATATGGCTGATGGTCAAACCATTACAGTGGGTTTGATTCATGTTTCACAGATCTAGCTGGAGGGCTTAGGAAACTTGCATGAGGCTTAATACTTCGTTTAATTTTCTGTTATTCTCTCATGAGGCTTAACTCATATATTATACTAAGTATGACTTGAAAAGACAAGCAGGGTGGTAGACTTGTGTCTTTTTAAAGTGAGGCAGGAAGCTGAGTATTTCTACTTTTTTTTTTCTGAGGGTGGGAGGCTGTCAAATATTTGAGTTTTAGGCTTTTATTATTCCTGGTGCCTTGACATCTCGTGGTAAATTTAACACACACTAGGTCAAATACTAAGTATTGTATCTGATGCTGACTTTAAGATTAGCCAGAAATAAAGTGACATCATTATTTTAATCCTGACAAGCATGTTGTAAATGAGTATGCATTAGCAAAGTCTAAAAAGGGCATTCAGTTATTGAAAGGTGCTTTCCATAAAGTGCAAGAAGTTTAAACTCATGATGACTAAGGGAAAAGATGCAGGGATATATTGCTTACTTTATTTGGGAAAGTGTGTCTTTTTACTGCTGCAAAGAATTGATGGTGGGGCAGCTAGGTGGCACAGTGAATAGAGCACCAGCCCTGGAGTCAGGAGGACCTGAGTTCAAATTTGACTTCAGACAGTTAACACAAAAACCTAGTTGTATGACCTTGGGCAAGTCACTTAACCCCAACTGCCCTGCCTTCCCCCCTCCAAAAAGGGTGGGGGGGAGAAGATTGATGGTAAAGTCTATAATAAAAACTTCTTTCAAAAATTACCTTCCTTGTCATTTAAGATTTGTCTAGAAGTTCCACCACCTTCTGGTTGTTAGTATCTGGCCCTGGTACCATTCTGGCTCTACGACGGACCAAACCACGGCAGTGTTTGTTACAGAATCAAAGCTTTTAGGGTGGTATCTGTTTACTTTTGTCTTTTTTCCCAAAGCACTTGGCACAATTCAAAGGCGTCATTTAAAACATATTTGTTGGATTCAATTAGTGAATCATAGGCATATAAAGAGTCATCATAGGTCACCTAGTGTATGACCTTTGTTTCCATAAAACCCAAGGGAAGAGAATTATAAATTAATTCACATTTGGTGTACGTTGCTTTAGGTATTCTGGACACTGACCACATGGCTAAAAAGTGGAACAGGGCACCTGTGGGTCCTGGTCCCCTAGGGAATGCACAGAGGAATAAGCAAGCTATCATGCTTGAGCTAACTTCTCTCTGCTACCACCTCACAAAGTAAAGAAGCAGTTGAAAGGAAATTGGGACTCAAAGTAGGGACTAGAAAAAAATCAATTAAAAAAATTAAGTGGGGGCAGCTAGGTGGCGCAGTGAATAGAGCACTGGCCCTGGAGTCAGGATCCTGGACCTGAGTTCAAATACGGCCTCAGCCACTTAACACTGTGCGATCTTGGGCAAGTCACTTAACCCCAACTGCCCTCCAAAAAGCAAAAAAAAAAAAAAATTAAGTGGTGAGACAGACTAAGAAAAAATAGAATGATAAGGACCTCTAGAAAGTATTTACCATCACAGATTTTTACCAATGAGGTAAAGAATCTTGTGTTTAAATGGGAAAACTGAATTAGATCCCTGAAAGACTACCTAGATTGCAGAGCATGAAAAGATGAACAAAGACTTCAATGAAAACTGAAAATTAGAAAATTTGTGTTTTTGTAAGTGTCACAGGGCTGTTTCTGTGGTGACAGGATGGACTAGGGATCACCTCATAACCAAAGATTTTTTTAAATGTGGCTTCTTGACAACTCCAAAAGACTCACGATGGAAAGGACTATCTGCATCCAGAGAAAGAACCACAGAGTCTGAATGCAGATTGAAGCAAACAATTTGCTCTCTCTTTTGTATTTTGTTGCTTTGTCCCTTCTTTCTCAATTGTTCACTCCATTGGTTATAATCCTTTACAACTTGATTAACGTTTAATGTGAAGGTATTTGTAGAACCTGTATTTGATTGCATGCCACCATGGGGGAGAGGGGAGGGAGGAGAGAGAAAATTTGAAACTCAAGGGATTGTGTTGTAAACTAAATGTAAACTAAATGTTGTAAACTAAAAGTAAATAAATATATATTTTTTAAAATGTGGCTTCTTGGAGATGTCAAGAGGTCAGTAGAAGGAATTCAGATTAGGAAAATGCTGATCTTTCAATATTGTGAGAAAAATTTCCTCAAAAGAAGCCTTGTGTTCAATTGAGTGTTATATAAAATGAGAAGCAAGACAAACAAGAAAAAAAAAACCTTTAGCATGTAATAGGACTTATTGAGAGCTTCTGATACAATTTGTAATTTTATCTAATTCTATATATTTTTTCAAATGTTTTCAATACATTGTGTCCCAAAAGTCTTAGTACAATTTCAAGTTATTAAGGTTTAAGACTTTTGGGGCACTTTGTACTTTGGCTTAATTGAAAAGCTACAAATCTAAAATCTGAGGATTATTTTCAAAGAGCTTATTAGGTCATTTCTATTAAGATTAGAAGGAAGGTATCCAACATAAGTCATGTCAAATGAACAGATTTCATTTAGAACAATCTTGGACTGGGTGATAGAGGTAGAAAAGATGTGGAATGAAATCCACGTTAAGAAACCTTTTGTGATTAAATGAAATAGCAAACTCCAGGTGTCACTATGATTTGCCAGTGTGGTATTACCATTGACAATATGCCACACTACCTTTTTATCTTCCTACCGAGTTGTGAAATGAGGCATCTGTTTGAAATTCCCTGTGAAATTTGTTATGAAATTGGCATTTAGGGGGTGGGGGTGGGGGTGGGTGGTAGAGAAAGCAACCAATCAGACTAAATCAGACAGAGATGAGGTATCTTTGGAACTTTAATGAGACCATATACGTTCTTTGTCTTGCTGAAAACATCAAATACTAGAATACATTTTGGGTTCCACAGCTTACAAAGGGGCAGTGGGTTCCCTACAGTTACATACTGTACCCAACTTTCTATAGAAAGATCAAAATTCTCCTAACCTTAATTTAGAACGTTTCCTAAAAAAATGTCTTAAAGGTTTCTTACAACAGGGGAAGAAGTAAAACAAAGTAAGGCTTTTTAAATTTTTTTCTTTTTTGGTACTACATATTATTCTCTGAGGAATAGGAAGGCAGATTCTTTGCATCACTATTATGTATGATCTCTTATACCGTCCTCTGATCCTCACCAGTATCTTTTAAGGCCCCTGACTCATATCTGTTCCCTTTCCAGGTTAGGAAGGTGAGCCAGGTACCCCCTGGACAACAACTCATTGCTTTTCTTAAAGATGGTCTACAGCTAGCCCCTCAGTTTTCCCTGGGGCTCACATTACGGCTGCTAGCCTTAATGACTGATAAAAAGGAATGGGAGTGAACAGTGAACTCAGGTTTCTTACCTGACACTGCAGTATCCCAAGTTCATTGTGCAGGCCTTACAGTACATATTTAAAGACTAAGTGTGTTTCCTGAAAATAAAATGAGAAAAATATCCCTTTACTAACAACAGTCCCTATATCAGATTAGTACAATGAAAATAAAAGCATTTGGCTGATATAACTGGCTTTCTTTTTTTTAGATGAAAACATTTCCCTTTCAAGATAATCTTAGGAATATATATATCTCTCTCTCTATATATATTTTTATACCTAATGACCAAATTTCTTAGTCTCCAATTATTTCCAAAAATGGCTTTGCCATTTTTTTTAAAAATCTGTAGTTTCACTCACTTAAAAAATGGGTAAGGCAGTCACCAACTTGAGCTAATTTTTGCTGCAGGAAAACATTTCAGACATTAACTATCAACCTTTGCTTCTTCTTAAGTGTTAAGAGTACATGATTAAATGATAATCAAAACCATTTTCTTCTCTTAACAATAAACTAAGCAGCTATTTTCAATGAACACATTTTCTCTTGCAAACTCCAGGTTCCCCCCTAACCCTCCCCCCAATACAAAACTACTCTCTTGAGGAACAGGTTTGTAAACTCTCGTTATGAGGCATTTTCCATTTTCCCCCCCGATTTTGAAACCAAAAAAATGGCTTTGTGGTTTCTTCTTCTTTACTTTCTCTCAAAACTGATTTCTTTAGCATGTCAGCTCCATCTCAGTAAGCTTGGTATTTGTCTTATTTCGGGAAGAGAGAGTTTGCCACCCAAGGTTCCAGCTGGGCTTTCAGAAGCCCTGTAAAAATTCTTGTAGTTGGTTGACAATTTCTGTATCCACCGTCTCCATGAGAGCCTGAAAGCTTTGCTCTCCCAGCAATTCCTGCTGTGCTTTGAGCTTCTCATAGACAAACTGCTGCAGTGACACCGTGTGTACAGGGTCCTTAAGGGCAAGCTGTGGAAAACACAGAGGAGCCAAAAAGTATTAGACAAAATACAAGTACCATTATACCTGTTCACATTCTCTATAACCCTTTCTTGAATAGTAGGAATTGCTCCTGCCTTCCTGGATCACTGGAGGTTCAGGAACACAGGTTCACTGGTGGAAAATTTCCTCAAAGGAAACCTTGTGTTAAACTACCATGCCTATAAGACTTTATGCAAATCATCAGCTTCTATTGGTCTGGGCCTGCTTTAGGATGGGTCAATGCAACACTGCTGAAGATTTTTAATAAATTTACCAAACTAATGTACATTTTAAATGTTTGTTTCATTTGTGCAATCATTTATACTCCTCTGGAAAACATGGGTAATATGTGTACTTTACTTTTCAAACAGAAGTACTTGCATGTCAACTTTTTAGTTATGTGAATGTTTCGTTGGCAACATCAACATGTATAGAAAAATTAGGGAGTAGTACAAATATCTTTGTGTTGGGACTTAACTTTCAAGGGAATTCACAGGTTCATAGAATTTAGAGCTGAAAGGGATTTGAGAGTAAATTTAGTACAACTCCCTCATTTTACTGTTGTGACCAATGCCACCTCATTATTAAGAGCAAAGCCTGAACTCATCATTACTGTAAGTAGAGAAAGCACATGTCAATTATCAGTAAGTGGGAGTAATCTGTCAAAACTTTTACTAGATTTATACACAGCTGGTTTGAGTTTTGCAATATAATTTAGCTCATTTGCTGCTATAAAGATCCATCTCCAAAACTCAAGAAATAAGAAAAAGTCAAATTTTCCCAAGAAAACAAGCTGCTCCTTATCAGACATTTGGGAAGGGGTGAGGGGGTGGGGGAAGGAGAGTACAGAGAAAGCAACAATAGAATCCCTCTGGGTGGTTTTAAAACATTAAAATTTTGTGGCATTGGAATGGAATTAAGAGATTGCTGAGTTACAACTACATTTATTACAACTGTTTCATGAGGATATACATTTTATGGGGACAAGCTGAAATTTCTGGGGAAAGGGGGCAGAGTTGGAAGACAGTCATTTTAAGGTCCTCTACTGAGGTATATCTCAAACAGAAAAAGATACTCTACCAACTCCACATTTGGCTTCCTAGTTCCTCATCATCTGGTCGGGTGCGTTTGACTTCCACCACTACCTTGAGACTCTCCAGACTGAGTGCTTCTGCACGAGTGCCCAGACTCTATTTGTTCTTGGCACCATTAAAGACTTATGTTTTCTCAATACTAGAAAAGGGAGTTTAAAGCTGAGTCTCTATTAAGTTCTTACTACACGCAAGACACAGCTGAACAACGTCTAAACCAATGAGCTTTGTTCAGAGACAATGATAATTAAAAGCAATTTTCTAAACGATGCAGTGCACTCTCCCTGATCAGATCTGAGCACGTATGCGTACAGGATGCCCCAAACATCTGAATGCAATCTGAAGTGGGAATAATATCACTTCTTTTTCTTATTTTTGATTCTGGGTCAGCAAGCAAGAAAATATCACCATCAAAATAAGAATTCTTATAATAGAATAAAACTGTCTCCAACATTTTTAAACTTTTCACCTTCTTTCACAATTATGCTTTTCACTTTCCCCTTTCACCAGGGAACTAAACTAAAAACATGATTCTGAAAATCTGGCACATTATATCCAACAGTTTGTCTATATCAACTCCTCCTACTGCATGACACATTGTCAAACCAATCACTCACAGAAGTATGCACAGCCAGGTGCAAAAGAGAGAGAAGGAAGCAAGCAAACATTTGAACCAAAAATGAGCTTTCTGTTTTTCCACATGGTTCTACCTACTTTTTCCTAAACATTTCTGCTTACTTTCTTTCTTCTCACTGTGTTTGGTAATAGTCAGGCTTATATGCCTTACAGTGATGGTTTGGGGCCTTTAAGAAGCCAAATATGAGGAAGTCTCTTGGCTATAAGGCTTTGGAGTAGACGAGCTTATCTTAGAATTGGGAAATAGGACATACAGATGCATGAGACCTGTGATCACTAGGCAGCTATGGCATAAGGGTTTCTTTGTTTCAAAGATAACAAAAGGCTAAGGTGACATGAACCTGATATCCTTCTGATGCTATAAAAGATCTGCATCAACCCAAATTCCCGCTTTTGTAGATCTGATGTGGACACAGGGAAGGCATTGGCAGTCAAATGAACTAGAAACAGAATAATTAATATGTATCTTTGCCTCAATGTCTGACAAACGTATCCTTATAAGATAAGTAAACCTATTCTTTTATAACTGGCTTGTCTGAATAACTCAGGTATCATCTCTATACCTGAGATCAGGATGACTGCCAGCAACTATTCTTGGAACTTAACTAATTACTTACTAATGCCATCCAGGAGCTAGCAATTACTTCAGCAGGACTAAAGGCCTAGTACATTTCATAAATATATCAATATTTCCACTGTCTGAATGAGGGAAGTATAGAGAAAGATATAGGGGGAATATCAAGAAAGACGGAAAGAATGAAGAGAAGGGAGAGAGACAGAGAGAGAGAGAGGGAGGAATATAGGGAGGTGAGGGAGGTGGGAAAATGGTCTCAACAGACAAAATAGAGTGTCACAATACCTAATTCAATAAAGCTTATGCAATTTTCTCCAAGAGAAGCCCCTCTAGTTCTTACCGGATCCATTTATATTTAATTCACATATAATGCTAACAATTTGTAGCCTGACAATGAGGGAGAAAACAGGAAAATATAAAGAGCAAATACAAGAATTCAAAGTGATAAACAATAATTTTTAGGAGCTCTGTAGTATACGAGTAAATAACCACATATACATCAATAATATTAATAATAGCACTTATACATCATTTTAAGTTTGTAAAGTGCTTTACCTATGTTGTCTTATCTAATCCTCACAACAATCCTGTGGGAGAAGGTATTATTATTTCCTTATTACCTATGAGTAAACTGAGGCTGAAAGAGATCAATTCAGTTCCATAGATAAAGTGTCTGACGTGGGATTTAAATTGAGGTCCTCCTGACTCTAAGTATGGTACACTATCCACAATGTCACCTAACTGCCTCACAGTATAATAATGCATACTCAAAATGGGGAGCCTTCCTCATCTAAACAAGATCCTGAAGTTTTAGTTATATGAAAATGTCATTTATGTGGAATTGCTAATGTCCTTACAAAACCAGATAAATGAAGTGTTACTGTAATCACTCTGCTTCTTTTTTAGAAGGCAGTATTTTGGTCTCTTGAGAGGTCTTTAATGAAGAAGCAGGCTGATAGTACTTAGACTTGGAGGTAAGATATTCTAAAAAAAAAAAAAGAAAACCAGTTCCTGTCAGAATCTTACAAAGTTCCCACTGGTAAAAATTATAGCCTTTGGGAGGTATCAGATGCAGGCTAATGATAGCTGACAACATGTCAGCAATGCTTACACTGCTAGCTGAATGACCTTTGGTCTTCGAAGACGTTAAAAGTTCTAGAATAAGTTTGTCAGGATATATTTTTCTTGTTCTTTGATTTCATTATTTGAACCAGAAATACTCTCCATAATATTTAATTTATTTTTAACTGCATTAATTTAACTCAGCAATTTCACCCAGTGGGAGTCAGTCAACCAAAGTTCTTACCTGGAATCTCATACCATATTATATCACCTAATATCTACATAAAGATGTTTTCCTTAAGGTTTGTCAAGAAAGGAACTGTTGGGAAGTTATTTCTTTTGGAATTGGGGGAAGATAGTTTTGACACTGGCCAAAACAGATAAAATTATTTTAAAAATTTTCCAAGTAGCACTTTTTCTGACAATATGGAAGATTATTCATAAAATTATCCATTAAGAAATCCATAATTGTCTGTTAAGAAAACCCACAAACTACTGTCACAGCCTGAGAAATTTATACAACTTCTATATAATACATCCTTAAACTATGATATAATTTTCAGCTTCTATCTAGAAGAACTGGTACCTGATACATTATTTGCTACAATTTCAACATTAAAATTGGTTCCAGTGATAAAATTACGTGAAACTCTGATTTTGGCAATAGTCAAAGTAGAAATAAGTATTTTAAATCTAGAATTGCATAGCAGAACGTTTATAATGGGTCTTGTTTCAGTATACAAAGCTATTCTCAAAAAAAAACCAAATCATGAAATCTCAGTCAAATTCATGAAAATTTATCTGAAAAGAGTTATTGCGGTTCTGATATTTTCATATCATCTCTTTTTATATCCTGGAGAAACAGTTCATGACAGACTATCTTTTACAGGTTACCATGATAGTGATGATGAAGCAAAACTGCAATGTAAATAAGTACAATCGGTTACACAGTAACCAACATATCATAACACCTCAGATCTCACTAAACAAAGTGAAGAACTAACTCCAGTCAGTTCAGCAAGTTTTTTTAAATACCTTCTTAGAAACTAGAAACAGGAAATACAAAACTTTACCTTGCATGTCAGAAATTTTAATCAAAAATGTATGTATTAAAACTTAAAGAACTTAGGGGAAGAATACCCTAGACAGAGGGAAGAGCACAAGAGTTTGCTAACAAATGTTAACTGTACTTGAAACTAAGGACAAAATCATTTTCAGAGGTTATTACTAAAGAGAACACATGGGACAGTAAACTACAAAATATTTTCCAAATGTTATAAGGGAAGGCTTTGGGAGAAAATGCAGTCAATAAAATAAATTTTCTCAGCCAAAACTTCATTATCAATTAAGAAACAAGAAAGAATCCTAAGGTTAGACAAGAAGAGATTGATTTCAATTTGCCAAGTCACTTGTGCTCTGAACTATTAACTCTCTTCCAGGTCTTATTTGCTTATAGTGAAATGTCAGGCTTTTCAAAGAATCTTTTATTTTAAACACTCTAATTGGTTTTTAAGTCTACTAACTGCAAAAAGAAAAAAAAGTACTGAAAACAATTTTTTAAAGAAAAAGGTCTGAAATCCTATTTTAGTCTTAGTGGTATATAATTCACAAATGTATTTCTTCTTAATAGATCTTACTGTGATTTCACTTCACAGAGTAGTGCTTCTCATCAGCAAAGTGTTTATCTATTATTGATATAATTCTGGGGAAATGCATACTACCAGTTTTACTTAGAAATCTCTACTTTTAACTATCAGGTTAAAATGTCTGTTCTGTAAAATATTACTTTTCCATACCCTGGGATACGCTAAAAGGCAAGTTTCTAAAGACAATCAAATAGTACAGTTATCTTTTAAGCTTGGGAAATTTTTTTCAACTCTGGGAATGGAAAACTCTAAAATTATTTTTGAAAGCCTACTTATCAACTGTATACACATACAGTCCTTCTTGAAGCTCTGTCAATCTGAATTCTAGGATTATATAGTTAGAGATGGAAGGGGCCTCGGAGGCCATCCCGTTCAACTTTCACAATCAACCCTACTCTAGAGAAAGAGTATCTAACTACTGGTTCTTCCACATTGCTTACATAGAGACCCAAGTCTCCCTAACCCTTGAAAAATCCTCACTAGACCCTATCATGCCTAACTATCTTCCTAAACTTTCTTCCACTTTTCAGTTAAACTTTTAAAAAGTTGTCTCCAACAAGTGCCTCCAATTTCTTTCCTCTTGTTCTCTTATAAAATTTTATCATTCAACTAAAAGAGCACCCTCTGGGGGTGGGTAGGTGGCACAGTGAATAGAGCACCAGCCCTGGAGTCAGGAGGACCTGAGCTCAAATCCAACCTCTGACACTTAACACTTACCAGCCGTGTGACCCTGGGCAAGCCGCTTAATCCCAATTGCCCAGCCTTCCCCCCTCCAAAAAAGCAAAAGCCAAAAAAAAAAAAAAAAAAAAAAAAAAAAAAAAAAAAAGGAAAGAGCATCCTCTACAGTTAAGGAAGATCTCTCGATCTTTATCTTTCCTGACATCTCTGCAGCATTTGATAATGTTGACTACCTTCTCCTCCTAGATACTCTTTCCTCTCTGAGTTTATAGGACTCAGTTCTTGCTTGTTTCTCCTACCTTTCTTTCTCCACCTCCTTTACTTGATTGTTCATCCATGTCACGTACACCAATGGTGGATATCCTCCAACACCATATTCTAAACCTCCTTTTCTCTTTATAGAATCCCATTTGGCAATCTCATCTGCTCCCTTGAGTTTCACTGACTTCTTTGCAGATGATTGCCAGGTCTATAAATCTAGCCATAGTCTGTCTCCTGAGCTCCAATTCTAGACTACCAACTATTTGATACTTCAAATTGTAGAATCTTCTCAAAACCAACATTTTCAAACTGGAATTCAATTTCTTCTCCTCTGCCCTCAAATCCACCACTCCCTCTTACTCTACAACTCTCAAGGCCATCAATGCCATACTTCCAGGTACCCAGATTTGCAAATTTAGTATTGTATTTGACTCTTTGATCTTACCCCATATATCCAATCATTTGGTAAATCTTGTGATTTCTTTCTCTACAAGAGCCCTCATATACACGTCCTCTTTAATCACACAGCTATAACTCTACTTAAGGACCTTATGACCTCTTGACTAGACTATTGCAACAGTCTTCTATTGGACCTTCTGTCTCAAGTCTCTCATTACTCCAATTCTCCACACTACTGTCAAAGTCATTCTCCTAAAGTACAGATCAGGCCATGTCACCTCCCCCCCACCAATACATTTCAGTGTACTTCTCAACAACATGAGCTCATAATCTTTTTTGTGTCATGGCCCCCACCTTGGCAAACAAGTGAACCCTATGAAACACTTCTCTGGATAGTTTTAAATGCATACAATAAAAAAAAAGATTACAAAAGAAATGAAAGGTTAATGAAAATATATTAATTTTATTCTCTATCCAATTTAATGAACTCCTTGAAAATTATCCAAGGACCTTAAGTAAAGAACTCCTGCTCTAGGATCAAATATAACTTTCTCCATTGGACATTTAAGGCTTTTCCCAATGCTTCCTATCATTCCAATTTTCTTATGGATTATTCTTCTCCAAAAACTCTACAGCTCAGTCATACTGCCCCACCTGATGTTTCTCACATATGATAGTCCTGCTAGGCCTTACTCTATAAGGCTAAATCCCCTCTACTCTGTATACCTCCTGTGTGATTTATATACAGGTCTCTTTCATTAGAACATAAGGTCCTTGAGGGCAGGGACTATTTTTGCTTTTCTCTGTATCCTCAGCATTTATGATAATGCCTGGCACATAGAAGGTGCTGAATAAATGCTTTTTGATTGAATGACTGGTACACAAATCATTCCATAAATTGCTCTTCTAGTTTCCTAACAGCATTACAGTCTGAATTTTAGGTCCCTGGCATTTATCATATACTCCCAGGTTCCCCAAAAAGAACAGATGGGCATTTTAATTTGTCTCTAATTCATTACTGCTACAAAAAGTGCTACTATAAATATATTGATGCATATGGGGCTTTTCTTTTTATCAATAACTTTCTTGGAGTATATACCTAGCAGAGAAATCTCTGGGTCAAAGGGTATGGATGGATAGGAGACTAGGTTTTGAGTTTTAAATGTCAAAGAAAGGAGTCTATCTTTGCTGTTACAGGTAAGTGAGAGCCCCCACAGGTCCATTGAGTAGGAAAGTAATATGTTCACCCCATCACTTTAAGAAACCCACTTTGGTGGCTAGATGGAGGAAGTATTATAGAGGAGGAGGGGAGGGGAAACCAATTAGGAGGCTACTATTACACACCTCTCTGCTTTACTTATTACACTTAACTATATAGCACTTTTTACGTTATTGCCCTATTAGACTACAAATTTCCTAGCAGCCATGTCTTATTGAAATTTTGAGTACATTACTTATAACACAGTACTTGCTTACCATGTTTCGAATGAACACTAAAAAATAAGTAAAGAAGCCAAGAAGAGTAAAGAAAGATTATATGTAGCTCCAAACACAATCTAATGAATATCAATGATAATTAGACTAAAAATTTTGGCAACTTTGTACCTTTTATGTGGGCAGCTAGGTGGCGCGATATATAGACTGCTGGGCCTGGAGTAAGGAAGACTTCTCATTTTGAGTTCAAATCTGCCTCAAATACTTACTAGCTGTGGGACCCTGGTTAAGTCACTTAACCCTGTTTGCCTTAGTTTTCTCATTTATAAAATGAGCTGGAGAAGAAAATGGCAAGCCATTCTAGTATCTTTGTCTAGAAAACCCCAAATGGGGTCACAAAAAAGTGGACACAATTGAAAATGACTAAACAACAAATCTTTTATGCAACTACTTTAACTTGTTTTCATAATTATCAGTAAAAAATTTCTTTAAAAACTTAAAAACAGGGGGCTCACTTTGGGAAGAGTTGTGTGATTTGGCCAGATGAGACTCTGGGCAGCTCTTGAGCCCCCCAGCTTTGAAAACTCAGATGTTGGTGCTTCCCTCTCTGGTAACTAACTAGGTATGGATGTAATGGTCAGACAATTGGAAGCCCTATCTGCCGAACTGTGTTATTTTCTGTTGTAACTTCTGTTTGTATTCTCTGAAGTTCAGGGTGCTAACTTTTTCCCCTGAACTAGGTAAATGATAAATGTTTGATTGATTAAAGTAAGATTGTTACCCCCCCCCAAAAAAAAACCTTAAAAATATTTCATGTTTGCTTCAAGTATAGAAGGAAGACACTTTGAAACTGTAGACCAGGGGTGGGGAACCAGTCACATGTTCCCCATCCCTGCATGTAGCCATTCTGCCTTGCATGTGACAAAAAAGAAATCCAAAGAGAAGAAATGGTAGCTGCTGGAAGGGACGCAGCAGGCCGACTTTGGGGAGGAAGAGAGCAGAAAAGAGATGAAGAAAAGAAACGTTAAGTCAAGCAAGGATGAAGGTTTATAATGATTTATAATGGAGATTTATAATGATAGGAGGTCCAGTGACTCTGCACCCTGAGAGAGGTGTATTATTTGATTTACAAAAGGAATCATCTTCAGGTTCCTTTAATTAACCAACTTTCCAATATGTTTAATTTTACTTAATTTATAAAAATATTCATTTACATTCAAATTTTCCATAACATACCCATTACAGAAACTGAAGTACAACTGTACATCTTAAATATTTAATAATCAGAACGTTTATTTTTGAAGGGGAAAGATTTAAACATGAAATGAAGATAAAAAGAAACATTATATTTTGACTGGATGATTACTTATAAAACACTGGTAAGAACTAGTATCCCAACTGAAAATGTATAGGGGATGAATAGAAGAGAAATGGCACCAATGATTATTAAAAAAAATCTTAAACAAACTTCATAAATCAGATAAAATGATCTATTTGAGAGGGAATACACATAATTTCAATATTTTTGAAATTTCACCCATAACATTATTCAGAAAATGTAGTTACATTCACTGTTTGGCTTAACTTTAGCATCCTCCTCAGGACACATCAAAATCACCTTCCCTCCAGCTCCTCTGCAACAAACACAAATGTCAGCCAACACATTTCACCAATATCAATTCTGCTGCTTCCCGTCAAAAAAAATATGGCAAATCTAAAGATGGAAGAGAAATCAGAATTCATCTAGTCCATCCTATCCCACCGCCCCCCCCCAAAAATGGTGAAAATGGAAGCCCAAAGAGGTTCAGTGACAGGATGCCACATGACTCCAGTTATCAGTCTAACTACAGAAAATGAGAGAGAAAATGTATGTGTGCGCGTATGCGTGTACGCGCGCGTGTGTGTGTGTGTGTGTGTGTGTGTGTTTCAGAGGGGGAGGGAGGGACAGGGAAAGAAGCAAGGAGGAGAAAAGGAAGAACACAGGACAGTTTTAATGGAATTTCTTTTTGTGATCTAAATTCCATCTTTGGTAGTATTACAGAAGTTCCCAGTATATTCATTTATTTCTGCATGTAACCCTCAATGAAGGGGCTGAGTGATTTGAACATTACAAATATGAAACTTCTGTAACAGCACCTGTTCCCTTCAATCTTTCTCTCCACTATGCCAATCATCTCTGTGATTCAAGGAACTGAAATAACTGAGCAAATCTTATAATCTGAACTCTCTTGGTAAAACTGCTCCACAAGGTCAAGTTATCAGGTAAAGCACTAAAAAGTGCCAGTGCTACAAGTAGGAAATGAGGAAGGTAAGAAAGAGAACGGAGGCAATGCATTAATCTAGTTCAAAAAAGTCACATCATTTTGTCAAATATCAACTATCAAGACTTTATAAAAATGCCTAGAATGATGGAAAGAAATGAAGGAGTCAAATATTTCCATTATGACTATATGCTGATAAAATGATATTACTCTAGAAACTAATTTTGTATGTACCAAGTTTCCTAACATTTCAGATGATGTTACAAAGGGCAAGGACTGTCTTTTGACTCTTTGTGTATCCCCAGTGCTTACCAGAGGGCCTTGGTGCTTCATAAATGCTGACTGATTCCATAAATACTTGAGCAAAATTTGCTAAAATGTTTTAATTTCATTGGATTTTTTTTTCTTCTTTTAGACAATGGAGTCGAGTGGCTAAACAGGTGCAGGGAGATCTTCAGAGATTCGAGAAAATCAAGGAGAAAGTTGGTAGCTATAAATATAAGGCAGGGTTCCTACTTAGAGGGGGGCATTAAGAAAGACAAAGTTTACCACCCTCCCCCCCCAAAAAAATGGATTTTGGCTTTGCAATCCAGATAGTTTGAGATTTCATGGTAAACTACACATGCTTTTATTTACACTCCATATGGCAACTTTCCTTAAAATCGATAACAATGATAACAAATTGTACTTATGTTAAGTAAAGGATTGCAAATTGATAGAAAATGTGCAACTCACTGGATGAATATGTTATTTTTGTTTGGTAATCTATAACTGAGGAAAAAAGAACTAGTTGAACTACGTCACCTTATTCGCAAGCAAGGTACTGTTGTTCACCTGATGTGTGTACAATGAACTAATCTCTAACGATTAAATTTAAAGGTGACATAACTTAAAATAAGATGTAAAAAAAAACCTGTTTGATACCTGGCTGATAATTTTTCTATTCTCCCCAACTCCTGCCATCATATGAGGGTACTTAACATAACATATTGATTCTCCTTCAAAAACTATTCAGTTCCTCAATCTACTTAACCCCCATTACTCATCCACTTATCTTGGCTTCATGAAAAGATGGTCATACTCTTGACCTTGCCACTTCTTACTGATATATACCACCTCTAAGTTCAAAATTATCCAACCAGACTCTACTGGCTTTCACCTCTCCCTCCGTCCTCCTTTACAAAACCGTACTAATTATTAAAAGAAAAATCTGACAGAGAAGCCTTCTCAACAAGAAAAATAAGTAATGGAGTTGCAGTTCTGCAAGCATAATATTACAGTAAGAGGAACACAGGATCAGGTGAATATAGACTATGAGGAAGGAGAAGAGGGAAAAGAGAATACGCATTTATACGACACCTTTCACGTGCCAGGCACCGTGCCAAGAGTTTTTCACAAGTATCACTTCATTTGATCTTCACAACAATCCTGAGAGGTAGGCGCTATCATTATCATCACTATTTTACAGCTGAAGATACTGAGGCAAACAAAGGTTAAGTAACTTCATCTGGATCAACACAGCTGGTAAGGGTCTGAGGTCAAGTTTAAACTCAGGTCTCCTGCAGCCCTTCCTGTAGACAGGATTCTACATACATTCTACATACTGTTCTTATAGCTTCTCTGGAGGAAAGGAAGGAATATGAAACAAGTGTGAAAGAGGAAAAAAGATGCTGATAAGCTAAAATCCTATGATAATGGTCAACAAATATTAAATGTCCACATGTGTCAGACTGAGGCAGCTGGTGGCTCCAGCACTGGGCCTGGAGTCAGGAAAACCCAAGTTCAAATCTAGCCTCAGATACTTCCCAGCTGTGTGACCCTGGGCAAGTCATTTAACCTATGAACCACTGGATAAGGATGGAAGCTGTTCTAGTATCTTTGCTAAGAAAACTCAACGGACATTTAGTTCATAGGGTCACAAGGAGTCAAATACCACTGATCAACTGAACAATAAGAACAATAAGTGTGCCAGACACTGTGTTAAATGAGTACTGAGGATACCAAGAAAAGCAAAAATAGTCTCTCTCTCTCCCTTCCCCCCACTCTCTATCTCTCCCTCTCTCTTCCCCCCCCTCTGCCTGTCCCTCCCCCCCACCTCCCCCCTCCCATAGTTTCCTGGGAACAACATATAAACAATTACATAAAAACAAGTTACCTACAGGATAAATTAAAAATAATCAACAGAGGGAAGGCACTAGTATTAAGGAGGACCAGGAAAGGGTTCTTGTAGAAGCCTTGTGGGGAGTGTAGCTACGGCCTGAAGGAAGCCAGGAGAACAAGATGAAGACAAAGAATTTCAAGCCTGGGGGACAATGTTCGATGGTGAAAAATGTTCACATTCAGGAGAGTGTGTTTTGTGTGAGGAATATCAAGAATCAATGGGTTGCTAAGTACAAGGAGATGATAAAGTATAAGAAAACTGGTAAGGTTATGAAGTGCTTTGAATGTCAAAGAGAGAATTTTATATTTGTTCCCTGCGGTGAAAGGACAACACTGTAGTTTACCAAGTGAAGGGGAGGGGGCTGACATAAGCAGACCAGCTGACTGAAGTCACCAAGTAAAATAGTATATAGACAGAGAAGGAACCAAGATGGAGCTCTGAGGGAAACCCATATTCAGCAGATATGACCTAGATGATGAAGATTCAGCCAAGAGTGATAGGGCAGGAAAAGAACTAAGAACAAAAATGTAGAGAAAAGGGAGAACCATCTATGTCATACCCACTATATACAGCCCTTGTTCCCCACGGCCCTGTCCTGATTCCTTAACTCTTCCTCTCATTGTACTTAGTAAGACTGTTAACTTCAAAAGGCTTAATTATCCTTTCAATGCAGGTGATTCCCAAATCCATATATCTAGTTCTAGTCTCTCTCCTGAGCTCCAGGTTCTCTATCACCAACTGTAAATTAGATGCCCTACTGGCATCTCAAACTCCCAACAAGTCCAAAAAAGAACACATTCCCAACCAAATCCTTCCCTTATTTGAACTTGCCTATTATTTTTGAGGTCATCATTGTCATCTTCCTAATCAGTCTAGCTAGAAGGGACCTTACAGTCATCTAGTCCAATCCACTCATCTTAGAGATGAGGAAACTGAAGGCCATAAAAGTTATTGATTTGTCTGGGGTCACACAAGGACCAGCTGTGTGTCTGCAATCTTAGTATCTTCCTCAACTTCAAACTCATCTCATATATTCAATCATTTCTACCTTCACAACATCTTTTCATATTGCCCCTTCTCTTCACTCACAGAGCCACCACCCAAGTTCAGGACCCCATTGCCCTGCAACACCTTGACCACTACAACTGTCTTCTGATTCATTCTCCTGTCTGTCACTCTCCAACTCCATGCCATCCTTCACATAGTTGTTAAAAATGTTTTTCCTATCACACAGATCTGATCCCATGATACTTCTATTCAATAAACACCAGTAGCTCCCTATTATAAAGTCCTCTGTTGGCATTTAAAACTTCAGTACCTGGCTCCTCCCTACCTTTTCTTACACTTAACACCCTCCTACAAGCACTATGATACTGCCATGCTTTATTTCCCATTTCTTTGTCTTTATGCTGCCTAATCCCTGCAATGCTGTCCTTCCTAGAATCCTGGGCTCCTTTAAAATTCAACGCAAACGTCACCTTCTTGCAGGAAGCCCTTCACAATCCCTGCAGATGAGTTATATTCTCTGAAGTTTTGTTCCAACTACGTTCTGTATCTCTTGTGTGCACCTAACTGCCACCATGAAAAGGCAATATCCTTGAAGGCAGGGATTAATTTTGCCTTTCTTTGTATCCCTAGCAATGAGCCTGCTACCTGGCACATAATTAATCAATATTTACTCCTTGATTCTGCCCAGTACTTCATACAACAGGGCATCTTGTTTGTAAGAAAATGCATCGGGAGGCAACTGCTGCTGCTAGAATAGATTCTAACTCATACAAATACCACTTTATTACTTTTTACTAAGGTACAATTGGGAAAATGTATAAGCACACACACACACACACATTTGGGTATACATAGTTCCCAATAGATGAATATAGAATGCCTTTGTAGATAATAAAGAATCACTCAAAATATCTGGATAGAAAAACTGATTGAACACAGACATCTAAGTTATTGTTAAGAGGGTGGAAAACACTTTATTCAAGAGTAAAAATGTGGGGCAGCTAGGCGGTGCAGTGAATAGAGCACCAGCCCTGGAATCAGGAGAACCTCAGTTCAAATCCAGCCTCAGACATTTAACACTTACTAGGCTTTATGACCTTGGGCAGGTCACTTAACCCCAACTGTCCCACCTTCCCCCTCCAAAAAGACCAAAAAAAAAAAAGGTAAAAATGTTCATATGTGAGATATGAAAGTCATCTACAACTTAATTAAACATTTATTAAGTGCAAAATAAGTATGAGGTACTGTGCTAGGTACAAAAAAAAGTCTAACACCACTGACATATAGGCCTTTATATTTTACTGAGGAGTATAGGATGGAGATAAAACATAACTAAATGCAAAGTAATTTCAGAAGTAACTTCGATAACTTTTCTCTCAGGGCAGGCTCATAAAAGATTGAAACTTGAAGAATGATAGGAATCAAAGTGATAAAATACTGCAAGCGGGACAAAGACAATGAGTCAGATAACAATAATATGTCAAGGAAAAAACTAATAGGTCAGTTTGGCGGGAACTCTGAGTGCATGAAAAGGAACACTATGAAACAATGCTGGAATGGCAGGTGGTGATCAGAAGGGGGGGGATTTTTCATACCTGTGTCATGTACTAAATATGCAAAGATGAATTAAACTGCTCTGAAACATGAATTAAAATGAGGATGTGAAGCAGTTTGGGATTTTTGTAAAAGTTTCATTTATTATGCCTTCTTATAAGTATGGTGTTATCTTCCAGTAGCAAACAGGAATAATACGAATAAGTATTCAATTTATAAAACCAAAGAGTATGTGATGCATTAAGGGCCTCTAAAACAAATGTTTTCTATATGTAATTCAAAAAATTGATAACTTTGTCTAGTAATCAAGAAAACATGATTACCTCAAAAACAACTTTTCCTATGTTCTATTTGTTTATTATTGCATTAATAAATGAACAAAGAGGGAAAGGGATTTCAATAAAGTAATTCCACTTATAAAGAGAAAGTTATAATTTGATGAGAGCAGTATCACAAAAACCTAGAAAAATGAGAATACTATATTTGGGAGAATATTAAATCTGCCACTAGGTCAAGAAAGATAAGAACTGAGAAAAGGCCACTGTATTTGGCAATTAAGAAATCACTGCTAACTTGAGAGACAGTTTCAGTGGAATAGCGAAGTCTGAGATGAGACTTCAGAAGAGAATGAGAGAAGTGGAGGCACCTAGTTTAGTCGGCTTTCTGAAGGAGTGTAGATAGTAAGTGGAAAGATAGAGCATAATACCTAACAAAAAAGGTCAGAGAAAATGAGGAATTTTAAAGGATGGGTAGACTTCACTGAGTATTTAAGAAGCAAATAAAAAGCCAACAGAGATTAAAAATAAGGTTCTGATATCCAAAATATATAATAATGATATATATGATACGCAAAATATATAAGTCCAAAAGCCATTCCTCAAAAGACAGGTGGTCAAAGAATATAAGTAAATAGTTTTAAGAAATGAAAACTATTAAGAATGTTCTAAAGCAATGATGATAATAAAAGAAATGCCAATCAAATTTTTACCTTAAAGAGAAAATTTAAATCCAAGAAGTCTATTTTGAACAGGATGTAACAGACAAGACTACAATAATTCACTGCTGATAACTCTGAGAATTAAAAGTCTAATCAGCCTGTAAAACATTTTAGAATTATGCAATGAAAATGTTCATGTCCTTTGATCTAAAGATCCAATTGCTAAGCTTAAAATGCCAGAGTTAGCTCTACAAAAAAAAACAACTCTGCAAAATGTATAAAAATACTTAGAGTAGCACTTCTTGTAGTTACAAAGAAAGGTAAACTTAATCAGATGCCCAGAGATTAGGAAATGAAAAGGCAAGGTGTAGTTCATGGATGAAGTGAAATACTATTATGCAGTAAAAAACTAGGAATCAGAAGAATACAGAGAAGCATGGAAAGACTAGGTGCAAACTACAGTAAGCAAAGTCAGGGAAACAATATAAACAATGTCTAAAACAGTGTAGCTAGAAAGACTAACCACCACAAAACAAAGGAACATTAATACTGAGAAATTACAAAGAGCAAGCTTGGCCTCAGACAAGAGATAGTGAAAAGATACTTCTGCCTAGCCCCTTTGCATATGCAGCAGCCACACAGGTATGGAATGCTGTGTTGGAACTGGATCTTTTGTGATGCATTAATCAGTTTTGACAGTTTTTTCTCTTCCCCATTTTCTTGTTTACTTTCTTAAAAAAAATATTGCTTGTAACAATGTCTCTCTGGGAGGAAAGGGAGGAATACAGGAGGAAAGAGCAATAAAAAACTATTACATTAAAAAAACACCACCACCACTAAGGAACACAGGAAGGAAAGAAAATGCATGGGGATATGCCTGGATACTCCCAGAGAACATTCCTACTGGTATATCCTGGGACCACAGGGAGTGCTCCCCCAAGATGTGTTGACAACCCATATAACTGGGTGTTCCATAAAAGTTATTTCTAAAATAAGTAAATCAACTATAACAAATAACAAGTGGAAGAGGGAATGGGAGTTAACTAAATAATTTCACTTACTGAAAGATATGCAAATGTCCATCAACATGTGCTTTTAATTATAAAGGAAAAGTTGAATTTTTAATTTGATAGTTTAAATGTTTGTTATAATTTATAAAAACAAACTAAAAGAAAGGAACTCTTTCCATCTGGGTCATATTGTAGTGATTCAAATATTAAATAAGTATTTTGAACCTCTAAAGTCCACTATGCCTGCAAATGAGAAGAAAAGCATTTGCTGCTTTTACTTTTTAATGACCTAGCAAAAATACTGCCAAAAAACCCCCAAAAGTTTTCTTATCAAACTGGGCCATCTGGTCACTTAAAACACAGTATGAATTCCATAAAGGAAGGAGTATAAGAACTAAGTAAAACAGGAACCCACATGACAAACTTCTCACACTGCAAATAATAAACATGTAACGAGTGCCACACAAATATTGACCTTTGCTGAAAACATTTTTTAAAGTACAGTTTTATATCTTAATTACATAATTCTTGGTTTCTACTGGAAATTAAGGACAAAAAAGGGGAAAGCACACTGTAGTGAGGTAGTCCAAAACTAGTTTGCTCTTATATTCACCTCTCCTTTTCATCCCATCCTTCAGGAACTAAGAAAGAAAGAAAATACCTCTAGAAAAATTCAGTCTGGATGCTTTTAACCTAGCCTTGATAACACAGTACTCCCAAAGAAATCTTGTTCCACTTTAAAACTCACCATCCAAAGGGAAGGTACAACTTTGCCAGGTCGAAACACTACATAAGGTTTTTCTCCACATCCTCAAAATTCCTTATTCTGTATTCACTTACTTATGCAAATTGTTGGCTTTCCAGAAAGAATGTAAATTCCCTGAGCACTGGGACTATTTTGTTTTTCAGAAATTATAAAGAAAAAGCTTTTCCTTGATTATCTGAAACAAATAAAGGCACAAAGGATCATACACAGATTTAAAATTGGAAGGGACCTCAGGAGAGGAAACAGACTGATCTACCTTGAAGAGAGAGAAAAGCTACTGATGGCAGGTACAATTGTAACTAGCCCCCACAGGGGATTCATTTAGAGTGCGATCATCCCCTCCCCTTCCTGATACCTCCTCATGCACCCAACGATCTTGACAGTGCAAGAGGAAAGGACAATGTATTTTGTCAGTTTAGTTATTCCAGAACACCAGGTACTTCAATAGTTGTTAGATACATACTGTTTAAAAGGAGAACTAGCAGCTCCGGTGTGAGGGCTTACTGAGCCCTCCTCAATGATGCTCATTCACCTTTGCGGTCCAATTCTCACCCAACTCTCACCTGCAGCTCCAAGAAGCTATGGTATGCACAGGGGCTACATGCTAGTAAACCATTTCAGCAAACAGGCTAAAACCAGGTTGAGGATAACTGAGATGTCTCAAACCTAACCAAGCATGTGAAGACTTCCTCTGACATAATGGGCAGTTGAAAACAGTATGTTCCAATCGCTATGAAAGCAGCAGAAGTAGGTGCCATAGAGTGCTTAGAGCTTGGCTAAACACTGAAGATGCCAAGGTCATCCAATATATCCCAGTCCATCGCCAGTGGTCCTGACTTTTGTTTTGCCACTGGACTTTGATAATTCTGGAAGAGAGAGTAAAGCAAATGACTTTGCATAACTCTGTTTCACTTAAATCCAATTTATGTGAAAATCAATATATCACCTATACCCTTTTGTCTATCTCGAAGTGCTGTGGCAACAGGCAAGTGCTGAAGCATCAGGTACACATACACTTGGAGCTGAACTCATGACCCTGCACATGTGGCTCAGGCCTTAAGGTCAAAGTCCCCTGGGTATCTGAGCAGCCTTTTTCAAGGACCACACTGCTCACCTAGGTAGAGGTTAGAAAAGGTACCCCAAACTGCTTCATCTAACCCTGGTCTGCTTACTGTGGCAGGCAGGGATCATAACCTGAAGTTGAAACACACACACACACACACACACACACACACACACACACACACACACGTACAAAAACTTTTGAAAAGATGATTTTATTCATCATTGATACATGGAATGCGGCACGTTTACAAACAACATAAAATCCAGCAGACCTGAAAGACAAACAGCTCTTGTTGAGAGAGAGCTCAGCAGGCATCATATCCAAATAGCAACCCTAAGTGAAACAAGCCCTTTCTCAAGCTAAACTGCCAAGCATTCAAACTCTACTGCAGTAGCCCTTATCTGAACTATCATTTCTGTCCTCAATTGAAGTTTTCTTGTTTTTGTTTATCTTTAAACTGGACTTATGATTTCATCTCATAGAGAGTTCCTGATAACAAATTGTCTTCAAGTATGGGAAATTAGCCACTGTTGTTCAACTTGCAGTCTTGAGGTTTTCCTGGGTCACTGGGATCATGTAGCCAAGTATGTCTCAGAAGGTGGAGCTGAATAAAGTTCTTCCTGATGCTAAGGCCTGGCCATGCTACTGGCATTTCTACTGCCAACAATATCTGCATATTGCTGACATTCATATAAAACAAGGCAGCAAACAAATAAGTGGCATGAGGAAAGTAACCCATAATAATTATTACCTAGCATGTTGGAGCAGATTATTTGGATACAAAGATATGGTCAACTGTATTTTTCTCTCAGTCATTCCACAAACGTTAATTAGATTCTCATACTGCTGATATCTATGATAAGTGGTAAAATACAGTAAGTATAATAAGGAAAGGTAAAAGGTAGCCCCTGGCCTTCACAGTGTACAATCTAATGGCAGATATATTTTTAAATGACAGGTAAGAAATCTGTAGGTTTCTAGCTTTTTGAAGGTAACCTTTTAAATGCTGCTTTACTTTTACAGTTTAAAATTCTATGTATTCTCAGATGGTCAGACATACCTATACTCAAATGTAAATACATGATATATTTTCTAAATGACTGAATCAATTTCCCACAGTTGTGTATTTTTACCAACAGCGCTCCCTTCAATGGAACAACTGGTCAAGAGGTAACTATATGGCCAATGACACTTTTGTAGAGTTCAAATTTTTTCCATATTACAACATGTATTTTTTGACATACTTTGGTGACTGCCAGGAAATTTCCTTTTTGGAGGGGGGAAGGCAGGGCAATTGGGTTAAGTGACTTGCCCAAGGTCACACAGCTAGTAAGTGGTAAGTGTCTGAGGCCAGATTTGAACTCAGGTCCTCCTGACTACAGGGCTGGTGCTCTGTTCACTACACCACCGAGCCGACCTGAAATTTGTTTTTTAAATGAAAAAATTTTAATACTGACTTTTTTTTTTAAATAATTCATTCCCACCTGCCAGTAAACATTTATTTATAATTTTTATTTTTCACTTGAAACGACAGCATAAGGCACCTTTAGATTATCCTCCAAAAACCTTCTATTATTAAACATGTCACAATGTAAGAGTGACAATGCAGATTAAAAATAAACCAAATTGGTGCACAATTATAAAGTTTACATTGAGGAATCATACATAATTTATACAATGAACCCTGGAAAAATGAACAATGAAGCTAATTTTGTGTTTTCAAAGCTATAAAGATTATAAACAGTATATCCCTACCTAAATTCACTCAAATAATTTGCTATATTACCTTCAGTACATTACATAGCTTTTAGGCTCTGGATACATGATTTACTGGCATTAATAGGAATATATATTAAAGGGCTAACACGAAGGATGGACTTAAAAATTAGTACATAAAAAATAGAATTGCTCTACAGATGCTTATTAGTCATAGTTGTAATGAGGGTAACAAATAACTTTAAAGTATAAGGTATAAATCATGCTGAGAAAAATAGACAAAACATATATAATCCAATTAATATTTTTTGAAATGTATTATCCTACTGTTTTATATGGAAATATTATGATTAAGGCAAAATTTAAGAAAAAGTTAGAACTCAAATAACTAAATACAAACCACACTAGATGGTACCTATTACTGGTATAAATAATATTCTAGGTAATATGAAAAGCAGATTTAAATAACATACTTTGATACGAGTTGACCTATAATTCTAATGAAGTCTACTCAGAGTATGCACCTACGTTAAAAAAAACTGAGACGTGCCTAAGGAGGTTCCTGATTGTATAATGATCAGAATATCAAGTATTCTCTTATAGGTTTAAATTCCTGTCTAGGCAAATGTTATGCATCTTCATGTCTTTCTAGGACACTTATGGGATGCTTAGTGCTATATAGAGAAAGGAAAAGAGCAAAGTGCCCCAAAGGGTTTCATTCTAAGTGTGGGAGGAAATAATGTTCAGGCAAATTCATATCTGATTTCAATAGGGTGGCCTCATGTTAAGGCTGGGCAAGTACTGTTATGGTCAACATACACATATTTCCACAGGTATAGTAACAACTGAATATTTCATAAGAGTACAGTGTTTTGAGGATAAATAAGAAAAAGGACATGCGTGAAGGATGAAATCCCAAATAAAAAGGCAGTAGGGCAGAATAGATTAAAATAAATCCCAGGATGTAAGAAGGTGGGCAAAAGCATAACAACACAGGCTGCAGGTTGCGGATGGAGCCCTTCAGAGTGCACGTGTACCAATTCAAATGAACAAAGATCATGATTTGAATAGTAAGATCCTAAAAATCCAAACTAAATGCACAACATTTTGCATACCTATTATACACACATTTGTATTTCAAATGAAGCAAGTACTAGAAAACTCCAGACTACAAATGACTGAACTATTAAGACAATCGTTGTGTTTCTAGTACTCTTCCTTTGCTTTTATTCCGCGGTAAAACTCAGCAATCTTCAACAATCACAAACATTTCAAAATACAAACGTAAGGACGGACTGCATGATTCTGAATTTTTGCCACACAAATGTTTTTATAAAGAAACATGGATATATGTTTAACAAAGCAGTAACAAATTTCTGTGTCCTGAAGCATTTCCTTCCCTTATTGATGCTCTTTTTTCATGTCTATCCCTACCCGCCAACCCACCAAATGCTCAGTGGCAGCTTGTCTTTATAACAGATATATGTGGTCAAACAAAACAAGTTAACGCAATGGTCATATATGAAAAGGGGTATCTGTTTCCATCAAAGAAATGGCAGGCATGTTTCATCACTGACTTTCACAAGTCATAACTAGTCACTTCTTTTTCTCTCTCTGTTTTTCATCAAATTTCATAATGAGACACAAAGCAACTTATTAGTAGCTATGCATATTTCAGGACGTTAAAAGAATATTTATGATACATTTCAGAAAAATGGAATGAACAGATTAAGAAGAAAATGTGAGAAGAGGGAAAACCAAGAATTTCAGTAAATTTGTGAACACAATTCATTAATATTCAGTATAAAAAAGTCGAAACAAGGAAGCAGAGCCAAGATGGTAGCATAAAAACAGGACTTCTGCATGGCTCCTACCACTTCCAATACATGTAAAAAAAAATGACCCTAAACAAATTTTAGAATTACAGAACCCACAAAGTAACAGAGAGAAACAAATCTCCCACTGAAGGCAGCCCGGCCGACTGACAGGAAGGGTCTATCACACTAGATTGGGAGCTAAGCCCAGTCCTATGTGAGCTGTGCTATTCTGGCCCCAGGGTGGCCCCAACCAGCTGCGGCCAGAGCACACTTCAGGAGAGTGAATCACCAGCAGCTGTGGTGGTTTCCAGACTTCTCAACCCATAAATGCCAAAAAGAAAGTAAAAGGTCAGTGGGGAACTCTGGTGGAACTAGGTGGGAACTGGGTGGAGAAGAGCAAGGTCCAGCCCCTGCCCCTGGGGCAAGAAGTGGCCTAGGAGCTGTGGCTGCAGTTGCTGCCTTATGGCTGCTTCCAGAGCTCCTGATCTGCAGATCATAGGGGGACCAAGCAACTATTCAGAGGGTAATTGCTCTTGCTTTAACCTACTTGGATCCAGATCATGGTCTTGAGTGGTGGTCCCAAGGTGTGTGGACAGTGTGCCATAATTTGTGGGAGCTGTGGAGATGGTACCCTCCTAATAGCTCCAGCAGCTGTGAAAACCCCAGCAATTTGGGACATAGCTCTCTGCAATCTGGAAGCAGAGTTCTACCATGGCAAAGAGGTCAAAAGTCAAGTAATTGGCTGGCAATATGAGCAAGCAGAGAAAGCACAAACAGACTATAGAATCCTTTTTTGAGGACAAAAAGGGTCAAAGCATGGAATGGGATAAAGACAATGAAGTCAGAACCCCTGCATCAAAAGCTTCCAAGAAAAATATGAGCTGGTTACAGGCCATGGAGGAGCTCAATAAGGATTCTGAAAATCAAGAGAAGTGGAGAAAAAATTGGGAAGAGAAATCAGAATGATGCAAAAACATCTTGAAAAGCAAGTCAACAGCCTGCTAAAGAGACCCAAAATAATTCTGAAGAAAATAACACCTTAAAAAATAGACTAACTCAAATGACAAAAAAGGCTCAAAAAGCCAATGAGAAGAATGCCTTAAAAAGTGAAATTTGCCAGATGGAAAAGGAATTTCAAAAGCTCACTGAAGAGAATAACTCCTTTAAAATCAAATTGGAGCAATTGGAAGCTAATGACTTCATGAGAAATCAAGACACTATAAAACAGATCCAAACAAATGAAAAATTAGAAGGCAATGTGAAATATCTCACTGGAAAAACCACTGACCTAGAAAATAGATCCAGGAGAGATAACTTAAAAATTATTGGAGTACCAGAAAGCCATGATAAAAAAAAGAACCTAGATACCATCTTTCAAGAAATTATCAGGCAAAACTGCCCTGATATTCTAGAACCAGAGGGCAAAATAGAAATTGAAAGAATTCACCAATTGCCTCTTGAAAAACATCCCAAAAAGAAAACTCCTAGGAATATTATAACCAAATTCCAGAGTTCTCAAGTCAAGGAGAAAATATTGCACGTAGTCAGGAAGAAACAATTTGAGTATTGTGGAAACACAATCAGGATAACACAAGATCTAGCAGCTTCTACATTAAGGGATTAAGGGGCTTGGAATAAGATATTCTGGAGGTCAAAAGAGCTAGGATTAAAACCAAGAATCATCTATCCAGCAAAACTGAGTATAATATTTTAGGGGAAAATATGGTCATTCAATGAAATAGAGGATTTTCAAGTTTTCTTGATGAAAAACACCAGAACTGAACAGAAAATTTGACTTTCAAATACAAGAAGCAAGAGAAACATGAGAAGGTAAACAGGAAAAAGAAATCATAAGGAAATTGTTAAGGCTGAATTATTTACATTCCTACATGGAAACAGCTTTAGAAAAACTCTGAGTTCTCGAAATCCTACTGTATTAAGAAATCCTAATTATAATAACATTCAGAAAAAGATTTCTCACTTTTAACAATAGCAGTATGTTAGTTCTGTGGATAAAAATCAACCTGTCACTCCCTCCCGCCCCAAAAGACAAGCTGCATTAAAATATTTATTAATGCATAATATTTGGAAGAACTTGTCATAACTCACCATTTTCTTTCTCTTGTCCTGTTCTGTAGGTGGTTCCTCATCCTCTGTTACTTTGGGTTCTTCAAAATGAGACATCAACATGCAGCTAAAAATGTAATAAAAATTAGACATATGGGCAATAAATCAAATTTAAGAGTTTATAAATAGCTAACGCAAAAGTGTAACTATACAAAACTGACACAAAAGTCTGATGTAACTAAGTGTAAATTAGGAAGTGACTATTCCTATTACATTATGATTTTTTACTTCATCATCATCGTCGTCATAAATCATCCTATACTATTTTAAGTGTATTGATTTAGTGAGAGCCACAAAATTTCCTTTGCAGCACTAAGCTCACCTCACCCCCACTGGCTGCACTAAGAAAACTCCCATGAACTCTAACTGTAAAAGCAGTAGAAAACATTACTACACAAAACTACAAAAGTCTGATGGAACTAAATAGATAAATTAGAAAGTGGTTATTCATACTACATTAAGATTTTTTATTTCATAATTATAATAATAATAAATCAAATTCTATACCATTTTGAATATAATTGATTTAATAAGAGTTGCAAAATTTCCTGTGGAGAATAAAAAGTTTCTCCCCAACTCCAAAGAAACCTCCATGGACCTCAAACTGTAAAAGCAATAGAAAACATTACTCATAATAATTCTACTAATTATTCTGTGCAAAATCATCACAAAAAATACTGACTTTACATTGTTCATATTTGATTTAAAATAATACAGCATACAGCTCATTTAGTATTCCACTCAGGACAAGTCCAAGAGTCAAATACCTGGTTTTTGTGTGAGGTTTGCAGGTACAGCCATCATATAACTTTACTACATCTAAAAATGGCATACTGATAATCAGTACAATTTAAAATATTTGTCCAAATATGAGACATCACTAAAAGGTAACATCTGGTATTTATTAATGAAAATTATGCTTTAAAACTCAGTGCTAGGAGATTTAGTGTGCCTGATGAAGATTCCAGGAAGTCAGAAGTTTCCGCGCAACACACAGATCACTAAGAAAGAATTCCCATTTCCTGACTTCCTTTCTTACAAAGATGTTGAGATAATTACCGCCAGCAAAGCCAGCAGGAGTCAGGACTAACTTTAAAAGATTTTGCCCTTTGGCTTCAACAAATTTTCTGGGTCTCTGGCAGCTCCCTAGTCAATCTTCCTTCTCTCTATTCACGTATTAACCACTCTAACTGAGGTCCTCATCACCTCTTCCCCCAGTCTCTATAAATCTCTACCCTCTCTAATTCATCTTCTCCACAAGGATGCCAAAAGCATACTCCTAAAACACAGGACTGAATATGCCATTCCTCTAACTCAAGAACTGTAATGGCCTCCTATTGCCCTTAGGATAAAATACGACCTGTTTGGTTAAGCGCTTAAAGTCCTTCACAATCTGGTTTCTTTCCTTCGTGCACCCTACTTTCTAGCTAGATTGTCTGCTTGGTTGTTCCCAGTGAGATACCCTCTCTGTGTTTGCAAAACAGAACAGACTTCAGATTGAGGATCAGACGAATGGAGTGGGAATCCCAGCTCTACTACTCACTTGTCAGAGTGACCTGGAACTAATATCTGAGGAAAGATTTGATGGCCTCAAAGGTGCCTACTTATAAGTCTTTAATCCTTTGATCTCATATCTTTATGCCAGTTCTACCTCACATAATTTCTAACTTCAATCAAAGCTCAATCAAATATCAATTTCCACAGGAAGCTAGTCTTCATTTCCCTAGTTGTAGTCTTTTTCCCCACTAGCACTTACTCTGAGTATATTTTATATTTAATTTACTATGTACATTATTTCCCCTTAATAGAAAGCTCCTTGAGGACAGGACTATTGTGCTAGTCTTTGCATCTCCAGATTCAGCACAGTGCTTTGAAGCAATGTAAGTGATTAATAAATGCTCATTTAAAAAGTTAATTTTTTTCATCCCCATGGCCTCACTCCTATCAGGATGTGATGTCAGAACGAGTGTCCCAAAAGTCTCAGTGCAGCTTTAAGCTGTTAAAAAAGACTCTGGAGACATCCTATATATCTCCAACCCTGATCTCTCTCTTTAATCTCCAGACCTAAATTCCCACTGTCTGTAGGTAGACAGACATCCCTATCTCAATGTGTATCTGGCACCTCAAACATATTTGTACGTGTACTAAAACAAAACAAGCTCCTTATTTTTTCCACAAAATCTATTCCATTCTAGCTATCTTTTTCTCTGTAAATATATCACCCAATTTCCCATATGTCTTAGCGCTACCAATGAATCCATTTTACCCTTACTTCTCATACCCAATCGGTTTACAAGTCCTATTGGTTCTACCTATGCAAAGTAGCTCATATGGGTCTCTGGACTCACTATAGTGTAGACACAATTACCACACCATTAGACCACTACAAAAGTCTTCTACCAGGTCTACCTGTCTCCATTCTCTCTCTCCTCCTCTTCACACTACAGACTGAAAAAAAAAATTCTTCTTTGGTCATATTATTCCTCTGTTCAAAAATTTGATGGGCCTGAAATTTCAGGTTTTTAATAATTTAGGCTACTCATGGTTCAGCTTTAAACAGCAGTAGCTTCTTCTACCAGTGCAAAAAAAAAATGTTTTCTTCCTTAGTATTAATTCATTCTAAATTGGGAAAACAATTGAGAATTTTAAAAAATCAGGAAAGACTGTCCTTTTAAATCTATGAATAAACAGGAAGAGGAAGTTAGAAACGGAATTCTCTAGGTAACTCAGTATTTTTGGTTTTTTATTTTGATCTGGGTAAGATCTTTTAAATTCCAAATCCAGTAAGCTGCCATGTACTGTTTGTTCACAGAAAGAAGTATAAAGCTGGAAGGACTTCTGACTCAGATCTCATCTATTTTCATAGATAAGGGAACTAAGACAGATAAATTTAGTGATTAACCCAAACTAGTAAAGCTAGGTCTATTCAATTAAGTTAATACACATTTATTAAAAGCCTACAGTGTACAGAATATTGTGCTAAATAAGATATAGTATCTGCTCCCACAGAACTTAATCTAGGAAGGAAATAAGATGCATGCACAGAAAACTGTAATACACAAAATGTAAGTTTATCAGAGAGGTGCAAAACAACACATAATGGAGATTAAGAGGAAAAGACCATTATCTGCAGAGGCGAATCAGGTAAGGCTTGATGAATAAGGTGGCATTAAAGGATACACAGGAATTCAAAAAGAGGGAGAAGACTATTCCAGGTATAAGGAATGGAATGAGGAAAGACAGGAGAAAGAGCAAGGTTTAGACATACAATAGGCTAGAACCTAGATATCCTGACTTTAAGGGTTTTTTTATTATCTAGAAAAGAAATCTTGTTATCTTTTGATTTTTATGATTTCTTCACTCCTATTGCCACTATTGAAGTCTAAGACCATCTTTCTCAGCCTGGACCGCAACATTATCCTCCCTAACCAGCTCACTCCCCCCATCTCTGATTTCTCTCTTTTCTCTTTCATTTTACCAATCTAAATACTACATTTCCTTCAAAACAAAAACTTAACACTAACCCCAATACTTCTTGAACTAACAGCCCATGGGAGTGGGGTTGGGTTTGCCAGAACCTAAAGAGGGCTTGATGATAATTATTATTCAGAAGCATGACTTGAGAGGTTTATGATAACAGAAGAAAATATGTGGATCAATAGTCATTCTACGGCTTATGTGGACACTTGATTGGGTAAAGTGAAAAGCAATGTCACAGTCTAAGCTGGGAGCTAGGCAAAACCTGGTTAGGGACTAGAACAAGATAATCTAGGAAGCTAGAGAAAGGAACCAAGGCTGAATGACCATGATCTAGTTCAGACGTGATAAAGCTATCAAGATGGCAAAACTAAAGTTGAAGTTGGAAGTCACAGATGGGATATCTTTCAAAAAGCGAGATGTTCCAGTGGAATTTTTCTGTGAAGTAAGGTCATCCTGCTCAGAAGAGGGGACAATCTGTCTAAGATCTAATGTGGACTCCTCATAAGATCACAGATATGCCAGATGGGAAAGTGAAGACTAGGCCTCTTTTGGCTCACTCATTCCAGAACCCTACAAACCAGAATTCATCCTCACAATGCATCCACACATAATTAAATGTGTGTATGTATGTGTGTGTATATTTACATGTTAATATACATATATAGTTGAAAAATATAAAAATCTGATATCAAATATTGTGTAACAACTTAAAGAAGCAGAATTCAGAATACTTTTTTTAATAAATGTCTATTAGGTGTCCAAACAAAAAATATCTATTTATTAAGAAATACAGAGAATGACTTATTAAAGTATTTCACCATATTTCAGCAAAAAAATTTAAAGGTAACAGATAGAAAATTTATCGAACAAAATTACTCTACTGTCTTTATAAACCTATTCCCCCTCTTACCAAAAGAAATATTATGGCATAGATTTGAACATTAACAAGAACCTGTGAAATTCATTAGTCTGCTTACTCTCTGTAAGTTCCTGTTTCAGGATCTTCTGTCATGACATCATGTAGACCTTCAACTGAAATGTTAATAATGCCACAGAATTTATCCTGAATGACTCTGGAAGAAAAAAAAATAGAAAGGAAAATGAGAAAAGAAGTGAAACTAAACAGGTATTAACTGAGAAAAATTATGTTTTAAAAACAGATACTTGAGTTCTTTAAACGTGTTCATAAAAAACCTCTTAAAATATTTCTTCAGGTTTAAAACTGTCGTGTTCTGAATCACAGAATTCAGGAAACAATGGTAATTTTGGAAAACAATGACAAAACATTTTCTGTTTAAAATTTGAAAAATGATCAAAATGTTCTAGTACTGAATCTGATAGCTTGAATAGAGCTGATAGGACTGAATACAAGGTCTTTAAATTCTTAACACTTTCCCATCCTAAACTCTGAATCATCTCTTCCCTCTCTCCACATCTCCAAATTCCATCAATTTTTTCCTCTATTTTTTGCATCTGCCCCCTCCTCACCACTACCACCCCAGTTCAGGATCTCAGATGTGTTCCCACCTAGACTAGTCTAAGAGCTTCCTAATTACTCTTTTTGCCTCCAATCAATCCATTTGCCCCCTCTTCAATCCATTCTCACAAGGCTGCTCAGATGATCATTCTGTGTATCACTGCATCATACTAATTTTTCTATATTGCTTTAGAGTTTGTAAAAGCCCTTTATGTGTATTATCTCATTTGATCCTCATGAAGTCATTGTTATTATTATTCCTAATTTACAGATGAGGAACCTGAGGCTGCACATGGTTAAGTATTTTGTTTAGGGTAACAGAGCTAAGAATTATGTAAAGACTAAACTCAAAGTCTTTTTGACTCCCATTCCAATACTGCATCAACAGCCATGATGCCTCAAGATGCCATTGTGTTGTCAGATATTATCTGCTCTGTCGCTCATCCTCTTCCATATTCACTACTAGCCCAGGACCAAATGCCTATCTCCTAGATCCCAAGCCCGAGCTCCCACCATTCCCCAGGGGAGAAAATCTACCCAACACTGTGAGCCCCTGCGAATGACATGACCTTTCTGAGGTTCTGAGGAATATCACTTCAAATATGCCTCACCCTCTGTAACCAGTGAGACCTAAGATTTCAAAGATCCCTACCATTATCATCTGGCAGAATCAGGAACTTGCTACATTTATCTCCCACTCCTTTTTTTTGTCTCCAGTTCAGAGACCGGCATCAAATCAGCCCTATCACTACTATGAAGTACATGACAATCTCTTGTTCTACAATTTCATAAAGAACTCTCAAGTATGAGCTGCCTACAATAAAGTTCCTTTACCTAGCTGCCACTTGCTAATATCCAGTCGATCACACCTGCCCTATTCCTCCCAGGTCCCTCTCCCACCCTACCTTAACTTTCCCTTCTGTTCTCTGGAACTCCCATTTTATTGATAACAAACTGTCTGTCATATTAAACTCACCTCAGAAACCACTTTGTATAGATTTTTGTATTCAATTTTCTATATACATGCTGCATCCTTCAACTAGAATATAAGCTCCTTGGTGGCCACAGGTTCATTTTTCTTTGTAGCTCTATCATACAGGACAAGGAGTGGCACAAATTAGCCATTTTTTAAATGCTTTTTGAATTGCCAAACTGAATGTCAGTCCTCTACTCAAAAACCTTTAGTGGCATCCCAGTGCCTACTGAAAAAAGGATAAAATCCAGATAATGATCTGTCTCCATTCTACCTTTCAGCTTTATACCATGTAACCTTCCTTTGTATACTCAAAATTCCAAACAAACTGGGCCTTTCACTCCACTGCACACTTGTTCATGCTCTGTCTCCCAAACATGCCTGAAATGACTGTCTCTCCCTTTTCCATTTCTATCTGTTCAAGTTTTTCTATTCCTTTAGCATTAATTCATGCACTACCTGCTCCATGAAGCCTTTCTTCTCTTCCTCCTCAAAGTTTTCAAGGTGCTTTGCCTGGCACTCTCCTTTGGAATTATGTTATGTCACTGTTCTCTAAGCATATATATGTTTCCATGTATTAAATTCTAAGCTTTTGAGAGCAAAGTCTTTGTCATATCTATCACTGTATTCCCAGCCCCTAGCATAGCACTCTACAGACATGACACACTTACAATCTAGTGAACCAAAATGTTACCGAATTTATATGGTCAGTAGTCCTTTATCTGACCCACAGAAGGAGTGCATGTTCTTTGAATGATTCTTCTAGAAGTTGACAGACATACATTTATCTAATTTTTATCCAATCCTCTTTTCTTAACCTTCCCTGCCTAGTCTTTTTAAAAACTAGGAGAGGTTGGGATCTATTTTTGAAATCACTGTAGAGGCAGTTTGTGTTTATAAAACAAACTTTTGTATTTGTTCAATATTCCTCATCATTCAAGGGCCAAATCTACAAACTGGCCCAAATGACTCTAACCAACTGATTTTTACTACCTTATAATATATCACAATCACTGGTTAAATTACTTTTGGTCCTCTCATTATATCTGAAACTAAAGATAACTGTGGAAAACAAAAAAGGTTTTAATCCCAATGGTCCTCAGAATACTTAAAATAATTTGACAGAAGATAAAATTAAATGTGATGATGGAAGAGTAATTTATTAAAACAAAAATAATACTTTCAAGCGACTGACCCAACTCATGACTTTTCACAGAAACAGAAATTATACATTTAAACTAAAATTAGTGTCTTTTCCTGGTACTTTCCAAGCTAAACTCTGAAAATATTTTTGTCTTAAATGGGAACACACACCTTTTTACGCAAAACTGCACTAATAAATCTCATGTTAATGACAATAATTGGGGTGGAAATGAGACTAAAAATCCTTAAAGGGATTCCATATTAAAGGCAAAACAGTGCTAAATAATTTCACATAAAATGACAGGAAATCTTTTCACGTTAATTTTTCATTCTGAGAAATTCTATTTTATATTTGTTTCTACAAACATCAACAGTAATTGATGTCTTATTCTTGCTAAATCAGAATAGAAATCCACTTTTTCTAGAATTATTAATATTAAGAAAACGTCAGAATTCTGTCTGTGGTCGCTTTTCTTTTACAATGCTTAAAATATAACTTAAGGCTTCGGCTTGGCAAAGTCACTGACTGGATCTTTGGGCTCCTACTCCAACACCAAATCCTTAGGGTCTTTCATTTAATTGTGTCCCTCTACCCTATATGCAGCACCTCCCACATTTCAGATAGCATCCCCAAGAAAACTCATCTGGAGAGTCTGTCAATTTGTTGGGCTTCACCTTTGTGTTAGATAACTAGGCAATCATTGTTCTAGGCATGATGCATATACTCTTAAGGAAGGTGTAAAGTATAATTTGAAACCAACAAAAATTAGTTACTATCTCATCACTATTGAACAGGAATTTAAAATTGCTGTTCAGTTGTTCAATTATGTCTCTTTGTGACTGCCACGGACCATAATGCCCAAGGGGTTTTCTTGGCAAAGGTACTGGAGTTATTTGCCATTTCCTTCTCTAGTGAATTAAGGCAAACAGAGGTTAAGTGACTTATCCAGGGTCACACAGTTAGGAAGTATCTGATGCCATATTTGGACTCAGGTCTTCCTAACTCCAGGCACAGTGCAATATCCAGTACGCCATCTAAATGCCTCACTAAAAAGAATTACAAAGGTATAATTTCTAAAATTTCTAATATTAAAGGCTCCTGTGAGTTGTGAAAGCATTGGATATTGGGGAGGGGAGAGGGAGGAAGAGACAGAGAGATGGAGAGAAAGAGAGACAGAGAGAGTATATATTTTGTAAAACAAACTTTTGGACCTAAATTTTAACTGTTTCAGTAGAGAAATTTAAATGTTTTACTTCTGTTATACTGTAACTGCAACCACAAAAACTACATACTGTATTGCTTATTGCTGCTTAAAACAACAACATGCATGAGATCATAAAATTAGGAAAATTTCTCATTGAAAACTATTTTCCTCTCCACTCTTATTACCATGAAATCAAAACAAAAACTATGAGAACCTCTGATTGGAAGAGCATTATATAGGTTAGCTGTGAGCATGATTCATACACATACACTGAAGGGTTGGCCCATGTGTCTGTATTTATATGGATAGAGATATGTATAAAAGTATAAAGTGGGTGTTTTATTTATTTTCTGATGTTGCCACAAGTGAGCTGGCAATAGGGAAGCAGCCAGTAGACAGGCAGAAACTGAAGCCTGGTAATGGAATATGGATAATGAAAAAGGCCATTTGACCAAGAAAATGAGATAGAATAGGATCACTTGTCAATGTAAAAGGGGTTTGCTTTGATAAGGAAAAATGTAACCATTTCCTGTGAGATGGGGGAAAGGAGGAGATACTGGGGTCAAGGCATCTGAGAGATGTAACATGAGGAGACAATGAGCTCCCAGCAAATAGTTTCAATTTTTTTCAGTGAAATATGCAAGGTTCTCAGTTGAAAAAGTAGAAGTAGGAGGTTCTATGAAAGGTTTTGATGGGGATGGGACTCATGTTGGACTCCTAAAGGGAAAAGACCAGGTCTTTGGGATCTGGACCCCCCAAAGCCCCTGAACCCAGACCTCTAACAGAGTTACCACCCCTAGACCCTTAGTTTGAGATGAGGAAAAAGTTAGAAAAATGTGTCAGGCTAAATACGATAGTAAATCAGTTGGGAAGGTATAAAAGTACTGCCTCACTTTAGTGAGGGACAAATTGAGACTTAACAAATCTGCAATGATCCTAGTGAACACAGTTTCACGGTATTCTTCAGCTATATTCAGCATTGGGTAAATAGGAGCAAAGGAACAGAAGGTGGAAGTAACCAAAGGTTGGGCCCTCGCAAAGCATGATCAGAGATCTAATAAGGTGGTAAGGGACTCCAGTGTCAAGGATACTTTAAAGCTGAGATGACTCAACAATGGAATGAGATAGGGGAAGGAAGGAGAGAGTAGCCAGTACAAGAATGGTAGTCTAGAAAAGAATCGAGATAGAGGGATTAGAGATCATGGCAAGGTCTAATAATAGGGTTGGGGCAATAAGGCAGAAAAAAAGAATGATACAATACAATGAGCAGATAAAAGAATTTCACAGGTCATAAAAATGGAAGTGAAACATCTGTGGGTAATACTTCAGTATGTAGCTGAAACAGAGTACAGTAGTTTGAAGAACTGAGAAGTTATGGCAATTGAGAGAGTATCAATATGTACACTGAAGTCTCCTGGGATGGAAGCAAAACTTAGGGTGGAGAGAAAGACCTTGAGGCAGGTACTAAACACACCAAAGAAGGACACAAAATGTTCTGGGGGTTGACAGATAATAGCTACTGGAACCTTGAATAGACTGTAAACATGGATTGAATGTATTTCAAAGGATAAGTTACAGAGTGATGATAGTAGAGGGTGGGTGTGAAGGTAAGCCCAGTGAGTTGGGGACAAGGATTTAGAGAGGGGGTAATGTATAAGCGAAAGTTCAGCCAGTAGTAAAAAGTATGGTCAGGGAATCTACATCATCAGGATGGATTCAGATTTCAGTAAGTGTCAGAAACTGGAAGAGGTGAGAAAGATTTAAGATGAAAGTTAGTCTGTTAACTATGGAATAGGCATTACAGAGAGTACAGTAAAAAGGATAGACAGATCTGTAACACAACACTGAGGAGATAGGGTTGAAGGGAATGGAATGCTAGTAATCATACACACACACAAAAAAAACAAAGAACATACACGCACACGCACACACACACACACACACACACACACACACACACACACACACACACAGAAAAAAGAGGGAGAAAAAGAGACTGGGATGAGGGCAGAGGCAGTATTTTTATTCTATATACCACCAAGTACCATAAGTCTGTACCAAAACACTTCATACTTGAATCTAGTGTGTCTATAACATGACTGGTGGTCAGAAAAACAAGCAAGGTAATGAAATGAGGCATCTTTTATTAAATGGGATATAAACTTCAAGCTAGAAGGGTCCTGAGATCTCCCCTACTCTAATGACCTCAGAAAGAGGTGATTGGTTCCAGATAGTTTCAGAAAAGTGAAGTGACTTGCCCTCAGTCACACAAAGAGTAAATGGCAAAGTCTAGAACACATGACATACAGTCATCCTATTCATAGCACTGCCACTCAATTCACTTACTCACTCATTCATGAACAATTATTTCAAAGTGCCTCTGTTGTGCAGACCATTCTGGAAGGCGCAGGAAGAGATACAAACGTAAGGTATTCTCTAACTGTCCTTGGGGAGCTCACAGTCTAAGAGAGGGGCACGCCACAAACAGAGGGACTGTGATTCACACATAAGCACATCTGAGGACAGTCATATAAAGCCATGCCAAACTCTCAAGGGCTCTTTCTCTTAGAGGCGGCGGGGAGGTGGCATTTATGCATTAGCTAGGCACGGTGCTAAATACCTTACAAGGATCTCATTTTCTCCTCACAACAACTCTGGAAGGTAGGTTCAGTTATGCCCATTTTATAGGTAAGAAAAGTGAGACAGTCTGAGCGAAAGTGACTTGTTCACAGTTACAAGTATTAGAGGCTAGATTTGAACTCAAGTTTTCCTGATGCCAGGCCCAGTATTCTATCTATTGTGCCATCTAGCTTTAACTTTAAAGTTGATCCATGTCAACCACTGGAGGGTATGTCCTTATAGGTATTATCCCCATTTCCTACATGAAGAACTTGATGCTAGGTATGGAGAATATAAAGATGGATAAGATATGGTTCCTTTCCCCTAAAACTTTACAATCTAGAAAGGTGAGGTTTGGGGTTTTGGATTGTTTTTTGTGTTTTTTTGGCAGCTGAAAATGAAAAAAATTCCATCACTCAGAGAGACTACCAGACAGCTTCAAAAAGAAAGCTGTAAAGTGAATTTTCTCCATGGTTTACACAATGTTGGCACAGGAGAAAAAAAATCTATATGGAATCATTTAAAAAAAAAGAGAGCTAATAACCAAAACCAATCTGAGATAATGGAGGCAACAAAAACTACATCTTATATATGAGATTCCCAAGAGAGAGACAAAAAGGTCTTTTTTAAAAAAATGACTGACATCTCATAAAATTTAATCAAGTGTAAAAGCAGCTTTTGTCAAGAAAAAGTTTGGAGTCTAATATGGAATATCAGGTAACTGATACTAAAATAGATTTCTTTTATACCCTTAAATTTTCTTCAGAGTATCACTGTCATTAAAAACAGGACTTGAGGTGAGGTGGGATGGAATGCTTTTCTGATTATTTTTCACATATGTGTGGAACAGGGATATAGTGCTCTGCTTTCAGCCTTTCTCAGTAACAGTTTCTGATGGGACCACCATTCGACAAGCCTCAGTGCAAAGTCTCCTAGGTTAGAGGGTTCAAATGAGTATTTATATAATAAGTCACATGCACACCATGCTATAAAGTTTATAAAGCAATATCCTTGCCACAATCTCTTAAGGTACAAGAATAATAAATATTACTTCCCTCTTTTTACAAATCAGAAATCTGAGTCTCTCAGAGATAAAATAATTTGTGTAGCACACAGCTGGTAAACAGAGGAGGGAAGATTTAAACTCACCTATCCTTACTCCAAGTTCAGCATTCCTTACACTACAGCATGAAGAAGCCTCATATAAAATCCCAAACAGAAGAGACTAATAAAAACCAAATAGAAGAATTTTATGCACAGCCTTACTGGGACATGCTTTTTGTGCACATTAACAAATAATATGATTTGATGTACGGATGATTTAACATTTCTCCATAAGTATTCTGGGAGAAAAAAAAACATAATAGTAAATGGTCCATAAAACCTTTAAATGAGATGCATAAATATAAGTTTAATACTCCAAGTATGATCCTGGAGCCAGATATTTGGTTAAATAAAAAAGAGAAGAAATTTTCCAGTTGTGGAAGTTAAATTCCCCTTCTGTCTTTTCTTTTCTGTAAGTTCTTCCTCTTCTATAAGTTCATTTTGTCCTTAATACTTGAGATGATCACTATATCTGTCTTTTCCTCTCCCTACTCCCAATCCCAAACACCCCCTAGAGTTGTTGAGATTCTAGGATCCAGCCTACACCCCCGGACCTTCCCTAGTCCCCTTGCAGTAAAAAAGAGAAAAGGAAAAAGTGAGGGGGAAAGATAAGAATGGTAGGAAGAGGGCATCCTGTCCCCAAGGTCAGGGTTGCAGTAGGAAGAAATGTTCCCTTGCATCCCAAATAGAATTTTGAATGCATTTTCCTATTTTAAAAAAAACATTATAAATGGTAGTTCCTTCAAGTATATTAGTCCTTTAAAGGCTATCCTGGAAACTCAACCACTGTCTTTGTAATCAATCAATCGATAAGGATTTATTAAGTGCTTACTATGTTCCAAGAACTTTGTTAGGCCCTGTGAATAAAAATACAACAAAAGAAATAATTCCTACTGGTAAGAAGGTTATATTTTAATATCTTTAAGATTATTTCCATGAAAAAATAAATTACAAATTAACTACCTTATTATAAGCTTCTAGAACACAATCTACTAAAAAAACTAGAACACTATTTATTCTTTATGTACCCAATCAAAGCTTTAATGAGTGAGAGAGGATATGAAGAGGGGAAGACTCCTCTGGCAACTTCATTCAGAATTATGCAATGCCTTGTTTATAGTTTGACTACTGAGCTTGTATACAAATTTGAAACAAGGAACTACTTCAAGAGAAATGGCACACATACAAAAAAGGAGAAATAATTAACATAAGTTAGAGCTTTTAAAATAAGAAATCACTAGGGCACTTTTAAACGAGACAGTTGATGAGCAGTTATATATAAACCAGGGGTACTACAGTTTTTCAATGTACAAGATTAAATTTTCCTAGTTAATGAAAACTCAAGCATAAAATCAGCACATATAAAATACTCACACATAATAGTTTTTTCTATATCCTTCACACAGTCCAATATTTTTTTTACCTAAAGCAGTTATAAATAGCTTTGCTTGTTTTATAAAAACATGAAGATTTATAAAAAAATTCACCTCTAAAATCTTTTAGTTCTATACTTTAGATAGCTCAAAATGGAAAGGAATTTTAAAAAGTAGCATATCTCACAAATTTGATCAGATTTGTAAGGGCCACAGAACTCTATACTCACAGCTCTAGATGTAAAAGGGACCTCAAAGTCTATCTTGTCCAACTCCCTCACATGACAGATGAGAAAACTGAGACCTAGAGAGGCTAAGTGACTAATCCAAGGTCACACAAGCAGTATTGGGATTTGAACCCAAATCCTCTAACAACAGAGACAATTTCAAAGAGTGGAGGGAGAAAAGTTCAGAGCTCACTGCTTTCCTTTAATGTAACAGGCAGTTAAAATAAAGACAGAAATTCTTAAAACAAGCAATCAGATGTTTGTGAATATTAATATAACCAAAAGTTAGGCTTGAGATGGCATGGAGTAAGAATAGTGTTCATATTTTGTGGATGTGTTCATGTAGCTAATTTTTACACTTCTAAATGAATACCACTATAGAATACCTTTCTGTTCTTCTCTGCACTCTTAGATTACCAACTAAAATACTAGCAGTGATGGCTTTGCAGAGATATTTTATTCCACAAATCCTTCAGCCTCACAACACTGTCAATAATAATCCTAACTCAATTACAAATTATTTAATGTCATTTTTTATAATGATTTACCCCCAAATGAGTAGTCAAAAAGTATTTACAAGGAGAGAATGAACTTCTGATAGAATGAAAAAAATGTTTTAGAGAAAATATTCATATGCATGTGTATATACGAAGGATGGAATAAGGGATAATAAGAAGCAATACATTTATAACATCTATTTGATAATTTGATTATAATTGATTAATAAGTACTTAGAAAATACTCACTACATACTCAGTACTTTGCTACATACTGAACTATTATTAAAGTATAAAACATCATTAATAATCAGAAACCCAATGTATCATTTCATAGTAACACCAAAAAATGTCATTATGCATTGCTTAATAATGCTACATTGAAATAACTCATATCCAAAAAAATGTATTTCTGCTATTAGATGCTATGTGTTTTAAAAGCAAATCAAATCTTACACAAAGAGTCAAAATGAATATGATTACAAGGCAGAATGTTCAAACAGGATGACCTGCGCCTGACTTTCAGGCATGACTTGTTTAGGAAGTCCAACTTGTTCCATAACTGTTCTTCCTAACGGATTCTGAGCCCTAGCACAAAGTGGTTCTGTAACACTATACCTAGCTGACTGATAAAAACTGTAGTACTCTAGTTTGTGTTCACCCGAGTTTTCTTGTGTCTTCAGTTTCTGATTAAACTGAATAATCTTAAAGATCAGAAAAATAATCACAACACAAGCTAAAATGAAAAAAACTAACAAAATGTCAAAAGCCTGATTCAACTTCTCAACCTCCTGTGTACATATCAAAGTTGTCTCCTGTGTTAAAGAGACAACACTGGTTGGTAGGACGCTACTGTTTTCCGTACTCAAGTTAACAGGGTTAAGCTGTATTTGTACCGGTAACACTGTTGTTGTCTCTGTTGTCTCAAAAGCATGTTCTTGAAAAAATCTATTGGGAGTTGAAGTCAGAACTCTTCCTCTGAAGGTAACACTCTCAGTTTCAGACTTTTCAAAATGTTTTCCAAATGTAGCTAATTTATGCCAGGCCATCATTAATACCAGAGTCTTGTGATGAATCTGAAGAGATTCTATTGCCCAGGCTGGTCATCCATTAGTTGGAGAAGTAAGGCAATCTGCAAATTCAGTCGACTTAATATAATGCAAAGCTCTGCCATGCACTGATGGAGGATTTTGACAATAGATGTTCAGAGCAATGGCTAAAGATGTTAGCCAGTCACGTAGGCTCAACAATTTTCAGCTACAGTCCCAAGGATTATAACTGGCTTGAAGATGTATCAATGAAGATAAGGATTTAAGAACTCTAGGATGCAGGTCTGTAAGATTATTAAATGACAGATTAAGAATCTTTAATGAAGTTCCCCATTTCAAATGTATTACCATCAATGCTGATTATTCTGTTTCTATATAACTACAGGTACATTAAGTTGTCTAGAAATCTAAACATGTTACAATTTAAATTTTCCCGATCATTATGGCCTAAAATAATACGTTTAAGATTATTAAGTCCACTAAATCCATTCCGATGCTTGCATTTTTCAGAAGTACATATTTCAGCTTGACTAGTTCTTTAAATGCAAAAAGATGTATTGAGTCAATGTGGTTATGGGACAAATTAAGTTTTTTAAGGGCTTTTAAATAGACCAAAAGCATTTGATGGGACCTTTTTTAAATTGTTACCTTCAAGATACAAACACTTAAGGTTTCCAAGATCAAAAAATGCTGAGTCTGCTATCTTTGAAATTTTATCGTCAGTCAAATTAAATGTCTGGAGACTTAACATTACAAAGAAGGTACAACTTCCAAGAACAGTGAGAGAATTTCTTTGCAGAGTAAGATAATGAACTGAAGTTAGATCACTAAATAATCCTTTAAAAACAAAAGCTATTCTGATTAGAGTGAAAATATAAATTATGAGGAGCTGAAAGTTCCTCAAATAACCCCAGATCTGAACATTTTATTAAATTATGCTTTAAGTATAGATAATACAGTTGCTTCAAATGAACAAAAGCTTTTGGATATACATATGAAATACTAATATTGTCCAAATACAGTGCTATAAGAGCCTGAAGATTTATCTATTCATTTAGATTTACATGAGTTATAATACTTCCACTCAGATATAAAGGCACTGTACTTTTAGGAAAATGCTTGGGAATACTTGAAAGGCTTAAGCTACAGCAGTTAATTTGTCTCCCAGTGGAAAAGTGGCAAACAGATGGACATTCCAGGATCTGTTTCTGAATCAATTTTAAAAAGAAAAAAGGAAAAAGCTAAAAGAGCTAGTCATAGGCAAGGCAGAGAAATTTATAACCCATATATAGCCCTGTGCTTGGCTTTTCTGTTGATGAGACTTGGCTATAAAAAGAGAAAGTAAAACTGGAAATAATACTCATCAAAGGTTCTAAAAATCAGTCACGGCTTTCATTATGCCCCAAATTCTGAATTTAGTTTATTCATCATTTTCATTGGTCTGGTACTAGATATCATCAAAAGCTATAATTAAAAACATTCCTGTTAATTACATGAATATACATACTAAGATCATGAAAAGTTAAACAATGTTCCATTATGAGTGTTACTATTTCTCAGGTAACAATTCACTATTTGAAGTATGTAGTTAGTTAAAAATGAACAAATATTAATATAGGGACTGTCACTGCAGTTTAAAATAACATTTTCACAGCATTTAACAATTCTGATCATAATCCAATTAAAGTATAATTAGACGATACTGCAATCATATGAAAATATTAATTCATTATATAATCATGCTAGTTCCTATAAGCTACAGGCTTTTCACTACATTTTAATTTCCTTTCGTATTTGTTAAAGTTTTAAATATACTGCCTATATTTAAATTTAAAAAGTATCTTACCAAGAAACAGAAGTTCATCTTATTGTTGCTCATATGACCGGTGAATACATTTACTTTTAAAATGAGTTACAAGACTTGTTAAACTCCACGCTTTTACCACATTTTTTTTGCCCTGGTTCACTCAGGAAACAGTGTTCTTCCCACCGGTTCCTCTATAGCGAATGTGTAATACTGAGGTTACCATGGATACAGGAAATTGAGAGACAGGAAGTAATTTTATCTGTGTTTCTGAAGTATTGTTGGAAAGGAAATCTCAAAAACTTATTTCTTGAGAACACAGAGTTAATTTCAGTTCTCTTAATACAAGCTCTCCCCCTCTTTAGAATCTGTTTCCAACTTTATAATTATGATTTTCCAAAGAAAAAATTAATCTTCAAAATTTTAGAGCATAAAAATATAGACAACTATGAGTTACTATGTGAATAAGTTGGTCAGTAAATGCCATATATACACTGTATAGCATGATTATAACACTTAAGTCCCTTTAGTTCTGACATTATGAGATTCTGTGACAAGGATTTCATATAAATCCTTGATTTTAGTATGCTTTTTATTTCAATAATGGGCTTAACTGGCTGCTCACCACTTAGGAGCCTATCAGTTACATTATATTAATTCTTTCAAGAGAGTTCTACTATCTAATTCTTCCCTTCTAATTTTAAACCAAAACTTCAATCCTATATTTTAGACAGCTACTCATTAGGAATATAATTTATATTTAAAAGGTGGTCATTTTACAATTATAGTGTAGAAAGTACAGTAAACTAAACTATGCTGTACTTCATATTTTTACAACCATCACTGTAGAAAAATATTATCACTCTATTGTTTGATGGAAAAATAATTAACAGTGAGAAAGCTAAAGGACAGAAATGCAAGTCAAGTCAGAGACAAAGATAGAAAAGGAATTTTAAAATTAATTTATTACATTAACAATTTGGATGAGGGATTGAAAATATATTATACTTTTTTCTTATTAAAGCAAATTGGACCATTTTCATACCTCTAATAAATAAGGTAAGCACAATGTTAAGTAAAATTCATTAATTTTGTCATTCAACAAGCACTGCACTTCCTACTCTCAATCTATCATGTACACCAGTGTTGCTTTTCTTGAGGTCCAGGAGAAATTCCCAACCCAGGATCCTGCCTCGATTGGTGACTGTTTCTCCAGGCCAACTATTTCAAGAAAGGCTGATTAACTATGATTCAGTCCACACTCAACTCTCTGGATATCTTCTCCACAGCCTTGTCAAACATCTTCTCACGTCATAAGAAACATTCTTCCTCCCTAACCCCAATTCTATAAGCTTAATATGATCAAGTCAACTCAAGCCATTGTCCTCGGATAAGGGACTATTTCCCCAATGGAAACACCATTCACAACATCAATTAACATTCGAGGTAATTTTCTGGAGCCAAGTGTCTCTCCAGTCACCTTTTCCCTCTGTGTGCTGCCTATTCTATTAGAATCTAAGTGACTTGAGCACAGGGACTAAAATATATATATATATATATATATATATATCCACAGTACTTAGAATATACACAGAAAGCACTTCTTGTTGTTGCTACTGTTCATTATGTCTGACATTTCATGACCCCATTTGGGGTTTTCTTGGCAAAGATACTGGAGTGGTTTGCCATTTCCTCCACCAAAAGATTAAGGCAAACAGAAGTTAAGAGATTTGTCCAGGGTCACACAACTATTGAATGTCTGAGGCTGGATTAAACTCAGGTCTTCTTAATTCCAGGTCCAGCACTCTAACCGCTTAGCCACCTAGCTACCTCCAATAAGTGTTACTGAGTGAATATTTTTTTGTTTTTTATTTCATTAAGTACCTATTAACTACTAAGTGCAATGCACTGTCAGTAAGGGAAATAAAATTATAAATAATGTATGGCCCTGCCTTTAAAGAGATAAATGAGAAACTATAAAAACCAGGATAGAAAGTGGTAAACTCAGGGACAATGATTAAACTAAAGCGATTAGATTGGAAAATCCTAACTAGACTATTATAAAAACAAGGGATCCATGTAAACAGCTTAAAAAAATTTTTTTAAGAAATCAGGATAATTTAATAAGTATTTATTTACTGAATTTAATAATTTTACTGGGAAGGGAACCTTAAGCTTACAGTTGGCACTGATGAAGCACTTAGCACTACAGTCCTTTTGCATTATCATTTCCAGAAAATTTCTCTTGATAGTCTTCTTGTCACCACCAATCCTGTAATCTTCTTTAGATTTTCATTGTTCCTCATCTACACAATTGGTAATAACAGGACTAGTAATGACAAAAAGACTAATAACAAAGATTATAAAACTTACTTCTGTTACAGTTTAAAAGGAGAGATGACAACAATTTGTTTAAACAATTTGTTCTGGCTGGCTTAAGGGTGGAAAGTAGCTGGTACAAAAAAACTGAGTCAGCCAGACTCAGGAGCTCAATTCCTGCTAGCTATCTTCATTTAAAATGTTGATATACACTATAGGTGTTAAAATTCTTCAAAATATGTCATTAAATTGGAATACTTAGACAACTATACCAGTATTTTATCTTATATTCAGAAATATTTCAAAACACATTTAAATTTCTTAGTGATCTGTAACTTTCAATTTTACTTATTTTTTTAAAGTTATGTGGATGGTAATGACAGTTAACACTTAAATGGATCTGTGACCTCAGTGATTAGATTGTTCCCTCCAAACATGCAAATCATAATCCACGCAAGTCTATCCTTCATGTGCAACTCTTATCTATGTCCTACCACAATTTCAGCAGTGTGCCAGAGGTCTCCCTTATGTTTTCCTGATACAGTAAGGATGACAAAAAAGCATGCAGACTGCCCACATGTCATCCCTTGACCTAGTCACAAGCCCAATTTATCATATATAACTTCCCAGACTTATTTAAGGGAGTAATGAAGTGTGTGTATGTGTGTGTGTGTATATATATGTATATGTATGTATGTATGTATATACACATATATATGTATGTATGTATACATGTGTGTGTATGTATCTATATGTATGTATGTATACACACACACACACACACACACACACACACACACACATGAGTAATAGCCACTCCTCGAAGGATATGAACAAACAGTTCTCAAAAGAACTGCAAAGTATTCACAACCACATGGGAAAAAAGCTCTAAATCACTAATAATAAGACATAAGCAAATCAAGAAAACCTTGAGGTTCCACTTCACATCTTGCAAACTGGCAAAAATGTTAAAAAATAACAACTGTTAATGTTTGATGGGGAGTAGAGAGTCACACTAACACACTGTTGGTGGAGCTGTGAAATGGTTTAATCATTTCAGAAAGCAAATTGGAATTATGTAAAGTGATGAAAACATCTATACTCTTTGAACCAAATACTCCACTACTGAACAATTTATACTTTAATGAAGCCACTGATAAGGAAACACAAAACATAAAAATCTTTAAGCAACTTGAATACATTCTGCAGAAATTTTAGGAGATCTACACTACCAAAAAAATTTCATATAATATTATATAAAGTCCATTTAAAGAAATAATTTTAATTCGGCCTCAGACACTTAACACTTACTAGCCCTGTGACTTTGGGCAAGTCACTTAACCCCAATTGCCTTGCCCTTCCCCCTCCAAAAAGAAAAGAAAAGAAAAAAAAGAAAGAAAAAAAAGAAATTATTTTACTGTGCTTTGTGGTAACAAGTGATTATAAGCTGAATGTGAAATGACAGACTTCAAGCAGCCATTTTTTTTTGACCAAGTGGAAAAATGTATATAGTTAGCTAGATTCACTTCAAATTGAAAAACTTTAACATGTCCCCCCCCCAAACAGTTGATTGAGGGGAAAAAAAATTAATTTAACTGAATTTGACAAGTCAAGGGGCCATCTAGGTGTAATGGTAATGAAATTTGGAGATGCCCCTGTAGTTTTTTAGTTGAGTGTGAAAACCCAGAGCTTGTGAATCCCACTTGTGGGATGGACTTGTTGACTTGAAGAGAGAGGACTGAACTGGGAGCAGCCGTGAATTGGGAGAGAGGCCCCAGCCTAGAGAAGGCCAGAAGGACTTTGAGAGAGCAGTATCCAGTATCGTGGAGCCTGAGTTGCTGAGAGAAAGACTGCTGAGAGCCCACTGGAGCTGCCCAGGACTTTTGGGAACTGCCACCTGGAACTGCCAAGAACTCAGGAGGCATGGCTGTGATGCCGGTATTTTGTCTACCTGTTTTGATGTTGTTTTGCCAGATTCACCAGATGGTGAAGCTCAGTGCTGCTGTTGTAGAGGTCCTGGAACCTGGCCGTTGGTTCAGAAGCCCTGAAGGAGGATTTTC
>CM053580.1:317176745-317202739 GCA_028627135.1 Pseudochirops cupreus | reverse complement strand
TTACTTAATTTCCTCATAGAAAAAAATTTTGAAATGGTGTTCAATATGACTCTAAATATCTCTAAATATGATAGATGGTGGATAAGCTAGAAGCAGAGACACATTTGGGAGAGTATTTCAGTAGTTCAGTAAAATTGTAATGAAGGCCTGAATTACAGTGGCTAAAGCAGACGTGGAAAGGGAGGGATAAATGTTCAAATGTTGAAGAGGTAGGAGAGGTAGAGAAGTTGCAATTATTTTTTCTAGTTAATATTCTAAATATTCTGGCTATTCCTGTGAAGATATAGTCCTAATCTTATTTCTCTGAATTTTACAACTTGTGTGAAGAATAAATAGCCTTATGCTTGCTTCCTCCAAGTTCTTTATCAATCACTGCTTACTCTGCCTTACAGGACAATTTCCGTTCCCAATCTCATGACATATCTTTTTCCCACTCCCACTGCCATTCCCCTCATTTTGGTCCCACTACCTCTCAACTGGACTACTCTAACAGCTTCCCCACTGGTCTTCCTATCTCCAGTTTCTTCCCTTCTCTAAAAGAAGTATGAGAGAGGTGAAAGGGTACTCATTGAATATGAAATCAGAGGAAGTAGAATCAAATACTGGCTCCTACCAGGACACTTATCAAATTCTTACCAGGACAACCTTATACAAGTCCTGTAATTTCTCTGTCCTGTTTCTTCATCTCTAAAATGAGACTAGATGGTCCCTAGAATTCCGTTCCAAATCAATCTATGATTTAATTAATCCTTCACAATAATTCCAAAACATCTTCTTAATGCTTGAATGTCCTCAAAAACTGGGCTCCACCGTAACTTTCCGGTTTTATATCTCATAATTCCTTATCAAAGATATGGTATTTGCAAAGCACTTAGCATAATGCCTGACACATAGTAGGCACTTCAAAAATGCTTGTTTCCTTCCTTCCTTTTTTTCTTCTTTCCTGCTTTCCTTTATTCTGGCCTTTCCTCCTTTTTTTCTTCCCTCCCTCTTTCCTGCCTTCCTTTCATCCTTCCTTTTTAACCTTCCCTCTTTTCCTTCCTTCTCTCTTGCCTTCCTTCAAACACTCCATATTCTAGGAAAACTGAACTACCACACAGCAACACCCAAACTCATGTGGTGTTCTTTGACCTTTTGTGCATTTATATTTTCTGCCCCACCTGCCTACAACAGTCTTAATCTGTAACTTTTTTCTGGATAAATCTATTCTATCTTTCTAGGTAAAGTTCAGGTACTACCACATTTATGAAATCTCCCCTGATTACTCCAGTTGAAATGATTGTATTTCTCCTCAAACCTTTCATATCAATGTGCTAGACTTCTCCTTTGTATTTAATAATTTTCTAACTTTTGCTATGCATGGGTCATATAGGGGCAGCTAAGTGACTCAATGGTTTGAGTACCAACCTAGAATCAATAAGACCCATATTCCTGAATTCAAATCTGGCCTCAGATACTTACGAGCTGTGTGACTCTGAACAAGTCACTTAACTCCTAAGAGAAATGATTATTAGTTACCAATGATTTAATCATTTCAAGGCTCAGCCTCTGAAGGACAGGACTGATGATAGATAGGATTTAACACTCTACTCAATCTAGGTATTGCTGCCCCACCCAACCTTACAAAGAATTTAATCTAAGGTGAAACTCCAGGTCCATGGTGTTCTACTCGGGCTTGGGTGGGAGATATAGATCCTTTGTCCAGATTCCCCAACTCTGGGAATGACTTGGAAGTAAATGACATAAAGTCATGGCCCCTAGCCCATCATTAGAATAGGTCTGCCTCTCAATATAATACTTATTATTTTATTAATTGTGAACCAATCAGAATTTATTGCCACCCTCAGGAACCTTCCACTCTTACAAGGTCATATAAACTGTAAGCCCACTGCCATGAGAGGTCTTTGGTCCAAGAGAGATGGCCAAATGATCATCCCTTTTAAAAATATTCCAGCATTATTAATAAAATGATTAACCAGAAACCATGTCTCTCAAACTTTTAAAATGTCACACTCTGTTTGCCTCAGGTCCTCATCTGTAAAATGAGCTGGAGAAAGAAATGGCAAATCACTGCAGCATCTTTGCCAAGGAAACCCCAAATGAGGTCAACAAAAAGTCAGACACAATGAACAATAACAACAAGTAATATTCTTCCCAATTAGAATTAAAGTCTTTGATGGCAGGAACTCTATGAACATTGGATGTGGAGAAAATCCTGTTTCTGCCATTTATTGGTTTTCACAAGTTTTTTAATTGGTCTAAACCTCAGTTTCTTTATCTGTAAATAGGAATAATAACATTTATGATGCCTACCTAATCACAAATATGTCATTTTTGCATAGGAGGAGCTTGATAAATGTTAAGTGAACATATAGTGTGTCAAAAAATTAAAATGTTATCCATTACACTAAAAAGATTTTGTATCAGGAAAAACAAAAATAATAAAGGCTGGTTATTAAGTATTGAGTTTTTTCTCTGTAAGGATCCTCCGGTGCCTCATCATGGTATAGAAATGACCACAGGTAGTCAAAGGATGTATCAGAAGAACATAACCTCTAGACAGGGTGTATGGTTAGAAAAATCTGCATCGGGAGAAATGCATCTCTTTGGGGGCGGCTAGGTGGTGCAGCGATTAGAGCACCAGCCCTGGAGTCAGAAGGACCAGTGTTCAAATGCGACCTCAGACACTTCACACTTATTAGTCATGTGACCTTGGGCAAGTTACTTAACTCCAACTGCTGTGCCTTTCCCACTCCAAAAAGCACAAAAATAAAAATCTCTCTTTACAAGTTATTCTTTCCTTCTTTCCTCACATCTCTCCTATTTCCCCACATCTATCTTTCTGCTGCTTCTCTCAGCCGTCCTTCTGATAAATCTTGTCAAAAATTGTTGTTAAAAGCAAAACCATCATCATGTCCACTCAAATCCTCATAATGGAAATTATGCTATTTGGGCAGGTATAGAAGTTCCTCGTTAATAAAAATGTAAAAATGGAATACTTCTATTAAATGGAAATAAGAACAATTTATTTTATTTATGGTTAAAAAGAGGTTCAATAAATACACATTTAATCATATTTGAAAACACAAACATATGTATGTCCCTGTGCCCTCATACATTAATTTTCGCTAGACAGAAATTTGAGAATTTATTGAATGGCATAAATAACTAAGTAAGAATGTTCACAACACAGGGTCAGTTATCCTTTATTGTATTGGAAAATAAAAGGAATAAGAGACAGCTTTCAAAACTGACAGCATCAACAATGCACTTACGTCTAGACTTAGAAGTACAGGTTAAAGATAACGAAAAATAATCCCAAAATGAAATTCCTCAACTTATTCCTACTCAAAATATGTAATGAACATTACTGGTTAGACTCCAATAAAAAGAATAAGCATACTTCAAAGTCTGAGCCAGAATTTTGGAACAGGAAATGGCTGTTAAATCGAAAACTAGCTTATTAGCACATTAACCAGGAAAGCATTTGGGAAACCCTCACCTACTACATAGATGAATTGTGCAAGATAAACAGGAAGCTGGGCTGAACTGCTACAGAAGCACCATAACTACAAATACAGAACTACAAATAAATATACATTTGCCAGAATTTTTAAACTTCAACGATTTATTTTTTTTTAATTAAAACAGCTAAATTTATCAAACTAAATAAATAACAAAGGATTAGTTTTCAGAACAAGAACTTAAAAAGCATACAAACTGCCTTAATACATTTAATTATTTTTCTTCCAAGAGGCTTAACTATAATTATTTTTAGTTCTTTTCTTACTTCTTTTTGCTCTAAAGGTAACTATCTTCTTTTACATACTCATTTACATTCATATCAAAAGCCCCTTTCATCAGTTTATCCACAACTCGGGTTTAGGCTAGGATTAAAGCTTCCCCAGATTTTCTTCCCTAGTAAAAACAAAATAAAACAAAACAAACCTCTTATGGAATCTCATTGTCTCTCAACTACCAAAAGAAAATGGTACCAGGATAAGAAAAAAAATGCAGCATGATATGGTGGTAAAGTCTCTTCTAGCCCAGGATCCTCGGATCTCACTTCCTGCTTTAAACTTCATTCTATGTAAAATCAGTTTGGGGCGATCAGGGTTAGGGTGTTGCATCTGATGGCCTCTAAGGCCTCTGCCGGGTCTCAATTTCTGAACCTATGAAACTTATTAAAAATGCTTCTCCAATTAGAAAGGCAAACACTAATCTCCCTCTCATTATAGGTTTTCCTGCAAATGTGTTCTATAGCTGATCTCTTCAGAGAACAGAAAATGTCACAAACTTCATAGGTCTAAAACAATCTATCCAGGGAAAGATTCTGTTCCTTCCAATGTCCTTCGAACCATTCTTCTAGTCACCCACATTAAAAATTTTGGCATCATCTTTAATTCCTTATTCTCATTAATGCCCCAAAATCCACTGAGTTATCAAATCTCGTCAACAACCATTCTCATACCTCTCCTCTCAGTCACCCTGGTTCAAGCAATTATCACTTTTCACTTGGACTATTGCAACATCCCCCTAGTTAGGTTGCCTATATTTAATATCTCTTCTGCCCAACCCATCCTCCACAAAGCTATAGGACTGATATTCTTAAAAGGCAGATTTTGACCTACGAGCATGTCATTCCCTGACTCAAAAAGTTAGATGGCTCAACATTGCCTTTCAAATAAAATATAAATCCATTTATCTGGTATTTAAAGTATATTGGCAGGTAGCTAGGTGGCACTGACTGGAGTCAGGAGGACCTGAGTTCAAATACGGCCTCAGACACTTAATACTTAATAGCTGTGTGACTTTGGGCAAGTCACTTAACCCCAACTGCCCTGCCTTCCCTCCTAAAGTACATTAAGATCTAATGGCAGTCAGGCTTTCCAGGCTGATTGCATTATTCCCTCTCATATCTGCAAATCCACTCTAGTCAATGAGACATACTTTCTACTGTTGCATATAATCAATTTAAGTATTTTAGTTTCAGATACTGTCCTAAGTTCTGAGGATAAAAAGAAAAATCAAACAGTCCTTGCCCTCAAGGAGGTCACATTCTATCAGGAGAGATAACATATGCAAATTAGATTGTTGTCCTTCATTGGCAAAGAGGACCAAAATGACATCACTGTTCCAGTATGTCCAACTGTGGCTGATGAGACCAATATGAGCTTGGAATGCTCTACCACAGATCAGGCACAAATAATCTGTGTGAACATTTGGAATAGATTTTCTAAAACTGCACATCTTGTGTTTCTTTTGTGATACTTCAGTTCTGCTTTGCTCAGAGAGCAAAGCACCTTCTCTGATGTGGGTGTGTCATGCTGGGCAGTCCTGTGCCAGTGTCTTCCACGTCACACAATCAATTCCAAAGTTCTTAAGAAAGACCTTGAGAGTGTCCTTGTATGGCTTTTTCTGACCACCATGTGAGTGCCTGCCCTTTGTGAGTTTGTCATTAGACTTTTTGGCAAGGGTTACGTTTCTTTATACTTTCCTTGTGTTTCTATGTAGTGATAGGAAAGTCTGAAATACATTTTCCTGTAATCTTCATTATGCTTAAAAAACATTACGTATATTTCCATAAGAAATCAGAATGAACAGGACAACAATTGTGATAGCATGTACTTATCAAACATGAAAAAGCAAGAAAAGGTGGAAGGCAACCTTACAGGGAATGACATTAACAACAGCGAAGACTAGGAAAGGGCTCCTGGAGGTGATACCTGGTTTGAGTATTAAAGTCAGAGAGTCTAAGAGGTCTAAGACAGGAGGAAGAACGTTCAAGATGTGAGAAACAGCCAGTGCAAAGGAGATGAAGTGTCTCTTGTGAAGAATAACACAAAGGTCAGTATGGCTGGACCACAGTGTGTGGAGAGAAGAATTAAAAAACAAAACAAAACTGGAAAGACAGAAAATCAGCCTGACTATGAAAAGCATTAAATGTTAAACAAAGGACTTGATATCTGATACTCAAGGTAACAGAAAACTAAGTTTATTAAGCAGAGGACTGAAAAGGTCAGATCACTTTTTTGAAAAATCACTTTGGGTGCTGAGTGGAGGAGACACTAGAGACAGGGAAACCATTTAGAAGGTTCTTTCAACATTCCTGGTAAAAAGTAGTGGGGGCCTAAACATAGGTGGTGGTTGTTTAAGTAGACAGAAAGGTAAGCGTGCAACAGATCTTAAAAAGAAAGACTTCCCTGCTCTGCGCCCTAGTATAGGATGTTTTTCCATGCTTAAAACTTTTTCCATCTTTCTATCTCATAGAACCCTGAGTACCTTCCATTCAAGCTCTGCTAAAATGCCACCTACTTCAAAAGGCCTGTTCACTCAGGTGGTAGTATCATGCCCCCCAACTACTGCAATATTTATTATATATAACATCTGAACACTATATAAAACATTTGTGATGTGTGTATATCCGTATACATATACAGTATTTATTTATGAACATGTTCAACTGACCCAGTAGACTATAAGTTGTATGAAAATAGAAACGGTCTCACTACTGTGTTTGTATCACCAGTGCATAACATAGTGACTGATATATAGTATGTGATAGTGACTGATATATAGTAGGTGCTTAATTCTTATTGATTCAATGAATGAACTGAATTACTTAGCTAATGCTATATCAATTAACATATAACATATCTCCCTTGGAAAGAGATGATCTAAAATGCTATTTCAGTAATAATGATAAATTTCTTTATACTTCCCTTGTGTGTTTATGTAGTGATAGGAAAGTGTGAAATACGTTTTCCTGTAATCTTCACTATGTTTAAAAAAAATGCGGGATAGGGAAGAACAAAAAACCTTTATGTTTATTTCCATAAGAAATCACAATAAATAGAACAAATGTGATACCACAGGATAGTGCAATGAAAGGATGCTCTAGGGAAGTGATGAGAGATTAAAAAAAAAGGCTTTACAACCAAAGCTGGAAACTGGGCAAACGACTAAGAATACAAGATCATCATATGGTGGCAATCCTACATGCATATATTTGTAAATTAAATTCATGGATCCCTATCTATATTTTTACTATGGTAAAAAGTTATCAAGTGAAGTCAGAGATATTTATGGTCTGTTTATTTAAAAAATCATTTATATAAACTAAGTTTTATTTCAATTGTTAGAGACAATGATGGGTTAATATATTTCTAATCTAAACTAAATGGAAGGCTGGTCATTTTAGTAAATAGTAATCCAGGTCCTGTACTGGCATTACAAACAATTCTGCCATCAATAGATAGCTGTAGAGATCATATTGCTATAATCAAAGTCAAGTACCCAACAAAATAAATATTTACATTTATAAGAGTCATAATAATCCCTAAGTCATTTTCCCACTAGAGTACAAGATACACTTTATTTACATAAAACATAAATATGTATAGGAATAATACGGCTTTGATATTTCATTTCTCAAAGAAATAAAAGACAGTAATTTTCATATTGAGTGTTTTTATCTTTGAATATGTGAACCTGCAGTCAGGAAATTAACATTTTATAAGTAGAAATACTTCTTATTCATTTTTAATATCATCAAGAAAAAGCCATTCATAACAAATATACATTCATAACACAAATATGAGAATATAATGATATCAGAAAATACCAAAATTTTTAAAAACCTGAAAGTAATAGGTTTTTTCCCACTGCATTAGATTCAGAAAGCTTTGCAAAGTACCTTACAGCAGAAAAACCACATCTATCATAACATGATTCTTCTCATTCCATTTCTATGATATAAAATTAATACTCTAAGCAGTAAGATAATTTTGTCACACTTCAAAATATCGAGAAACAGGATTAAAAATTTAAAAAAGAAAATAGATGCCATCTTCCTGGACAATATATTTTATTGTTGTGAATGCAGAAATTTAAAATTTATCAAAGATGCTAAAGGCATAAATACACTGAGAGAGCCTACAGTGAAGCCTGATATAATGATGAACAATCTGAGAATATATACAGGAATAAAAACAAAATTTATCAATATTGCCAAAAGAATAATTTTTCAGAAATATCCATAAGTTTTTCAACTGAAATTCTGTTGTGTAACGAAAAAAACTGTTCCAAATAGCTAGGCAGCTGTAATAAGTAAAAGTTTGACTCTAGGAATAATAACCTGTTAAAACACGCTAACTAGGATTAAAAAAAAATTATCTGGTTACCTTTGTGCACATATTAAAAAATCCAGCATTCCTACAATATGTACACCCTGACAGGGAAACCAATATATGAAGATACAGTGGTACTTTCTTAAGTAACAGAAATTTTCTTTCAAGGAAGAATATTAACCACTCACCCATTATCAGATGGCAGAAGTGAAAGTAATGCTAAAGCAGAAAGTTTTCTTCTTTCTGGTTGGGTAATGCTGTCCATGCGATCAACCCACATTTCAATCATATTACCCAGAAGCTGGTCCATCTGCATAACAAAAAAGAGGAAGCTCACTATATTTTAATTTAAATGAGACTAGCTATTGGTAACATTTAAAACCAATCCACTAACATCTATTAAGTACCTCTTCTGTGCCAGGAATTGTGCTATGTGGTGGACACACAATCCCGAGGTAAAAGAAACTTATGTTCCACCGGAGGAGAGAATAAGTGTCTATGCAAGTACGCGTAAAACATTTTTAAAACACAAATACAAATAATACAGGGTAGTGAAGATGAAGGCAGTTGGGGATGGAGATGGAGGGCACCAGAGGCTGGGACGGTCAGGAGAGGCTTCAGAGAAAACACGGAGCTAGAGCTCTGCGCTAAAGGAAGGCAGGAAGATACCACGAGGGGAGGGCGAAGCGCGCTCCAGACGTGGGAGGCAAGGCGATACGTACAAAGGGAGAAAGGGAGAAAGGGAGATGGAAATGTACATGAGGGATGAAGAGAAGTCCAGCTCAGAGTATAGGAAGGGGAGTAAAATCTAATGAGGCTGAAAAGACAGGTTGGAGGCAAGTTATGAAAGGCTTTAAAAGCTAACAGAGGAATTTATATTTTATCCCAGAAAAAATCTGGAGACACTGGCAACTGGTTGGGTAGGGGAGTTGACATGGTCAGATCCACATTTAAAGAAAATCACTTTGGTATCGGCAAGGATGTATTGGAATGGGGATAAACTTGAGGCAGGGTAGAGAGAGACCAGTTAGGAAGCTATTGGAATAACCCAAGTAAGAGGTGATGAGGGCCTGAACTAGGGTGGCAGACTGTTAAAGAGTGTTATGGATGAAGAAACAACAAATGATTTTGTGCAAAGCAGAAATGACAATATCTGGCAAATGAATGGACTCATGGGATGACCGAGAATGAAGAGTCTAGGATAATGACAAGGTTACAAATCTGAGAGAACAGAAGAACAGTGAATCCCTCTAAGATACAGGCCAATTTGGAGGCAGAAAAGAGTGGTGGGGAGAATTCAAGGAAGATAATAATTTCTGTTCTGGATATATTGAGTTTGAGATATCTTCAAGACATGCAGGTTTAAATATTCAAAGGAAGTCAGTGATACAAGACTGAAGCTACAGGGAAAGACAGAATATATCTATAGATAGGAAATATCACTGGCACATAGGTGGTACTAAATTCACTAATCTTGAGGAGTTGATGAAGTCACTGTGAGTGTAGAGTGAAAAAAAGAACCCAGGACAGAGCTTTGGATACTATGAAAATAGTTAGAGGGCATCACATAAATGAGGAGCCTAGAAGGGAGCCTGAGAAGGAATAGTTGGTCACAGTGAACTATAAGTGGCATAACATATAAAACCAAGTAGGAGAGCAAAAAGGGGTCAGCATCTTTACTTTAGAGAAAAAAAAACCTATTCTCCTAAAATACATACTGGTTTTTTTTTTCTATTTTAAAATCTAGGGGAAGCCTTGTTAATTATTGCAAAGTATTTATCAGTCCACAAACCATTAATGAATTATGCCATCTAAAAAGAGGTTCATAGCTGAGAAAATAAATAACATGTGAATTATGTACTATTCCATTTAGAAAAAAACTGTTATTCTCCTGTATTAAGAAACTATATGAAACCTGATTTAGCCATTTTTCCCCCTTGAGGTAGAAATAAATCTGAGCTTTGCATGATGGGATACTTTTAAATTATGAATTTATTATATTAATATAATTATTAAATTATAAATAGATCAAGAATGAAATAAGCAGAAGTAGGAAAAAAACTGATGCAATAATAACCACATTGTAAAGACTTGGAAAACTGTTAAGAGTCTAATCAATACAACGGCCATCCATAATTCAAGAGATCTGATCATGACATATTCTAGCCACCTCCTGGCAGAGAGGTGATGGCTTCAAGGTAGAGAATGAGAATCATTATTTTTTTAACAGGGCCAACAAAGGAATTTGTTTTTCTTTTCCCCTACAATGGAATGAGAGGAAGAGGAAAGAATAAGTAAATTTCTGCTAATTTTTTAAAGTTAAATTTTAAAAAGCATCCCTGCTCATTATTCACTCCTCTGCAACAAAAGGAGTTTACTTAACCTCTCTGGACTCTCTTCTGTTAAATGAGGGGTGAGGTGACCTCTAATGCCCTTTTTAACTCTAAAGCTATGATATAAAAAGATAAAAACTTAAATTATTTGAAAGAAGGATAAAAGGAAATCAAAATCATTGCTCTACTAACAAGTAGGTGAAAAAAACTAAGAAACTGGAAACATTTCCTTTACGGAGACTGTGTAGGATCTTGGTTCTGCAGTGAGAGAACCTTAGAATCTGATCTGATAGAAAGGAGACCTCTGCCCTTCTTATCCCCAGCTGTCAGTACCTTCTGAGCTCCCTTCCAGCTCAATTTATATCTGTGATCCAAAAAAAACCCCACCATAAACTCATTATCAATCTACAAAAATTTCCCTGATGATTTTAACTCTCCAGAATAATGTATGAAGTACAATGAATGCCCTCATTTTTAATTTCCATTAAGAAATGTAAATGACCTCGTACTGTTAATCTCTTAAAGAGTAACCTCTTATCAATATCCCCAAGACCCTGAAAAAATCAGGGAATTAGTCTACAAGGAGACAATCATTTCCTTTAAGCAAACTAGCTTATACAAACACACTATTAGGGAAATTATTTTTTAAAAAATTTGAAACTAAATACAGTAATTCATCAAAGGCAATAAATTTCAAAATGGCTATGCAACTGTGAACAGTCATAGAAGAACAAAAAAAAGTTGCTGCAACTTTCAGCAACAATTTGTCCACGGTAAAGGCCTGTGAAATAAGTTTTAAGAGAATATAATGGAGCACCTTTCTTCTTGCCAAGGTGTGTCGACTTATATTCATAGACGACTTGAGATTAAAATACAACTATGATTAAGAGCACTGCCCAAATAATACTATTTTAATAGTATAATTAATGCATTTGAAACGAAGCCTACTGAAAAGTCAAACCAACTGCTCAAAATGTAGACTGTATAATCAATGAGAATCTGAACTATTTTTTAAAAATGTTATTCTAAGAACCAATCAATATTAAGGGATATATTTACATAAAACTATCTAATTTTGTCATATAGTCTTAAATTTGTCATATAGTCTTAAAAAGATAAAATTAAATTTTAGGAAATACTCCCATAGTACTATATTATTACAAATAACAAAAATTACAAAAAAGGAGATAAATAGAAGTATTGAGAAGGTAGGAGGCATTTTTTTCAATATGAAATGTGTTTGTATAATATTAAAGAAACACAGGAATCTTAGGATTCACTTTTGTCTCTCTCCTAGGTCTAGTTTGGGTATATCCTGAATACACCCAATGTTTCAAACCTATGAAATATTCACTAAAACAGGACTGTGGACTTAAGGAATCTATTAATTACGTGAGATTCCTTCTAAGAAACTTTACAACACCTCAATTCAGTGAATTTAAAAATCCAGGGGTGTCATATGACCCCTACTTCTAGGAACAGTTAGTAGTCAACATTCTTTACTGTGTATTTTTCAATTAAATACTAATAAAATACATCAGTATATTATTATTTTCAACAACACATTTTTATGAGAGATTAATCCAACACTCATGTTTTAAAAAAGAGGTAGGTTACATAAACAACAGACCAAAAAAATTTACTAACAATTCTCTGTCTGCAATGTCCATTGGCCTTGACTGCTTGATTTATTTGCTTTTATTCTTGTCAGGTAGTTGATACAAGTAGTATTATCATCCCCATTTTAAATATAAGCAAACTGAGGCCCAGAGAGATTCACTGACATGTCCATTGTCATGCTTCTAATAACTGATGCAGCTAGGATTTAAAGTCTGATATACTGAAAACAAGACCAATGTTTTTTTCAACAACAAAATCTTATGCTGTGAAACGTCTGAAATAAATGTAAAAATTAGCTATTACACAAATTTAGAAGCATTTAGGTAATTTAAAACTTGTGAGAAAAAAAAATTTTCTTTTTGCAAACAAGGGTTACCACTTTTACAGAGGAAGCAGGAAGACAATAATGCAAGTAACATTTCAAAAACTGGACTTTGGGGCTTTTATTTATGTAGAATTTAAGCATGTGACACATTATGTCATTACTTTAAAACAGTCAATAAAATTTTATTAAGCATCTAACATGTGTCAAGTGTGGTGCTAAGCACCAGAAAACATACATGATTACATGAAAGCATGCACACATGCATGCATGCATACGTATAGGTTACCTTGCTTATTATAGTATGGAACAATACACATTCTATCTCTCCAGAAAAATCATAATAAGCACCATCAGAACAGAAACTGCCTTAATTAATTTTATGAATACAACCCAAAGAATGTTATACACCACTAAGTAAATACTAAATGCATCCTTATTAAAATGACATTCATTTTACTCAAGATGCGGTTTGAAACATTATGCCTCATAATGTTTTAGCAGTTATTTTTCACTGAAATATATTACCTAGGATACTTTTTGTATTACCAAACATGATTTTACCATACGCAGCTGTCACTTTCTTGGTTGCTGCAGTATAAAAAACAGATCTGTGATAATTTTATATTTATTTTAGACATTAACAAAACTTATTTGGAATGTACACTGATTGTTACTTCTCTCATGAGAATCAATGGGAAAACTGAAATCTCCTTTAAAGTAAATTTACTTGAACCAAATACATTACAGTAAGGAAGAGCTTTCTGGAATGTTGTTGTGCCACACATAATCTTCTCCTCAATATTTTGAAGTTATTAAATGCTTTAGAATAACCAAAATATAACCTTAGTGCTAAGTCAATGGTTTAATATTTTACTAAAAACAATTATGCATTATTTTACAATCAAGATACTTCTTTGCTACATTTTAAAATGCTTAAGAAAAACTGGTTGCTATTTATATTTTTTAAGGTTAGATTCCTAATCTGTAAAATGAGAACAATAATATCACATACCTCACAGGCTTGCTGGGAGAATGAAATGAGATAACACACGTAAAAGACTTCACAAACCTTAAAAGACCATGTAAATGCTAGTTAATATCAGCATTGGTATTGGTATCCAGGGCAGCTGGGTGGTGAAGTGGAGAGAGGGCTAGGCCTCGAATAAGGAAAGTTCATCTTCAGGAGTTCAAATCCAGCCTGGGACACTTAACTGGCTGAGTGACCCTTGGGAAAGTTACTTAACCCTGTTTGCCTCAGTTTCCTCAAATGTCAAATGAATTGGAGAAGAAAATGGCAAACTATTTCATTATTTTTGCCAAAAAAAAACCAAAAACCCAAGTGGAGCCACAAAGAGTTAGACAATACCGAGTGACAATAATCATCATTATTATCACACAATTATCAATTAACTAATAAAAGCATAACGTGCCTCTGGTTGGTATGGGAAATCACCAGGTCAGGTTGGTCACAATGCAAAAGACAAGATCCCACAGAGCTGCTTTTTCTGACATAGTACAGCTCTGTGGGATAATATCCCAGTGTTGCGCAGGACGACGACAACAGCAATGATATAGGTAACATTTACCTAAATGTTAAACACTTTAAAGTATAAAATACTTCAGAGTTTGCAAAACACTTCACATACATTATCTTATTTGATCTTCCTAACATTCTTATAAAGTACTTTTATACCCATTTTATTATAAATGATGAAACTAAGGCTGAATGACTTGCCCAAGTTCAGTGATGAGGAGTGGGGAACCCCCATAATAAAAGGATTTGTTCTGTGAAGTCTGGATTCAATCAAAGGGTTGCACTTGAGGACTTACAGGGCTACATGTGGCCTTGAGGTCACAGGTTCCCCACCACGGACAAGAGAACATAGCTATTATAGGATTTGAACTCAGGTCTTTCTAACTCCAAATCCAGCATATTATAAGCTATGCTACCTTCCTGATATCCATGTATTGGTATTGGAAGGGACTTTTCCCAATGACTTTAAAGGATAGTAGATGACCTTAATGTCCTATGTATATTATATATGTATAATAGTAGACATCTAGTGACAAGGTAAGAATGAGCAGGGTGGGGAAGCATGGGAGAGTGAAACAGGAAGCTCCTCCATAGCTCATTGTCCGCTATTTTTCAATAATGTAACATCTTACCATCCATCCTGCAGCTGCTCCTTCCCTCACTTCCCCCTCAATGTCTTTTTCATTGGAGATTAATGAACATGTTGTTTTTGAAAAAAAAAGGTAACTGTGTATTTGCATAAATCTATATATACATGTGCACATGCATGGAGAGGGGGTTGCAAAGCAGACAGTATGGAAAAAGAATAAAAAGCAAAGAAACTGGAGGATTTTGTACTTTCACCTCTTACGGAAATCAGAATCTCAAAAAAACATAATATTAAATGAGCAGACTACCTTCCTCAATGTAACTAAGAATTATGTATACCAAATCTTTAATGGCAAAGCTACCTAATGATAGTATCTATCTATAGACATGAGGTAATATGATCATAGTTTAATAATTCTTTAAATTCACATACTATATAACATTTTATCATTCCCATTTTAATTAATGCATTTTTTTTTACCTAGGACAAAAGGGCTATGTAAGTGCTGGTTATTATTATTGCTAATAATAAATGTTGAGTTGAATTGAAAAATAAGAAACAAAAGGAAGAACTGGGACAATCTGGGAGGACTTCATAAGTCCTTTAATGTTTCAGGTTTTATATATGACAGAAAAAAACCATGCAAATAGGATTTAAAGGTAATATTACAAAAATATGAACACATGCCTCTACTGTATCAAATTCATAAACTCTATCATATCAAATCTATCATATCAAACTGACAAATTCAAAATAATTAGAATACAGAACATCACAAGATCATAGATTTAAAGCTGGAAGACACAGACTTTAGAGGTCAAGTTCAAATCCAGTATTTTACAAAAGAGGGAAATGAGACCCAGAGAGGCTAAATGGTGTGCCCAGAATCACACAGCTATGAGAAGAGATGGGAATGCCAGTCATCCTGACTCCCAGTGCACGGAAATGCTCCCTGCTGTGCGATGCCTAAGATTCAATTCCCTATCAGCAGTGGACACAAGAATTCAATTTACCTCCAAAGGTTTGTACATATAGTCTCTGTTACCAAAGACCTTGCTCTCATTTATTAGAATTTAAGAGTAAGAAGTTTTAGAACTACAAAAGAACCTTATGAAATGTGGTTTCCATTTAATGTTTAAATTAAAATAAAAGCACTGATTCTTACCTCCTGGTTATATTTATGCGCCATCTGATTTAGAAGTGAAGAAAAAAAACTAGTATTTTGCAACAGAACTCGGCCCATGATTCCAAGATAAGCAGACATCACCACAGGATACCTCTGTGCAATGAAAAGAAAGTATTAATAAATACTGTTTAAAGGGTTAAACATCATTTTTTGAGATCTAAAGAATCCATAAGGACTCAGAATTGCCCAATATTTTATAATTCACATTTGTATCTCTACATTTCGGAGTATCAACAGCAAATATGTCCTTTGTGACTTATTACTTATCGTGCATATTATAAGACTGTAACAAAGTATCAGTGTTTCAGAAAGATAACCCAGGAAGTTTCATGGTTCTAAGACATTAAAAGGTCCAAAAACTGAAGTAGGACTTCTTTCAAATTCTCTATTTCAGGATAACATGACTGTAGAGGGGTTTGGCTCTTGTCCACGTACAAAGGTTTCACTGCAGCCTCATTAATCATAAAGCTCTAGCCTTCAAACAGACTTGGTACACCCTGATGAATGGTGATTCTTATCACCACGGGTATTCCCTCATCTACAGCAAAACATAACCTTCCCAACTTTCTAATCTTGTTCAATTCTTATGCATATTTTCTCAGAAATCCTCCCTAAAGGACTGATTCAATTGGCTGCTGGATTTCCTTTTTTTTTTTTAAGTTTAGCATCTAGGTGATATTACTCATGTTGCTCATGGGCTGTAATCATCCCCTTGCATGTGATCAGCCCACTATGTCTTTCAAGCAATTTCTTACATGCATCTTTGGTTAACATACTGAAACTTCCATACAGCTATCATTATTCTCTGAGCCATTTGTAACTTTAATTCCCCTATTTCTATGCTTCTAGCATCACCAGGAAAGTAACAGACATAAAGACATGACATTTAGTGGCCATGAAGACTTTGAAATCATGAAAAACACTAAGTAATTTCCAAAACACTCCATGGCTATGTCATCTTACAATCTAATTATGGGCCAGCTCACTGTCCATCTGAAGGGTTTGTTCAAGAGTGAGTTATTGGTAGATTAATTTAGGTGCTAGTCTAGCTGTTGTCACAGATTAGACAAAGATTCATTTTTGATTTAATTGTTTTATTTTCCTAGAGGCACAATCTCTTTCACATTACAAAAGATTTCACTGCAAAGACATGGCAGAGTTTCCAAGGCTTGATGTGAAAGTATGATGTCATGTGTGTACCAGAATTTGATAACCACCACCACAAACACAGAATCCTTTGTTTGGACATTAGGCAGACTACAATCATCACAGAGATACTACCTTTGGTATACATATACAGGGTGGCTCACTGAACAAAGTTATCTCTATAGTGGCATCTGCCACAGAGCTCGATAAGATTTTGATGTACAAATAGGAAACATCTTATCCAATTACATAGAGCCTTCAAAGCTCTACTTGGATAAGCAGAGTTCAAAAGCTTTCTTAAAATCCAAAACCATCACAAAGACACATTTATGAAACCTTTCCAACTTTTATTTGACTAAAGAAAATTGTCAGTAAACATTTGTTCTACTACAGAAAACTGTCTATGAAATACTGCCTGTTTCTTCTATTTATTTTTAATTGACAATACCTTTGATAAAAAGATGAATAAACAGGCATTGAAACAGCTGCTTATCTTCAAAATTGTCTCCCCCACACACACCCCCTTAGGTTCTTTTAATGTGTCCTAAGACAGGCTGCTAAAGCAGGGACCATTTTTGCTAGGAATATATGCCTTTTTTCTTTACAGCAAAAAAAGGGGACAAAAATGAAACAAAAAACCACTACAGGCCTTTGTAGGAAAATGGTTTTGTACGTGATTTTGCACATAACATTATAAACTGAAGACAACTCATAGATAAAAAGGGGGCTTCCCACAGTTCCCACCTGTCTCTGCAAAAAGTTTCTATGAAACATTCATCCAGTCAAAATCATCAAGCTCTCTCCCTTAAAATGTCATCCAGGTTTGTCTAAGGTCTGCCTGTCTGTCTTGGAATGCCCTTGGAAGGCTCCATCATTGATTAGATGACAGAATAAAACCCCCAGAGTCCATGCACATGTCAGGGGAAAAGAGTAAGAAGGGAAGCTATTCAAACTTTATTTTTTTTCATTTTGGTTTGTCTCCCTCTCCTCAGCTTCCTTGGAAACTGCCCTGGCCTCCAAAAGTTCTTCAGCGTCTGCCTCTAAAGCCTCCTCTGGCTCCTCTGTTGCTTCTTCAGCTCCCAAACTCTCTCCAGCCACCATCACCACTGCTGCAGCCACCCTCCTGGCCCCCAAAGCTACTAGGTTTGGTACAGTTCGGGGTTACTTTATTTCCATGGATCTTCCCATCCTCCATGGCCTCTTTTGCAGCTTTGGAATCTTTCTCTAAGTTGAAGTCCACAAAACCAAACCCTTTCAAAGACGCTGTCTGTGACTATCCTGGCACCCAAAGAGCCTTGAAATGAATCTTTCAATGCTTCTTCCTAAGTGTCTTCAAAAAGTCCTTTGCGGGCAGCTAGGTGGTGCAGTGAGTAGTACACTGGCCCTGGAGTCAGGAGGACCTGAGTTCAAATCCAGCCTCAGACACTTTACACTTATTAGCGCTGTGACCTTGGGCAAGTCACTTAACCCCAACTGCCTGGCCCTCCCCCCTTTAAAAAAAAAAAGACAAAAAAAATCTTTAGGGCAACTAGGTGATACAGTGAATAGAGCACCGGCCCTGGAGTCAGGAGGACCTGAGTTCAAATTCGACCTCAGATACTTTAACATAAAACTAGCCATGTGACCTTGGGCAAGTCACTTAACCCCAACTGCCCTACCTTCTCCCTCTAAAAAGCAATAATTAAATAAAAATAGGAATCAGAAAGGCCTTTGACAAAGTTTTGTACGACTGTTTCCTTGGGGCTACATTGGCAACTTTCTGTCCCTTCAGCTCCAGTCATCCAGCTGGCCCGGCCTTCAACCTCTATATTGTTATAAGAATCCAAAGCTTTCAGTGTGCAAGGACTGATTTTGAAAGACTCAGCCCTTCTCAGAAATGCAAGGACCTAAAATAATTCCAAAGGACACATGATGGAAAATGCCAGCTACATCCAGAGAAAGAACTATGGAGTCAGACGGCAGAACGTTTTTATTTGTTTGTTTTGCTTTATTTTGGGTTTTTTTTTCCATTCCCTTGGCTTTTCCTATTCGTTAAAATTCTTCAATGCAACATGACTAATGTGAAAATGTGTTCAATAGGAATATATGAGTAGAGCCCATATTAGATTTCAAACCATCTTGGGGAGGAAGGGGAAAGGGAGAGAAAATTTAAAACTTATAGAAATGAATGCTGAAAACTAAAAATAAATAATTTTTAAAGAAGAATTCAAAGCTTCTTTTATATCTTCCACAGAGTCAAATTCAATGAACATGTACCATTTGGGTTGGCCCTGATTGTTCTGGGTCAAGCAGATGGAAGTGGCCTTCTCAAATACTTCCTACAGGCTCTCCTCAATGGCACTGGTCAGGTTATTGAGCACCAGGGTCTTGGAGTCTGACAGCTTGCTGTTACTTCCACCCTAGGAATTATTCTCTTGTCCTTGGCTTTTCTCCCTTGTGTGGTCCAGAATGAGTACACAGCCACCGATCTCAGTGCCCTGCTTCTTTTCCAAGGCCTCGTCCATGTCTACTTCAGCATTAAATTCAATGCAAGCAATCCTTTTAGGGCTCCTATCCTTGGTGCAGACCAGTCTGACCTCAATAGTATCTCCAAACGCTTCCTGGAGTTCCTCTTGAGTTACTCTACATGGCAGATTCTTGACGAAGAGTGTCCTTGCATCTCAGGCTTTCTTATTTTCTTTTGCTTTTTTTCTAGCTTAATTTCAGGGCCAAGCACTTTGGAGCCACTGAGTTCCAGAGCCTTCTCCATGTCTACAGCAGATTCAGATTCCACGCCGCCAACCTCCCTGGTAGCACCAATGCGGATACCAACAATGGTATGGTCCTTCTTTGCAAAGAAATCTGTGATGCCAGTTTTGAGCTCTGAAGCAGTTTTGTTGAAGTTTGAAATTTGTAGACACCAGCGACCAGTTTCTGTTTCTTGTCTTCAGGGGCTTTCTGTTTGCACATTTCCTTTTTCCTCTTTCCAGGTTCTTCTTTCACAGACACTTCCTCTTCTTCTTCCTCGTCTTCCTCATCTTCATCATCTTCCTCTCCTCCTCTTCCTTCTCCTGATTCCTTGGCCTTTCCAGGCTTCCCCATGGCAGCTTTCACAGCAGCAACCTTTCATTTGGCAGGTGTGGTGTCTGTGGCTTCTTTTTCAGAAACATTCTCATCTTCTTCACCTTCGTCACTGTCCTCCTCTTCCTCCTTCTCCTTGTCTTGTTTGGTGGGAGTTGCTCCCATCTTTGTGGCTTTGGGAAGCTCCAATTCTTCATCCTCCTCATCTTCAGATTCACTGTCCTCCTTGGCCTTCTTTCCATTTTTTGCCCCTTTGGCTGGGGGCACTGCTGCTTTTATCAGGGTAGTGGCTGGCTTAGCTGGAGTGGCTTCCTTCTTGCCTCACATTACAGCAGCTTTGGCAGGAGTGGCCACCTTCTTGGTGGGGGATGGGGTGGAGTCATTGCTAGCGTGGTAGCAATGACAGCTTTATTTGTTGGTGATGCTTTCTTTTCTGGTGTGGCCACAGCCTTTCTGCCCTTATTCTGAGGGACTACAACCTCTTCTCCACTGCTTTCTTCTTCATCTTCAGACATATCCTCATCTTCAATGTCTTGTTCCTCCTTTGGAGGAGGGGCCATTTTCTTTGGCCCACCTTGAATTTTTGCAGCCTTCACCATAGTGGCAGCACATGACTAGGCACAAAGGGTATAGATCTGTTGGTCGAGTTCCAAGGCAATGTCAGGGGCAGCACAGAGCACAGGCAGGAGTCTACCTGCAAGCAGACTGAGAGGAAAGACCGAGCCTGCCCCTTCAGTATGACTCTCAGTTGTATTTTCACAAGAACCTTCTTGTGATCTTTTGGAATTTCTTTTGAGATATTTTTGAGAATCAGCCTTTTGGTGACATGACAACATTTTATCCAACCAAACTTGATGTTAAGTGCCATTAACACTTTTTAACATAGTACACTACTAGGAACTAAGATGGTAGATTCTAAATGTGATGGACTCACTGTTGCTGCTGACAAGGAGAGGGCATAAGAAAAATGCCAGAAGATCCATTCCACTTTGCCTGTTTCTTGCCTTCCTTCTAGTTTCACATACACAAAATAAACCTTGGATAATCCGGTTTTGCTTGATCTCACTGCAAAATTATTTTCTCTCAGATTTCTTTTTTGTTTTGTCAAACATCTATTATTATCTTCTACAATATACTGCAGGTGGAGTTGTACTCTATAAGACTTTTGCCCTCAGTTGCCCCATCTCCATGATTAAACAATAAAATTAAATATCTTCCAATTAAATTGGTTTGTAGGTTCTTTCAGGCTATGGCAAAAGTTTGGTACTGTCGAATTTATTCGGATAGCAATATCTTTACTGTGGTCCATTGCGCATAGTTAAAAATTTATTTCAACAAGTCATTTTGAAGCTAATCCAATTAAAAAGTGTTACTGTTTTCTTAATTTCATATTTATTGGCAAAAACATATTATTAAGAAATAATAACTGCACAAGTGAGGGATGACTAATAGACACTCATAATGCTCCATTACTTCTCTTCAATGTCAAGAGAGAGCAATACAGGGTTCCACTGAGATGTTTGAAGCAGAGGATTTTGCACCACAAAGTTCTTGACAGTACATAGAAATGAGTTGCATGGGATGGGCAGGCCTCCTGTGGCAGGCATGGATGGTTTGTGACTAATGTTGCTGCCAAAGATTCAAAGAGATCACGAACTCCTTTGATTAATGAGTATTAATCATGATAATAAGTGACTTTTATATGGCAATTTTAAGATTTGGAGAGCTCTTTATATACATTAATCTACTTAATACACACAGCATCCCACAAAGGTAAATACTACAAGTGTCATGCCCATTTTACAGATAAGGAAACATTCAGGTTAAGTGCCATGCTAGTGGGTATCAAAAGAAAGTTTCAGACTAGGGCTGCTTCTGATTCCAAGTCCAGTCCTTTTCCACTACACCATACTGTTCTAACCTAGTAAGGATCTGTCAGATTGGACAAAGGCAGCAGATCTGTAAATAACTAATGATTAACTTTTTGACTTTTTGATTTTTTTTATTCTAAGCCACATTTTCCAAAAAAGTTTTCAACATCTTCTCTTGGGTCTATTTTAAAAATAATGTCAAAATCTATTACAATATAGTTTGAAGGATGTCATCAAATGCTTCATGGGAATTTTCCACTTAATTCACAATAAATGCTGGTGCATATTCTGAAATTACATTTATGATGGCCTTATTTACAGTCATCATAAACATGATTAAGCACCCAATGAAATAATGTTTCTTGATTCCTTCTACTGCATTAGAAAAATCACTTTGCCAACTTCTTCATCAGCCTCTGCAAGGAAAGCCTGCATGTGTACAAGCCTCCCTTTTAAACTGAAACTTCTATTCATCTTCTCATTTCACATATAGCAAACACATCAATATGCAGGTGTTTAAGTTATGTGTCACCTCATTGGTCACTGGACAAACACCACACAATGGAAGTATCAACAATTAAATTAATGTTTTCTCAGTGATTCTGAGCAGTCTCAATATATTTCAACTGTTCCACAAACATTATTTTGTCTCTGTCTTGTCAAGAGATTACTGCTGAAGAGAGGCAAAATAGACTAGAGCTGGCCTCAAAGCCAGCAAGACCTGGGTTCAAGTTCTGTCTTTCACATATACAGGATTTACGACCCTGGGCAAGTCACTTAATCTCTCAGTTCCTCTAAGCAACTCTCTAAGGCTTCTTAGAGATGATGACAAAGTGACAACCCGCACTGGTAAAGAAAGTTTCCTATGCTAATGAAATCACTGGTCCAATACCTATCACTATCCTTATCTGTTGTACAATTTACAATGGTAAAAACTTTCATTACTTAACATCTAAATTCTCAAAGATGAATCCTTTACAATTAGCTATGCTGTTACTGGAACAACAAACACAAGCTGATAGGTCTTCTACTAGAAGACTGACATAAATTGATGCAGAGCAAATTAAGGAGTACTAGGAAAATAATATGCATAATGAATACAATGATATAAATAAAAACAACACTGAAAAGGCTGCTAAACTCTCGTTAATTGAAATGACCAGTCCTGATCTTGAAGAGAAGACAACTAAACTTGCATCTTCTGGAGGTGGCAAGGAAATGGAGAAGACACAACTGCAAGGTGAGGAATATGGTATAAACTTTTGTTAGTGGTCAGATTTGCTTTACTGCTTTCTATTATTATGAGGCAGAATCCAGTGATGGGTTCTGGGAAAGTATAACTAGATGACAAGTTGTTGGGTTTTTTTAAAAGGATCAATGAAACTTTTTCAAAATTAAAAAAAAACGAGTTCCCAAGTATTCAGATGCTGATTTTTAAGATTCTTCTCTATTACTGCAAGAAAACTCTTTCATAAGAATACAGAAATAGAGATTTAGAGCATCGGTTCTCAACCCGTGGGTTATGTTCAACTTGTAACAATGAAAATACATCCTGCATATCTGATATTTACATTATGATTCATAACAGCAGCAAAATTACAGTTATGAAGTAGCAAAGAAAATAATTTTATGGTAGGGGGTCACCACAACATGAGGAACTGTATTAAAGGGTCGCGCCTTTAGGAAGGTTGAGAACCACTGATTTAGGGCTAGAAGAAAGCTTTAGGGAATCACTAAGACGAACATCCTTACTTCATAGATGAAGAAACTGAGGCATGAAATTAAATGACTTGCCCACAGGCAAAGAACTAACAAGCATTTGAGGCAGCATTTGAATCCAGATTTTTCTGACTCCAAGTCCAAGACTCTATATTATTAGATAGAGATAAATAAATAAATATATAAAGATTACAGATACCACTAAAACCTAAATATATACCATGTGCTCTATTAATGCAACAATTCTTAGAAGTGAAAAGTAAAAGACTAATTTAACATGCATGCTTTATAAAGACTAGAGAATACTGAATTTCTGTCTTTATTATTTCTAATATGGTTATATTACTCTAAAGACCATGAACAGTTTCTAATGATCGATTGGAGTACTGGGGAAATAAAATAAAATATCTGTTTCCATTTGTCACTACCATAGGCTTTGCACAATATTGAATCTTTTCTCTTTCCTCCCATGCTATCAAAATTCATTACAGAGGGAGGATTTTCTTTATCATTATGAAAGTAGGGCAATGACATAGAAATTTATGTCCAGAGGGGTTCCATGAAGAATTAAATGGTACCTAGTACTTGATAAACAGTCCTTCTGTAAGGTTACCAGGCACCACTATAAAGGAAACATGTCTTAACCCTAGTATTCCTTGAAGAGGAGTGATCTATAGGGTATGCAATAGTCCCAGCCAAGAGCTACTGATAGAAATGGACACACTCTATGCTAAGGAGGCACTTATCTGAATTGTCTTCACCTCTTCTCTCCACCAAAACAAACACACAAACAAACAAACAAAAATCAATCTGGAGAGAAGTATAGTAGTCTCTCATTAGTCTCCAAGCTAATCCAGCAACATCTATATTAAAAGGTTGGCAGCCATTTTTCTGTAACTTAAAACAGAATAAAGAGGGTGAATATTGGTGATGAGATCTAGGACAGATGGGTCAAACTTGAGGCTCTCAACACTCTAGATGAGGGTAAATGTAGATTTAAATTAAATGTAGATTAAATTGTAATTGGGATTAAAATGTAATTGGGAAATATTTAATAAAAATATAATAAACCATAGATAATATTAATATGTGGTTTTCCAAGTCAATTGGAGGCCCTCAAGGATTCTGATGTCCTACTGAATGGCCCCCATTTCTATTTGAGTTTGACACCACTGCAGTAGACAAGTATGCTTCTCCTTACCTCCTTGACCCTTCTCTCTGCCCCTCCAAAAGCCTCTCCTCTGAAGATAAAACCAAGAATCCAAAATTAACCATAAAAATAGTCTTACCTCTCCGTCTATAATGCCTCTGAACACACCCGGTAAAATTGGTTGAAACATTTGAGGGCCTAATGCTGGATTTACTTTAAGAACATTTTCCACAACCTGAAAAATAAGAATGTAAATTGAAGAGTCAGTGAAAAAACTTAACACCTTATGTAAAAGATTAGTATATCATATAATAAATGAACTGATATTCAAGACATAAGGAGCATTTATTTCTATTGAGTTATTTTAAATGTGACTAAACAAGTACAATAAACTGTATCGTAAAGCTGTGAGCAAAAATTTATATAAGTTTGATATTTATACAACCAGAAATATGATACTATTTACAATAGTTAAAATCACATATCTAATAAGCAACTACATATGAGAAAATGCAAGATGAGCAGTTGTCAAGCCTTTCTAGAATTTCAAACCATCAAATAGATTACATCCACCTAAATGATATATCAACACTTGCTTTTGAACCCATCTCGTTTTCTGTAATACAGAATTTTATTCATCTATATCTGGAAATATAGTAATGTTGCATTACTTTTTGAAAATGGAGGGGCCAAAGTCGGAAAGACTAAGCTAATATTGTTTTTCTTTTATATTTCTCCTACATTATCAGAATTACCATACAATATTAATTAAATCACTTGCCATAGGGCTGTAAGAACTCATATATCTTTATTCTATGGCATGCCGCAACCAACATTCTCAAAGACAGAAGACGCATAGATGTTATACAAAGGCCACATACAAATTCTGATTCTTCATAAACTGACTATGCTTAACCACTTCATAAAGTGGTTAAGCACTTTTACTCAGAATAGACACTTGAATAGAAGCATAATATAACTTTATAATGAGATGATGTCTACCTAGTTGAACTATACTTACCCTTATCACATATAAAAATCCAAATTTGTGAAATGACAAATTTGACACAGGTTATTCATTTTTAAAAGGGATCAGCTACTATTAGGTCAGCAGGAATACCAAATTTATTAGCGAACTAAAAATACAAAATATTTGTCTGAAATTTAAAATATCATTCAGTTTATATGAAAGTTTTGAGGAACAAATCCACAACATAAAACAAAACACATTCCCTATGTAGAGTCACAAACACACAAACACAAATTATAATATTCAAGTTGAAGCCAAGAAAAAAAAAAAAAGAATTGACTAAGTTACCACCCATATGATTC
>CM053580.1:317149071-317176645 GCA_028627135.1 Pseudochirops cupreus | reverse complement strand
AAATATTAAATATATTATTGGGGACTCAAAAGAAAAAAAGGAGGAAAAAATATCAAGAAACATCAAATAAGAACCAGACCTAGAGATAAGACTCATTCAAAAATATATCAGTTTTACAAATGAATAAAAGCATTTCATTTTATCTTAAGAATGAACAAATTTTCCTACTAAATAAAGCTCCTTTCATATTATTTAATTCATTCCAACAAAAAAACATTGTTTAGCCTTATTATGAGCCAGTCAGTAAAATCAACCCTAAACAAAGATGAGAAACAACAGTCCATACTCTTAAAAAAGGATGAAGTATAAGTCTTACACAAATAACTTAAAGACATTCAAATATGCTTTAAACAATTACCTTTGGATACAAAAATACATAAATCCTGGGCATACCAAGTCTGCTATTACGTGATTTCATACATACATGTTTCCACAGAAGAATATATTTTAGGGTAAGGGCAGGGCCTGGGGAATCTCATTATTACAAGGAATTTCCAGAGTGAAAACTAACATTTACTCAACAATGAGGTATTTATTTTTAAAAGAACAGTTTTTTTTTAAATGACACTGGTTTACGTGTATGAAAGAAATCAAAAGCTAATTCCATAGCCTGCATTTATTTCTTCAAAGAAATTCTAAAAGTCGTTTCCTTCACACAAAGTTATCTTCTACCTTCCTTCACATTATTTGTATAAAAATATCAAGATTTGGGCAAGAGAACCTTCTATTTCCTTTTTTGTTTATAAAAATTTAAATTTTTTTTATAAAGGAATATAGGAAAAAAAAGTACTTTTCAAGCACAAGTGTTTTAAGGCCTAATTAAAATAAAGGATATTGCTCTAGAATGAAATCTCTTGACACACATATGTAAATATATTTTTAAAACCATGCACTGATAGGATAACTGTAAAATATTTTACTTATAATAGTATTTATGCTATATCACATAACACTTTAATGTATAATGTATGAATGGATCTCACATCAGAATCTAAGCATTTTTCGGGTGGAGATTGTTTCATTCCTTTTATCTTTCTCACCAGTATCCAAAGTACAGTAAATACTTAAGGGAAAAAGTTGGAATGCTGATAATCAGAAACCTCTGGATCACACAGGCACATCAGTCTATAAATTATCAAGTATTTATTAGGACCCACTCTGTTTCAGGCAGTGAAAGGCAAAAAGAGGTTAAGTGACATCACACATCACACAGCTAGTACCTGTGGCTGGATTAGAATTCAGGTCTTCCTGACTCCAGGCCCAAAGTTCTATCCACTATAGCACTAGCTTCCTCTATAGATGGTATGCATACCAGCAAAATGTCTGTCATGTTTTGTTCTAGCTATATGACCATCTTTTTTCTGATGATACCTCTTTACTGTATTTGTCTTGCGCTATACCCTATTTATCCACCATATACCTAAAGGAGATTTTTTTTTTAATATGCTGTCAGGGGAGGCTAGGTGGCTTAGCGAATAGAGCACCAGCCCTGGAGTCAAGAGAACCTGAGTTCAAATCTGACCTCAGACACCACTTACTAGCCGTGTGACCTTGGGGAAGTCACTTAACTCCAATTGGCCTGCCTTCCCCACTCCAAAAAAAAGTAAAAAAAAAAAAAAGTGCTGGTACCATCTGGGTGCAGGTATGTTTTTAAAAAATAAATTTAACTCATCTATGTATTGCTATTCAAAATAAATACCTTTACAGAAAAGTCATGAACTATTATTCAGAAAATTAAATTATCTCTTCTGTTTTTCACCTCAAATTTTTTTATCTTCATTCTTTTTATCTTTTTATCTTCATTCTTCCCTTCTTACCTCCTGTCTTACAGGAAGAAGTGTCCCTTTCCTTCCATTCTAACCCTTATTCCCTTCATCTCTTCCCTTGACACTCTTCTACCTCCTTCCAATCAATTATCCTCTTGAATCTTAAATCTCCTTTTCTACTTATTGCTAGAAATATGCTTCAAGACGTCTTACCTTTCAAAAATTTTTTTCCTTTTCACTACTAAATTTTACAGCTATGTTTCCCAAACTCTCTCTCCTATCTAACATGAGATAAACTCTTCCAAAGTATATTTTCATGTTTATACACTTCCTCACTGTCCCACACAATCCTTGAAGTCTGCCTTTAAACTCCAGTGTGTCCCTGAAATAGTTTTCTTAAAGCCGTCTTGGTCAATGACCAAGTGACAGAGTAACTCTTTTTCAATTCTGATCTTCCTTGGCTCCTCAATGGCACTGAACACTGTTTTACTGAATTCTTCCTTAAAGGTCTGTTGGATATCATACCAAGTTCTGCTATTGCACTATCCATTCTATTTTGTCCTTTTCTTGCTTCTTCAAAAGCAACTATCCAGCATTCAATTCAGATTCTGCTCTCATTTCTATATAAAAAGGTTATCAATTTGACCTATAAGAACCCTTAAGACCAGACAACTAAAGGCCAGCCCATTTTCCAAAAAATAAGGGCTATTTATGATGTCAATGTCCCTCCTCCATAAACACCCCATCCAGAATTTCTTTTACCTCTTGATGACGCCTACACACTACTAGTTCTTGGTAAGGAGTCAGGGGAGCATGGTGTTGGACAGTACTCAAAGAAATGAGTTAAAAGTCTTCAGTTCCTGTAATTCCCAGAGATTTGCTGGCCACATGCCCAGAAGATTGACATAAGAAAGATGCTTTATAACCATTGCAATCCACAAAAATGTGAGTTACCATTATTACTAGTTAAAAACACAAAGTAGAAGGGAAGCTTAGGTGGCACAGTAAATAGAGTACCGGCCCTAAGTCAGGAGGAAATGAGGTCAAATCCAGCCTCAGATACCTAACACTTACTATCTGTGTGACCTTGGGCAAGTCACTTAACTCCAACTGCCCTGCCTTCCCCCCTCCAAAAACAAAAAACAAAAAACCACTAAGTATAAGCTTCAGATTCTGAATAAATGCTACTGCATTTTATTTTTTTTAAATCTACTGATTTACAGAACTGTATGCTATTTTCAATGTTTTAGCAATACTTTCTACTCAGTAATACCCCTGAACTTCTCTATCATGTTACAGAAACCTCTTCGTCCTGCAGCGCTTGAACACATACCTCACTGGCATTTCCCTACGAGATCTTATCAGCCTTGGGACTCATAACTCCTCTATACCCTCTGCTCCTAGGGTCCCTTCTTACTCTGCGATTGGACAGTAGACACAGAACTCTCTAGCCAGTACCTCCATTAAAGGAGGGAGCACAGGTTGGCCATCTCTTCATTTCCCAACCCAAGCTGCATACCTTTGGATTTCTTTATATCATGCCCTTCTTCAGGGCACTACCACCACTTCCCCCCACCCTCTGCCTTCTGCTTCTTTTGTATACTGTGTTCCTGCATTAGACTGTAAGTTCCTTGAGGGCAGGAACTGGTTTTTGTCTTTATATCCCCAACACTGAGAATAGTGCCTGGCATATTCTTGTCATTCAATCATTTTTTAGTCATGTCCAACTCTTTGTGACCCCATTTCGAGTTTTCTTGGCAAAGATGCTGCATTGATTTGCCATTTCCTTCTCCAGCACATTTTACAGATGAGGAAACTGAGGCAAACAGGGTTAAGTGAACTGCCCAGGGTTACACAGCTAGTATCTGAAACCAGATTTGAACTCAGGAAGATCAGTCATCCTAACTCTAATCCCAGTATTCTGTCCAATGACCCACCTAGTTGTACCTGGCATATAGCAGGTATTAACTAAACATTTAATGACTGATCATTAAGCTACTGGAAGTAGTCACATTCAATCATTTCAATGTTGTCTTAATGAAAACAAACCTAATCTGGATGCATGCTTTCATGTAATGATATTTTATTTAATGCAAGTTGTCAAGGGAATAATGTTATTGGAACCTATGACTTGTACAGAAGACAGTAGAAAAAGACAAATACATGTAGGACCATAACACTTTAAAGTTAGTTACTTACAATATTTACATACACCATTTTCTCTATTTGCAAATGGAATAGATATAAATATGATACTTGTATAATAACATTTCTTTCTCAGCTAAGAACTCAATTTAAAGAGAGACTTGAAAAAATGGAAAAAAGACCAGGAGTAGGGACAGGGACAGGGGGAAGAGAGACAGGGACTGTGACTATAACTTACATTGAGTTAATAAGTAACAAAGACATCAATTTTTTCAAACACAAGAATAACCACAATTATTTCAGCTTCATCATTACACTGTTAATCCCAAGTATTAATGCTTCAATTTTTTAAATCCCAAAATTGAATTTATTAATTTTAGAAGACTAGTCCTTAGAAATTTGTGAAAAGAATATCGGACAAACTTTTGGGGTAAGGGACAGCATGCAGCAGAATAATCTGGATATGTGATTTCATCAGAGATTAAAAATTCTGATTATAAACTCTGTCTACATTAATGGAGATGCCATTTTTATTAAAGTAAAGAAAATGTGTACAGCAATATTCTGAGAAGTATCAATAATTACAGTCCAAAATAAAGTTTTATGGAGGCCAGGGCGGGGTAAAACCTTCATTATGGGGGGTGGAGGGTGGCGGAAGAAATACCCAATCTCTTCTCTGCTAAGGGATATAAATGAGAAACTAAGATTCAGTAAAAAGAGATACACATAAATACAGGTTTAAGTAGAGTGAGAGTGACAGCCTGTACATCAAAATGGTAGACTAATAGACTTAGGAGTAGACTAGAAGATAGTGAATAGTATTAAATGGAAAAGTTGATACAGAAGAGGGCTACCAGGATATATTTGGGGTCTCTTAGATGCACTGGTATTTATGTATTTCTAAGATAAATCTTTAAGGACTATTTTTGTCTTTTTTCTAGTATTAACCCGAAGTCTCAGCTCATTCTGGATTTTAGCCATTGTTATTATGTTTGTGACACTACGTATTCGAATACTAACATGGTTATTGAATGCAAAATGCTTTCAAATTTGCTTGTCAAAGTTACTACCTTATTACCAATTTGGAGGAGAGAGGTATCAGTTCTCTCTTAACCATATTTTTTTTCTAGCAATAAAAAGAGAGTACAACAATCAGTTTGTATTGTGGAGTGAGAAGAATTTAGAACATGAGTGGGGAACCTGTGGACTCAAGGCCACATGTGGCCCTCTAAGTCCTCAAGTGTGACTCTGACTGATTCCAAACTTCAGAGAACAAATCCTCTTAATAAAAGGATTTGTCCTGTATAATTTGGATTCAGTCAAAAGGCTACACCAAAGGATCTAAAAGTTCACATGTGGCCTAAAGGCCACAGGTTCGCCACCCAGGTTTAAAGTGATACCTGGACAGTGTGTACATAAAACCCAGCTGGCTTTCAGAAGTCATAGGCTTTGTTCTGACCCATTTACACTGCCCTCCAAACTCCATTCCTGACTTTTATTGTTCTTCTGGCAGCGGTTCTCAACCTTTGGGTTATGTTCAATTTGCAACAATGAAAACACATCAGGCATATCAGATAGATTCATAGCAGTAGGAAAATTAGAGTTATGAAGTAGCAACAAAAATAATTTTATGGTTGGGGGTCATGACAACATGAGGAACTATATTAAAGGGTCGTGGTATTAGGAAGGTTGAGAATCACTCTATAGTATCTGACTCTCAGGTCAATCTGATCGATTAATCCCACCTCTTAGATTCTCTTTCTAGATTACTCTGAAATCTCATTGCCAGGTTTTATCTCAGCATGTCACTTCCCATAATGACTGCTAAACCAGGTGGCACCAGGGACAGTATCTCCCATAATTATCTCCATTGACTTCCAATGCAACTCTAGTTGCCAAAGCCGGGTGACTCAAACTGAACTAAAACTTCTGGATTCCTTCAGGATTATAACTGTCATTAATCCCTAAATACCTAAAGATACAGCCTCAGAGCATCTTTCCTTATTTTAAAATTATTCTCCTTTATAGAGATTATAAAACATAATGTGAGCTGAGTTTACAATGTTATCTTTAACCTCTGTTTGTCTTTTCCTGGAAATATGTTTTAAAAACTCTTTGGAGGCAGGTGCACTGACACTTAGAGGTAACAGTTGACAGCAAAAGAGAAAAATGAAGAAAAAGGCATAAGAATTCAAAAACACAAGATTCCAGACCCATATGATTCTAAATGGACTGAAGGAACCATTGAGTTAAAACACAGTACAAATAACTGATATTCATAGTGAAAATACTGAATTATGATTATGATATTATTATAAATGAGCCATCTTAATATCAAGAAAACAACATGCTTCCTATTCTGTTTAATAAGGAAATGAGATACTTTTGACTTAAATTTCCCTACAATGTGATTAAAGTAATAAACAATTAACTGCCAACAGGGAAAAACTCTAAGCTAGATGGAAAACTCAGTCAAAATAATAATTGCTTAAGGGTTCTCAACAGCCCAAGTCCTATCGTATTCAAAAATTGTTTGAACAGGGGCAATTAGGTGGGGGCAGTGAATAGAGCATCCGCCCTGGAGTCAGGAAGACCTGAGTTCAAATTCAGACTCTTAAAACACACACACACACACACACACACACACACACACACACACACACACACACAAACTAGACATGTGACTTGGGCAAGTCACTTAACTCCAATTGCCCTCCAAAAAAGCAAAAACAAACAAACAAAAAATAAAACAAATATTGTTTGAATCTTAAAAAAAAATTGGCTTTAAACAATTCTTCCCATTATCTTCAGCTTCATGTTCCATAGCGTGCTATTTGGTGGTGTACTTTCCTCAATTTTATCTTCCTTATGCGTCTTGCAATGTGGATGGTGTATGAAGTAAATATTACAAAGGACACTCCTATACTACTTTGGGTATATTATGCTGTTACACATTATCTTATTAAGAACTATATGGACTGTGCTGTGCTCTCACAGCCATTCATCCTAGCTCACCATGAAAATCCAGATTTATAAGGTAGAAAAAAATATATGCATACAGTTCTCATATGAAAAGTTGATAAGACAATACCTTAAGCACTTGAACTTGTCCTTCGGTGGTAATTTCCTCTAACAGCTCACAAAATGACTGACACAGACCTACTGCATATGTCTGAAATTCAATCAGAAGTCAACATATATGCATATTACAAATATATACATATAATCTCAAAAATTACTAAAATTCAATTAGGATGATCTTTATTTAACAAAAAACAAATACTGAAATGCAAATTTATACAATTTGTAAATACAATGTTCTGTAAAAGTTCTTCCAACTTTTCACAGTATTAAATCACTAATCCAACTATAACAACTTTTATATACATAAAAAAATAGTACACATAAATACTTTTTCTCTCACAGTTTTATTACTGCCCACAACTCATTCTCGTAACATTATAAAAGATGTACTATAAGGCCACAATAAACTGTTAAGAACTTTCTCTTGCACTCAAATGATACAAATTTTGTGTTTATGTCAAAGCTCATTAAAAAAACATTATAGTAGAACAAAGATTCCCAATCCCTTACTCACAGTCTACTTATTTAAAGCAATAAATTAAGCAAATGTACTACACCAAGAATCTGGACAGTCTCCTCGAGTTTGTTCTAACAAGTTTTGACAGGTAAGTAAATCCATCTTCAGACAGGTAGACATGTCTTTCAAAAGAAAGGATGAATGTGGAAGAACACTACTTTAAATTTTTAAAAATCTATGTTATTTTAATAACCACTGTATAAAAATAATAAATGTTTAACCAGTAATTCATTCTGGATATCTCAGGAACTTAGGGAACTGAATGAATAATATTAATTTCTTTATAATCCTACTACAGAATAATTGAAAAAAACAAGTTCCTTTTATAAAGAAAAGATTGGTTAAGAAATATATTATGAATTATACCTAAAAATGAATTGTTTTCCAACTAAATTCTGCAAAGTCATTTATTCATTTAGAGGAGAAAATATAATCATTTCTTACTATGCAACCATTACTGCAACATACCTGTAAAAATTCAGTTGACGACAAAAAAATATAACCATTGATGATCTTAAAGCAGGTTCTGAGATTTTCTGAACTTAGTTCTGCCAAAATAATGAATTTCAAATAGTTCAATAAAATGTCAAGTTGACCTATAATAGCTAAATAATTTAAAGAAATTCAATGAAAAATAAATGACTCCTGTGCTCAAGTCTTTTCTGAATTCTACTAAATAGCATGGTGTAAGTTAAATATTTTAAAACCTGCTTCCTAACCCAGTCTCCTGCAACAATCATTTCTTCATGCCATGCTGTATCAATCTTTTTTGTGCACAGGTCTGGTCATGTCCAAATCTTTAAATAAATCCCTGCTATCCACTAAATAAAGTTCAAATGCTTTAGTATTCAGTGTTCTCCTCTCTCTGGAACTACCATTAACATTTACAGACTTACCTTCTTGTACTACTCACAGAGCACTGTGTACCCCACATACCTATCTTTCAATTTTCTGCGCTTTTCTTTTATGATTTTCATGTTTTTCCTTTCCTGGAATTCCTCTGACCTACCCAAGTTACAGAAATCCTACCCACCCTTTAAAGCACCGGTTCTCAACCTGTGGGTTATGCTCAATTTGTAACAATGAAAATACATCCTGCATATCAGATATTTACATTACGATTCATAACAGTAGCAAAATTACAGTTATGAAGTAGCAAAGAAAATAATTTTATGATTGGGGGTCACTACAACATGAGGAACTGTATTAAAGAGTCATGGCATTAAGAAGGTTGAGAACCACTGATTTAAAGCCTAGGAAACTTTTCATGATCACCTGAAATGCATAATGTTCTTTCCCAGACTGAACTTGTCTAAATCTGTTTGTACTGTAACCATACACTTATCACATTTACCTTAGTATTATAATTTTTATAAATACTGATTACACTATAAACTCCACAAGCCCAGGACTAGTATCTTCTCCAATTCCATAATTCTTCTAGACTCCAACATAATGCTTTTCACATAGAATTTGCCTGATTTTTAAATGTTTAATTGATGCTCATTTAATAGACCTTGACAACTTCTTATTTACATGCTTTTCCATTTAAAGTCATTTAGAGCCAGTCACATGTTTGTGAGCCATCCCCTTTTCTTCCTAACCCCAGAGCCAAGTCTATAATTGATCTAACTCCTTCATTTCAATCAAAACTATTATTTCTAACAAGCCCAAAAAACACAGCAATTAAACAGAATTCATTGTTTTTAGTTTCCATTAAGTGATCTATGAAAGAAAATATTCCCAAATCTAGTATATATAATCATTTATAATGGTTACAACAATTGTACATTGCTCAACTAAGGATTATACTTGCTTTAAAATGTTATTTTAATATGACAATTTCATGCTAATTATAAATATATATTATCTGGCTTCTTACATGTCTTATATGTATTTATGTGCTTTTTAAATATGGTAGAATTAAAAGGTACACTATTACCTGACTGTTACACATTTTCAGAAACTTAAGATTCACTAAGCACTTTCTAAATCACAATTATTCTGCCCTGATGGCCAACATTTAAAAGAATTACAATATGTTGTCAAAAAATAGTCAATAACTTAAAGTTACATTCATAGAAATGCAGCACCAACCACTATATTGCCAATTTACCAAAAAAAAAATACAGTTGAATGGAGAAAGGATTTAAATGAAGAGAGACTTGTGGTAGGCAGTCCCACCAGCAGACTAATGTAATATTCTAAGAGTGAAAGATAAGGACTAGCACCAGGATGGTGGTAGCATCTGAAGAGATTGGATATTATATTATGTCACATCATATGTCATATCATAATAAAGATAACTATAAAAGGCAAAATCTGACAGGCTTTGCCAAAAGACTGGAAGAGGGAGATGAGAGAATAAGGAGCAGAACTGGTGTCTAGGTTGCAAGCCTGGGGAATTGGGAGGAATTTGGAAAAAGAAAGGATTGGGGGAGAAGGGGAGGTATTAAGCTCAGTTGTGGACATGCTGAGTTTAAGATGTCTATAAGACATCTAATTTGAGATTTCCTGAACTGGAAGTGGGAACTTAAGATATAAGTTGGAAATAGGAGAGACTAGAGGTCAGCACAGGCTGGATCTGAGAATCATCAATTTTAAAATGACAGTTTAATCCACAGGAAATTATGAGACCAGTTGCAACAGTGTAGAGGGAGAAGAAGAGAGCTCAGTACAGAGCCCTGAGGGTTAGCCACTGTTAATGGAAATGATTTGGATGAAGAGTCAGCAGAGAAGATTGAGAAAGGGTGGTCAGATCGGTAGGGAACAGATTCTTTGCTGGAGGATATGAGATGGAATGGGGTCAATGGTACAAGTAAGAAGGGTTGGTTTTGTCAAGGAAATAGGTTTCTCTTTCACCTCTTCCTGAGAAACAAGGGTGAAAGCAAAGACAGTGACAGAAAACACCATGATAAAATAATATACAGAGGAGGAAACTTGGTGAATGGTTTCAAGTTTTTCAGCAAAAGGAGGCAAGGTTCTCAGCTGAGAGGGTACAGCAGAGGAAGCCGAGGGTAGAAAATGTTTAGTAGAGTTGCTGTAGTGAGTGAATTAGTGAGTTAATTATGGAGTTAAAAAAGGACTAGCTAGCAGTAAAGAAAGTTTAGTTCAGATTATGTAACACAGATTTGTAGTAGACCTAGTCAGCAGAGTTATAAGATTTTTTTCCACCTTTGTTCAGCAGCATGTGCTTGGCAGTAAAGGTGGCAGACGGTGCCAAGGCTGGGAGGTTTGGCAAGGCATGATTAGCAATATGATAAGAGAGCAAGTGATTCAAGAGAAGACAACAGAGTACAGCTGAACTGGTTGACCAAGATGGGGAAAGGAGAAGGGTATAAGAGAAAAGGAAGAGAACTGAGATGTCAAGGGACTGGAGGTCACTGAGTAGATGAAGAAGTCTGATATTGGAAAGAAGAGAGAAAGAGGAGGAACAAGAATAGACTGTGGTCAGATAAGGGAACTCAAGAGTTTATGAACACGGAAGAGGTGCATTTATGAGTGATCAAGGAGATGACAAACTTGGTGTGTGGCTGAGATGGGTTGAAAAAGTAGGTCATGTAAAATAAGTAAACTGAAGAACTGGAAGGCTAGGGGGTTTGAGGAAGGATAAACAACTACAGTGAAGCCCCCTACTTTGAGAGTAAGAGACAAAGAAGAGAGAAAGACAGTGAGTCAGGTACTGAACTCACTGAGAAGGAAGTAGAGTATAACCTGGAGGTCTGTAGACAACAGCTATCAGGATTTTGACTGAGTGGTAGATGTGAAATGAGTGAAATCTCAAAGGAAAGATTACTGAGTGATGGTGGTAGGAGAACCAGTAACAGACAATGTGAGGCAAAGATTATTCCCCTTCCCCTGTCTAGACCAATGAGTAAATCAAGAAGAATGAACAAAAATGCGGCTAGTGCTGAAAATGATGGACAGTGAGGCTGTATCATATCAGGAAGGAGCCTGATCTCCGTGAGATCTAGAAGATGGAGTAAGAAAAGAAGAAATTTAAAATAAAAGCACACTGGATCAATTGGAGCGGGGGGGATGGGAGGGAGGGGGGGAGGAGGTGGCAATCAAATTAAACCATAGCCCACTGAGACCCCTGAGTTAAACAGAACAGGGCAGCATGATATCAGGGAAAGCCCATTAGGCTTAGAATCAAAAAAAGGTTGGTTCTAGTCCTAGCTCTGTCATACTAGTCATACTAGTAGAATAACCATGGGCAAGAAAAAGAACCTCTATGACCATGTCTTCATCTATAAAATGGATATAAAGACTCAATGAACAAACACCAATGTACAAAGCACTGAAGCAGATGCTAAGGCTACAAAGAGAAATCCTAAATTACAATACCTTCTTTATCCTATTTACATGACTGAGTTCCTTTTACTCTTCCTTTTCTTTCTCCTCTTAACCCACTCAAAATAGAACCATGCAATCCCTGAAACCTTTTTCACCATATTTAATGTAACTCCAATACTTTTAGAAATTATTAATTTAGATTAAAGGTTAATGTCAATAATGCCAAAGTGATTTTTGTTTCTTATCCCCTATTAGAATGCAAGCTTTTTCATACAGACTCTTCCAAATGTTCAAATAAATCTGCCTTTCCGGTTATCTAATGAATCTTGGATTTGCATCTCAAAGTTACTATTCAGCTCTGCTTTATTTTTTTATTTGAAATGCCACAAAGTTCTCAATTTATAAGTAATAATAATGATTAATAACAGACCTCAATAAAGGTCTATTTTTCCCTGTCAGATTATACCCAATTTGGCAAGATAAATTATTGCTGGTTGTAATCCCATATTGTTTGCCTTTTAGAACATTACACTTAAAGATGTCAGCTTGTGTGATCCTAACTGTGGGTTCCTTAGTACCTCTACTCTTATTTTGTGGACTAATAATATTTTTCTTTCTCCCCTAAAAGCTCTAGATTTTGGTAAGGACAAATTTTAGGGCTTTTTTCACTACATTACCAGTAGATTCAATTTCACTTGACCCTTTGGTCACTGTCAACCACAACAAGTAGTTGTGATTTCTCATTTGTGAGTTTGTGCTTTCTTGAACTATACTGAACCTCATTTGTGGTTTCTTGAACTGTACTGTCAGGGAATCTAACCATTCTTAAATTCTATCTCTATGATCTCTTTTCCTAAGTCAGCTCTTTTTGATCATATATACCTTACATTTTATTCTGTTTTCTTCAGTCTTGATTTAGTTCTAATATGCCTTGCTGTCTCATGAAGTCACACTGATTTCTGCTTGTCTATTCTAATTTTCAGGGAGTCCAATACTTGGGTAACCTTTACAACCTTTTTTTATCTCTTTCAAATTCATTCCTCCAGAACAATTTTTTTTTTAAATCTTTTGCTTCCTTACTTCTAGGTATTCATATGGATCATTCTTGAGGAAAATCTTATTTCTTCCTTTGAGTCTCTGCAGTTCTTAAAGAATCACACTCTTTTTCTAGATTGGATTGCTGCTTATCTCTAGATCATGATGCTCTGGAGAGGTCTATACGTTCTTCAGTTTACTGATTTCTCTAGCCTTAGTTGGTGAAATGGTGCTTTGTGCAAGGGCCATGCTCAGGTTCCTCCTGGGCTTTTGGATGCTTGAATAAACCTGTATCACTTAGGTTCCTGCACTGAATTCTACCTTGATAGGTTAGGCCCACTTGGATCTTTGAGTTTCTGAGTCCTAGATCTTCAGGTCTTCTATGGCATCTCAGGACAGAGAACTAGGGACCTCAGAGCGCCTGAGTTTGGGGCATCATGGGCTGAGTATTACCACCAGTTACTTTCAAGGTGCTCAATGTGGGTTTCTTAACTCACTGGGCCTTTCATGGGGGAGCCCCTGATTCTAGTTGTCTCTCCTAATACAGAGCTCTGCAAACAGTAAGTGTCTATGACCAAGCTCTGGTTATTCTGGGAGACGCCAGCTTGTTTCCCAAACTGATGATAGCTTTATTGGTGGGCCCCTACTGCCCACAGGCTTCCACCTGCCTTCTTGTGTAGTTCTGGAGTCAAAGACATCACTCACTATAATTTCTCAATGGATTTCCTGATCATTATTCCACCTGGCTTAATTTTTAGATTTTGCTAGAGTAGATGAGTGGGAGCTAGACTGCTTCCTCCCGTTCAGAAAGCCTTCACTGGCTGTAAGTTCCAGTCAAACTGGCCTATTTGCTGTTGCCCAAGTATAGTATTTTATCATTTGTTTCATCTCTTTTATGTAGGTTGTCTCATATGTGTAGAATGAACTTGCTTCTGACCTCTACCTTTCAGAATCCCTAGCTCCCTTCAAAATTCAGCTTGTTCTAGCTCCAGAAGGCCTTTCCTGATTCCCCATTTCATTGCCCCAAGGAAATGTTTAAAATTTATCTTACATATACTTGAAATCCATTCACATGTTACAAAGTGACCTCCTTGAGGGAAGAGACCCATTATGTACACATAAGATATATACAGAGAAGATGGAAGGTAACCCCAGAAGGAAGGCACTAGCAGTGGGAAAACTTGGTAAGTTTTCTTCAGAAGGTAGGATTTTAACTGAATTTTAAATGAAGCCTGGGAAGCTGTGAGGCAGAGATAAGGAAGGAGAGCATTACAGGATAATGGGTGCCCTCGCAAAAAGGTCAGTGTTGCCGCATGGTAAGAGTACATAAAGGGAAATAAAAGTCTAGGAAAAGGGCTAAGGAAGGGGCTAGACTGTGCAGTCAGTCTGTCAACAAGCATTAATTAAGCACTTACTAAATACCAGGCAATGCCTTCCAGGTCTATACTGTGATGGAGGAAAACAACAAATAAAAAGAAGTAGGGGCTGGGGGAGAGGGGAATAAAAAACTAGGGAGAAAAAGTCCTGTGGAGAAGAGTCAGCAATGCAGCCTAGGGAAGGATAGAGACGTCTTTGGCCTGGGTCTCCTTTTCACTGGAGGTTCTAGAAGGAAGCAGCCACTCAGAAGATGAGGCTGTGGCACAGAAGCTAAGTGTATTCCAAATGTGAGAAGTACCCCAACTGTGGAATGAGCTTCTAAGGAGACAAAGTCCTGTGGAGATGAGCCCCTAGTACAGCCTGGAGAGAGCTGAAGGACTTTAAATGCCAAATGGAGAATTGTCTATTTAATTCTGGAAGCAACAGGGAGTTACTGGAGTTTTTTGAATAAGGAGGTGAACTAGTCAGATCAGCATTTTAACACTAGGCCTAACCATCAGCCCTGTCATTGAACCTACTGATGCAATCTAACAATCCCTAGATCCTGATGTCAGCCTGAATACTGCTGGCCCTTAGGATTTCTGGGTCTCTGACTTTGTTCTGGTGCTGTTCTTTCTTTTAAGTCCCTTAAAGGAGAAGCAGCTAATTCAAATTTTATAGATGAGAAGAATAAGCCCCAAAGTAGCAAATGACACCTAGAATTCAGTATAAACAAAAAAATACTTTGGTCCAGATTTCATAGTATCTCAGGTATGTTCATTCCCACTCATTTTTCTTCACAGAATTTTACACAAGTCACACACAGCAGGACTCAACAAAAGAAGTATGTACTAGGTACAGTGGAGGATACAAATAAGTACAGAATACAGACTTGGCTTTCAAAGGGCTTGCTACCTACTTTGAGAAACAAGACAATCACCCCACCAATGAATCAATCATAAGGATTTAAAGGGATCATAGTGCTGAAATTCTTAACTCTGCGTCAACAACCGCTCAGGTAGTTAACAGAAGTCTATGAAACCTTTTCTTAGGATGTTTTTTAAATGTTTTCTTAGGTTTGTTTTTTTTTTAATTAAAAAAGTACAAATATGTGAGAGAGAAGAGAAGATATATCTATGCTGTTGCCACTTCAAAGAAGAGGAACCAAGTAGCTCTCAAGGCACACCATTTCTTATGACCTCGGCAAGCCTCACTCTATCAGGCCTCAGCTTCTCATCTGTGAGATTGGCAGGAGTAGGGGGCAGGGACAAAGAGATGTTGCTGAACTAGAGATCCCTTCCAATTCCAAACCCACAATCAGTGTACTACAGGCATGGTCCTAGAGACGAGGAAACCACTTGCAGGTTCTCCATCCTTGATCACAAGCAAAGAGGCTCTGCAGGAAAGCACTACAAACTGGAAGCTGCACTGAAATTCAATATTGAGGGCTTTTAGTGAAGCAAGATTTAAAACTTATTTCAGCAAAATTATCCTACCACAGCCCTGTTTTCTGAAGCTATCCATGATTCTCCTTTTAGATCATGGTCGTTTTTCTTGTAGTCAAAGTATTTTCTTGCCCAGCATTCACTAAATATTAATTTCTACCTGTTTGGTATACTGAATACAGATAAGGTGTCTTTTTGCTCTACTCACTAGTTAATAAAGGTGTCTTCTGAATCTGAAATATTTTTCTCCGTTTTCACTGGTTTTAAAGAACCATTTCAAAAGAAATGTTGACACTCACAGTAAATGATCCAGAAAACACAAGAGTCTTCAGAATTTATAAAATCCAAATTAAAGAAAAGAAAGAATTAACCTGAAATTTGTCTTTTACCATTCTAAAATTCAATAAGTTTTTAAATAAATATACCATATTTAAAGACATTGGGAATAAACAGACAGACTTTAAACCATTCCTGCCCTCAAGGAGATTACATATTTTACAGAGTACAGAATATGTTCACAGATAAGTAAATATAAAAGATATAAGACATAATACTAAAAATTTTCAAGTGAGAAAGAGAATAATCTAAGCTGCGCTTTGAAGGAAACTACAGGGTTCTAAATTTATGTAAGTATTTTGAATATATAATCAAATTCCAACCTATCTTTCCAGTCTTATTTGACCTACTTCCTTCTTCCTCATGACTTTCTCTATTTTCTAAGCCATACTGAACCAGGACCCATTTCTTTAACTCATATGAACTTCATCCACAATTATGAACTTACAATTCAATTGAATAAACTCTAGCCAAACACTGGATTAGTAGTCATCAAGCCTGAGTCTGAATCCTGGCTTTCGTACTCACTGAGGGCAGTTACTACAGTAATTGTAATCTTTGTATACTCAGCATCATGCTGCTTTGGAACATGAATGATACAGGGAAAGAACACTGGATTAGGAGTCATCAAGCCTTACTCTGAATCCTGGCTTTCTTACTACTAGCTATCTGACTTAACGGGCATGTTTCTTCATATTTATGAGAAAAAGTTTTCACTTCAGAAAAATAAGGGATTGCATACTAGATAATCACTTTCTACCATAAAATCCTATAGCTAACAAAACATTTGCTTAATTTGAAATTTTGAATCTTTCTATAAAATCAGGGCACATGTGTTTTTTTTCCCAATTTTCTGTTTTCCAAGATTCTTAAACAGTAACTAATAGATGACATAAGCACACTAATTAATGGCATGAACACATACAAAGGACATTAAGAATTTAACAGCTGAAAATATGTTCCATTCAATATTTATTAAGCAACTTAAAGTCCAATTTTACACGCTGTAGTTATTATACCTTTATAAGCAAAAAAAATAAACCCAAGGAAATTTTGGAAAATTATTCAAATGTGATCATGTATTTTTCAATAACAGAGGGTTATAAAAATGAAAATAATTTTAAAAAGAACAATGCCTGAAATACTGATTGTAAATATAAACTTCAAAAATTTTATATTTGAACACATACCAAGAAGTGGGGACATGTTCTGAAAGATTCTAAGCAGCTCTGGTGTAAGACATGGACTGTTCTCTAAACTCACTAACCTAGAAAAAGATAAAATAAAATGCAAAAGTCATTTACTTTTTATTAAACATATTTTTTAAAAAGGAGCAGATATAAACATAATTTCTCATCCCAGGAGTACTCAATATGATCCAAAGCTGAAACACAGCACATAATGATAAGGAAAGAAATAAACACCCTAAAAAAATTCAAAATCCAAGAAAGCCAATATCCAGGCTATTTAATCTACATGTGTATATGCACACACATAACACATATGCACCAACAGTGAAATGACAGAAAAAGGTGTTCCCTAACACAATCAAAACTGATTTTTTTTTCAGTATAATATACTTTCTAATTTTGAGAATTATACCATATCTACTACAGGAAAAGATTCATTGTATTCAAATATCTACCAGCAATGAAATTGTACACATAAGAGCAAAACAATTCTTGCTTTGGAACAATCAACGGGGATAAACACTTTAATTATAATCATTGTTTTTGTGGTAATAATACTGATTGTTGCTTAAAAAAAAAATCTGAGCTAAAAACTGGCTAAGCCTGCAATCACCAAATTATTTCCAAACCAATGAAATAGAACCCTTTAAAGGGAACATATTAATTAGCAAACCTACCTTTATCATCTGTATTATGTTTTTGTGGTTTTTTTGGTGAGTTTTATTTTTTTCATTCCAACTGGCAGTTTTTACCAATTCTCTGTTGATACCTCAATGTTTCCAAAATTTCTCTCACTACCTCCTCTGCAAATTATGGATTTAAGAGTTGTCCAGGGCCCTGAAGAGGAAACTGTCTCATCATAAAGCTAGTATCTGTCAGAGGTAAGGCTTGATCCTAGGTATTCCTGACACTAAAACTGACTATCTATTATACTACGCTGTCTCTGTTTATTAAAAATAAATACATCTGGCATAACATTATCAAAAAGAGGGCTATAGAATAATAGTTATTTCATACTAAGAATTGATAGGGGGATGCTAGCTAGGTAGCACTCTACCTTATAATAATTCAAATAGTAAGAACCATGCCTAAAAAAAGATCTAGAGTGTATGAAAGCTTTTTTTTAAAGCTAAAACCGAATAAATAAGAACAAGATCCCAAGTATACAATGCCTTTAAGGTTGTAAAGAAAGGAAGAAAATCCTGAAAGATTTGACAACTTTCATCAATGTAATGATAAATCTAGACTCCTGAGGACCTATGATAAGACATCGCTTGGCAAAGAGATGGACTAAAAGTGTAAAATAAGACAAATTTTTATACATGACCAACATATGGATTTGATTGCCTTCACTAGGTTTATGGGTTAAAGGGGATAGGGCAAGTAGATGAGAGGGAAGAACTGGGGTGCAGTGAGGGACAAGAAATATCGATGCTAAAAATATGAAAGAATAAGTAACAATGAATTATTATTTAAATGCACAGAAGAAACGAGAATTCAGAGGGAAACACTGAAAAAACTTTGCATACGGATCCAACAAAGGTGGGGGGGGGGGGGGGAGATGGTGTATGCGCCAATCACAGGGCTAGGAGCGTAACACAATGGCCAGCCATGCCTCCTGTCCTTAGGAAAATGAACTAGGTCTCAGTTTACTCATCTGTAAAATGAGGGAATTAGATGGTCCCAGGGTATGAGAATATAAAGCTGAAAGAAACTGCTCTGAAACACAGGAAACATATCAAAATATGGCTACAGATGCATTAATAAAAACACTGTAACACAGGTTAAAAATTATTTGAAAGAAAATTTTAAAATATTTAATGAAAAATAGAATGGCATGAGAATTTGATGAATCTGAATAGTCTGGGAAATAGAAAAGAGTATAAGCAAAGAAAAAGAAATAAGAAATACTAGACAAGAATCAGAGCAAAGGGTGATACAGTCCGGCTGAAAAAATAGATGATATTTTAAAAAGTTAAAAAACAGACAACATTTCAAAAAAGTTTAAAGTAAAACAGACAAAGGAAATAATATCAATAAAACTTTTTTTAACTGAAGAAAAATATAATTCAGAAGTATAATTCAAACACTAACCAACAGGAAAATACTGCAAAGTAGCAATATTTTTACAATGGAATATATACTTTAAACATAAACTAGAATAGAAGTTCAGTTTCAAATAAAATTCTGTTTGTTCCTTTTAAACTGGAATGTCTTTATTGTGGTGGGCTGAGAATTCTAAACTAAGAAGTTTCTATTTTATTCAACACACAACATAGTACGACTAAAGAAAATTAACATTGTCGAACATATGTATTATGAAGATTACTTTGATAATATTGTTAAGAATTGGAAAGGTAAGAGACTACAGGATAAGAAAACCACTAGAAGGCTACTATAATTAGTGGAAGTACATGGAATAGTAGGAGTAAGAGTAAAATGGGAGAAGTAAAGAGATTTCATCAATAAAACCTAAGCAACTGAAAAGATATGAGAGATGTGGGAGAAAAAAGCCTAAGATAACTCAAGTTTGAAATACAGATGACACCAACAATAGAATAGTGACGACACCAACAAGATAAGGAAGTTATAAAGAGGAGCCAGTTTACAAGGGAGAAGAATGAGTTCTTGTTTTGACAAGCTGAATTTGAATTGTTAGTGGAATATCTACTGTGCAGTTAGGAAGTACAAGTAGACAGAGTACTGGACTTGGAGTCAAGAAGACTTGAATTCAAATCCAGTCTTGGTTACTAGCTGTGTGACCTTAGACAAATCACTTTATCACTATCTGCATCAGTTTTTTCAAGTATAAAATGGATAATAACTGTACCTACCAGAATTGCTATGAGGATCAAATGAGATAATAACTGTAAAAGCATTGAACATAGTAGCTGGCATACAGTAAACACTATATAAATGTTAGCGATTATTTTTGGTTGTTGTTCTTGATATCCAGAAATATCCAGAAAGAGATCAAAGGATCACAGGTCTGGAACATGAAGGCACCTTAGAGTTCATCTAGCTTCATGTAACAGAGTAAGTCCAAGGGAGGTGAAAATTTATCCAAATGGCAGTTTGAAATAATGGATTTGAGCTTGGTAGGGAAGCCAAGGATGGACATGCTGTATGGAAATCATTCACCAAAGATTAATACTAGAAGCCATAAGGTTCGAGGAGACTGTAAACAGAGTAAGGGAGAGCAGAGAATGGAGGCACCTGGAATGGTTTCTCAATCTGGCCCCATCCACTTCCATCTAGAGCAAAGGGAGCAACACAGCAGTGAAGAGAGTGGTGTCAAGACCTCCAAAAGCAAAATTAAGTTTCTTATTCTCCCTAAAATGTGGAAAATTACAAAATCCTAGCATACTCCTAAAAAGCAATTTAAACATGACAATATTTTAATAATATTTGCATGATTTATCTTTATAATTCAGATCAACCTCTCATTTTAAAGTTTTTTTTTATAGATTTTGTTTACTATTTGATGTTTCCTCATCACATGTGGTTTACATAATAATGGTTTAAAAATAGAATAGGCTAAACTTTCTTTACTTTTTACAATAAAATTCTCTTAGAAAATTTGAAGCATGCAGTAGAAATTCTATTTCAAATCAAACATTTATTAAGCATTTGGTATGTATAAAGCACTGTCAGGTAGCTACATAATATAAACAATGACAAAGGAGATTTTTGTTTTAAGATTAAGATTTAATTAGAAAAAAAATGCTCAAAAAAAGAAATGTTTAATGTAACATTAGTGACAAGGAGAACTTACTTCTTAACTGCACTTTAGCAAATAGTCTGGAAACAACCAAGTGTTCTTTTCAAAATAATTAAATATCCCCTACCTAAGTTAAAAGACCCTATGTTCAATAGGGACTGAATGAAGCTACACACATAGTTAAAGATACTTAGGTGGCTACACTTCAGTGATGTAATCCCTAAGAGAGGACACTCAAAAACAAAGCTCTTCTCCTCCAGGTTCACTTCTTTCTCTTTCCTTGCCTTGTCTGGTCAGGGTTTCCCCGTTTTCCACTGCTTCTCTCAGCTTTTCTGTTAGATAACGCTCAAGTAGCTTTTCTTACTTGTCTCACTTGTCACTTTTCTCACTTTGTTGTTCACTTTTAAACGCAAACTGAGTGTTGTCACAGCTGCAACTTACTAGCATAATCAAAAACTAAAATTCAAACTAGAAAGCTACTACCTATGAGCAGCATCAAACACAAGTTATTAGAAGACAATTTTTTTCAGTCCAAGCTATTTTTCTAATAAAGTTGGGTTCCCAATTATATATCCCTTCTTTTCCTGCCTTCTACTTGCTAAATACAAACTCCCAATCCACCAGATCTTGGTAAAGTGAAAGCCTTAATCCTTCCTAACAGATGTAGACAGGAATACTTTATTGGTCTCTGGGGGAGGAAACAAAATATGCAAAGGCCATAGGCATCCATTTCACCTAACTTTTTGTACCTCACTCTTACTTAATGTAAATCCCATTTTTTTTCAGCTTCTATCCACAAAAGAAACCTAGTAGCATATCATAATATGGGTTCAGGTAGGAATATGATGTAATGATACTTGATAGAACAGCTAAATTTTTAAACTTCTGTTAATCAGGTTTAACAATTAAGAGTTCAAAATCAGCCTTAGAAAATTCTTTAGCTATTTTTTGCTCTAATCAAAATTATACGCATTCCCATCAGATAAAGGGAGGTCGAGGAGAGAAACCTCAAATATCCATATGGTGGCCCAGGGCATACAGTTAACTCACAGGGGCAATCAGCACACATGACATTTGTTGGACACTAACTCAAGACAGTTCATGGTTTCAGTATTATATTGAGTTACATTCCTTATTTGTTGCTAAATTCTACTTTCAGCTATGTCATAACTTTTCAAACTTTCTCATCTGCCACATATCTTTTCCACAGTAACAGTGATCAAAAGCAAAGACAATGTGAAAAATCAACGTGGAACAGCAAATGAAGGAAGTGGTATCCAATCTGATCCCAAGATTTGAGGAGTGTGCAATGCTTGAGAAGTATACACATCCAATTAATAGGTAACAGGGGTTAAGAATGTAAAAAAAAAATTTTCTTTCAATTTATGTACATTTTCTTTTCAAAACATTTTTGAGTTGTTAGGACATAAATACTCATTATGCAGTTTGGACTTTACTTAATAAAGAGCATTCCTTTTGGTCCAGGACCCTTTGAAAAACTTATTGCAATACTAAGGAGCACAATGAGCCAAAAAAGTTTGGGAAGCTCCTTTCACCAGAAGAATGTTGCCTCTATTGTCAAAAAGGGTCACTTTTTGGTTTGTCTTTAGTTAACTGTTTCTCTCTAAAGAAATGGCTATGATGCAAAAATAAAAGCTTTTTAAATAAGACTTCAAAAAAAAAAAACCAACACAAATATGATCATTTCCTCCTGGTAGCCAGGTGGATTAGCAGATCAAGAACTTTGAATTAACAAACTGAACCCAAGGAGTGTTAATGAACTAGTGACTCAAGTTATGTGCATATAGTTTATTACAATTTCTGACTCTAACCAAAGCTAATAAACATGTTCTAAATGTTAATTTTTAATCTCTTCCTCCTAACATATTTATTTGAAGAGCCATTTTTATATGTGGCTTCCATATATTGAGAAATTCATTTTAAACATAGTCCTGTCATTGTGGAATGGATACCTGTTAACCTTTCCAGGAAAGCAATATATGTCAACAACAAAAACAAAATGCTACTATGTCAGGGGGAAAAAAAAATCACTATTGCAGCAAACCTTGTGTTTCAGACATATCAGCACTCACTGCATTAAAGAAGTTGAAAAATAACTTCTGTACATCCAGTTAAATCATATTCCAACTTTGCTAACTTCTCATGAAAGACAATCTTTGCATATAGGAATTTACCATAATCCCAATATATTCCCAAAATGGCAAATTTCATAGAGTAATTAAAGAAGGAAGGAATAAAAGTAAAATTGAGACTCAGGGTTCTCCCTCTTACCATAATTCTAAACCATCTTCCAGAAGATAAACATGTGGTGGCTGGGAAACATCTGTACTCAGCTGAATAATTGGGAGCAGGAAAGGATACAGGTTCTTGCTGTCTGCTCCTAATCCCTAAAGGAAGAATAAATAAAACTCAAGACACTCTAAAATAACAAAAAACACCACACAAATCAAGAACAATAAAAATCCTCCTAAAAATCAATATGTATTGAATAGGATTATTCTTTAGGTTTAGTCCAATTTACAAATATCAGTTATATCAAGTCAGTTCTCTTCTATTTTTTACAATTGGACAAAATTATTAGTATAATCTAATGACAATTAAAATAATGTAACCCAAACCTGCATATGGTTAGCTGGTAGGAGCTTCCAAATGTATAATTTTTTTAACATTCATTTTTTTTTTACTGGTTAAGTATTCAATTTGGTATTTATAAGTCTTTCTCTGTAACAGATACCCCAAAATAAAGGATATAAATTGTCTAGAATGGAAAGGAGCCAGCAGAGAATGTCTTTAACATATACAGACTGCAACCAATTTCAAGATGAAGAGTATTATTAGTTCCTGTGGTTCAGAGAATTTACATCATTAGTCGATGGTCACATGACTAGTAATAATCAGATATGAGAATGAAACTCAGGTAATGCCCAGCTCCCAAATCTATATACTAACCACTGTCATTCTCCTGTCAACAATAAGAAACCATCAACTAAAAATTCTGTTTGTTTAATTGAACTGAATGAGTCAACTACACATCATGATTTATGATCTTGTAACTTACAAAGAAGCCCAAGGAAAAAAATTTTAAAGTTTGAAACTCTCACTTTCTATCCTAATATGGTAGCTGGTCAACATAACAAATGTTAAAAGTTGCCTAATGTCAAAAATCGCCAGTAAAAGTATCTCAAATTTTAATGGAATAAAACAGCAGTAAAACATTATTAATTTTTTTAAAAAGTCCTAATTTACAGTATGTAGCATGTTAAGCATGATTTGCCCGAGAAATTTTAATGTATCTGTTCATTTGGGGCATGTCTCAGAGCTGGCAAAATAAGTTAAAGAATAAAGGAATTGTTAAAAATTTCATTTTTTTAAAATAAAAATTATGGAATAAATTCAAATCCAAAAAGGCTCCATCAAGTAAAATCTAAAATTTTCAAAGTCTTGAAAGGAAATGAAACTATGACTCCCATTACAGATAAAAGAAGAAAATCTGCTAACAAATAGAAGGTTGACATCGTTTCTCAAATGAAGAAATTTTATCCATTGCAAAAGAACACAATCACCCAGTTCAGGTGGGACATGGTTAGTTGAGGTAAAAAGCTGAGTACCTCTCTGAATGAAGGCAGAGAAAGGCACAATGGTTATCCATCAATTAAAAGAATTTGTCCAAGGTTAAGTACACAATTACAGAATTGTAGAATATGCCCAATTTGAACATACTGGATGGCACAGAGATTTAATTTAGCTGTCTAAAAGACTGCTACACTCCAAAACACAAAGATATTGTGGTAACATAAATGAACAAAGATTCTTCAAACTATAAAGCACTGATGAAATTGTATGACACTAATGTTAAATAAGATCTTCATAAAAAAGAAACATTTTTTAAAAAGAAAAAATGGGCTATCATTTGAAAAGGTCACTTTTATAAAACCTAAGGACATCACAATGATCATACAAATTTAGTTTTATGAAAAGAAAAAAATCATATATTCTTGCAAATTTGAAAGTTTTTTCAATCATAATTGAACTCAAAAAAAATTTAAATTAAAAATGAGCTTTAAAAATCAAGCCCTTTCAACAACAATGGAGATTATTCAGGGATCTGTATTAGCAAATATCTTATGAGTCTAACAATGATTAGTTTTATAGTGAATGCTATTAGATTCTCAATAACTGGTGAACTATAAAAGGGTATCAGTCTTTCACGTCATTAAAAGTTAGATGATTTAAAGTAAGTTCTTATGAAGAGAATCTCAAAGTTTACCAAAAAAACAAATGTCAATTAGAAAGATAATTAATGTGTATAATTTAGAATATTTTTATTTGTTGGGATTTATTCTAATAAGTCAGTCTCACTTTTCCATCCATATTAAAATTACGTTAAGATAATGATGGTTTGTTCATGGTTTAATAATATGGTATATTTCAGTACTCTTTCTAAATGTAATTAAAGTAACATAGAAATCTAATCTATGTAACTGAAAATTCAATTTTAAAAAAGTTACAGTTTTCCAATTACTTTAATAATTAGGCATTACCTGCAGAGCCAATCACAAGGGAGAACAAGTTAGCCAGGAAGAGTCTTGAATGCCCCTCAAGTCCAATGCCTCTATGAGACAACTGAGGTGTAGAGAACTTAAGCAGTTTGCCCACGTAATCGGTGGCCAAAGCAGGATTTGAATCCAGGTTCTCCGACTCTGCTATACTCAGTTATACCAACCCTTCCCTCCTCATCGGTGAAAATTATTTCAAATTCTCAAGATAATGGCCCTGGATTAAAAACACTCCTCAGAAGTCATGAGCCAAGCCAAATGCATGCTGAAGAATAGCTTGGTGTCAGATGCATGCCTGTGGTCTGAGAAGTTGCCAAGATAAGCTTAGAGTGTTCCAAGAAGCTGGGCCCAGCATGATGTCTCTTCAGGATCACATCCTGAATCGTAAGCATGCAACATGCCATGGGTACCATAAAGACAATACCCATAAATCCTTGAAATTTGATATGGTGAAAAAAATTAAGTATTTGAAGTCCCTTCTTCTCTCTAAGCCTCTGCTTCTCATCACATAAAGGTTGGACTATCTATCTTAAAGGTTTTGGATAAAATTTAAAGTGCTACATCACGTAAACTATTATGATTTTATAGAAAACACCTTGATGTTACACTAACAAAAGACAATAATGCCAGGAACTAATAATAGGCACTTATTAACATGTGGTTTTCTATTTTAACAGTGCAAGAACAGATAATTTTTGCCATATGTAAAGAAGTGTAACAACAAAATTCAAAAGAAAAGGCAAGTCTTTCATATTAAGAAAATCCAATTTACAAGACAATATAATTTTTTAAAACATATTTTGAGACTTTTTCAGATATTTTACTGAAATAAAGAGTTACCTAATCCAGGTAATGAAATGCGGAATAGAGGCAGTATGGTAGGGTGAAGAGGGCAACAGACTTCAGAGTCAGGAAGCACCGTTCAAAAACTACCTCTGACATGTACTAGCCGTGTGACCCCTGGCAGATCACTTAATCTCTCTGTAAATTGGGGGTGGTAGTGGAGGGCTATATTCGATGGCTTCAAAGGTCCCTTGAGCTCTAAGACTATCCAGATGTTATTAAATCTTGGCTGAAAATAGCTAAATAACCATGTTAAATAGTGGTATGGCAAGATCCAATGTACAGGGTATCTTCCCCATTTAAAAACAAGCCTGGGTCTTTGAAGTGACACAAACCTAGTAGATAATAATCTACTACATAACCATTTAGTTTACTAATGCAAAAAAGAAAACAAAATAAAGAGCCTAAAGTATAACATTCAAGAGAAATGTGAGTATTTGGACTTACTAATTAAAGATATAAGCACACATGCAAGACCAGGAAAAAGTACAAGAATATCAGAAGAACAAAGAGCACTTACTATATCCCTGCCCATAGGGAAAGCAGAAGAAAATTTTTTTAAAAATTGGAGAAACATGATTAATTTACTTGTTTCCACTGTTTTTCTCTTCCAGGCAGTCTGGGTCCCCCTCAATTCCCGCCCTACCTCCTGCCCGCCCTTCCAGACTACATACTTGAGGGATAATTTTAAGGGTGACCACACGTGGCAAATCTTGGTTGGAGAATTTTGACACAATTTCTGCACTGTGTGGAAATATTACAATTCAAACTATTAGTCTCCAGGAGTTTGGGGCCCAGTATATACTGGAATCTTTACTTTTCTGTCCTATTTTCCACAGCTGAGGAAGAAAAAAGAACATAAAGATTCAATCTGAAGGAAGAGAAATTAAGAACCTAAAGAGAAAGATTCAAGCAAAACAAACTGGTAAAAACAATTAAGAAATCGTGTGAGAAAAGGAAAAGGAAGTAGGACTGGCTACAAATTTGTTTAGACAAATGAAAGGAAGTTGAGAATAACTCTCAAGTTGATAAGAAGTGATTAAAGTCATAAAGACCCTACTGAGCAGCAAAACAAATAAGGTCTGCAGGGATTTGAACTGAGTATGTGGGGATTGCATTTATGGCACAACCAAGTGACTACTACCTATGGTCTCCCTCTGAAGAGAGGAACAGCTCTCTCCAAGACCCAGGATATCTATTACCAGAAAGCAGCTCCTTTAAAAAAAATGGAAGAGAAGTTTAATGGCGGGGGGGGGGGGGGGG
>CM053580.1:317074848-317148571 GCA_028627135.1 Pseudochirops cupreus | reverse complement strand
CCAAAAAGTGACATAGGAGAGAATAGACTGGGGGAGGGGGGAAACACTGGGATGGCTGTTTTGGGGTGGTGGGCGGGGAAAAGACGGGGAGAAAATATGTAACTCAAAAAAAATTTAATAAAATAAATTTAAAAAAAAAACAATGTTACTGAAAAACTGCATTGATCAGAATAACTTTACTCTAGGTACACCAATATATGATTTATCATCCTGACTATGTTTCTGTAAAGCCAATATAAAAATTTTATATTTTTGAGGTTCACATAAACTGGTGAAAGGGGGAAGGAACCAAAAATTTTATGAAAAGAAAAAGAAAGAAACATGAAGGATAATACCACAAAATGGATAAACTATACACTGCTAATTCAGAGCTGACAATATAAAATATTCAAGGTACCAAAATCATAGCACATTGTAAGAGCTAGTAGAGAATTATGAATCTTTGCTAAAAACTGTAACAATTTTACAATGTGATAATGAATGAAATTAGATGAAATAGACAAAAGAATTTTCTTTCATAGAAAGCATTCATTAAATAGAAATAATCACATAATTATCCTATGGTTAATTAACATAGAGAAGCAGACTTCTGACAGTCAATGAAAAAAAATTCAGGGAACAGAGAAAGTCAAGCAATAGAATGGGGAATATTAAGTACTTACAAATACATCATAAATACTCATAATATACATTTCAGAAGGTTACTAGTCCTCTAACAGTACATAATCTGGGGAACAAAAAAACAGCAACTGGAACAGGTATGAATTACACTAAAATGAAAAGGTTTTAAAAAGTGAACCCTAAAAGGGAAGGGAACAAGAATTAAAGTCAAGCTATAAGCGTTAAAGTAGAAAAAATATACAAAATCAGCAACATTCAAAAGTAAGGGTGAAGCTTATATATACTAAGAGAAATAAAAATGTTAAGACAAATGTTCAACTTCTTTTGTAAATCTGTCAACTATATCTATCAATTATAAGTTTTTTTAAGTAACTTTAAGAGTCTTTTTTTATTTCCTTGTAGATATCAGTTCATCCTCTTTAACCACATCCTTTTTTGGAAAAAATGAGGACCGAAGTGATGATCTTCTTAGGGCTGCTATTTCTGCAATATCATCCTGTTAGTCACCAGGATTACAACTCCAGGGGCTTCCAATCAATTGCCAAGTCTTGAAAATTCTGCCTCTGCAACATTTCTCACAGCCATCTCATTCTTTGCAGGTACACAGACACCACCGTAGTTCAGGCACTCCTGACCTCACCTGAATGCCTCCTGCTTTGGTCTCTGTGCTTCTAGTCTGTTCCCCTAAATCTGGCCTCCACACAGCCACCAAACTGACATTCTTAAAGCAAAGACTTAGCCACGTCATACCGATCCTCAAGAAGTTCCAGTGGCTCCCTCTGGCCTATAGGACAAAATGCAAATTCCTCTGCTTGCCTTTTCTAGACCTTGGCAATCTCGGAGGGTTGTTGAATACTGAGTTCCTTCGTAAGACTCTGTTCAAGCCAAACTGGCCTCCCTGTCACTTGCTCTCAATTCACAACATTCCATCTCCAGTTCACTTGTAAAATCCGTTTCTTTTGTCAGAAAACCATGCCCTCCTTACCACACCTCACAGGAACCTCAGTTTCTTTCAAAGTTCAGCTTGTGTCATCTCATATAAGAAGACAGCCCTGATCCAGAAAGAGTCTCAACTCCTTGAGAATAGGAATTTATTTCCTTTTTTGTCTTTGAATCCTTGGCACCTAGCAGGCCCTTAAATAAATGCTTATTGACAGACTGGTTTATTTCCTACAGTTGTTAATGGCCTCTAGTGAGAAAATGATTTGGATACGTTTGTATCCAAGCTGCTTCCTTAACAGGCAAGTTCTCTGAGGAATGAAGGCGGTGTCATATTGGTGTTTGCATCTATAGCACTTGGCACAGCACCAAGCACGTTGGATGCTTAATAAATGCTTGCTAAATAAATAAATAAACACCGTTTTTATTGAATACACACACGGCACTACTTCACAAGAGATTCTCAACCATTAAGTAAAATAAAGAAATAACTCACTTTACCCCATGAATATGTTCTTAAACCCGTGTACAAGTATAATTACATATTAGAAGCCAAAGAAAATTTTATCATTTAAAGGGAAATATGTGAAACCCTTAACAATTTTTAAAACTAAATTCTAACAATATTCAATGATTTTTAAAAATCAGGGTAGTGTAGATGAGGATATTTTAAAATTATTGAAATTTTCACTGAATACCACATATCATTGCTCATCAATTAGATGAGAATGAATTTATGAAGGACTTACACCTATGTTAAAGGAGAATTGCATAAAATATAGGAAATTAGTTTAAAAATATTTTCTCACACACAAAGTGGATAAATGAAACAATAAAGAAATGCTAATAGAAACAAAGGCGTCTGCGTGTACTCACCACCAAATCTGGGTCCTGAAGCAGACCACAAATCGCCTCATACAACATGGGTCTCAAGTCGGACTTGAACTTCACAGAAACCCACTGTCCAATCAGCCAGATTACCCTGCGTCGCAATGGCTTATACCTAAAAGATGAGGCCGACAGTTTCAGTCAAGTGAAATCATCATGGCATTTTTTAAAAAATGTATTAATATGTTTTGGTTTTACATTATGAACATTTACAAATTACTATCAGTTTGTAAGAGGTCTCTTACAACAAAATAAAACAGTTAAGTAAAACTTGTAATACAGTGACCTCATCTGAAAGTGCTTGCAACATTAACAGTTCACATCAGGGGTACCGCCCCACTACTATGACAACCACTTTATTTTTTAAAAGAAATTTTCTTTCCTTCTCACTCCCCATCACTGAAAAAAAAAAATTCCTCGTAACAAAAGACATAGTCAAGCAAAACAAATTCCATCAATGGCTGTATACAAAAATAGAGTCCATACCAGAGGACCCATCAGGCATGCTACTGAAGAGGCTACTACTGCTAATTCTTGTTTTTAAAGACAGCAAATTGCAGTAAATTGAAAACTAGACTATGAGTCAAGAGAACTGGGTTTTATTCTTGTTCCAATCATTTATGGATTGTGTGACCACAGACAAATAATTTTATCAAGCTGGGCCTTAGTTTCCCTATCTTTGAAAGAAGGAAATTAGGCTATTTCCCTTAGAAGTCTGCTTCAATTCCAATATTTTATGTTTTACTGATTTCTGCATGATGTCAATTAATTTGTAAAGTCTGGAATTTTAAAAATTATTTGCTGCATTAGAATAAGACTGCATGCTGCGTTTAGTCAAAGAGTCACAAATTTGGAAACACAGGACCTGAATTCAGGTATTGTCTATGTCCCTTACTAGTTCTACGACCTTGAGTAACTCACCTAACAGCTCTTCATTGTTCTTCATAAGCAAAAAAAGAAGTCTAACTTATAGTCAGAAGGAAATGTCTGATAAAAATCAAAGCCATCTATAAATGTGAACCGTTATTGCTATTGTCTTATAGTGTAAATAGTGACTTCCTATCAACAGGCGATGATTTCATGACTTGTTCTAAAGTTACATACATTACTCGACATTTATGCGTGTGTATAATTATACAGGAAATCTTTCTGGAAAACACTTACCTATCGTGAGTAACTCTTAATTCGGGCAGCAACTGGTTTTTAAACCACTGATCAAAATCCACACTGTCAAATAACTCATAAGCAGCCAATCCAACTGCATTATAGACTACAAAGAAGAAAATCAGAAATTTTAATCCTGTACTTTAACAAAGCTTAATTTATTGATTACAATTATCAAATAAGATTCCCTCACTGGAAAACTTTCTTGTAAGGAGTAGTTAATGGAATATAACTAGGGGTAAAATAAGATTTTAGAAGATGTCTCATCACCCATATATTAGTCTACTAATTACCAACAATGTCTCTCACGTAAGAGAATATTACATAAAACTATCTCTAATTTTTAAAAAATGAAAATTAAATATTACTAATGCATAATTACTCTCAAAAAGTAGAACAATTATTTTCACAAATTAAAAATCAGATAAACAATTTCAAAAAAGACATTTTTTTCAAAAAAATTTTTTATCCAAGTTTCTTTAACGCTTTGAAAGGGAAATAGAGAACTTTTTTTCTCTTATCAACATTTAAGTTACCTTATTGAAATAATACAAAGCAGTAAATGTTACTAAATATATCAAGTTTTAACATACCAGCATCTTTGATCAGAATTCCATTGGTATTTTCCACACTGGTTGGTCCTAAAATAAATAAGTAAAGGTAAATAAACTAGCTACTCTAACAAAATAATTTCAACTTGAATTAAATAATAGAATACTGGGCATCCTTACACATATAAATACAGCTCAGAGTTTGATACCATATAGAGAGAGATAGACAGATAAAGACAGATTCTATAAAAGAAAGGAAAAGTAAATTATTTAAATTTACTATGAGAAGATTAAGATTGGTTCTGTATTTTTCTTATTGATTCTACTTACAATTAATTCCTTTTGTCTTATAACTGCTTAGGTCATGGTTCTCTGTCTCTCAACTTGGTTCAGAATTCAGTTGGCCTGTCATGGGTTAAGTTTAAAAATCTACCTCTCCTGCTAATCAATGATCTAAATTTAGCTAACCCTTAATTAAAGGATTCATGTGAAAACATGGGAATAGGGTCTAATATTTTTACAACACCAAGCTGTTCTTCATGTCTGGTTTGCTATATAAAAAGTGTGGGCCACTATCTTGTACCTGGACTCAAATAATGAGCACTTCTTAGTCTCAGAAGAGAAGGAGGGGTCACTGCTAGCCCCCATTACCAAACTTCCAACCAATCACTGAGCCTCAGCTCCATAACCAATCATGTTGCCTGAAACCCTTTGGTGTCATCTACCCTGTTCTGTTCTTTGTTCTATAATTTATAAATATAGGGGACCTGTCTGTCTCAGGGTCTTTGGCATCAATGGAGGCAAACTATTAACCCTTTTATTGCCAGGCAGCATGCACCTACTAACAAATGTTATTTTGCTCAGAAAATCACCTCAGTTTAACTTCTTGTTAAAATCACCTACAACAACTAATGGAGAACAGGGTATGAAGAAATACAGACAATTCAAAAAAAATGTAGATTTTATAGGGTATTTTTAAACTTACAATTGAATATGGGACTGTGATACTCTAGGACTTCACTTGAAACCAAATAATGAAGTAATACTATGAAGAACTTAAGGGCCTGACTTTTGCACAGCTTCTATTCTGCTACCTGGATTAATGAGTGCAAACCAGTGCCAGATCGAAAGAAAATCATAATGATACAGTCAATAAGTATTTATGAAGCACTTACTACCTGCCAAAGTGTAAGCAAAATGGATTTTTGTTAGTATTTCTTGGAGTTCAGTTTCCCAGGATCAATGGTTACAACAATCTTTTGTTCCCAGGTATTTCATATAGGGCCCTGGCCCAGAGCCTGATGGCATGGAGTCAGGTGCTGGGTCATGTAGGCTCTCACACCTTTTGGCCCTAAGACAATCAGGTGCTCAATCATGTAGGTTTTCACTATTTTGGCACTGAGTGAATGAGGTACCAAGTCTTTGTTTGAAAACTGTACATACTCTGGGAAACTGATATTTTACCTGGGGTTTACTCATGGGAAGAATGCTTTGCCCAAGGTGTTTGTGATTTCCCAAATGAGACTCCATAGCCTTTGTTAATGGCTCCCTCCCTTTCCTGGCTTTGTGAACCCAGATGTTGGCACTCTCTGGGTCTGGTGATACATGTAAATATTTCTATTACTCTGTTAAGATAGCTGAAGCCCTGTCTATTGGATTACTAATTGATTTTTCTCCACTTTCAGGGTGATGGCCTTTCCCCTGAACTAGTGGATGATATTAGTCTTTCTTGGATACTCACCCCTTTACCTTTACCTTCTACTTATATATCTTTCTGCATTGCTTAGTTAAAGCAAGATTACTAACCCCTTTGAAGTTGTCTTTCCTTTTTTTTTTTTATTGGAGGGGGGAAGGCCAGGCAATTGAGGTTAAGTGACTTGCCCAAGGTCACACAGTTAGTAAATGTGCCGGGTGTCTGAGGCCAAATTTGAACTCAAGTCTTTCTGACTCCAGGGCCAGTGCTCTATTCACTGTGCCACCTAGCTGCCCTTCTTTCCTTTATAAAAACAGATCAAGAACCTGTGCTAGCAGTTCTCTGGTGTTCTAGCACAAATGGGTATACAACCAGGTGCTAAGGACTGGGAACACAAAAAAAGGCAAAAAAAAAATGCAGCCCCTGCCCTCAAGGAGCTCACATTCTAGTGAACAAAAATCATATACAAGAAAAATACAGTATAAAGAGAAATTAACACAGAGGGAAAAAACTAGGGAAGAGATGGGGAGATGAGGGAAAGGAAGAAGGGAATGAGTCACAGGATACAACAGGAAAAGGGCTCCTACATAAGGTGGGATTTGAGCTGAATCCTGAAGAAAGCCAGGAGAAGCCAAAGAGAAGCTAGGAGATGGCAGCAAGGGAAAGGATTCAAGACATGGGAGACAGTTCTTGGGAAAAGAAACTGGGAAAACCACAGGAAAATAAGAGAAAGGCAAAAAAGGAAATAAGCAAAGATGGCAGAGAAGGGAGAGAAGTAAATACCAAAGCTGAATGAATAACAAGAGAAAAAGTAAATTCTCTACAAGATCCTGAATACTTACTGAAAAAGCTATAACGAACAAGTGGCCAGATTTCCTACTACAGAACAACTCTTGGCAGAAAAAAAAAGTTTTTCACTTATAATATTTAACGATGCCATACTCTATATGGAAAAAATATTTTTGCATTGTAATGAAGTGTTTTAGCTAGGAGGCAACTTTAGGAACAACCAGCCATAAAAAAAGTAACTATGGATTGGCATGAAGATATTTAACAACTCAATGAATAAACATACACAAGCAGGGACAGAGAGAAGCACACAAGCAAAGTAAGCCTGTTTCTATGATCATAAACAGACAATTCCTATACATAGCTCCCCACCCTCAAGAACCACCTGAACCTAGAGATATTTACCTAGAGGTAAAAGCACCCATTTTTTTGTACCTGCCCCTAAGAAGCCACAGTGTGCCAATTTTCACCACCCACTGTATATTTAGGAACACATGGAAGAAAAGAAACAACAAATATTAAATTTCATTCATTTTATAAGCCTTAAAAAATTAAATTAAAAAATATGCTTTCAAAACAGAAATCAAGTGGCCCCTAATGCAGTAGACTAATATGAACTGAAAATGTAAAATAATATAAAAATCTTACCTTGCAGTGTCTGTACCATTTCTAAAAGTATAGGCGTAAGAGTCTGATTATATTCATGGAATATGTCTATAAACAGCACTTCAGTGCAAGGCTGGAAGAGGAAAAAAAACAGATAATCTGTAAAAACAATTCTCTAAAAGCTAACAATTATAAAACCACATTGGTAAATATATATCTAAAGCAACCAACATTTGTATTTTTCAAAAACTAATTGTCCGAAAATTATTTAATACTTGGTTAGCAAAATCTAATTATTTATACAAAGATAAACTTTGAAATATAAAAGAATTATCTTATAACAAACAATAGTTATATGTAGCAATGAATGTTTATATTTTTAAGAGTAAATGTTTAAAAATTGTTTTAATACTTGTTTGCAAAAGCAAATTATTTGTGTAAAGACAAATTTGGACATATATGAGAAGCATAAAAGCAGTTATACAGCTTATAAATACGCATTTCACCATATATTACTATAAAATGATTAAAAGCCATGAGTTAAACCACACAAAAAATTATTTTGCAATTTTACCAAATTATTCTTCAGTCATTAGAGATATCATGGATATGACTCAAGTCATTTTAATTTGAAGCTTTAATATCATAAAGTATTAATACAGAGCAAGAAATAAACATATTTTCAAACTTAAAATCTGAGAATAATAAATGCTAATGATTCATCATATTGTTTTAAGATTTATGAAAGCGCTCTCCCTCACAATAATTGTTATATAGGTGGTGCCAGTAATGTTATACACAATTTGACAAATAAAAAAACTGAGGCTCAAAAGCTGAAGTGATTTATTTGTTCAAGTTAGTTACTAGTCAGTAATGGGGCTAGGATTCAAATTCAAATTCCCTACTGATTCAAAGATTGATGTTCTTTTCCCTTAAACTATAGGTCTACTTGATGAGTAGTGCAAATAAAAATCATGTGGTCTATTCCTCTCAGAAATTAACCTAAACAGTTCTCAGGAAATACTGAAGGTGGGTTTGAGCATTTCTTCTGTACATGACTTGTGACATGGATAAGTAAAAGAAATCTTAAGAGTCAATACTTAAAGGAGATTTTTGCTTCTTATAAAACCCACAAGATTGGTCAATTTAAAGAACTACAATATCCAAGATATGGATATGGATTTCAAACATCTTCTACATCCAACTTCTATCTGAGGTAGTGCATTCATTCTAATTGTTAAGAAGATTTTCCTTATGTCAAGTGTACATCTGCCAACTCTGCACATCTCCCATTCTTTCTCCTTGTTTTACTTTCCCTGATGAAGAATATGATTATCCCTTGGGGTGACTAGGTGGCAAAGTGAATAGAGCACCAGGCCTAGAGTCAGGAAGACCTGAGTTCAAATCTGACCTCAGATACAACACTTACTAGCCATGTGACCTTGGGCAAGTCACTTAATCTGCTCTTTCCCCCTCCAAAAAGCAAAAAATAATAATAATAATAACATAATCCCTCTTGCATATGAGAAGCTTTCAAAGATTAAAAGACAATTACTGGTTTAGTTAGTTTACTTTGCTTTAGTCTTTTCTTATCCAGATTAACTATTTCCAGTTTTTTTAACCAGTCCTTATAAGGCACATTCTTCAATTTTCTAGCCATCTCGTGGTTTCCTTCTTCAGGACAAATTCCAACTAGTCTTTATTTTTTTTAAAATATGATATTTATAAGTAAAAATGACAGATGTGGCCTGACCAAAACAGATCAAAATGAAACTATTATCTCATTAGTTCTAGAAAATACATCTCAATATAAAATACTAACTTTTTGGCAGGCAAGTTAGACTTCACCCTGAACCTAAATAGGGAACTCAAACCCAGATTTTCTCGTAAGAGCTATCTTCCTATACCATCTTTACTATTTCTGTTCTAGGGAAGCTGATTTTTGGAAGCCAAATGAAGTACTTAGAATGTTATCCTATTAAATTCATCTTTGTTTATTAGGGTTCTGTCACCTAATATATACAATAACCCTCACAGCTTTGTGACATCTGCAAATACAAGTATGCAAAACTAATCCACCTTAAATTATTTTAAAAAGTTGAATACTACATTCCAGCAAGATGACTTTCCAGTACATTTTTCTCATTTTTTTACTTAAAAAATTAAGAAAATTATATACATATAAATATAAAAGCATTTCATTAACACAATGTTTTTTTAAGTAAAATGACTAGTTACTAAAAGAACTGGAAAAAAAAGTTACTATAAAAAGTAATGTTCACATGAATACAAAGTACCACAAAATATACTATTGTCAACAGTAATATTTCCACCTGCAGAAAATTCATATTCTACACTCTTCCTTTTCAATCATTCAATAGATTATTGTTGAAAGACATGATTAAAAGAATTAATTCATCATTGACAACTTCTTATATTTTAATCTAATAGGTAAATGGAAATTATGATATGTGCTCAAAAGAAAGTTTTCTCTTTGCACAGTGGGCAATTATCTAATCAATGAAATTATAAAAGACTGGTAAACTCTGAATTTGGGTTAGCTAGCAAAATAATTTATAACTTGGGATAAACTAGGAATTCACTCCAAAACTGCATTTGTGCTATTAAAACAAGTTGTTTATCTTTCATTAGTGGTTCAAATTAATTCAAGAAATAATTTAGTTATTAGGTGAGGTGCATACTAAGTGCAAAGCAAGAGCGCAATCCTTGCCGATATGGAACTTATAAGCTGGTAACAAGACATGAACACAAATCACCATAACACAAAGTGTTTCTGGATTTCAACTTCATTATCTCCTATCAAAACCTAGAAAATCAACAGCATTTTTCTATTAATTATTTCATCTTACCCTTAAACTATATTTCCAAGAATCTCCTCCTGTCTCTTCCACAGCTGTAATAAAATAAGATATTGCACATGATTCCATCCACTTGTAGCAAAAATTATATTAGTAATGTACTGCAAAAGTAAGCACTTTGTAGCAACCTCCTTAAATATACAAATGCTGAAATTCATTTACAATATGTTGAATGCTAGACCTACCTATTACAGTAGTTAACATTAGTGATGGTTCTTTCGAGAAAAACACAAGATTTGCGGTATTCACACTTCTAATTGCAACTTAGTATTAGTTATAAACACAAATTCCTAACTTAAGTGCTTGTCATACCCAGACAAGGTTGAAGCAACTTCATGTCTAGAACGCTGGGACAAAAGAATTAGTTCATACTTTCCTACAATTCCAATTTACTAAATTTATATTTACTTATTCAAAATGATTGAGCAGTTTCAAGAATTAATAAACTTACTTTCTGATATCAAGTTATTCCCTCTGTAACAGGTGAAATCTTTTTCATCAAAAAAAAAGGTTTATTCATTTAATACAAAGAACAAAATATTATACTTTAAGAAACGCTTTTTATATGATGAGAGGATAGATAACTTCAGAAATTATTGTGCTTATTTGTACGTGAACATATAAGTAACCTATGACTTGATCAATTCCAGGAATATTTTTGCCCTACAAAGATGGAGAGGTGGTAGAAGCTGGGAAGCAGTCTGAAGGACATAAAGGTCAAGTAATTTGCCCAGCATCATACAAATTCAAAGTGTCCAAAGCAGGACTTACACTCCAAGCCCATCATTCTATCTGTCATCTCACATTGCCTTTGTTGATGCATTTTTAAACCTTAGGAAAACAAATTATCTACTCTCCCTATCTAATATAGAAGTTCCCTGATTATGAATTCTGAAACAAATGTAAAAAGAACCTTTATAAATCTTCAATTTCCAGTCCAATTATTTGAAGGTAAACATAAAATATACGAAAAACATCATGCCCTACGTAACTAGAATCGCTTAACACTAGGTATGATACTTATTAATCCTTAAAACTACTAAATCATTTTCAAGTGTGACATTTTGTAGAGTAAGTCATGAAGTACTGATCTGACAAAACTATACTTCTAGTAAAAAGAGTACTAGCCAATCCATTGTGGTTTTTGTTTCTTAAATAACTTCACCAATATGACAGCATATTTGTGACTAAAAAATATTAAGTCCCTCAGTTTTTCTGTTCTGAAAGTAGACAACAAATAGTGATAACAATTAATAATCTTAAAAAGAAGTATCAGATGAAAGATGCTATAAAAAGACAACACATTCCAATCCTCCAACAAAAAAATAATGTATGTCATTGAAGGGAGTAACATCAACATTAAAGCTTACTAAAGCCTTCTGGATCTTCTTCCCACATTGTCAGCTCTTCCTCTGTCAGCAGAAAATAATGAGTAACTAATCTTCTACATATTTCTGTCAGGGTTGGGTATGTGAAGAAAGACATCTTAATTTTATGTGCTTCAAGAGTTTCAGGACTGCTATCTGAAATAAATAAAACTGAACTTAAAACATGTCAGACACTCTAATAAAACTACATTCAGGTGTGAAACACAGCCTATTACATAAAACTTTTTCAACATGCTGGTTAGTTTTGCCTGTTTTCCTCCCATGCATTTTATTCTTTATTATAAGGGAAGCTTCTCAGGGAAGGAGAGAAGGAAGAAATTCCTTGGGAAATGAAAACGATATAAAAACAAAAGAGGATAAAAATTTATTTTTAAAAAAGATTGAATTGCCTTGGTTGTTTTATAAATGACATAATATTGATGGAGGAAAAGTTTAGCCTGCATTTTTAAAATTCAAAGCTAATTTTCAGAGATATAAACATCCATATAATAAGCAACAACTGGATCATAACAAACCTAGTATGCCTTTTCAAAAACTAAAAATGAAAAATATCATCATATTTAATGAACTCTGATCTAGTCAGATCAAAAGAAATGTGTTAAACTTAACAGCCACAAAGAGCAATATCTCTTTTTTATTCCCATTTTACTGGGGCAATAGCAAATACAGTTTTTTTAACTATCTCTGTAGCACTGAATCCTGAAAAAGAAAAAATTCTAGGCTTCCAGGGATTCTTCAGTATAATAACCAAAGATTAAAAAACAAACCTACAAAAAAGATGCCTTATGACCTATTTATATTATTTTAAATAACTGCATTTATATATGTTCTAAATCATAATTCCAAAATTTCTATAGAATTTTAAGATTGTTAAAGGAATAAAATTTAAAATGAAATTTAAATGCATCTTCCTACAAGTTCAATGATAAAATAAAAACAAATTAAAAAGAGATACTAATGAAGTTTTTACCTTCAACATTTTTTGATGGCTTATAAGCATAATTTTTTACAATCATCTTAATTAGATTCATGCACTGAACGATGAATCGCTCAAATGTGATTCCTTCACCCATTTCTGTAAAAACATAGCTTACTGCAAACTCCAATGATCGTTGAATGAGAGGAGTGAAAGAAAAGGGATGTTGGTCCAAGAAGTCTAAAAGCTTCCAAAACAAATTATAACAAGATTAATAGTGTTCCAAATTCCAAAAGAAACAATTATTCCAATATTATGTACTATAAAGTAAACCTTGATTTAAAAAAAGTGAATGGCATAAATTTTTGTTCAAATATATTGGTTCTTGCTAGGTCTCCTTTACTGGTCATGCTACAGGATCAAGTCATAAGGATCACACAATATGACAACAAAGACTTTCTAGCACTTTAAGTATTCTACCATGAATCTTTATAACGAATTCTTCAAAAATGGCTATAAATAATATAAACAAGCTCCACTGTGAAAAAAAAATACTACAAATTCATAAAGTCAACAATTATGAATTTCACCTTAGCAAAAACAATAAAAAAGAGAAAACATATAGTACAATGAAATTGTAAGTATTCAAATCCCAGCTCTAATCCTCCCAGCATAACCAAAAAAGGAACATTATCTAGAAAAACATTATTATTTTAAAGGCATAGCTATACCACAAGTGAATCCATATTCAATCTTGTGCGTTTCTTTCTTTCTATACTAATGAATACACAAGGAAAAACCAGAATTTAAATAAAAGGTTTTCATGAACAGACTTTCTTAAATACTCTTTTAAAAAAAAGACAACTTATTTTTAAATTTCCATCCCAACAGGAAATTCTCCTAAAAAAAAGCAAGTATATGTCATGACCCACACCTACATCCCACACACTATTTAATTTTGTAACATGAAACATTTAATAGCCTCTTTCTTGTTATTACTAACCAGTCTCTAAGATTTCTTCCAATTCTGACATTCATGAATCTAAGAGATGTTTAAGACAGAAAGGAATAAGGCTAAATGAATGTAATCACAATTTAATGTTATTAAGTGTAGTTTTTATCAGCTGTTCTCTCTTCCCAAACTATAACACTTATAGCTACTACTGTACTTTTAAAGAAAAAAGAAGAAACAGCTACAAAAAGCTTCAAGCTAAATTCAGGGACTCCTCCAGGAGAGCTATATAGCTAAAAGTTCATTTCCCTGGGTTTTAGTGACTTACTGTGATCACTCTTGTCCATAAAATTATTCTTGTCCCACACAGGCCTTCCCTGGCCCACAATCACTTAAACAGCCACTCCTCTTCTGAAGTTCACACCATCACACTGTACAACTCATATGATGGTTGTTGTATACAGACTGCCAGCTCACTCCATCCTTTCTCAATCTTCCATTTCTGTCCCTTTGCCACTGGCCATCTCTCATGCCTGGAATGTACTTTCTCCTTACCTTTACCTCCGAGAATCCCTCTCTTCCTTTAAGACACAATTCAAACACCACTTTCTCCATGAAACCTTTCAAACTCCTCCCCTTGTACCTCCTATTACTAATGTCCTCCCTACTTAACTACCTTGACTGAACTACCTTTTATTTATTTTATATTTACTCAGTATATATTTACATGTTGTCTCCCCTAACAGAATGTAAACCCTTTGAGAGTAGGAACTGTTTCACTTTTTTTTCCATTGTATCCCCAGCACCTAGAACAGTGCAGAGCAGGCACTTAATATTTTGCTAGTCAGGCTGTTTTGAAAGCCCTTATGTTCCTTTTGTTCCACAACCTTACGTTCCACAACCACCACCACCACAGGCAAAAGTGCAAAAAATTTTTATACTGTGCCCTTTCTGTCTGCCCCTCCCTTTGTTTTTCTCTCTCTCCCTCCCTCCCCCTACCCACACTGCTAAGTAAATGTAAATAAAGATTTGCTGATCAAAATGAAAAACAGTCTTTGTGAGCACACTGTCTCACTGGTAATATCAGACTGCATATTGTATCTGCTTCACTACCTCATGAGTATCAACTACATCTTCTTTTATCTTTGGTTTTCTAGCTATCACTATTAAATGCAACAAACATAGAGAGAGGGTCAATGTATCTAGTGAACACTGACTTTCCATTCTGATGCAAAATCAGGCAAATTCTACTCAAAGTTGATATATTATACACAGGAACATAAAATTTTAAGAATTCCTAATTTTGAGTCCACAATAATGAGTAAATAGTTATTAAGCACCTACTATGTGCTAGGCACTGTGTTAGGTGCTTAGGACATGAAATGGGCAAAGGATCTGCCCTTAGAGATCTCAATCTAATAGGGGAGACAATAAGCAAACAAATATGCACACACGAATTATATACAGAAGTGGAAGGCACTAGAATTAAGAGGAGTTGGGAAAGGTTTCCTGTAGAATATGGGATTTTACTTGGGGCTTAAAGGGAGCCAGGGAAGTCAGAAGGCAGAGATGAGGAGAACTAGCATTGCAGGCATGGAGGACAGCCAGGGAAATGTCCACAGTAGAGAGGTCTTGTTCGTGGAACAGCAAGGAAGCCAGTGTCACTGGATTGAAGAGTACATGGCAGGAAATAAGGTATAAAAAGACTGCAAAGGTAGGAGGGAGCAAGGTTATGAAGGCCTTTAAATGTCAAGCTGGGGATTTTGTTTTTGATCCAGGAGGTGATAAGGACCCACTGGAGTTTACTGAGTATGGGGTGACATGGCTGGACCTGTGCTTTAGGAAAATCACTTTAGTGAATGAAGGATGGATTAGGAGAAGACTTGAGGCAGAAAGCTCTACCAATGGACTATTCCAATAGTCCAGGAGCAGAGTGACGAGGGCCTGAAACAGAACTGCAGCAGGGTCAGGTAAAGGAAGCATATGAGAGATGCTGAAAAGGCAAAACTGACAGGCTTTGGCAACATATTGAGGGATGGAGAGGGGGTGTAATAGGAGGGAAGAAAAAGGGAAAAGTCAAGGAGGACACCTAGATTATAAGCCTAAAGGACTAGGAGAATGGTGTTGCCCTCAACAGTAACAGGGAAAGTAAAAGGAGAGAAAGTTTAAGGGGAAAGATACTGAGTTCCATTTTGAACATAATGAGTTTAAAATGTCTACTGGAAAGCCAATTTAAGATGTCCAAAAAGATAAAATTGTTGGAAATGAAAGACTGGAGGTCAGCAGAGAGACTGGGAAAGGACAGATGGATTTGAGAATCATCAGCATAGAGATGGTAACCAAATCCATGGATGCTGATGAGATCACCAAGAAAAGGAATAAAGAAGAGGAAGAAAAGAAGACCCAGGACAGAACCCTATGGGCCACCTACAGGAGAGAGGACAATTTCTGAAGGAGGATCAAGCAAAGGAGACTGGGAAGGAGCAGGGGAGAGTGGTGTCCTGAAAACCCAGAGAGAAGAGAGTATCGAGGAGGAGTTAATCAACAATGTCAAAAGCTGCAGAAAGTCAGGGAGAATGAGGACTGAGAAAAGGCCATTAGACTTTGTATTTAAGAGATTAGTAACGGGGAGAGCAGTTTTGGTAGAATGATGAGGTTGGAAGCTGGACTGTCAGGGATAAGACTGTAAGGGGTTAAGAAGGCAGTGAGAGAAGAGGAACTGGGGCACTTATTATAGATGTCCTTTTCAGGAGTTCAGTGACAAAAGACAGAAGAGATACAGGATAATAGCAAGGATGGAAAGATCAAGAGAGGGTTTTTTGGACAATGGACATGCTTGTTGGCAATAGGCAAAAAGACAACAGACAGGAAGACTGAAAATAAGTGATAGGGTGGGGGTGACAGAAAGGGCAATATGTTGAAGAAGAAATAGACATGGATCACTTGGGCAAGTAGAAGGGTTAAACGCCTTGCTAAGGAATAAGGTCATCTCTTCATTTGAGAAATGGGGAAAAGAGAAGATAGTGGCAGAAGGCATCTGAGACATAGGAAATGAGGAAGCGGGGAAAAAGGGAGCTTTCAACGAAGGGCCTCAATTTTTTTATGTTTTTGCAAAATATGAAGCAAGGTTCTCAGCTGAGAATGTCAGTAGAAGAAGAATCATGGGAGGTTTGAAGAGGGATAAAAATGTTTGAAAGACCCACTGTACACAGTAGATTAATGAGTTGATTAGAAAGGGTTGACTAGAAATTTGGAAAGTTGATTGGAAAAGGACTGCCTAGGAGCAGCAAGGACAAAGTTGAGGGTAATATAAATTTGTAGTGACTCCATTCAGAATGGTTACATGATTTTCTCCATATTCACTCATTCAGCAGCACATGTATAAAAGGTGGTGAATGATGTGAGTGATCCAAAGAGAAGGCATGGCTGGGCATAATCAGCAATATGTGATAAATCAGCAATAATGATGAAGGGGCTAGGGATTTAAGAGAGAACTGAATTAGTTCAATAAGGTATCAAGATGTGAATAAAGGGAGGATGACTAGTATAAGGAAAGTTGTCTGGGAGAGAATTGAGGAGTCTAGAGATTGAAGATCATGGTAAAGATGTAGAGAGACAGAAGACAAAGAGAGGTGAAAAGTCAAGAGATTATGGTCGGATAAGGGGATTTCAAAATTCTTCAACATACAGATGGTGCATTTGTGGGTCATGGCAAAATCAAGGGTATGACCATCTTTGTGTGTGGCTGAGGTGGAGTGGAGAAGTAGCTCATGGGAAGTAAGTAGGCTGAGGAACAGACAAGTGAAGGAGTTTGAGGGAGAACTACTCTGTACGGTAAATTCCCAAGTAAGAGGGCAGAAGTTGGGGAAGAGAGAAAAACTAATAGACATAGACTGAATTTATTGAGGAAGGAAAGGGAATGACCTGAAAGTCTGCAGACAACAGTTACCAGGATTTTGACAGGGTGGTAGATATGAACAGCATGAACCTCAAATAATGAGATGTTGCTGAATGATGGAGTAAGGGCAAGAATTTGGAAGTGGTATTTGGGAGCAAGGAGTATTCCAACTCCCCTGTCTTGACCAGGTAAGCCAAGGGGAAGGAGCGCAGGTGCATCTAATATGGGAAAGGATGTTCAAGGAAGCTATGTTATCAGGAAGGAAGATAAGTTTCAATAATAGTTAGTAGACAGAAAGAATGGGAAAGGAAAAGATTTACGATAAATGGAAGTTTACTGGTTAGGCATTCTATAGGGCACACTGAAAGGGGTGGATGGAGTTTGGTTGGAACTTTGAGGTAGGAGATTGAGGGAGATGGAAATAAGGAACTAGGTGGTAGGGGACAGAGAATGGGGTTTGGATAATGAGCTAGAAGGGTTTGGTATCACTGGGATGCATAGAGTATGAGCAGGTATGAGAACATTCATCATTGAGTGGAAGGCAATACTCCTCTTCCCAAAAGAGGCTACAGATAAAGCTCGAACAAGTGGAACATAAGATAGAAGGCAGATAATCCTGTTTCACTATTCCTCTTATTGATAAAACATAAAACTCTATTCCTTTTCGACTTTCCTATTATAATCTAAACATGTTGAAATTTCCTTATAAAAAAGGAAATATTTTAATTATCAAGATATTAATTTTCTATCTATATAATTCAAATGTAAATATTATGTGCAGATTTACTTAAAGTATATTGTGTTTTTCAGAATCAAATGCCATTAGATAACTTTTCCCCTCCACAAGTCAACTTACCACTTTAGTAAAAAGAATGATGGTCTTTTCCAGTCTGTCTCTACATACATTATCTGTGCCTATACTTCTACCTATTAAAAGATAATTGAAAATTCAGTATGTAGTGTCATATTCTCTAAAACTGTTGATTTTTTTTTTGACAGAATACTTAGTTCAAGAGTAACACTGTCACGCATATTTATTTAGGGTCTAGACAGAATCCAAATACATGAATCACACAAACTAAAGTTAAAAAATAGTCATATTAAACCTTATTATATTGCCAGAGTTATAACAGTGACAATAAATATATAAAAACAAAATTGTTAGTAGTAGACACAGGGAGACTAAATCCACTTTAGAGAAAAAAGTAGCAACTTAGACACTGAACACAAATCACATCATTTCCTAAAGATCCCCAAGTTGGCCAAAATTGAAGAGAAAGCCCAGACTGTATTTCTTGCCCATTTTATGAGAAATACCTTCTAGATAATTTTTTTAAATTCAAGATTACAAGTAACAATCATTTCCCTGAGTAATAACCATAGAAAAATCATTTTAAAAAGCTACCTAAAATGAGCTACTAAAAATTTACACCAAGCAGCATACTTCTAGTAAGTGTTTGTTCAACTGAACTGATTCTGACAACAGGATATGGCCAAGTGATATAGTCGAATAAATTCACCGAGGCATGAGTCAGTCATGATAAGAATTCTTTGAGCATCAGGTACCCAAATTATCACTAAAAATATATGTAGCACAAAAAAGCAAATTGAGACTGCCTTGCATAAGTGTATGAAGGCAGATACATATCATGAATGGGCATGTATATGAAAATGTAGCTGTCTCACATATCTCAAGTACTTTAGACTAGATGAGCGCTTCTTAATCTGAGGTCTGTGGAATTGATAACTGTATTTCAATTTAATTGGTTTCCTTTGTAAACGTACATATTTTACTTCATGCATTTCCAAAACATCCTGAAGAGAGTATGGTGAATAGGTTTCACTAGACTGTTAAAGACGACCATGACAAAAAAAGATGAAAAACTTCTGGGGTTTAATGCTGTGACAAGATGGCTTCTGACTGGTTGCATCACTGAGTATACTCATGCAGGCTAAAACCTGTGCTACTGCAGAATAAGAAGGAAATTCAACTTAATCAAGTACTTGTGTTATTTTTATAATTATTAGCTAAAGCAGCAGCAAGGCTCTTAGGATCCTATCCTCAATAAATCCCAGGAAGTCTGTCATATTCTAAAGTAATTAAGGAAAGTATTTAAGGAGAGCTCACTACCTACCTCCCACTCTGCTGGGCACTATGATATGTTTAAAAAAAAAAGATTAAGGACTAGTTCTGCCATAAAAGAGCTTCTAATCTAATCCAATAAAGAAAACAAAATCATACCCAAGGGTCAAAATAAGAAGCATAACACTGAAATGCTGAATTGTGTGAAACAGCATCCAAGGACTATATGCTAGAATTCAACAGAGGAAAAGAAGAAAAAAATTACTCAAAGAAGTTATAAAGGAGGATATAGAACTTAAGTTGGTCCTTTAAGCACAAGTAGGACTGGATAAGCAAAAGAGAAGGCATTCAATGGTTGCTATGACAGGAATAAGAAAAACGAATATACAGAGGTATTTTTCTCAGAGTATATACTAACAATAACAGAGATCTCATAACAGCAAGTACAAGGAAATTTGGATAAATAGATAGGTTGGAGCCATGAAGTCTGTTTAAAGAAAGAGTTTAGAGTGGAAATGATAAGCGTTTAAGTATCCACTCAAGGCTACTAAGCAGGGAATAAGTGAAAAGTAGTAATATAGAAAACACTATGTTGGACATATTAGAAAGAAAAAAGATTGTAACTCAGGAGGTATAAATGCTGCAGTAATCCAGGGATGATTTAGCAAGGGCCTAGACTATGGTAGTGAAGCAGACACAGAGGAGAAGGGATGAATATAAAAGATATTCCTTAGTAAAGGTTTTTCTGCATCTGAGTCCTAAGAAACATGTGAGGAGGAAAAATTTAGTTACTCAGTTTGTCTAAAATACAAAAATACAGGTTAAGCCTCTCTATACTTCCAGGGCGTGTACATATGTATATCATGTTTGTATATATATAGGGTCCAGACAGAACACTGCAAATATTATTTCTATTTGTTTGTATGTATATTTATATCTGTGTGTACATAAATGAATATAACATGTAAGTGTGTACAAACAGTTCTTACTTTCCATTAAGCTGGCATTACACAAATTCAACTCCCCAGAAGATATGCAACAGAATCCTCTCACCAGCTCTGGTTCTGGCAGGTTGTGGCAGGGATAGAGGCTATGGCAACAGTAGCAGCACCAGCATGGTGCCAGCCAGGAGTCCTCTGCTCCAGGCACTGAAGCTGCGCAGGTTTTGGGGTATAGAGCCTCAGAGGCGTCAGGACCACACCAAGCTCCCGGAGGGAGGGAAAGGTCTGCAGAACAGTCTACTTAAAGTAAACTAGAACTGTCTATACTTACATATACAGGTATGCATATATACAGATACACAGACATAGATAGATAGATAGATAGATAGATAGATAGATAGGTGACAGATAAGAAGATATAGATATGTATTGTAGGAATCTTTAGCTAATGAGGAACATGGCAAATTCACTATGCACAGGTAGCTAAAGCCCTCAGAAGAATATCCCATTAGAGATAGTTCTTCAATAAGGAATATCAAGAATACTTACTGCATTCCAAAAATTGTTTTAGACGCTCAAAAATCCCATGCAGAAAACCCTAAAGAAAAATAAAAACTTGTATTTAATATATCCATACATCATCATTGAAATTTTTACCCAGTAATTTAATGTTGTAGTTTCTAAATTAGAGGGAGTTCGTGTCTCCAGAGGGAAAAGGAATAATTACTAATTATAAAGACCCAGATATTTAATATTAAAAAGTAAAACCAAGAAAAATCAAATAAAGATAAAATAATGTGCACAATTATAGAATTCTACAACATTCTTCCTAACAAAAAAAAAAGGTCAAATAACAAAAATATATCATCTCAATAAATCAAATCACTGAAGCTATATAAAATATAGATCAGGTGGGAAATTTATTAAGTAGGAATTAAGCACAATATTCTAACGTGTATATTACTAAAAAAATTATTTAAACATGTATTGCCCCAAAGAACCTATAATCAAATATAAATGTTAAAGTTACTAACGTTGAAAATATACATAAATTAATTTAGAATAAATAAAATGAACATGAGTACTTTGCAGAATAATGAAGATATCACGATGTACCTTTATTCAAGGTGAGGGAAACACCATGATCCTACCTAGAGCTGGGTTCTCTGTAACAACTGAATGAGTGACTGAAAATTGAATGAGTATGTTAAGCTGAGGTCAGAGGAAGAGAAGGAAGAAAGAGAGTAGCATCTTCAGTGTAAGAATAAGCTAGAGAAGAGAAAAGGAAAAGGGAACTGAATCAGTGAATAGGCACTAGGAAGAAAGAGGGAGAACAATAAAAATTAACTATGTCAAGACAATCTAGTGAATAGTTTTAATATAGCCCATGTGAACTCTGTTCCTGATCCACTGTACAACCTGAATCATGTGCCTAATAGTCACCAAAACACAGTAGTATTTCCAAATATACCCTTCACTCCTACTTCATTAGGACATCTTCAAAACAAAATAAAAAATTAGGGTTTTAAGCATGAGACAAAAAAGTAGATGGTTTTCGCACTTAATGACTGATTATATTGATTGCTAGGAAGAGTATTCTGTGTGAACGTGACAAAAGTCTAATATGTTCTGTCACATTGTTGACAAAGGACGTAATGCCCATTGTGATCAAGAAACATAAAGTAACTAGGCTTAATCTATTAAAATAATAAAAATAAAGCTTTCTAAACCAGGACTTGCATGAATTGATACTAAGTGAAGAGAACAGAACACTGTACACAAGTGATAGCAACACTGTGCAATGATCAACTTTGATAGACTTAGCTCTTCTCAGCAATACACTGATCCAAGACAATTCCCAAAAGATTCGTGAGGGAAAATGCTATCCATATCCAGAGAAAGAACTATGAAGAATGCAGACTAAAGCAGACTATTTTCACTTTTTCTCTCTTTCTTGTGGTTTTTTCCCTTTTGTTCTGATCCTTCTTTCACAAGATGACTAATGTGGAAACATGTTTAACATGATTGCACACGTATAAGCTGTATCATATTGCTTGCTGTCTTGGCGAGGGGGGAGGGAAGGAAGAGAGGGAGAAAAATTTGGAACTCAAAATCTTACAAAAGTGAATATTGAAACTATATGTAACTGGAAAAAATCAATTATAAAAAACTTTCTAAAATAAATCTGAGGAAGTACATATTTATAAACAGGGACCTAAAGTAGCCAATCACAACTGAATTTAATATTCAGCAACTTAACAAACATGTATTAAGCATCTCTTACGTGCTAGGCAATGAAATTTTAAAAAACGAAATACAAAAAACTTGGCCATCAAGGAGTTTATAAAACTAGTGGGTAAGTGGAGAGATATACACAAATACAAGTCAGAATATGATTAAATCCAGAGAAGTTAATCAGGGTAGCTTCTGATAAGAGAGAATTTATTTCTAGTTGGGAATGATCAAAAATCAGGTAATACTAGAATTTCAGATGGACTCTCAAGAAAGAAATAGAGATGCAAAAAGAAACCGCTCCAGGCCAAAAGTTCATGAAGATAGAAGGAAGATGAAATCAATGAAAAGGAATTAGGCTGTTTTGTTATGATATAGACTTCACAGGAAGAAAAGTGGTAAAAGATAAGGTTAAAAGATAGACTAAGGTCATGTTGCAAATGGTTCTGAACTCCATCATAAGCAAAAGAAAGTTACTGAACACTTTTCACAATGGATGAAAATGATTCATCCATTAGCAAGAAATAATGAGAGATTTTTTTAACTGGAGAGATAATCAGTTCTTATGGTTAAAATTTGTTTTGGTCGTACAGTAAGTAGATAGAGCACTGGGCCCAGAATCAGGAAAACCTAAGTTCAAATCCAGCCTCAGATAATTGCAAGGAAATGTTTCTGCATGTCTAAATTTCAACTGGCATTATGCAAGAAAAATGACTAAACTGGCATACTTTTTGCCCCAGCATTATTAGCTTGAGATTTGCCCCTGAGACACAATCAAGTCAAAATCCAAAAGGTGTAATATACACCAAAATTAATAACAGCAATCTTTGCAAATAAATGGAAGCAAAGTTAATGGCTATCAGAATGGAACATCTTGTTTTTTTAAAAAAGAAGGCATGTATAAATATGATTGGCAGAAAATTGTTAAAGAAAGGAACATTGTCAAGAATGAAACGATGACTGGAAGAAGAGAGAAGTTTCAAAAGTTTTGTAAGAATTTACGTAATCCAAATAAGCAGAAAGAAGAGAACTACACATACCATGACAATAGCAATGGGAAATTGAACTCTGAGTAATGAAAAAAAGTCTCAGGAAAGAAATGACAAAACAATACCTTGGTGACTTCAGAATATTAACAGACTTCGTCATAGTTTCTGTTTAGATTTTTTTTTCTTTGTCATAAGGGAAGGTTTTTCTAGAAGTAGGGTAAATGAGAAATGATTTGTGCAAAGAAGAATGACTTATACTAAGACATTTTCAAGAGGTCAACAATTGTACTGGAACAAAAGATAAGTAGAATGCAAGGAATGAAATAAAGACAGCATGTGATATAAATAATAAATAAATCAAAAAATCATAGTGTGTGAAAAATCCAACACCTCCAACTTTAGGGACAAGGTTCTTGACAGCTAGAAAACTCAGTCTAGAAAACCTAAAAAAACAAGAGAGAAGTCTGATAGAAATTGGGTTGAGACCAAAATCCCACATCATCTATGAAGTTTGATTTTAAATGGATACATAATCTTGATATGAAAGGTCACAAAATAAACAAACTGGAGGAGGAAAAAAGGAAATCTCTTTTAAACTCGTAGAATATGGGAAGAGCTCATGACCAAATAAGGATAGAGAAGATTAAAAAAGACAAAATGGACAATTTTAATTATATAAAATTGAAAAGGGTTTGATACTGTTAAAACTAGAAGGGAAAGAGTAAACTAGGCAAAAATTCTTTACAGCAAATTTCTCTGACAAAGGTCTGAAAGTCAAGATACATAAAAAACTGATTCAAATATATAAGGGCCATTACTCAAATGATATGAACAGTTAGTTCTGAAAGAAATCTCAGCTATCAAGAGCCACAAGAAAAAAAAGCTCCAAATCACTAGTAAGCAAAATGAAAATTTTTATTTTAATTGTTTTAACAACTCTCAGGTTTTGCCTCTCACATCATCAAATTGGTGAAGATAACAAAAAAAAGAAAAAAGACAAGTACTATAGGTATTGAGAATAACTGAGCACAATAATGACACACTTTTGCCTGGTACAGTCACTCTAGAAAACAATTTGGAATTATACCCTAAAAGTTACCATTACTAGGTCTATATGCCAAAGAGGTCAAAGAAAGAGGTGAAAAGATGTGCATGAAAATACTGAAAACATATCTTTTCATAAGAGCAAAGAACAGGAAATCAAGGAACGGCCCATCATTTCAGAAATGGCTAAACAAAGTAAGGTATATGAATGCTGTTATGCCATAAGAAATCACAAAACCATAGAACTATATGGAAAGACTTGTATGAAGAAATGCACAGTGAAGTGAACAAAACCCAAAAAAGAAATTTCTGTGACAATAATGCTGCAAAGAAAAAAAAAAAACTTTGAGAGACTTTAATAATGCTATGACCAGCCATAATTCCAAGAGATGAAACATGACACCCACTCCTCATAGAGGTGTGATAGACATGACCAATTTATCAAATTGTTTTACTTGACTAAACGTATCTGATACAAGAATTTTATTTTTCTTTCTTTCAATGCCAGGGGGAGGTGACCTGGGAACTGAGTTTAAAAAGAGTTAGCAATGGGGTGGTCAAAGTGGTGGGAAAAAGTAAGAAATGATATACACTGAAGTTTTTTTGTGTGTATAAATTCAACAAATAGAATAAAAATAAAGGTCAGCAAAAAACACACACAAGCAGGTCCTCTTTGAAAATAAGCTGAATTTACTACATATTTAAAAGAGAAAGCAAGATGTACATAATTGAGATTCATAGTATCATTTACAATTTTCTTTTTCTGGTCTATATATGGAAACGTTCTATCTTATTTGGTGTTGAGTTCAGAATTTTTTAAAAGAAAAAAAGAGACTAACAGTCAGAACTCAAATGCCATTAAAAAGATAGTCATCTCTCTTTTGAACAAATGACTGAAGAAACATTTCTTAAGTGCTTTTATGTACATACATACATACATACATATGTATATATACATGTGTGTGTATATATATATAAAGATGCAAATACAAAAGAAAAAAAAAGAAACGCCTCCCACTCTTTTAAGAGATTCTGATTAGGGAAGAGAATCCAGTTGAGATCATTGTAGTAGTAAGGCAGGCATGTTTTGGATTCACAAGTAACAGGAACAATTAGTAAGGTCCATGGCAATGGAGTGACATTGTCTTTGACAGGAATGGTAGATAGTGTTGATTTAGACACTGTTTACACTGTTGGCAGGGAGGAAGGGGAGTTGCAAAGAAATGTGGATAATGTGGACAGATTAGAACAATTTGGTGGGATATAGATGGTGTTAGTTACAGAAAATTCCAACTTATCAGGAGGCAGGACTCCAGGACAAGAGCTGGAAAGGCAGATATGTAAGTGATGATGAATGACTTTGACAACAACTTTCATCCAGATAATGTCCCTGACAACAACTTGTGTCTAGATAAGACCCCTGAGGCCCTTGAATCAACCAATCACATCCCAGCCCCTAATTAACTGACCACAAACTGATCGTAAAACCATAGAAGGGCTTTCCCAATTTAGCACCTATGCAGTACCCTATAGTAACCTTATAGCTAATTAACTTGCTGCCGTTTCATCTGCCAATCCTAGGCACCCTCGCCCTATTAAAAAAACACTTTCATCCCAGCTGCCTGCCGGCTTCCCCTAAGGGAAAGAGTCCATCAGGTGTGTTACCCCAAATAAATACCCTTGCTTGATTTGGAGACAGTTCGAACCTGAATTCTTCAGAGACAATACTGTGACACATACTTTTCACCTCAACATAAGCACTGGTATCTTTTTTAAGAACACTTTCTTTGCAAATCTCAACCTACCAGTTTCTATTTGATTGAAGTGAACTAAACTAGATATACAGCTAATAGTAAAATATAAATGAATATATAACACAGTGGAATAGTAGAAACAAATAATTATACAGAAAGACATTCAGGGCACTTAAGCATATGTGCAGCCTGGGCAAAGTGCTAGAGATACAAATAAAGCAAGCAAAAAAGACAGTCCCTGCCAGACATCACATAAATAGAAGCTAGAAGGCACCTCTCACCCCTCCTCCACCCCCACCACAACCACCCCTATCCTCATCCTCTCTTTCCACATTGATGAGGGTAGATCTCTGCATCTATCAGCTCTCTATTCCTAGAAACCATGCAGTTCTTGATGAAAGCCAAGATAACATTATTTTTTTTGGCTGGTATCTGATTTCTGATTCAAGTTCACAAAACCTCAATATATTTTTTCAGAACTGCTATCTATTTATGTATCTCTCATCTTATAATTGTGACATTGACTTTTTATACCAAAGTGTAAGATTTACATTTACCTCTTTTGAACTTCATCTTTTAGATTCAACCCAATATTCTAGCCCAGGTTCTTAACTTTTTCTGTCACAGACTCCTTGGTAATTTTGGCAAAGCCTAAGGACTCCTTTTTAGAATTACATTTTTAAATGCATTAGATTACAAAGGAAACCCAAAATACTACTATCAATACTTTTCCTTTTGAAGTTCGTGGACACACACTCAATTGGGAACAAAATACACACTCAACTGGGTATCTTACCTTCAGAAAAGTAAGGGGGGGGAGGATAGAAGGGAAGGCAGATTGGGGGAGGGAGAAGTGAGAAGCAAATGCTTTTGAAAAAGGACAAGATCAAAGGAGAAAACAGAGTAATGAGGGGGAGGGCGAATGGGATAGGATGGAGGGAAAAATAGTTAATCTTTTACAACATGACCATTATAGAAGTGTTTTGCATAACTACACATGTATAACCTATATTGAATTGCTTGCCTTCTCAATGAGGGAGGGTGGGGAAGGAAGAAGGGAGAGAATTTGGAATTCAAAGTTTTAAAAACAAATGTTTAAAAAATGGTTTTTATGGGGTACAGAAATCTATCTCGCCCTACGAGAAAGTAAGGGGAAAGGGAATGTGGGGGGGGGGGGACAGTGATAAAAGAAAGGGCAGACTTCTGTAAGGGGTAATCAGAATGCATGCCATCTCAAGGTCGGGGGTGGGGGTCAGGGGAGATGTGGAGAAAATACTGAACTCAAAATCTTGTGGAAATGAATACTGAAAACTAAAAATTAATTTAAAAAAAAAGAAAAATAAAGTTTATGGATCCCAGGCTAAAAGTCCCTACTCTAACCTATCAAATTTCATTCACATCCTAACACTATCATTCATTTTGTGTTATCTGCAAATGATACACATACTATCTGTGCCTTTAATCAAATCATTTACACATATGTTAACTAGCATAGGACCAAGCACAGATCCCAAGAATGCTCTGACAGAAACCTCCCTCCCTGCTGACACTGACCTATCAATAAATTAGTCTTTGAGTCTAGTCATACATCTAGTTCTAAATCCATGTGACTGTATAATTGGCTATTTGATCTTTGCCACAAAAATTGTACAAGACACAATCAAAAGTTGTGCAAAACTCTAGATAAAATAAATCCATACTTCATCTGCTGGTTTAGTAATCCTGTAAGAAAGGAAATGAGGATAATCTGGCATGACTTGCTCTTGATGAAGCCAAGCTGGCTATTTTATCACCAATTCCCTATTTAGATGTTCCCCAACAATGTCGTTAATGATATGACCTAGAATTTTCCCAGGAACCGAAGTCAACTCAAGTAGAAACTTCCATGACTTGATGTAGAATGAAGCCAAAAGAACCAACAGAACAAAAGGCATGTTAAACACAATAATACAAAGGAAAACACTTAAAAGCATAATAACACATCAGTACAATGACCAATCTTGATTACATAAGAATCATGACGAAATACAGTAATTAGGATATATCTATATGTATGTATGTATGTATGTATGCATATACACACATGTATGTGTACATATATAATATACACACATATATATGATACACATAAATATGCTTGTGGTTTTAATCTACATGTCCTCTCAAGGACGTGATCATAATATAGGGGGGAAAAGTGCTAATAAAATATTCATTTAAAAAAGAAAAAGGAAAAAAGGATAAAAGAAAAACAACCCTAAATCAGTATATCTGAAGGCAAAAGGGAAGGGGGAGAAAAGGGGAGATATTTGACTGGGAGTCAAGTCACCTTCAATGGGAAGTTTCTGAAGGGAAAATAATTTTGTCTCTTTAGAATATAAAATTGTATAAACTCAGTCAAGAGCAAGTAACAAAAGGAGACTACAGGTATTTTTAAATCTGAAGGAAATACTCTCACTAAAAGATAAAAAGTCAGCCAAAAAAAAGAAAGAAAAGAAAAAGGGAGAGAATCAAAATACACTGCCCCCCAAAATTAAAAGAAAATATTATCAAAATAGAATGATATCCAAACAAAAGCAACCATATATGGTTCAAATGTAAACAATTCCTATTAACCACTTTACTGGAGAGAATCTTGACACAAATAATCCCCAACCAAAACTAATTGGAAAGAAGAGGGCTCTGAAAAGCAAATCTGTATTGTTTATGGGTTTGTCAGGAAAAGGGGAGTTTTAATTCTGTCTCATGGGAGATGATATTAAAATGTTTTTAAACATTCCCTCAAACAACACAAAGGGATGGTAAAGGACATTATCCCAGAGACATTCTAGATAACAGGGAAAAATTAACTCGTCTAGTGAAAAAACTCCAACTGGCAGCTGAGAGTAGAAGCAGCCTCACAGGGCTGAATCTTCTTTAAGTTACAAGAATAGCATGGCTTATAAAAACACAGACCTAAGTCTGGTAAAAATGGAAACTCAAACTAACAGCAAAAACAGTATGTATGCCATTCTAACCATTTTCTTCTTAGTAGTTCCAGAGATAATCTTCACAAATGAGTAATACATTACAATTTGGTATACTGCTAAGATATTTAAAATAAATACTGAATATATGGTAACAAATATTTTATTTTGGATTACAACAAAATGACCTGCTCCACATAATTTTTACTGCATAAATGAATGTTCCAAACAAGACAAATAAACTACAAAAATTTTATGTTAATGATTTTTATAGAAATTTTTCTAAAATGTCTTACGAACTACACTGCCTGACTGAATCAAATGAATATAATTTAAAGTACTTATGATAACTCAAAATAATAATCACAAATATTAAAGGACATCATGTAAAGGGGGGGATTCGTTGTTGGGTTCAAAGGGCACAACCAGATACAATGAGTACAAATTGTAAAAAGGTAAATTTAAACTGAATGCCAGGAAAAATTTCCTCATAATCAGAGCTGAGTAAGAGTAGCACATAGGCTACGTCAGAAGGTAAGGAGGGCCTTTTCCTGGGTGGTCTTCAAGCAGAAGACACAAAACAAAATATGTCTACAACCAAATGTTATCTTGGGGATTCCTTTAGTGAAGCAGTTGGGGTAAAAAGCCACTAAGACCTCTTCCATCTCTCCCATTCTGTGATTCTGTGCTGTTCAGTGGAGTCACATAGGGGTGCCCTCAGGAATCACTTAAGCACAGGCATTCTGACTTAATTTCCTTCATCTATGGGAGTTTTTCTAGCAGTTGGTAGTTCTCCCTGCACCATCACTTTGAGACTCTCAATTATTATTATTTTTAGGGATTTTTATTGCAAACAGATGTGGCCTCTGCATCACCAATTCAACAACCTAGGAAAAACTGAAGAATGCCAAGAGAAACAACAAAGCCAAGCTAGTTAAATGACTGATTAATTTTCACACATAATCGGGAATCAAGTACCTCTCTAGCAAAAGTATAAAAGTGGAAAAACTCTCCAGCAAGGCAGGGTATGTCAATTTTATTGAATTGTTTTCCTCATAAGCATTTTTGCTTACTCTCCAGGTTCACAGCAATGGATAGGAGTTACTTTAGTTATGATTGATGAACAGGAACAACATTGCTATATAATGATTTGACAGAAGTCCTGGCAAAAGTGAACGAAACTTTCCCCATTTTGCTAATTCAATCTTTAACAGACACATAACCAAGAAAAGGATACAGATGGTAAATTTGCTCTTTAATTTTAGCCAATTATAACCAGCTCTACAAAAGCCAAAAAAAAATTGTGTTTGAACAAATAATCCCACTTAGATATGCATGACTTTTATAATTTTTTTTCTTTCAAATAACATTTTTAAACTGTCAGACAGAATAAACATCAAAGATATATCTGGTAATATTACAATGGCAACCAAATTCAAGGGACCACCACAGTAACAACTTCTGTGGTAACAACAAATCAGGAAAAATGTTATACCAACCTTGTTTCTTCTGTTCTGAACAGTATTTATCACATATAAAATGTGCCCATAAAATGGCACACAACACTGTAATTGTACTGTAGCATGTATAGGATGATAAATATATAAATGTCTCATTTAGTATAATTTTTAAATAAAAGATTATCTTAGATTTAAGAGATGGTATAAAGAGTCATAAGATCAACCTAAAAACTAAATTAAAAATCAAACATTTCTCAAAAGTTAGAGAATAAACCACTGATGTCACTTACCATCACTTCCATATTCTTGTGAGGTTCCACAAATCCATGAACAGTTAGTTTACGAAGCACTGAAAAGTACAACCAAATTTTTGTCCTAAGTACTATCAAAATAACTATGATTGCAATAAATGAATTGTTTACAATGGAAAAAAAATTCTAGGACACCCTAGAGATCACATTATATGAAAGATGAGGAAATTCAGGCACCAATGGGCTAAATGATTTGCACAGGGTCACACTTACTTAATAAGAGAGTCAGAATGACAGCCCAAATATCTTTACCCCAGGCCAGTCTTCAGTCTATGTACTATAGAATATAGAATATAGAAACACTATATTTCTTTTCAAAAAAGAACTACTCTACATTTAGTGTATTTTTTTTAGTAAAAGATTTCTTATCGATATTATCTTTACCAAAATAAAACAAGTAGGTTCCCATTCCATAAATACTTCAGAAAATAAAAATATTTAGAGGACAAATTCACTCACCAATGCTGAGTGAAGTGAGCAGAACCAGGAGAACACCAAGAGTAATAACGACACTGTGCAAAAACCAACTTAGATAGACTTAGCTCTTCTTAACCATGCAATGATCTAACACAATTCCAGAAGACTCACAATAAAAAATGCTATCCACATCCAGAGAAAGAACTATGGAATCTGAATGCAGATCAAAGACTATTTTTTCTTTCCTTTTTTTCAGTTTTTTCTCATGGTTTTTCCCTTTTATTCTGATTCTTCTTTCACAACATGACTAATGTGGAAATATGTGAGAGAAACTCACATTTAAAATTCATCAATCACTAAATATGTACAGAACAACTAAGATGTGAAAGTATTTTAAAATGATGTTCCTCTTTTAGAGATTAAACCAAAGCTAATTAATAATTTTTGTAATACCATAAAAAACGTATAACTTTTCCTGATTCCAAAAGTGTAGCATATATAATGTTAAAATTATCTATAAAACTGGAACATCCAAAAACGTAACTAAATGTTCTAAAACTTGGGAAAACAGCTTCTAACTCTGTTAAACACCTCAATATAGCTTACATTACCAAGCAGTTGGGCTCCCAGAGCCAGCTCCAGAGCATCACGGAAAGAGAGTAGAAGCCCACGAGTGACAACCTCAAAACACTACTACTATCATTTACTCTATAAGCAAAAGTGTTTATCTCAATCAACATTTCTGCCTAGAAGAAGACGTCCTACCTAAATGAATAATATAAAATGGGGAAAATGGTTCCCTTATTCCAGTATCACTATGAAGACAGAGGTAGCTATGAAAAAAGTAAATGTATAAACTTAAGTATTTTCAAATCATAGAATCAGAGGATATAGATTAAGATGCATATATGCATAAGGAACCAATATATCAAAGAAAATAAGGGATTTCTCAGATACACATGTAGTAGCTAATATGTGTGAATGCCTAAAAGCTAAATCTAAATAAAAGAACTAAGAGAAATAGGCAGTTAAGAAAAAGGACAGGAATAAATTAGAGAAATAAAAACTGGGAAAAGGTATATACTAACAGAAAGCAGGAAATTCATTTAAAGACATTGAATATAGGAATGAACATCCATAACCAGAAGAAAGGCTAGTAAGGAACTCCTAAAAGCAGAAGAGCATATAAGAAACCCAGCCGATTTCTAGACCCCAAAGTCTCAAGTCAAAGGGAACTATATCTGCAGTCCAGAGAATTACCTGCTATGAAATGACATGAGAAATGAAATAATGACAACTCAACACAGGCCTGGGGTTAGAGGCTGAATAAAATGAGGGAGGGGAAGGAAAGGGGCTAAAGTCCAGAAGCTGTCAGAAAGTGACTATTAACATAAAAAGAAAAAGCACCATCAACTCTTTTTTTAAAAAGCTTTAGTCCAACACTTGAATATGTTATATGTGCTGGTGGGAGAAGGTGGTAGAAAAGAGAAAATAGATAAAGAAAATGAACCCAGAACATTTGAAAGAGAAATTCACCCCTTAATCATCCTAAGTAACAAAAACACCAGTTGTTGTCTAGAAACCAGCTTGGTTTCCTGTGTTCTTCTGCCTTTAAGAGCTCCTCACTAGCCTTTCTCCTGGTTTTGGACAATTGTTCTTATGTTTAAAGTCTTTAAATGGGCTTCTTGCATTCTACTAGTATATACCTTTTTCCAGTTTTATTCTTCCTATTTCTTCCTCTCCTTGTTCTTAACTAGTTATTTTTCCTAGTTCTTCTATTTATAATTAGCTTTAAAAAAATTTTTTTTTAATTTTGCTTTTTGGAGGGGGAGAAGGCAGGGCAATTGGGGTTAAGTTACTTGCCCAAGGTCACACAGCTAGTAAGTGTTAAGTGTCTAAGGCCGCATTTGAACTCAGGTCCTCCTGACTCCATGGCCTGTGCTCTATTCATTGCACCACCTAGTCACCCCTAGAATTAGCTTTTAGTATTCACATATTTAAGTTATTACATCTTTACCTGAGAGGTCCCTCCATTCTATTTGATAGCTATACTGTGCCATTTTTAAATAAATGATACATACGAATTATGTTTAACTGTACCTTTCAATGATAGTAGAGTTCTTTCCAATGAATTTAAAATAGCAGCTTCATCTCCAGTAGAGATATGTTGCAGGAATGTATCCATATGGTGATTCCACAGGGAACAGGCAAAACTATAAATTCCAGATGCTAACTGCAAAGAAACAACATATTTATTCATAACTCATTAGAAACTTCATTAAGTCACTGATAGAGATCTAGAAAATGTTTGTTTTTTAATTCCAAAAACCTGAGAATACATTTCCGGTGAGACTACATGGGCAATGTTCACATATCGTTCACAGAATAAATGTTGCTATAATTAGTCAAAATAACACTAAATCTACTAAAATTAAATAATCTTCTTATAATTCCAGTGTCTTGACAATTATCTACATGGTATAACTTAAGGTCTCTCTAGCACAAAGTACATCATTGGCTTACTCAGTTTCTTAACATGCTCCAGCACCTGTGGAAGCTCTCCTCTCAATTCTAGGCTTCAGATAAACTCAATGTCCAACAAAATTTATCTCCCAGGATTCTGGCTCGTAAAGTAAGATATGTTCCCTTTCTGACAGCTCTCCAGCTGTCTCCTCTTGTCCTAGCATCCCCTATTTAATCCCCTCCCTGATCTTGCTACACAGCTCTGCTTCCATAAGTCTACTCAATTCCTGGTGCCAGTAACTCCTCTGGAGTCCTACATTTCTTTCTTCATGATGCCATACTTCAATCTCAGCCTTGAAGAAGCTGGTACCTTAGGAGTCTCAATTGACACTATATGTTTGGTTACTGCCCCTGTTTAACTGACAACCATTTAGGAAGCTCTATATTTTACTACATACTGTGCATCATTTATAGTACCTTAAATTGCTCTTTTAATTTTATGTTTGTGATAATTTCTATTAAAAGCTGAGAATCAGTCCCTTGATCAGGAACATAAACCCTTACTGTAACATAATTTCTACTGGAAAATTAGTTTCACTCACAATATCTTTTCCGGAAAAGTAATCTACTTTACAACATGTATTTACAAGAAAAATACAAATATGCAACTATCTAAAGTTTAACATAAAAAATAAAAATAAAAAACAAACTCTCAAAGTCTAGTTACAACAAGCCTGTAATGGTACTCATTTTATGAATCAATAAAGAATTACTATACATGTGCCAGTCATCCAAAAAATAAATCTGACCATTTGAAATGTCAAGAAAGAGAGTGAAAATAGTTCACCTCCAGGCAAAAATATGCTATTAATGTTCTAAAAAATCTGAGAATTCACTGAATTTCAAAATCAGAGCTTGGATCTCTGATTAAGTCAAATCATTTTGGATTCCCCAGACCAAAGCATATGGCTCAAGAGGGGAAATCCTGAGTTCAAATTCTCGTAAGATAGGTCACTTAATGTGGAACTTGGAACAAATGACTTTAAACTGGCAATTCTCCAAAAGCAAAAGTTTTCCATTAATTTGTCATTCATTTCTCTCAGAGAAATCCTTCTTCTATACTGGAATTTTACTGTGCCACATATTTATCAAAATACAAATGGTCAGGTTGGAAAGCTTTTGTTCAGCTATTTTGACAGATATTTATGGGGGAAAATGAGTCTTATTTAGTACTTCAATTTTTAAAAGTAAAAGAACACCTCAATTGCCCTCCAAAAAAAAAGGCCAAAAAAAGGTAAAAAAACAAATAAATAATATCCATTTAACCTCATTTCAATGAACTGCTCACAAAAAACATAGCAGATTCTGTAATATTTTGACATTAGAATACTTTCATTTTAAGAAGTTTCTATAAGGAGGCTTTTCCCCAATCTTAACTATAACCCAATACAACTTTACTGACAAGTTTACAAAGAACTGTTTATACAAAAAGTGTTATGTAACATGCTTTTATAAGTCTTTCTCTACTTAAGATACTGTTATAATATTATCATTTGCATATAGTACCTGTAGAAGATATTTCTACCATAATTTGATTACTACATTTTTACTACAGAAGATATTTTTACTATAATTTGATAATTTTTTGACAATTTATAATATTGATATTTATCATAATTTGATAATTTAGTAATTTTACTATAACTTAATAGGCTTTTCAAAATGTTTTTATGGGGGCTGCTTAATTTCTCATTATTGTTTTGGATTTGGGTGTTAAGCAGGGTTTTTGGAGAACAGTTCTGTATGTTCAGGTGCCTACACATATTTAGATGCAGGATTTGATGAATTTTTATTGGGCAGTGAAGAGCAAAAATTATAACCCTAGTAAATTATATATTAAATAATATATCAATACATTAAATTAATATATTTACAGATCAATATATCTATATTATTAATAATAATTTTTATTAATTTTTAAAATAATTTTATTATTTGTTATTAATAATTATTATTTTGTTATTATTAATAATTTTTTTAACTGATCTCTATATCTCACCCATGCTCCAGGTTCATGCAGGGGCTCCTCATCAATGAATAATACTGTTAATCAAGACAGGATCTTTGATCTGCTCAAAACTATTGTTTCCTACGTTAGTACATCCCTCTTTAGACAAAGCAGTGGCCCCTGGGACTCCCTATGTCTCAAAGTTTTGATGTAGACACCAGATTAGCATAGCCTACTGCAAATCAGAACTCCCAAATTCAAGACATGTACGAGTCTTACACTCCCTAGCAACTGAGGTTAAAGGCTACCACCAGTCCCAGAGTTCACGTACTTTGAAAGAAGGCTCTGAAGTACATATAGACGAACCTGTGAAACACTCTGAGCTACTTGTAAATAAACATGAGAAACTCACTGATGCCTACTGTTAAAAAGACTGCTGAGTAGAATAAATTTTAAGAAATGACATGGTATAGAAGAAACACTGGAGTCAGTGAATCAAGAGATCTGGATTCTACTCCTGGTCCCATCATTAATCAGTTTAACAACTGATAAACTTTCCTTAATGATAAGGAAAAAATAATTCTTCTTATTGTACCCAAGATTAAGTGAATCTTTAATTCCACAAGGATAGAAAGAAACAAGCATTTATTAAGCACCAGGCACTGTGCTAATAAGCATTTTACAAATATTAACTCATTTGCTCCTAGAAACAACTCTGGGATGTAGATGCCCATTTTACACTTGAGGAAACTGAGGAAGGTAGAGGTTAAATAACTTGCTCAAAGTCACACAGCTAGTAAGTGTCCAAGACCATACTTAAAAACAAGAGGTTCTGACTCCAGGCCCAAGATTCCATCCACTGAGCCTTTAAGCATCTTTGACAAGGCAAAGGGGAAGTCACATTTAATTTTTTGACTGTCGTGGAAAGATAAAACAAAAGTTCTAGTTATAAAAGGCTTCAGTGGAAAGAAAACTGCTGTTTTAAACTTAAGGGGAAAAAGAGAATTATATGGGGAAGTTAATTTCCCAATTTTTTTTCTCAAAGCATGGGGAATAACATTTCTTTTAGGGTGAAAGAATACAAATAAATATAACTCTCTACAAACATTTGGATGTTTGTTCATTTAAAAATATAAAGTATCAGCATTTTTAATTTTAAAATTTCAAGAATGAAATGGAAACACTGCCACCATCTGACTTCAAATGAATATTTTTTAGTGACAACATGAAAGAATTTTTCTGTTAGAATGACAGAAATTAGATGATTATACTAAGGTTTATTTTACTGAGTGTTGCAAGTATTTCATTTTTTACTGGGTCAAATTCATTCTCTCATACTTTCTTCTTAGGAAATATTTGCAGAGCACTTATTTAAAATACAAATCATTTCTGATTAGCAGGAAGGGACAGCTGTTCCTATTCAACAATACCCAACAAATTATTTATTTTTTCTTAAAAAAAACCACACTGACAGATTCTAATCTACTTCTGTTAATAAAGCACATACAAACATTACACTGCTATACTACAGCAGAGGGCCAGATATTTAAGGGATTTGCATTCCCAAGGAAATTTCTAACCTGGCAGGGAAAGTTCAAGTACAGTGTCTTGAGCCTCAAAAATGTTATTTTCTTTCAGTAGCATCCATCCATCAACTCTGGCAATAAAAGGTATATGTATTTGAGTTTAAAATAAAGGTGTTTTTACAAAAGCAATATTTTAATTACCCATTCACAACAGCTTTGTCTGATAAGGCTCATGAGTAGAATTACCTTATTTTTTTTGGAATTCATTAATTTTAGAAAAAGTTAATACAAGATTTTTCAGACTAAAAACTGAGAGGCTAGAATCAATGTGACATTTTAAACCTAAAACTAAATTCTTATTTTTAAAAAAAGACCTAAATATTTTATCTGTTTTATAATGAACTACTATGCTTAAATTAGCTTTTCAAGCAAATTTCACAGTTCAAGTTTCTTATGAGAGAAGAAAATAAAACAAAAATGGCCACTTTCTCACATTTCCCTCTTAAATAAGACAACGAATCTGTGATCTTATGTGTGGTACAGATCTCTGCTGGATGTGTATCATAACCCACCTTCATATTCTTATCCTGTACCAGACTTAATCCATATCTCTCTACAATTCCTACTGCAATGCAATGAAACCATCCTTCTCCAATTCTTTTAATATTTCATAGAGAACAGTAAAGCTCTCAGACTGCCTAGTTATTATCCTTCAGTCTAGCTATATCATTTGCCCATCTCTTTGCTTAGTATTTTATGATATAATTCATGCAATTTTACATGTGTACACCAGCTTTGGTAATATGCTGAAACATTCTTACACTTCCTCCCCAAATGTACCTTGCCACAGACATTTTGGGTCATTGACAACTTGGATTCTTCTGAGATTAATAGATATAATATATCTAATAGATATAATGCATCAAATAGGAAAATATTAACAAAGTGAAGAAGAGAAATTTTTTTCAGCAAAATACATGCAAAAACTATGTAGGACTTAAAAGTGACTGAAATTAAAATAAGTTGCCTTATTAAGAATTGAGTTCTCCAGCACTAGAAGATTTCAAGTAGAAGATGGATGATAACCTGTCAGAAACATATTGAGAACATAATATAGAGAAGGTACCCCAGATCAAAAGCATGTTTTCCTAAGATCTTAGGCTTCCATCCCCCATAGTTTGTTAGATCCACAGGGGAATGCTCTGAGGAAAATACTTTATAAATCTAACAGCAGTATGTAAGGGCAAGTTATTATTTCATCATTTCCTCTAAAATGGTGAAAATTCCAGAAGCCAAATACATTGTTTTTCTTTTGCTTATTACACAGCATTACTTAAATTATAATCCTCAAATACCTATCACCAGGAAAGGAAAATTTCGCTGCCTACTTTAAGAACAAAGCAAAGCTGCTATTAAATGGGAAGAAGGATATTTCATTTGGAGATTTTATGAATTATGATAATAAGTAAATAGCTTAGGAACAGAACAGTATAATACAAGGAAGGTAAGATTTAGAATCAGAAGATTCAAGTTCAATCCCCAGCTCTGCTGCTCACTCCCCTGGGTAAGTCATTTCCCATCTGCACATCTTAAGCTAGTCAGCTATAAAATGAACGGGCTGGAATCTAAAGGGAATGACTAAAAATTATTAAGACCAAGACTGGCCCCAAAGAAGGACTATGAAAAGACATTTCCTCAGCTCCTTTGCAGAGGTTGGAACACTGAATATAATGTCAAATTCTTCCCATGTACTGATAGTTTATATCAAATTTTCTTTTTTCCATTTTCTTTTTTGAAAGAATTATTATAAAGGCTATATAGCTTTGCAATGGAGAAGCAAAATGACATGGGGGAAATCCTGTCAACCTGAAACATAAAATATCAATAAAAATCTATTTTTTAATAAAATGAGTGTGCTAGATCACTTCGGAGATACTCAATAGCTCTAAATCTATCTAGGACCCCAATTCTTTTGTCTCAGTAAAGAGGTAGGGACAACACATGGAGCAGGTTGCATCAAATGTTAGTGTTAGTTGATTTTTCCTGGTTGAAACAGAGGATTATTAACTGTGGATAAGAGTGAGGGAGGGAGGCACACTGGGAAATGACTGTGGTACTTAAAACAAGGCACAAATAAAGCTTTAAAAAGAAATGGGTAACCCCCAAAGAGCTAATAAAAAAATTGAATAACATTTGCAAAATGTTTATGAAAAATTAAGTTCCATGGTGATATCCCTAATATTTACAAGTTTAAAAAAATTAGACAACTTTCCTAGGATAATACATTAGAGTCCTTCAACTAAGTAAAATGTTTGAATCCATCCTCAGATAATTACTAGCTCTGTGACCCTGAACAAGTCACTTAACTTCTGTCTCAGTTTTCTCATGAGTAAAATGAGAATAATCACAGTACCTAAGTCCAAGGGTTGTTGTAAGGACCAAACAAAATATCTGCAAAGTGCTTTAAAACCTTAAAGCATTGTATAAATGCCAGCTATTATTTGAAAACCAATGAAGTGTACTGGAAAGAATCAGGAGACTAATCTGGGTAAATATCTGCTATTAACTATGTGGCTTTGAGCAAGTCATATAGCCTTTCTCATGAGCAAAATGAATAGTCAAGACAATTTCTGAGGTTCCTATTAGTTCTGGAATTTTGTGATTCTATTTAAAGAAGTGATTTATGTAGTTGGAACAATAAAATTCTTAAGTATTAATTTAATTTTGGGGGAAAATTATGACTGTACATAAAACATTATTTATTATTTGTTGATCATGGAGTTAAATATCTAGAAGGCACCTTAGATATCATCAAATTCAACACCATCTCAAAATAAAGGAGATTCAGAAACTTGGCCATTATTCAGGTAATTAGGAGCAGTTAAGTGTCCAAGTGCAGTCCCCTGATTCATAAGTCAGAAAAATATATTAATATGATAATCATAAAGTTGAGAAAGTTTTGTTAATCCTCTCAGACACTTTATGAGAAGAAATGTAATATAATGAAAAGACTTAGAAGAACTGAGAGGCCTTAGTTAAAATCCTGACTGTGCGACAATGGGTAATCTACTTAGCCTCTCTCAGTCTAGTTTTCTCCTCAGCAAAATGGATGTCCTAATAACTGTGATACCTACACACTTCACAAAAATCCTATAAGGATCAAATGAGATAATGTGGAGAGTGCTTTGCAAACTTCAAAAGTACTACACGGCAACTATCATTGTCTTAAAAAAATATTAACCTATGATGGTATTATGCCTCTACCAATTTAGTGCAATAATAAGCCAAAAAATATTATGTAAGCTCCTTGAGACAAAAAGGGCCTTGCATATAGCAGACACTTAATAAATCATTTAATTGCTGAAGACTGATAATTTACTTTTTCATTCATTTGTCCTTATTTTTAACTTAGAACACCAAAATAAGCATTTCTTTATAGGTAATAGTACCCCAAAAGAAAAGTAAATGTGAAACTGTGAATATCTATAACATACAACTTGCTTTTCTTTTTCAATATATAATGAATTGAACATGTAACTTTAAAAGCTATCTTGACTTAATTCCTTCTGGCCTTCTATTCACTTTTAAATGTTTCAACGACCATGGCTTCTTTCATTTCTTTTTCTTTTTTCTGCTATCCTATCTCAACCTCACCCTATCACACATCCACTAAAATAAGGAAAGACGAAAAACAAAAACAAAACCTTATGACAAATATGAATAGTCAAGCAAAACAAATTTTGAACATAAGCCACATGCAAAAATATATATTTTACTCTGCTAATTCCTCTTACAGTATTGCTATATTACTTTAAGCTTACTGCATTTCAAGAAAATTAACATTTAAGGGATTTTATGTAGAATGTTCTGTTCCATCTTATGAGCAAGATAAATTTTAAGTACTTGTTTTATGCATAACTAATTAGTACAAGACACTTAGCAAGGTAGTGATATTGTTTCAAAAAATGCAAACAGACAATCAGGTTGTAGAATCTGGCCACTTCACAGCTTTTTTTTCCCAAAAAGAAATGGTTGTTAGGCCAGTTCTTTATAGACACAAGCAGCAATATAATTCAAATCCTAGATATAAATAATCTGATGCTGAAGATAAAAGAGAAAAAAAGAAATGACAATAGCTGCTAAAACACTTTTTCTGAGGTCTGAAGAATTTGGTTTCCTTGATTTTCTTCTTGTATACAAGTTGCAGAGAACTGGATCATCTACCATCAGACATCTAAAGTAGCATTAACCTATGATACAAAATTTTGCAGACAACCTAATAAAACATTATTAAGTGAAGTTTTTTAGGCAAAGAAAAAATTTTCATATCTAGATTTCGTGCACTTACATCATAAAATAGCTTCCGATCTGCGGCCAGTCTTTTGGATGCCAAAGTTTTAGTGACATGATAGAAAGTAAGCAATGCTCTGTGCTGACGAAGATCATCTTGGACTTTCACAGATTCTATAAGGGTAGGAATCAGTTCTGGCCAATGTCTGGGACAATCCAATCTAGCAACTTTTGCAATCAGCACTGCAATCTGAGTTGCAATCTATTAAAACAGAATTACCAGAAAAAATGGATAAGGTCAACTGATTCCTGAAAATGGCATTTTTCATTAAGAACAGAGAAAGTATATTCTCCAGATTTCCAATATAATTTTTTCCATTGGCTGTGCATTCAACAAAATGAGATAGGCTTACACTAAAGTACTATGTCTGTCACTTACCAAGTTCATTTAAAGGATATTTAATATTACGTATCAGTAATGCTGGGGCAGCTAGGTGGCAGAGTGGACGGACAGAGCATTGGTCTTAGAATCAGGAAGACTCATCTTCATGAGTTCAAATCCTACCTTCCTAGCTTACTCACTAGCTGTGTAATCCTGAACAACTCACTTTACCCTGTTTGCCTCAGTTCCTCATCTGTAAAATAAACGGGAAAAGAAGCAGACAACCACTCCAGTATCTCTGCCAAGAAAACCCCAAATTGGGTCATGAAGAGTCAGTCCTGACTGAAAAACCACCAAAACCGATCAGTAATGCTATATTATCTAGAGATCTGTGGTTTCACATATCATCTTCTTTTCTGTTCTAATTGTATATGGAAATATTATCTTTTTTTTTTAGTGTTCATTAAGTTCAGAATAAATTGTTTTTAAAGCAGTGTTATTACTACAATCATTTAGGATGTGCTGTGCTGACTTTTGTACCTAAGGCTGGACCCAGAGGAAAGAAAAAAGCTCTCCCTTAGAAGTAAGATTTCAGTAAAGGTGACCAGTAGGAATTCACATTGCTAGGTGATGTTGAGATTTTATTTTCCAAGTTATCAAATCACTAAAATAAATTGCACACAAGGAGTTTATGAAGTAAAAAACATGATTAGAGGAATTTAATTGCTCACTGAAGTATTTGAGTTATTCCTTAAAAAAAAAAAGCTAAAAAGTTAATCAAGAATGTCTTAATCAGGGTGGCTTAAGGTGGCACAGTGAATAGAGCACCAGCCCTGGAATAAGGAGGACCTGAGTTCAAATCCAACCTCAAGACACTTAACACTTACTAGCCATGTGACCTTGGACAAGTCACTTAACCCCAATTGTCCTGCCTTCTCCCCTCCAAAAAGCAAAAAAAGAAGAATGTCATAATCACACCATAATAAACTGAATCCCCAAAAATGTTTTTCTTGAGATTTAAGTCATTAGTATTCAGTATTGATTGATATTTTTAAATATACTAGATGAACCACAATTTTTAAAAATTCTATTCCTGTAACAAAAATTCAGTACAACTTGATCTTATGTAAACTTTTAATTTCAATTTTCAAGAAAAATTCTTTTTTTTTAAATTCTTCTTTCAATGAAAAAAAAAACCCAGTTACTTCCCAATAAAAGTAAGCACCCAACTAAAAGAATGATTAATCAGCAACAATTTCTTGACTGACCTGATTTACTGGCTCATTAAAATTGGTGATGAGCCCTGCTCGCAAGGTGGCTTTCTCCTCCTCCGAAAGAGCACTATTAAAAAAAAGAGAGAGCTGTGTTTATTATTCAACAATTCTAACAAAATGTATAAATCTATATTTGCAGTTGTGGAGCACATAAAAGGTATGTTTAAAAACATTTCCAAAGAGTAGGTGCTGGTATTTGCTGAGTGAAACGAACTTAGGCTTCTATTTGTTTACAAAGGTTTGATAAGCAGAAACTGAAAGCATTCTTTAGGTGTGAGTAAACACTATTTACATTTGAACAGGTTACCATAGAAACAGATACGAAGGATGATAAAAATATAAGAAGCATATCAATGGCAATCCATAATCAATCAACAACCATTTATTTATTAGTTGCCAAGCATCACACTAAGTACTGATACATTTTGATATTAATTTTTGTTGATGGTACAATACTACGAGTTTTTCTAATTTTACTGTAGCACATCTATTTCCTACAGTTAACCATAAGGGGAATTTGTGAAAAGCAAATCCTATTTTCCCTAGTCACTCCCAATAAGTGTTATCATACAAAGAACACTGGCCTTACTAACAAAGCAATGTATAAATCTCTGCAACTACTTCCTCTCTCTGAACATCACTTTCCTCATTTGTAAATAAGCGTCAGCCAAGATTTCTAAGGTCCAAAGCAAATTTAACATTCCAGATGTCTATAACTGAGACATCAGTTATGTTCCTACTAAATGGGAAAAAAACCCCAACAGTTTTCCAACTGTCAATCCATAGCAAATTTTTACCTCTTTCACACAAAAGATCCTTCTTGCTTAAAAAGCTCTAAACTTCAAAAATTTGAAACTTTGTTCATCCCGTGTTCTGATTCCCCTCACCTTCCTCAACAATGAAGTTCCAGAGGGAGGTAGAAGTTAATAAAGTATATATTCTACCATTACATAGTAGTTTGCTTTGGGAAATATAAAAATAGAAAGGGCTGAAACATCAGGTAATAAAAGAGTGAAGGCCAATTTGCTAAGTGATCTAATATTAAAAGTGCTTTTTAAAGTTCATTCTAAACTCTGCATTACTTTGCAACTTCTTCCTTCTGTCAATACATGTTTTGCCTAACATATGACTCGATCATGACTTCATCTGAACTGCAAATTACATTTTATATTTTATTACATAACAACATATTTGGAAAACATTTACAATTCTAATTAATATAAAAAACATTTCTTATAACAATCTTAGCAGAAGTCTAATCACAATTTATAAACAAGTTTTTTGTTATCATTAGGCAATGTTAACACTTTTGGTCAAGTGCACGTCTCACAAAAATGCATTATGGCTAAAAATATTAACTTGAACTCATTAAATAAGAAATTAGCATTATTTAGTTCATTCACTGAGGTCCAACAAATTGTGAAAACTATTGTGAAAGAAAATAAAGCTCACAGCAGACACATGACCCCTAGGTCTTTGCAGGATTCTCATTCTTTAAGAAAATATTAACAAAGATGGCATCTTATTAGAAAATGAATAATACGTAAAATTCATACATATTTATGCAATTCAACTTTAAAGCTATAATCCGAATAATGGTTTCTAATTGACAAAGGAAGTCTAAATATGAGACTAACACTTTTGCTGATATTCTCCCCTTTAAGGAATATTATTCCAACTTCGAACTTTAACAAGATACTGAATGTGCTATAGTTTTCAGGATAAAAAACTTTTCCATTTAACATTTATATGGTTTAACTCAGATATTTAAAGTTTAAAATTTTGGTCTATTATGCAATTCTCCCTTCTGAGAGTAATTTGAAATAAACCAGAAACTTAAAAACATATTCTGTGTCTTTAAAAAGTCACTCATTAGAAGCTGAGCAACATCTTTTACCTACCCACCCACAATCCAAACAGAATGGGTCAGGAAACATTTAAAAGTAAATTGGACAAAGTGGGAGAAAAATTATTTTAGGGAACAACTCAGCTACACATAATTCAATAACATATGATCAGTAATTCTTAAAACTACCAAATCCAATATTTCACAATATGAAAATAAGATAATTCTGTCACTTAGAATGCAATCATATTAGACTTTAATGATTATTTTAAAGTTTTTTGTTTCCCCAATAACTACCAAGAACATGCTTTGTTAAGATTTAAATATCTTTATAAATATCTGAATAGTTTATTTTAAATACACACACAAACACACATGAAAATACAATTACTTGAAGAAAACATTTTATAAATATAATTGCTATGTGGTCACACTGACATCTACTGGAGAAATAAAGAAACATTACCTTACTATACAAAGTTCCCATAATTTCCTATTGTATACATGTCAAACTCAAATCTACTCAGCCTTTTAGTTGAAAGGCTTTTTATTATGCCTTTTGGGAGACTATATTTCCTCCTCTGGAGGCATATCAATAGAGTTTGATGTGATATTGTGTTTCCTTAACACTTGAACTCTTTCTTTCTGGGTTGATTGTAGTAGGTTTTCTTTGACCTGGAAGTTCTTGATTTTGACTATGACATTTCTAGATGTTTTCAATTTGGGATTTCTTTCAGGAAGAATTGCTGGATTTTTTTCTACTTTCATTTTGTCTTCTGGTACTAACAGATGAGAGTTCTTTTACTATTTCCTGAAATATGGAGTCTAGGTTTTTTGTTTTGATTATGGTTTTCATAGTGTCCAATATTTAAATTCCCTCTTCAAACTGTTTCCATTCATTTGGGAAAATGCTGTCAACAACAGATACTTTACATTTTGTTTTTCTAATTTTTTAATCTTTTGACTAAAATTAACATACGATTCCAAATACTGTATAATAATACTGCAAATGATTAGAATACTTTTTGAAGAAGACTCAACCAACACATCAGTTGCAAGAAACAATGAATACAGAGATTAAAGGAAGACTTGGGAAGAATCACATAAACTGACATGAAATGAAGCAGAAACAGGAAAATAAGTGACTAGAAGTCACTAAAGTGACTACAATAATGTAAATTATAAGAATACCAAAAGCAAAACTAAATGCTGTGTACTTATGTAGTCAAGCTTAACAATGAAGAAGAAATATAAAGATGTACTTCCCTGTGGAGATAAAACATATGTTTAAACTCCACTGATATTTTGGTTAGTTTTGTCGAACTGCTTTTTTCTTTTTTATTCTTTGTTACAAGGGATTATTCCCTAGGTCAGAAAGGAGTAATAAAATATTTAGAAATTAAAGTGATGTAAAAAAGACATCAATAAAAAGTTTATTTTAAAGACTCAACCACTACAGAAATGATTCCAAAAAACCCTTCAAGATACTGCTTCTATGATTTTTTCCATATTCCTGAAACCTCATACTATTTGACAAAATTACCTAATAAAAGTGTGTTATATACTAATTACTTACTTCGTACTTCAGCAATATTTCAGTGGCCAAAAGGAATGATGTTTTCTGTATGGTACTGGCAATTTTAAAAACCATACAAATGCCAAAGTTTTCAGTAGGCAACTACTAAAAAACATACTCTATTCCTCTATTGTTTGTTGGTTTTAATAGGATTCTTACATATAAAAGATTGAAAGCATTAAAAAATTTTTACGTATTCTGAGCATCCTAAATAGATAAAACATTTAATATTATAAAACATCACAGTCACCATTAAACTCCCCCCACCTCCAAAAAAACATAAGAAACTTACTGAGGTGCTACACGTCTCCAATAGCGATCAATTCCATTTTTAAAATACAGGACAGCTAGCCACCTTACATTTATATCCAGAGTATGGTTTGTAAAAATATTCTGTAAGCAACAATGGGCAATATTAAAATAGATTTAAAAGTTATGCTATTAATACTCATAATGAAAGATGGGGGAAATAATAATTATATGCATTATTTTCTGCAAAACAACTATCACCTTTTTATTTTTATATAACGCATATCCATTCCTCAAATGAGACAGAAAAGAAAGCATAAAATTAAGATATTCCAACAATGATATTAAGAGTTAAAGCTAGGATTCTGGAAGATCACAGCACCTGGGATCTTTGGAGTCTTTTGTTCATTTTTTTCAGTCAAGGAAAATTCATCTTCTCTCCTTTCTACGCTCTCTCCCTCTTACAAATATATAAAGTTAATCAAAATAAATTCCTACATGACCATATTTTTTTATTAAAAATGTTTTAGATCTGTATGCTAAACTCATCACCTCTCTAACTATGAAATCATGGTGGGTCATTGTGTTGAGTTTCTAAGTCTTTCAAAATTTCTTATCTTTACAATACTGTTGTTATTGTATAAATGTTCTCCTGGTCTGGTTCACTTTACTCTTCAGTTCATACAAGTCTTCTCAGGTTTCTCAAAAACTATTTCCCTAATCATGTCTTAGAGCACAGCTGGAATCCATCCCATTCATATCCCATAACTTGTTAAGCATTTATCAACTGATGGGCACCCTTTTAGTTTCGCAGTGTATACATATTTTTGTACATATGGGTCCTTTTCTTCTTCTTTAATCTCTCTGACCTCTTTGATCTCTACTTAGCAGTGTTATCACTAAGGGTATGCATATTTTAACAGCTTTTTGGGCAGAGATCCAAATTAAAATCTCTGGGTTCTGAAGACACGAGTTATGTGGCATTCTTTTTAAGTTTAATTTCTCACTAACATTACATTGAAGTTCAATACTGAAAACTTTAAAAATCACCTTTTTAAAGAATTAAGGGTGAATTTATTGAGTTTATTATTTTATTGGACATCTGTTCATCTGATTGGTATTATTACACAATTTCTTATTCTATGTGCCTCATAACAACCATTTCTACTATTTTCAGTAAAATAACCTGTTATTCATCAGCACATCTTTCAAAGGTCAGAGAACAGAAAATAAGTAAATTTTTTCACTGGAAGACCAAATAATGAGTATCCCTGCAAGCACCACAGTACCCAAGAAATATTACAGAGACTGAATAAGTATTTTCAGATGAAAATGCCATAGAACACCCTGGAGCAGCTATATCTGACTATAGCACTTCATCCCTGGAGGGCAATTCCAGTTGAAGCCTACCACTGGGTACCCAATGGGTGTTTAATAAATATTTTTTAAACTGAATTGAATGAAGGCTCTTGGTACAGGTCCCTGACACTTCTAAAATTCAGTATTTTGCATTCAAGTAGTCTAGCCTGGCCTTGGATAAAGGCCATCACAGTCTGGATCTGAAACTACTTTCTAGGAATGATCCAAAAGTCAGTTGTACTCAAACTTCTGCTTTATCTCAGTCCAGATCCATACTCTTGGTATTATTATTATATATTTCTGCAAAACAACTATCACCTTTTTATTTTTATATAACGCATGTCCATTCCTCAAATGAGAGAGAATAGAAAGCGTAAAATTAAGATATTCCAACAATGATATTAAGAGTTAAAGCTAGGATTCTGGAAGAATCTTGTTATTATTGTAACCAAATGTCTAAGAATAACAATATGAATGAGATGAAGGAATGAATGTGTACACTACAGGCAATAATAGGAACAAAAGGAATTGGTGGATAAGGCTGACAATGCTGGAAAAAAAAAAGGAATAACCTCTGAAAAACAAGAAAGAATACACAAGATGAGTAGAATGCTAAGGAGTCTGGGAAACACTTCATAAGAAAAACTACTAAAATAACTGAGTTGTTATTGTTGCCCTTCACTATTGAAGAGGACCAAAATAACATCATTATTTTGGGGTCAAGTTACAGTATGTCCAACTGTGGTTGGTCAGACCAATACAAGCTTAGAAGGCTCCACCACAGGTTGGGTACAAATAGCCCATATGAACATCTGTAGTGGAAATACCTATGAATGTGCACATCTCACATTTCTTTGGAACTACTGAAATTCTGCTCTGATAGCACACAGTGCGTTCCTCAATGCAGGTACACCATACTGAGTAGTCCTTTGCCAGTGCCTCCCATGTCCCACAATCAATTTCAAAATTCTTCAGAGAGACGTTAAGAGTGTCCCCTATGTAGCTTCTTCTAGACCTGCATATAAGCATTTGCCTTGTTTGAGTTCTCATAAGAGTCTTAGGCAAATCTACATTTGGCATTAAAACAATACGGCCAACCCACTGAAGTTGCTCTCTCGGCAGTAGAGCTCGAATGCTTGGCAGTTCAACTGAGAAAGGACCTCAGTGTCCAGTACCATATCCTGCCAGATGATCTTCAGAATCTTCCTAACACAACTCAAGTAGAAACAATTCAGTTTCCTGGCATGGTGCTGGTAGATTGTCCAGGTTTCAAAGGCATACAACAATGAGGTAAACACAACAGCTCTGGAGACCTTCAGTTTGGTAGTCAGTCTAATACCTCTTTTCTCCCTTACTTTCCTTCAGAGCCTTCCAAACACTGAGCTAGCTCTGGCAATGAGTATGTCAAACTCATCATCTATGTTCACCTCACCGGAAAGTACACTGCCAAGGTAAGTGAACTTATCCACAATATTCAAAATTTCTTCACTTGCTGTAACAAACAAATGGTTCCACATATGGTATGATGCTGGCTGGTGGAGAACCTGTGTTTTCTTGGTGTTGTGAGGCTACAATTAGCACAAGAAGCAGAAAATCAATCCATACTTTGTCGCGTCTCAGCCTCAGAGGTAGTACTGAGTACATAAGAAAAAACTGAGTATACATATCCAGAAGTAAAGAAAATTTAGGAGTGACAGTAAAAGATAATGGCTTATTCTACATAATTCCAGGAAGCAAAACTAGGATAAATATGTGGGAGTTACAGAGAATCCATTTTTTCTGACTAAATAACTTTAACGTATTAGAACAGACTGCTTCACAAAGTAATAAGACATTGCTACCAGAAATTTTCAAGAAAGGCTATGTTAAAAAGGGGAAAAGGAAAGGGATCTCTGCCTCTGTGGGAAGTTGGATGAGATCTCTAAGATATCTTGCAACTTCAATTCTAATTCTTAGACTATATTATACAGAGATTTCATCTATCCATTCTGCTCATTTTTCTCATTTTCTCAAGGATTATAAAGAACTGGAAAGACACGCTAACAATATAGAAATGTATTTTAAAATAATCTGGGGAACATAAATATACAAACAATAATAGCATCTGATGCCTGTTCTGCCACTTGCTGCAGTCTGATTTCGGGCAAGTCACTAAACCCTCCCTTAGATATCTCAAACCATTGAGGTAGGCGGTTAAATCTTCCTATTGCCAGCTAATCATAACGTTCTAGGCACTCTGTTGGACATGAAGGATACAAATTTCACTTACCAACAACACTGAGTAGAAGCCCGGCTGTGTCTCCCACTGTTTTAGTTGTTCTTCAGCTGGTTTCAACACTGAAGTATCTTGGCTGGTGGCCTGAGTTAAGACGTGAAGAACAATAGTGCTGGCACTATCGAGATCCATGGAAACCTGATAATTATATTTTTAAACTTACTTCAGGGCACATTATACAATAAAAATTAACAATGTCAATAGGAGGTTTTTTGAAAGCTCAAGAATGAGTCACTTTAAAGGACCAAAATATTCAAGAACAATTAAAATATAAATTTATTGATACAATTCTATGAATTTACCTGTTTAAAAAAAAAAAGGATATACTACTACAATTCATAACCAAACAGCAATCACACAGCAGGTAGTAAACTAGTCAGATGAATTTTAAGACATGAATCAAAAGCTGGGTCAGTCCTAGTTCAAGCTAATCCAGTGGCTCATGCCTGGGATCACAAGATGCTCAAGGACAAGAAAATGCAATAAAAACAACTTTTATATTTGTATTCAAATAAAATGCTACTCTCATCCACCTAAATGTGCACCACAGTCATTAACAACAGTTGTCAAGATGCAAAGACTTGAACCAGTTTAGCTGTTTGCTTATATCTCACTTGATATGCCCATCCCCATCAAGGAAAGAGGAATTCCACTAAAATCTCCCAGAGCACTATTCCTCCTGGGCTAGGTCTTTATGTCTCAAGGAGCAAAGAAATCAAACCAATAATTCAAACCCACACCGCTTTCCCCCCTTTCCAACCAAATTCCAAAGATAGCTTCCCTGCCCCCTTCAGGAAAAACCTGATCAGTCTATATATAACATAGGTACTTCTCCTGCCACAGCTGGGGAAAAAATAATTAAAAAATTAAATAAAAAAGATACTAGCTGCTTGAATTCAACAAGAATATTTTAATTTTATGAGGTAAAATGATCTTTGATAATAACCTAAAGGCTATGAGAATGTACAAATTAACTACAAGTAAACAAATATCTAAAAGGAAGACAAAGTTATTTTAATGATTCAGAAAACGTAAATACAATGAAATATTTGAATGATATTTGAAATCTCAGTAGATGACGGAATTCATGTGTTTCAATTCAGGTTGCCTATACAAGGTCATAAATAGTCATTTAAGTCTGCTGGTTTTGCTTAACTATTTTACTTTGTTACAAGGTAGGGTCACATTCTGGAAGGAAGAAGAAAGAATATACAGAAATGAGATTGTTATAAAAACAGAAAGGTATCAAAAACCATAAATAATCCTTCTAAAATCTACTTTGTAAATGACTGTAAAAGTTGTCCAACTCTTAAAAATTAAGGATTTTTCAAAATAATTTGCAAATCTGAATCTCCTTCAAAAAGGAAAAATAGGGACAAGTTGAACAACATCCAACTAAATAAATGTTGTGAAATAAGTTATAATGGCTAGTTGTTCATAGAGGAAAAAATTCTAGTTAACTGATATTACAGCTAATTGTGTTTCAATGAACTTTTGTAATACATTAAATTTACTATACAACTAAAGTAGATTCAAAAATTGCCTTTATTCTACTTCCATCATTAATCACTCATTCAACAAATACTTACTGAACACTTACAATGTGCCACATATAAGAACCTAAGTCTCTTTAGCCAAAAAAAAAAATCTATTCTTAGTCAACAATATATTTAATCTTTTTATAATGGAAAGAATGAACTGAATAGCCACTACAGTGCCACCTACTGGTAATAAGAATGTCATTTTTTAGTATCCTAAAAAAAAAAAAATTCACAGCTTTCCCAAGATAAATAGAACTCTTCCTGAGGCCTGCATGACTACGAAAAAAAAATGAATGAACAAGGTTCAGTACAGGAGTGACAGAGGTTAAGATCAGATGCCAGAAGAAATGTAATTAAGAAAATAAGAATATTCTAAATTAGTGGTTCTCAGAGTGGAGGGTCCCCAATACCCTTTCAGGAGGACAGCAAGGTCAAAACTATTTTTATAATAATACTACAACAGTATTTGCCTATCAAAACATTCCTCCCTTTTCCAACTATATATCTGTGGAAAGGTTAAGTTTTTTTCTCCCATATAATTCAACACAGCCTGAAAGCAAAAACAGATACTTTGCAAAAATATGTAAAACAATGCTATTCTTCTCACTATTTTGCTGTTTTGAAATTTTTTTCACTAAAATGTTATTTGTGTTAACATGTAAACATTTTTATCACTGAATTTAAAGTTAATTTTTAAATTTAATGTCTAATATGATATTGATACTATTACCTATGTAAACAAAAGTTCACAGTTCTTAAGACTCTAAAAGGAAGCCTAAAAAATTCTTACAAGTGTAAGGGGTCCTGAGACCAAAAAAATTGAGAACTGCTGTTCTAGATATTTATCAGGAAAAGGCCAGGTAACAGAAGGGTCCTGAAGATACTTAAAATAGAAACATAAATTTGGAAGCTTCAATATGATAATTTAAGTTAATTACAATTATGATTAATAACATGAGTTGACATTTACAGAGTATTTATGTTACAAAACACTTTGGCATACTTAGTTTGAAATGAATATCAAGACAACCTGTGAAGAAGGATATGTAAGTAATTATCTTCATTTTAAAGATGAGGAAACAAACTCAAGTTCAATGCCTTGCTCAAGGTCAAAGAAGTATTAAAGAGAGAAGAATCCAGGTCTCAGGCCTATATCAGCTACTTCTAATAAAAGAAGACTTAAAGGAGTAGAGGAGTATAATTCCCCTGAGGGAAAGGATGGAGCTATACATGTCAGAATCCCCAAGTAACAATCATTGCCTGTTCATTTTGTAAACATCACTATTAGAGAATGAAAAAGTCACTGAGGAGAAACTTGGATACAGCACTCACCATCCTCACTTTCTGCTCGATCTTGCATATCATGACAATACCTCCTGATGTCATGGTCCTCATCAAGAACTAAGGACAAACAACTACCTCTGTGAAGAGTAGTAGGAGCCACTCGACTGGGAACCCAACTGGAATTGGCCAGCTGGACAAAATGGCTTCTTTCTTCCTTCCTTCCTTCCTTCTTTCCTTTGTCTTCCTTTCCCTTGTATCTACATAGGGTATCATACCCTTACCTGTGGGTGCTCAGTCCAAAGGAATGTAAATTCTGATCGATGAAACCTCAAAAGATATCTTGGGGTTTATGGACTAATTTTTTTCCCTTAAGGACAATGCCTTAAACTCAAATCATTTTGGCTCTCACTGACTAGCCAACAATAAGTCCCAGACCAACCCCCAGTTTGTGCCCAGATTGGCTCAGAGCGAATTTAAATAGCAATTGTTTTTCTTTTGGTCAGAAACCTGAGGGTCTTCCCCTCCCAGACTGATTTTTTTTAAACTAGGTAAAAGAGGCCATTCTCTGCCTTATTTCTTACCTAGCCTTAATCACTGAATGTGTCCTGCCTAAGTCAAAGTAAGAACTCAGAACGACCTTAGCTTAAAAAGGGCAAGGTCTCCCACCGTATCCAGGGCCATCTCCAGTTCCTAGATGGGGCTGAAGGAGAAAGTGAGGCTAGTGACTTTGCACAGCCCTCCCTCACTTAAATTCAATTCACCTGCATGTCATAGCATCACCTTCCTGATGTTATAGTCCTCTTCCAGAATGAAAGACAAATAACAACAAACAATTTCTAGATATAACAGATAGTAAGTAAATTTGCTTGTATAACATATATAGAAGTTAATCAGGAAATCAAGGCGGGGGGAAGAAAGAAAGAAATCTGTTTGCAACGCCTTAAAACTTCACAAGACATCATACACTAGAATGAATACTGGCTTTGGAACAAGAGCCAAGTTCAATGAAATCCTGGCTATGCTACCACCTCATTTACTTTGGGCAGATTACAACCTTTCAGGGCCTTGGTTTACTCATCTGAAAAATGAGGGGATTGAACTAGATGACATATCAGGTCCTACCCAGGTCTAAATATAAGCCCATGAACTATTAGAAAACGTCCTTGCTTTCACAGCTCTTTTATTAAGTTTTCATCTTCCTAAACTTTCCTACCGCTTTAAACACCCCCTTGCAACTAACTGCATGCTCTCTTCAGCATTGGTTTCAAGATATCACACTGGTTCTCCCCCAGCTTGTTTATTCTGTCTACCTAATCTTCCCAATCCTGTACTTAAGGTAAATATCTCCCAAAGTCCGTCCCAAACTCTTTTTTCTTCTCTATATATGCATACTATCTTTTAAATTTTATTCATTTCACATGTTCAACTATAACAATCTAAGACACCTTCTTAAGATGAAACAACATGAACCAGTTCACCTGTCTGCTTATTTCTCACTTAATCTTTATGATCATAATAGCTTACATTAATCTTTCCTGGTAAATGTATTCTCCAAGTGTTTAGATTATAGATATAAATATCCATTTAAACAGATGTCTGTGTGTGTGAAATGTAAGAGGCAGCATGGCATAGTGGACAGAGAACTGGTTCTAAGTTTTGAAGCAGGGGCCAACCAGAACCAGCAGAAGAAGTTCCTCTCAGGAGTTCCCTCTGTCAGTGAAATCAGTGTTAAAGGTAATCAATTAGGGCTCAGCAAACTGTGGCTCTCAAGCCAAATCCATTCAATTGCACAAATGGCCCATGAGCTGTTTTATGTAGTATTAAATAAAGTTTTTAATTGTACTTAAAAATGTAAACTCAATTCCTAGCTCATGGGCCATATTAAAAAAGGCAGGGGCCACCATAATTTGCAGACCCCTGAAGTAAATTATCAAATTTCTTGAATGCAGGAATCATCTTCTAATTTGTTTTTATGTCCACATACTACCCTTGGCATTCAATTCAATTCTTGACTGGCCAAGACAAAGCTTACATGAAAATACCTTGGGAAAAATATAAATTCCATCAAACCTATCAGTTGTAACACAATTTTAAATTGTGCTCCCAAATGAGTTACACATAAAGACACAAAGTGAGTATAAAAATTTATGAATAAGATGTTTATTTCTCTGAAAATCTTTTTTTTGCCAAAAAAATTTTTAAATGCATGAGAGCAATACACACTCCAAAACAAAACAAAATCTTAGACCACCAAACTGTGTATAACAAAGTAATCTGTGTTTGAGGGAACAGATCTGTTTAAAAGAGATTATGATTGCAATGGGAAAACTCTCCAATAGTACAGAATGTATTTTCACCAAGTGAAAATACAATTATGTCCTAAAAATTTTTTATAACATGCAACACTTGATTTTTAAAAAATTTAAAAAGGGGCACATCTTCTTAATTTCCTACTGCAGAGGCTTTTAAACTTTTGGTCTCAGACCCTTATATACTTAGATTTTAATGTAATTTTTTATTATAGCACTCTCATTTTCAGTTCCATATTCTCTCCTTCCCTTACCCATCACAAATATGAAGTAATGCAAAGCAAATTTCTATAACTTTCAAAAAAAACAAAAAGAATGAAAAGAGAAAATATATGCTTTCACCTGCTTAATTTGGAGATAGCTAGAATTTTTCATCATGAGTCCTGGAATTATAGTGGGTCGCTATGTTGATCAGTTACAATGCCCTTCATAGGTGATTATCTTTACAATATTGCTCTTTAGAATACTGCTGTGTAAATGGTTCTCCTAGTTCTGCTCATTCACTTTGCATCAAATCACATAGTCTTCCTTGGTTTTTCTGAAACTATCTCATTCATCATTTCTTACCAACAATAGTTTTCTATCATATTCATACACTACAACTTGTTCAGTCATTTCCTAACTGATGAGCACCCTCAGCTTCCAATTCTTTGCCAACACAAAAAGAGCTGCCATAAATATTTTTGTACATGTGGGTCCTTTACTTCTTTCTTTGATCTCTTTGGGATATAGAACTAGTAGTGGTATTGCTGGTCAAAGGGTATGCACAGTTTAATAGCTTTTGGGGTATAATCCCAAATTGCTTTCCAGAATGGTTGAATTAGTTCACAGTTCCACCATCTATTTACTGTTAGCTATTTTCCCACATTCCCTCCCAGAATCTGTCATTGTTAGCCAATGTTAGCCAATCTGATGCATGTAAGGCAGTACCCCTGAGTTTTTAATTTACATTTAATTTACATTTAATTTACATTTCTCAGCTCATTAGTGATTTAGACTGTTTTTTTTTCATATGACTGACAGCTTTGATTTCTTCTTCTAAAAAATGGACAAGCAGTTATCAAATTGGGAATGGCTTTAATTCTTTTAAATTTGACTCAGAACTCCTTTATATTCTTAAAAATTATTGAGGACCCCAAAAAGCTTTTTAATATAGATTGTAGATGTTGACTATATTAGAAATTAAACTGATAATTTTTAAATTATTTATTTTTAAAATATTTATTCATTTAAAAACAATAATAAATATATTATATATTAATATGAATGTTTCACGAATAACTATATTTTCCAAGACAAAAAAAATTTAGTGAGAAGAGTAACGTTGTTTTCCATAATTCTGCAAACCTCTTTAATGCCTAGCTTAACAGAAGACATCGCATCACCATACATGCTTTTGCATTCAATATGTTTTGATATACTGTTTTGGTTAAAGTATATGAAAAAAAACCAGCCTCACACTGATATGTAGTTGAAAGGGCAAGTATACTTTAATAAGCAAATAACAACTTGTATTATTATAAAAAACAGTTTTGATCTTGTGGACTCAGGGACTAACAGGAGTCCTTGACCACATTCTTAAGATAGCCACCCTACTGGAAGTTTTAAAGAAAACAATCTTTTCTTAAAAAGATGCAGATTAGAGGCCAATTCCAAATACAGATCATTACTGTTCATAAGGGGATTAAACTAAATGGTCTCTGATGTTCCTTACAATTCTATAAATGTTTTAGAAAGAAAGACATGCTTAGGGCTCTCCTACAACTTTCTCAAAGCTACAGTATTGTATCTCCTATCCAGCGAGCTTTAACTATTGACATGGGTTCAAATTTTTCTCTTCCCTTTCTACCGCCCTGCTCCCTGAAATTATCAAAACCCTCTTTTAGGCTAATAAAGATTTGTGTATCTAATCATTATAGGATAACACCTAGAAGTTTATAATTAACAAAGGGAAAAGTTATGAACAGTCTATGATCTGTGAAAGGAAAAAAAGGCTAAAAATTGGAAGCCAGTTCCCTTTAGCTTATTTCTATACTATTTTAATAGTGTTGGCACATTTCTTTAATTCTTATGCTTCATATCTTAGTACAGAAAAGAAACTTCAATTAACTGTATAAATTCTTTGGTAGTGCTGGAATTTGGACAGATTCCACGTTTCCTGAAATAAGCGACACATTGTATGTGGCTTAGTATTCAGAACTTTTTACAATAATAAGTATTTCTTAGAACAAGTTTTGACCTGAATAAGATTTCTACTGCTTACTCACCATTAGCAACAGAACTCCTGCTTATACGAAAGTCTAGGAGATATGGATCTCAGAAGCTTATGACGAAGGATAGCTAAAACACAGACTAGAAATATTTAACAAAAAAGTTTATTGACATTTAACAAAAAGCTATTTAAAGACAGAATAAAACTAAAATGCTGTAAACTAGCACCCCCTAGGGCAGTTTTTTTTCATTGTCACTATACTAACAAATAAAGTACAATTAAATTTAAAGACTAAATTACAAAATGAGAGCACCAGCTCTGAAGTCAGAGGATCTAGGTTCAAATTCTACTTCCAATGTTAATACCTGTGAGTACCAAGGCAGGTCAGTGTCCTTATTTGTCAGACGAGGGGGCAGCCCTAGACAGATGACCTCTCAGGACCATTCAGAGTGGAGATCTATGGGTGCTAAGCTTTTTGAACTGTTTGAATAGAACAGTATTTCTAATACATGGAAACCTTCCTGTTATGCCAGTGAACAAAGATGAGAATAAATGCCTCTTTTTAAATACTTTCCATAGAAAGATGGGGGAGGGGTCTGGTGAATGGTGCAAATACAGTAAATATATGCTCAAAAGCTCTAGTAGATCCCTCCTGCTTCTAGGATAGAGGTTCTTAACCTGGGATCTATGAATTAAAAAAAAATTCATAAATGCTTCAATATAACTGGTTTCTGTTTTGACCCCATTTATTTTATTTTATACATTTAAAAATATTATTCTGAGAAACGATCCATAGACTTCACCAGACTGTCAGAGGAGGACATGATATAAAAAGGTTAAGAATCCCTGATGTAAGATGGATAAAGCTCTCCTGTTTGGCTTTTAAAGACCTTCACAACCTGGCTCCAATTTATCTTTCTAGCTTTCACATTACTCATGAACTCCACATTCTGGCCAAACTTGATTACTTGATGTTCCCCATACACAATAGTCTATCCCCAGACTCTATGCCTTTACCCAGGCTGTCCTTCTTACCGGGAATGTACTTTTCCCTTAGTTCTTGAAAAGGACCATGACATCCTCTAGTCTAGAGATACAAAGAAAGGCAAAAGATAATCCCTGCTCCCAAGGAGTTCATGGTCTAACTAGAGAGAAAATATGCAAACAACTATGTACAAACAAGTCATCTAAGGTAAGGGGAAAGGGGAAAAAGCATTTATATAACCCCTACTATGTGCCAGGCTTTGTGCTTTTTACAAAGACTACCTCACTGGATCCTCACAACAAAACTCTGAGGTGGGTGGTTCTACTAGTCCCATTTTACAACTGAAGAACTAAAGCAAAAGGAAATTAACTGACATGCTCAGGGTCCCAAAGCTAGGGCTTTCCTATGCTAAGTCCAGCTTTTATCCACTTTATACCACTAAGCTACCAGCTGCCTTTATTTAGAGCACAAAGTGGAAATAATCAAAAGAAAGAAGGAACTAGAATGAATGGCAATTGGCAAACATTTCCTGTAGAATGTGGGATTTTAGCCGGGACCTCAAGAAAGCCAGGGAAGCCAGGAGGCAGAGAAAAGGAGAGCATTCCAGGCAGAGAAGACAGCAAAAGAAAATGTCCAAAAGCTAGGAAATATGAATGAAGAGTGGCAAAGAGGTCAGTGTCATTGGACCTGAAGATTATACAGGAGGAGGTCTAAGGTGAAAGGAGACAGCTCCTATGATCCAGCAGCTTACTGAGTAGAGGTTCACAGTCAGAACTGTACTTTGTGATAAAGAATGATGATAAACTTAAGTTTTCAATCTTGAAATCTTATGTGCTCTCTACCACATTAATCCTGATCCTTCCCCCTACACCACGGCTAAACCTGAACACCTGAAACACTAAATGAGCCTAAGCTGCTCCCCAACACAAACACCTATCTTTTTAACATCTATATTCAATATGTTGGGAACCTTTGGCACTCTCTAAGGAATCAAAAGTTGCAGGGGACCCAAAGGACAATGGAAAGGCATGTGGAAGGTATTAAAAATATCACACAAAAAAAGTCTTATCAGAAAAGGAAATAGGTCAATCACACAGTAAGAGCAAGGTATAACTGAAAATGCTGTACAGGTAGCAATGAAATGCAAAAAGACAGGGAAGACAGCCTCCAGGGACCTGGAGAGACCTTCTGTAAAGGAATTACTGGAGGAATATGGGCAAGAAAAGGGCAGGATAAGAAGTCATAGATGGGTTGAAATCTGTTCCAACATGAGTAATACTCAAATTGAAGAGATTATGAATGGATCCTTTAAAATACTAAAGCAAAACTCACATTTACATGTGTTTTCCCAACAACAGCCCTTGGAGATAGGCAATTCATATTTGTAGATGAGGAAGCAGTGATTTCAAAAGGGTTAAGTGACTTCCCAAGGTAAAAGAGGCTAGTCAGTATTAGACACAGGATCAGAACCAGTCTTCTGATACCAAAACAAGCACTCTTTGCACTACCCCTATGTTTATTGTTTAAAAAAATTGCTTCTTCTCACTATTTGACAAAAACTGCTGGGAAAACTGGAAAATAGTATGGAAGAAACTGGGTATAGATCAATCTCTTACATCATATACCAAAATCAAGTCTAAATAGATGCACAATCTAGGTATTAAAGGTTGATACTGTAAGCAATCTCGGAAAGCAAGTAATAGTTTACCTGTCAGATTTATGGAGAAGGGAAGATTTTATAACCAAACAAGAGTTAGAGAGCGTTACAAAATGCAAAATGGATAATTTTTATTACATTAAATTGAAAAGTTTTTGTACAAATAAAGTCAATGTAACCAAGATTAGGAGGGAAGAGGAAAATTGGGAAAGATTTTTACAACCAGTGTTTCTGATAAAGGTCTCATTTCTAAAATATACAGAGAACTGAGTCAAATCTCTAAGAATACAAGTCATTTCCCAATTGATAAATGGTCAAAGGATATGAACAGACAGTTTTCAGAGGAAGAAATTAAAGATATCTATAAGTATATGAAAAAAATGCTCTAAATCACTATTGATTAGAGAAATGCAAATCAAAACAACTCTGAGGTACCACATCTCACCAGTCAGACTGACTAAGATGACAAAACAGGAAAATGATAAATGCTGGAGAGGATGTGGAAAAACTGGAACATTAATGCATTGTTAGTGGAGGTGTGAACTGATCTAACCACTCTGGAGAGCTATTTGAAACTATGCCCAAAGAGCTATAAAAAAGTGAATACCCTTTGACCCAACAATACCACTTCTAGGGCTATATCCCAAAGAGAACATAGAAGTGGGAAAAGGACATGTATGTACAAAAATATTTATAGCAGCTCTGTTTGTGGTAGCAAAGAATTGGAAATCAAGGTGATGTCCATCAATTGGAGAATGATTAAACAAGTTGTAGTATATGAATGTAATGGAATACTATTGTGCTATAAAAAATGAGGAGCAGACAGACTTCATAATAACCTGGAGAGATTTCTATAAAATGATGCTGAGTGAGCAGAGCCAGGAGAACTTTATACACAATTACAGACATATCGTATGTGTGATGACTAACTTTGATAGACTGGGCTCTTCTCAGCAACACAAAGTTAGAAGATAACTACAAAGGACTCATGATGGAAAGGGATATCCAAACCCAGAGAAAGAATTACAGAGTCTGCAGACTGAAGCAAACTATTTGCTCTCTTGCGTTTGTGTTTTGTTTTGTTTTGTTTTGTTTTGTTTTGTTTTGTTTTGTTTTGTCCCTTCTTTCTCACTGTTCACCCCATGGGTTATAATCCTTCTTTACAACACGATTAATGTTCAACATGAAGGTATTTGTAGAGCCTATATTTGATTACATATCCCCATGGCAGGGAAGGGGGAGGAGAGGGAAGGGGAGAAAATTTGAACTCAAGAGATTGTGGAACTGAATGTTATAAACTAAAAGTAAATAAATAAATTTAATTTTTTTAAACTGCTTTTTTAATATGATCAAGAGGAAATTGGTGTGGATGAAGAAGCCAGAGGGACTTGGATCCACTGTGTTCACTCTGCCTTAAAAGGAATAGAGGTAGTGAAGATGGATGGTTTCCAAGTCCATAAAGTCAAAAGCAAAGCCAACAGAAATGAAGGTTGGCGGGCCTGGGCCTATCCCCAAAGAGAAGGCTCTGGAAGAAAATTCACCAATGGGTGAAGGGAGATTATATGGCTGAGGCATATGGAAATTAACTGATTTGAGCTCAAGAAATTGTAGATCTGGAAGAGATAACTTACTTAACATAGAAGTGAGCTCTGGGACAAAACTGACCAAGGCAATACATACAGCAAATAGGCCTCATCCCTCCATGACCACTCAGGCTCCAGGACTCCACAACCCCAGAGACAAAGAGACCAGATAATGGTGATGTTTTGTCACCATCTCTTTTCCACCTCCAGATAGGATAATAAAAACAGCATTCAGAATCCCAGTCATAATCATTAAATGAACATGCAGGCCATTTAGGTGGCACTGCCAAAGCTCCTTTCCCAGGTTACCACTACCTAATCCCAAAATCCATTCATCTTAGTCTTGCCCTCCCGGGTCCTATCTCACTGTATCCTCGGCTTTGCTTTCTGTAAGCCCCAATCTACTGTTAACAAATCTCCAGATCAGACCACTGCCCTCCCCACAAATAACTCTGTATGCATTTTATATTTAATTTTCTTTATACAAGTAGTTTCTTCTCATGTGCTCCAGATCCATATTGCCAACTGCCTATGAGAAATTTTGAACAAAAATCAACATGTCCAAAACAAAACATAATCTTTCCCCAAAAAATGTACACCCGCTTCCAAACATCCCATTACTGTGAATACCTTCTAGTCATCCCGATTCGCAACTCTGATGGAGACTGCAACTACTCACTCTAACTCATCTCACAATATCAAATCAGTTGCCAAATCACTGTCATTTCTTTTTCTAAAACATTTCATACAGTCTCCAAAGCTACCATCTTAGCTCACCGAATTCATCATCTCTCATGCAGACTACTGAAAGAACCTTCTATTTCAACTGCCTACCTCAAATTTCTCCCCACTCCTCCAATCCATCTTCCACAAGGCTTCCAAAGTGATGTTCCTAAAGTATGAGCCTGACAGCATAACCCTGCTACTCGATAAACTCCAATGGATCCCTATTTTACCTCTAGGTTGAAAAATAAACTCTCCCTTTGGCATTTAAATCTCTCAAAAACTTGGCTCTTCACTCCTTCCAATCTCCTTACACATTATTCCCCTCCACAAAGCCTACAGCCCAGTCATACTCGCATACTTACTGTGCTTCAGACAACCTCTGGGAAACCCCTTGAACTCTGACTGAATCTTCCCACTTGATGAGGCATTTGCTGGGGCCATAAGCCTTTCATTATTAGCTAGGCCCAAATCTCTTAGCCTTACTAGCCTAGTCCTCCATGGTCCAACTACTTCCCACCCTTGATCCTATCAAAGTATCTATACCCAAATCTGCTACCCTTAAACTAGCTTAGCTCTCCATAGTCTGTCATCTCCAGGTAACCTTCAGTTACTTCCTACCCTTAATCCTCAAGATCCTCCTTAGACTCCTCCTCTAGACCACCCCTAAATCCTCCCACAACCTTTCTGTATATAAGACCCATCTTGACTCCATGAAGGTGCAGGAGAATTCAATCTAGCATAGACTCATTCTGTGTCAGATTATTCTGACCTGCTTGTCAATACAAGCTTCACTTATACTTAGGCTCCTTAAGAGTCTACCCATTAAAGCAAATCTTTAATAAACTTTGCTATACTTTGGCTGAGAGAAGACTTGTCAAATTCATTCGGCAGGACCCAGTTGTGTTGATATTTTGGGGTCTTGAGCACCCCTAATCTAAACCCTAAGCCTCAACAGTGATACCTTCCACTGATGGTACTACACTGATTTACATCAAGCCTATGAACAATGTAGATCCTCCTGAATGTAACTATAATCATTGAAAAATCCAACATAAGGTTCACACTTGAAAAACTAAAAAGCTAAATAAATACCTGTTATACAAATAACTGTATGAGGAGCAATGACAAAGCACAGAGCTAATGTCTTGGACAAACACAGCACATGGACAATGAGCTGGGCCCAAAAATGAACAATAAGAGGAAGAATGAACTGAATTGTTTTTGGGAAAATGCTCAGTGCTTTCATGATAATAAACTTCTCCCAAATGCCTACCTTTGAATACCACTACTCTTCTGGTGAGGCTGTAAAAGATAAGTATTATGGAATGCCACACTCTCCAAAAAATTAAAGTTGAGGCTCAACCAAGAACAGTGCAGAGGTGAATAGCGGGCATGGGATGACTACAAGAGGTTACCAACCAAGACTACACAGGATAAACAGAGTATAGAATATTATAAGAAAAGCATGATTAGAAAAGATGAGCTTGTTATGTGACAAGAAGAAGGGATAATTAAGGATATATCACCCAGATGTTCAAGTGCTATTCATACACAGAACTCATTCCACTCTCCATCTGCAGCTCTGCTTGGTTTCAACTCCAAGGAACAAAGATGCCCCTCCCAGGATAAGTTGATTACTTCTGATCTTATCACTATACTAGTAACCCAGTCTTGGATATTGAGACACCTTCTCACTTCCCTAAAGCTAGAGGAAAAAACCCTAACATGCTATAGAAATCCATATGAAAAATTTATAAAAGAACACAGACCACTGTCACAAAAAATGAGAGGGCATGAATGGGTTGCAATCTGCATTGCTGAGGAGAGTACCCATAATGAAGAGATCATCACAGATCTATTAAGGTATCGAAGGATTTTTTAAAAGCTTACAGTTTGTTATAACTTGATCTCTATAACGTAGATAGAACTATCCAACAAACTCTTATTAAGTACCTACTATGAATGCTGTGATAGGTGCTGGGGATAAAAAGACAAAATGAAAAAAATAGTTCCTTCAACTCAAGGAACTTGCCGTCTACTAGAAATGGAAACAGATAAGCACAAACAAGATAATCTGAGAAGCAGGTATGATAAAAAATCATAGAGATGCTCTAATCCAACTCCCTCACTTTATTTATAGATGTGTGCACATATATGTATGTGTGTATATGTGTGTGTGTATGTGAATGTACGCGCATGTACGCACACACACACATATGTCAAAAAGATAGGCCAAAGAGATTAAGGCCCAAGGTATGACCTTCTAACTCCTGATTCACCACACTCCCCACTGCCCTGTGCTCTCTTCTAGAAATGTCACAGGACAAGCTGAGGGGACTAAAGAAGAACTATGTAACTATATTCTCATTTCAGCTTGGCCACTTAATTCACTGGGCTGTGGGCCTTTTTCTTCAGCTGTAAAATGGAGACAATACTTACACTACCTTTCTCCAAGGGCTGCCCAAGAGAAGTGCTTTATAAACCAAACCACAAGGCTGCTATAAAATGTGAATTATCATTAGGTAAGTGAAGAAGATGGACCACATGATCCCTAAAGGTACCTTCCAGCTAACATCTGGTGTTCTATGCTTCTGCACAACAAACTTGTTCCTTTCAGCATCTCCTAGGACATCCCAGTCAGAGAGTGAAACACACACACACACACACACACACACACACACACACACACACACACACACACACACACACACACACACTCTTACTTCCTTCCTCTTGGTTTGAAAGAAACATTAACAGAGATCAGAAAATGCTTGGTAAATGGCAAAGAGCTGAACCTTGAAGGAAGCTAGATGTTCTAAAAGACAGAACTGAGAGAGTGCATTTATTGGAATGCTAGTGAGTGGGGTACTCTCTCTGCACCCTCTGTGAAGGCTCCTCAGAATGAGAACGGAGAGAAACTATCTGGAAACCAGAGACAGAAAGTACACAACCTAGGACCCTTCCCCTCTTCCCTTGTTATCATCAGCATTAGGCCCCTTTCAGGAGTAACAGACCTCCATCCTTATATACCACACCCTTAAAAGCTTTAGGCCCTTTTTCATGAGTTTTTGACCTCCCCCCTTGCTCATGACCTTTTCCCCTCCCTTGCTGTGGTGTTTACCAAATAAGGCCATGGATGAAACCTTGGCTTCCTGTCCCATCTCTCTGCCAATAGGAGATAGTGGTGGGCTTCTTTGTTATCCACCACTGGGTGAGATTTCCCGCCAAGACTGAGAGCCCGCCTCCTAGCCAATGGGAGAAGGGACAGCCAGGGGGAGGGGGCTTGACTGTTACGGTATAAATTCTTGTTTTTGCCATGGAAAGGACCACCCTCTTCTAGTGGGTGAAGAGAATAAAACTTCTTGTTCCTTCCTCAAGATGCCTCTAACTTTTGATTTTTCTTAGGTAGGGGATTTTTGGGGTCCCTGTACCCCTCACACTAGGATCCGAGAAGAGCAAACAGACCAGATGGGCTGAATCACAGTGGGTAATGGGGAGAAATGTCTGCAATGAGCTTTTAAAGGCTGGCTAGAGCCAGAATGAGTATCACTTTAAATGACAAGTTTATATCTTATCCCAGGGGCAATAGGAAATCCCTCAAAGTTCTTAAGCAGGAGAATAATAGAGTCATTCTCTTGCATTAGTCAATTATTATCAGTGATGGTGTCTTTAGCAAATCATTAAAATTTTCCCCTCCAATTTTTGTATCAGATGTCAAGGAAGCCAAATAAAAAATAATGGAAGTAGTCAAGACTTCCCATTTAACTACTTATGTTATTTATTATTCAGTCCTGTCTGACTCTTCACGACCTCATTTGAAGTTTCCTTGCCAAAGATACTGGAGAGGTTAGCAATTTCTTTCTCCAGCTCATATTACAAATGAGGAAACCAAGGCAAACATTGAGTTGTCCATGGTCACACAGCTACTAAGTGTCTGAGGCTGGATTTGAGCTCAGGAAGATGAGTCTTTGCTGCTGAGGTCAGGGGTGCTCCAGACCCCAAAATACCAACACGCCGAGTCCTGCCAAATGAATTCGATCAAGCCTTCTCTCAGCCAAAGAAAAACAAAGTAAATTAGACATTCGACATAATGGGTAGACTCTTAAGGAGCCTCAGTATCTTGTGAGGGCTTGTACTGGAGAAGCCGGCCAGAATAATCTAATACAGAGTGAGTCTGCGCTAGATAATTCTCCGGCTTTCCTTTTCTCATGGAGGCAAGATGGGGTCTTATATACAGAAAGGTTGTGGGAGGAATCTAGGGGTGATCTAGGAATTTGGGGAAGGTCTTCAGGAGAAGTCAAATGAGGTCAGACTCCAGCAATGAGACTGAGCTATAATGAAAGGCTTATGGCCTCAGGCAAATATGAAATGGGAAGATTCAATTAAAGTTCAATGGGGTTCCCAGAGCCTGTACCTCGTTGTTTGCCATCTAGCTTTCCTTAACTACTATATCAAGGCCATATGTTTCCAGATAACTGCTCCGAATAAAATTCCTCACCTACTAGGAAATTATTTTCCCAAAATAGCCCATAGAATTCCAAATCATGTCATCAATGTATAGGAAAAGGGGGAATTGATCACAATTCAGGGAAAACCTTCCTAAATTTCACAGCTGCTTCATTTAACTGAACTATGGGTAGATAATCCCACCTCTTCCTACAGGCTTTTTCTATTTCTGGCTAACAATAACACAATATTTACTACCAATTCATCATTTCTCCATTCACCCTTGTATCTAAAAACTGAGAATTCAGAAGAATTGTGTAGTGTTGAGCTCCTTAATTGGAATGGAAAGCTAAAACACATAAAGCACTAACAAGCTTTTCCACCCTTCCTCTCTTTATTCCTTCTTGCTCCTGCTTAAAGCCCCCTCCCATTGTGCCCGGTTAATAAAGTTTTAAAAGAAAAAGTCTAGAGTACATTTACTTGTAAATTACAGGTTCTTCTGATACAAAACACAATCCCTGTGATACAGAAATAATTACAGACCCTAGATTCTGAGACCCTTTACATCAAAGAACTCACAACACTACCAAGAACCTGTCAATAACTAAGCAAGGTTCTCTAACTTATTTACGTTAGCAACCTGCTGCAGACAATAAGAGGTCTGTTCCGGTTGTGCATCTATTGACCTCTGGATCCTGTAAATGGAGATGATCACAATAGTGGCATCCTTTCTATTTAGGGACAAGTCATTCTAAAATTTCATATGCAAGGCAGGGCAAGAGAATCTATACCCGGAAACCTGCAAGTCTACCATTCTAACTAGTACCACAAGATAAGGAGTCCAAGAAACTTTTATTTCTCAAAAATCATAGTAAAAAAAGCACGACATTAATTCATTTGGGGATGAAAAATACTATCTCACTAATGCACCATCCCGAAAGCGAGAGTGAATTCCAAGAGACTCCAGAGCTAGGTGGTTTGTTGTTGGGTTTTTTGGCTGGTTTGTTTTTTTGTTGTTGTTTTGGGTTTGTTTTTTGTTTTTGCTGAATCACAAAGTCCCCCAAGAGCTAACGGTCCACGGAACTCTAGGCCGTAGCACCAACAGAGCCCAAACCTCCTCGTGAAATCCTCACTCCAGTCTTTAAATCGCTCCACTTCGTTACTCAGGGAAAGCGGCGCTGAGTGCGTGGGGTCCCTACTGGCTCCACCTGCGCCCCAGACGTTCCATCATCGCGTCAGGGACCAACACCCCCCTCTCCAAACTTGCACCAACTATCTCCGAAGGGCCCCGGGCATCCTGGATGGGTTTCTGCCCCGGCCGGAGACCCACCACCAGCAGAGGCCCCGCTGCCCTGGTGCCTCCTGGGCTTCCCTTCTCAGGAACTTCCCCTCACCCCCGGCCCAGCCCGGCCCCGCTGCCCTCGCACGCCCCGCTCCCCGCGGCGCACCCGGCCGGGGCTGAGACAGGCCTGCAAAATGTCCACTAGCTGCTCACCGTTAGGCTCGGCTCAGTCCCTCCCTGCCTGGCCCGGCTCGCCCGCTCACTCCACGCCGCGCCGCGAGATGTCAGTTGGCCCCGTGCAGTGCACACCTTACACGCGCCGAAGTCCCCACCGCCTTCTCCCGAGGCCGAAAGCCGCTTCTAGGAGCGCGCCATATTCTGTGACGTCACTCTCAGGGCCCCGCCTGCTCCCTGCCCCACCACACACACCCCGGCGCATACATTTTGCATCAGAGAATCCTGGCGTGCGAGGGGCGGAGAAGGCCGGGAAAGGAAGAGAAACTCAGCTTATCGTGAGCCTGCGCAGCACATAAGTGTAGGGAAACCGGCTCACTTTTTTCCTCGTCTAGAAATCCTGGACCGGAAAGTGGAGAGATTGGTGAGGTGAAAAGGAAGAATGGAAAGAGAATCTACGCTGGAACGTGTCGCCCATGGCAACCAGTAGCAAAGTAGTGGTCCAGATAGCGCTCGAAAGGGAAGGCTGCCATCTCCTGGTCGAAAGAGGATTGCAGGCGAAACTTCCCCTTTGCTAGAAGTGCAGAAACATTTTCTCCTTTTGGTCTCCAGCAGTGGAGGAGAAACTTTGGGAGCGGTACACTTGCAGAGCGGCAGTGACAAAATAGTTGAGGGACCCAGGGATACTGCTGACCTGAACAGCAGCCAGAAGGGTCAAGCCTAGGCTGTTAGGGGCAGCGTGGAGGAGGGCAAGGCACAGAGCTCTGGAAGGAAGAGAACCCTTATTTGAATCCTTGGCTCTGCCGCTTCTTAACTACGTATGTGACTTTGAACGAGTCTTTCAGTTCCTCGCTCTGGGGTTCAGTAGCTATGTCTAGCTATACAAAGAGGTTTTTGGACTAAGTGAACTTCTAAGGTCCATTCTAGCATTAATCATGCGCCTTTGTATATTTACGTATGAACATGCATATATAATATAATATGATATCATATCATATAATATATTGCAACGAATATAATGCAAGCGTCTTCAGAGCTGGAACTGTTCTGTTTTTATGTCTATCTCCAGCACCTACCATAGGTGCCTATACATAGTAGGTTGTTAATAAATACTTTTGATTAACTGAGTAATTGATATGCCAAGAATTTTACTGCAGAACGGTTGTGGGGTGTGTGTGTGTGTGTGTGTGTGTGTGTGTGTGTGTGTGTGTGTGTGTGTGTGTGTTCCTTTTAATGTGGAAAGGATTTAAAGCAAGAGAAGACTTCGTGAGATCATTTGGTCCAACCCCTCATTTTACAGGTAAGGAGTTAGGCACAAAAGTAAGGTGACTTGGGCAGCCCATGCTCTGCAGCTACTATCCCATTCACACTGACAAATTGAATGGAACTCCTTGTCCCCTCAAAATCTAAAGGGAGTGGTTTGGTTTTTAATGCTATAGTTCACAAGTCCTTGCTAGTGTGCTTCCTGCCGTGATTATCATTTGATATCCACTGGTCATCCGGACTTAATTAGCTTTTGGAAAGAATATCTTAATACAGTGATGTAGTTGGTGCAAACATTTCTCCACACACTCTCCCACCAGTATATAGAAAGTACAGGGGAAAGTGGGCAAAAAAATGTATTTCACATCTCCTGGCATTCCTTTTGCTGGAATCCTCAAGATGTTATACTTAGATAAATAGCTCTTCTGATAGACTCTTCATAGATCATTTCATCTTCCTTCAAACTGTGCTTGGTTTCCAATGCAAACGTTGCAGTGAGCCATAGGTGTCCTGGGGATGATGCTAGGATACCTGATGAAAAATCCCAATCTTACAGTCCTCGAATTTCATGAATTTCTTCTCTGGCTAAAGGGAGGAGTTGTAGAGGAAACTGAGGCTGAGACGTGAAATTTTTTTTCTACAAAAAATTCATTTTTACATTCAATGCTCATTAAGTATGCGACAATAATCTGTCACTACAATTGACACATATATAATCCCCCAGCAATGTTCTTTCCCCCCATCATAATAGGCAGATATAGGGACACTTCTCCATAGCTAAAAACTGCTTTTACCTTTGTACATAGATCCCAGAAAATATGGTTACCTAACCAAACTACCAAAATTAATAGCTAGTTATAATATAAATGACTTATTTTTCTACCAGTTAATGACAAGTTCTGTATTAAATGAGAAACATCCTTAAAGTTCAATTGCATATATTGCTTTAAAAAAACCTACAAACCACAATGTTTATGTGTAATCTCTTTGGACATGATTTTCTTCTCTTCTACCAAGAGCATACCAGTTATACCTTCAAAGAAAGTCTACTGAAGAACTCAGTTTTGCCAACCAGTCCATTTGATAATGCACAAAATAGAAAAACTGGAGCACAAGCAGATGATAAGTTCTTATGAGAAAACAGCATTTCTTATAAAGAGATTCTATATAACAATTGTTTCTACAGAATATTTGGGATGACTCTTTTTTTTTTTTTAATTCTGGTTATAAAGAGCTTGAGACGTGAAATTCTTATCCTCCCCACAAATGATTGCTTCTTGGAGGTTTAGCTGGAATGCTCTCTCATCACTTCAAGGCACTCAGAACCCAGAGGTCATGACAAAGTCAGCCAATTTCAACAGTCTTCCTGTTTCACCTAGGGAGGTGGAATATCCAGGCCTTATTCACACCTAGAGCCCGATTGCATATTTTCTTAAATGATAATTATATCGCAGAATCTTTTCCCCTGCCTTAAGTTGAATGGGGAAACTTGACTGATGTAATCAATTAACCCTTACTCTATTATAGATGGAATGGAAAAACATTTATTAAATATCTAATATGTGCTAAGCACTGTACTGAGGGCTGAGAATACAAATAGAAAAGCAAGTCTATTTCTGCTCTCAAAAAGTCACATTCTAGGAAAGGGAAGCAATACATATCGGAACTTTCAGCTTTGTAATAGATGGAAAGTCTTCATAGTCTTCCTCTTAGACTTGGGAAAAGACTATCCAGGTGGTATGTGGATGGGCAGGTTCTGAGGGAAAGAATAATTGAATGAAAAAAGTATTTATTAAGCATTTATTATGTGCTAAGCACTGCAACAGGGATACAAATAAAAAAGAAAAACAGTCTCTGCTTTCAAGAAACTCATATTCTAATAAGAGAAGACAACATACATAGAAGGTTCCAGCTGCAAATCGTATGGAGAGACTTAGTGCTTATGATACAGCAGGGGCAGCTACATAAAGCAATGGATAGAGTGCCAGGCCTGGAGTAAGAAAGACTTATCTTTCTGAATTCAAATCTGCCCTCAGACACTTATTAGCTATGTGACCCTGAGCAAGTCTCTTAACCCTATTTACTTCAGTTTCCTCTTCTGGAAAAAGAGATGGAAAAGGAAATGGCAAACGAGTCCCAAATGGGATCACAAAGAGTGAGACTCAACACAAAAATGACTTACCCAGGATACAGCAGCCAAGCAGATGATAATGCATTTTTAGTGTTATTTCCATTGATAATACCATGTCCACTTCTAATGTTGAGCCATTTGATAGTTCAAGGACTTAATGATGAGAACTTCCTTTTCTAGGTCTTCAGTAGTTGTGGTTGCTGAGGAGGTAGGAGCTGTAGTACCTTCAGGGTCATTGATCCAGTTGCATCTCAATAAGTTTTGCTCCCCCAGAAAATGGCTATGGGAGCTGGGGTAGAAGCAGGACCTCTGGTTCATGGATTACTGGAACTCTGAGTGTTGGACTGTTTCTACCTCCGTCTAACAGGAGGTGATGATCAACTTGGTAGTGGTGATTTGACCCACTAACTTCATGCTGTTCCCTTCCTCTCAAGATTTCCTGCTGCTCCAGTAAGGCTGGCTTGCCTATCTTGATGGTGGTAGTTGGTCTGCATCTGCTGTTGAGGATAGTGAGTCCCATAAGGGTTGCCCCCCTTGATGAGATGAAAAGCATTAGTGTTCCCAGGATTCTTGGATCTAGGGTCCTGGGCTAACTCCACCTGGAACTAAAGGGAGGTAGTAACTGAGGTGGTGTCAGTGGTTTGGCCAGCCTGGTAAATGCTACCTCTTGTATCTCAAAAGGCCTTGATGCTCCAGGACACAAAGGAAGGAGTTGGAAAGGACCTTAGAAGTCAACTAATTCAATCTTATTTTATTTTCTTCTAATGTTCTATTAAAAGATTAACATTGCACATTAATATACTCAACTAAGTTTATTTAGTAACTATTAGCATTTAAATTAGCTAATTTAAAAGCATAACATTTAAATATTTTCCAGTTACTCTCTAAATCCTCTTCAAGATTCTTTGCCTATTCATATTCATCCTCTTTTCCTTTTATATATTGAGTATGAAGTGATATCTTCTATTTTTCTGGTTCTATCCTTTTCATTTTGTACTATTTTATACAGATTTTTCCAAATTTGTTTTTATGTCTCTTAATTGCATTATAATATTCCATTATATTCATGTACCACTGTTGGGAGTCAGCACAGTATAGTGGAAAGATCACCAAACTTGTGATTGCATAAATGAATGCCCCTGTGAGCACTTATTACCTATGATCATAGAAATTCCAAGAATGGAATTATTTGATCAGAAAATATGGTTACCCATGACTAATGTGGAAATATGTTTAATATGATTGCTATATCAGATTGCTTGCCATCGAAGATGGCGGCGTAGAAGCAGCAACATAGCGCAGCTCTCACATAGCCACCCCAAAATACCCATAAAATAGGACTCTAAACCAATCCTGGAACTCCAAAACGCACACAAAGATACTTCCCACTAAAGTCAGCTCGGC
>CM053580.1:316982867-317074348 GCA_028627135.1 Pseudochirops cupreus | reverse complement strand
AAAAAATAGATTAACTCAAATGACAAAAGATGCCCAAAAAGCCAATGAGGAGAAGAATGCCTTAAAAAGTCGCCTTTGCCAGATGGAGAAAGAATCTCAAAAGCACTCTGAAGAGAATAATTCTGTCAAAATTAGAGTGGAGCAAATGGAAGCAAATGACTTCATGAGAAATCAAGATACTATCAAACAGATCCAAACAGATTGCTTGCCATCTTGGAGAGGGGGGAAGAGAGGGAGGAAGAGAGAAAAAAATTGGAACTTACCACCTTATAAAAGTGAATGTTGAAAACTATCTTTACATGTAATTGGAAAAAATAAAATACTATTAAGTGGGGGGGGAGAATAAAGTATTACTTTTGTAATTTTCTGCTTTATTGCTCTACAGAAAAATTTCTTTACAGAATTTTTACAGAGAAAAAGTTCATGGTTCTCCACAATCTCACCAGAATTGTTTCCTTGCTTTTACTTTTATTTTTTGTCCATTTGATATGTGTGAGTTAGTACCTCAGAGAGATCTTGATTTGCAATTTTTTTATTTTAGTTGTTCAGTCACTTCAGTTGGGTTAGACCTTTCACAACCCTATTTGAGGTTTTCTTAGCAAAGATACCAGATGGTTTGCCATTTCCTTTTCCAGCTCATTTTACAGATAAGGAAACTAAGGCAAAAAGTGCTAAGTGATTTGCCCTGGGTCACACAGCTAATAAGTGTCTTAAGGTTAGATTGTGTTCTTGACTGCAAGCTCTAGCCACTACACAACCTAGTTGGCCTTGATATCAGTAAGATTGGGTATTTCTCAAGGGATCATTATAATTAATGTTTCTTTTTCTGAAAAACTATACGTATCTTACATCATTTATGTATAGATAAATATCTATTGGAGACTCAGAATTACTAGCATGACCTTTTAACAGTTCCTTATATTTTTAAAATATAGGGTTTTATAAATCTTTCATATTGACCGCAGTATTTTTCCTAATCTATAATTTTTATTTATCTTCTAATTATATTGGTTTTTGTTGTACAGAATTTTTTTTTCATTTAGTCAAGGACATCTCTCTTCTTCCTAATAATATTCAGACTATTAAGCAGGAGCAACTCAGTTTAATTTTAGACTTCCTCTGAAAAGTCAACAAGATAAAAAGGATAGGAATGTTTTACAGAGTAAGAAAGTTTTTGAATGTGGAAAGATTACCATGTTTTACAGTGATGGGAGGGAACACATAAATTATAACTAGAAAGCCTTTCTCTGATTTTCACTTTTTCTGTCTCATCACCAATCTGCCCCTGCAATTCCTATACATAGGTTTATGGTCACTTTTATCATAACAAAACAACAATACTAGTAATATTTGTTTTATATCACATTATATCTATTATTATCTCATTCTCATCTTCCTTAATGGAGCTCAAGTAGACATGTCCCAGGAACAAATAGCTATCTTGATATTTTCCTCTTATATTTAATGTTCTACAGACTATTGAACATTTACACCCACCTACTGGTGGGTATACCTGCCTCAAGTCTCTTCCCATTCCAACCCAATCCATCTTCCATTCAACCACTATAGTGATTTTCCTAATCTATATGTCATATCTTTGTACTAGACTCTAAATTTCATGAGCCAAAAACAGTCTTGTCTATACCTAATGTCTCAGGCAAGATGGGGAGTTTAGAATGTGTATTTAATTGCCAATTGATTTAATTTGTTTTGTGGTTTGTTTTGAGCCCAGCAAATTATTTCTGTTAAAGAAAGCATAGATTCATAGTTTTAAAGCTGAAATGAGGGATCACCTAGATTAACATCATCATTTTATAAGGGAATTAGAGCTCAGAGAGAAGGGACAAGTGCAAGGGCACACAGTGAGGGAGGGATAGAATCCAGGTCTTCTGTCTCTGCCATGTGTTCATCCCACTACATGATGCTACCTCTTTATCATGGTGGTCTATTTTGCTGTCGACAGTAGCTTTTCTGTCTATGTCATCCTATGTAAAGAATCTCACCAATGTCCATGTTGATGAGATCACAAGTCTATTGAAAAATTGTTTGATGTGATGATAATTTTGTAATAGCAAAAAACTATATAAATTTTGCCCAGTAAACAATGTCCAACTTGATAACATTAAATAATTATATTTGTACAACATTTTATATCTTACAAAGCATTTTATATAAAAAGCAATATATATAATAATATGTTAACAAATTGATCATTTCTCCCAACTACCATTTGTTGTTATTATTCCCATTTTATACATGAGGAAACAGGCTCAATTTTTTAGTTGCCTAAGATCAGACAACTACTAATTTGGTAACTCTATGAATCTTTGTAGCAGAGTCATCTTTTGACTCCATCTAGTGCCTTTTCCCTCAGCATTCCAGTTTAAGGATATCAGAAAAATAGTTTCTGAGGATCAAATGAAGAGTCTAGAGCTCAATAAGTTAGTTATAGTGTTAGGAACAGATCTTCATGGGTTTTTTTTCACTCATCCTTAGTTATCATCTACCAACGCTTTGCATAGTACATAACACATAGTAGGAATCTAATAAAAGCTTATATTGATTGATTTGTTATGTCAATTCTTTGTTAGTGGTTTGTTTGTTTTTTCCTCGAGGTCTGCTTCAGTCTACAAAGGCTTTGGATGTATCTCAGCATTAACTAATTTTAATTCTAACATGTGCATTGAATATGTCTCTATCCTGTAAATAAAGATTTATATTCCACATGAAGATTAAATAGCTATATTTAATCCTTGATTATCATTGTTGTTGTTCATCCTTTGTAATTGAAGAGGACCAAAATCATGGTGTGGGGATCAAGGTACAGTGTGTCGTCTGTGGCTGATCAGTCCAACAGGAACTTAGAAGGTTCCACCATAGGTTGGACACAAAAAATCTGTCTGCTCATTTGAAATGAAGGTGTCTCTAAATTTGTGTTATCTCACGTTTCCTTTGTGCTACTGCCACTGCTTCACTCATAGAACATCGTGCCTTCTTTGATGCAAGCACTCCATGCTGAACAGTTCCATGCCATCGTTTCCATGTCTCACTATCAATATTAAAATTCTTCAGAGAGAACTTGAGAGTGTCCTTGTATTGCTTTTTCTGGCTTCTGACCACACAATGTCTTGCGTGGATTCTCTATAAAATAATCTTTTAGGTAAGTGTGCTTTTGGCATTCAGGCTATTTGGCCAGCCCATTGGAGTTATACTCTCTGCAGTAGAGTTTGAATGCTTGGCAGTTCAACTTGAGAGAGGACCTAAGTGTCTGATACCTTATTTTGCCTGGTGATCTTCAGAATCTTCCTAAGATAGTTTAAATCAGTGGTTCTCAACCTTCCTAATGCCGTGACCCTTTAATACAGTTCCTCATGTGGTGACCCCCCATCATAAAATTATTTTCATTGCTACTTCATAACTGTAATTTTGCTACTGTTACGAATCGTAATGTAAATATCTGATATGCAGGATGTATTTTCATTGTTACATATTGAACATAACCCATAGGTTGAGAACCGCTGGTTTAAATGGAAGTATTCTATTTTCTGGCATGGCGTTGATGTACTGTCCAGGTTTCACAATCAATAATGATGTCAGCACAATGGCTCTGTAGACCTTCAGTTTGGTTACATAGCCTAATACCTCTTATCTCCCACATTTTCTTTCAAAGCTTTCCCAAGGCTGAGTTAGCTCAGGCTATGGGTGAGTCAACTCCACCATCTATGTGGTTATTCCTGGAAAGTACACTGCCAAGGTAAGTGAACTTATCCACAGCATTCAAAGTTTCTTTGCTGTAACCAGTGGTTCTACATATGGATGGTATGGTGCTGGCTGGTGGAGAGCCTCTGTTTTCTTGGTGTTGAGTTAGGGATTATCCCTAGGAGATTTTCCATTTAATTTTGGTCCATAAAAACCACCAAACTTTTCAGTGTTTGCTAACATTTAGAATCAAAATTGACATTCGTATTTGTCACAATTTATAAAATCCTCTTATTTCACATCTGCTTCCTAGTTAAAATATGAATACACTGGGAAAAGATCAAGCAACACAAGCCCTGGAGAGGTAAAGAAGCAAAGGGTTTGATTCCCAAAAGAGATAATAAGCCCTTGAATAAACTTATATTTGGCTGTATTTGTAAAGTTTTAAATGTTATTTTAGCACATAAATTTCACCTGCTGGCAGTTTTATGAATTTCTTTATAAACAGGGAGTTTTCTGTGGAAATAAAAACATTCCATAAATACTGCATTTTATATTGATCTGTTGTCTTTTTATTTGTGAAATATGAATTCAGGGCAAAATATTCATGTTGCTCTGCAGTAAATTAGAAATTGTCACCATAAAATACTCTTTGTAATAATTAGTGTTGGGGTTTTTTTGCCAATACAATTTAATTTCTCTATTTTTCTGGTAACATCAAGGCTATAGAACAGAAATGAAAAACCCTCAGGGATGCTATGAAATTTTTTTGGTATTTAAATGAATATTTCATTTAACATATAGAATGCATTCTTATAGATTGTCACTATGTTTAGACTAGAATATTTAATTATTTTAATCAAAATCAGCAGCCTGATTGTAATTATATTTTCAATTTATTTTTTTAATTTTTCAAGTGAGTTACATTCTTGTTCTGAATTCAATATTTCCATGGTAATTAATCTACCATGAAATATGAACACATGAGAATGAGAATTTTATTCATATTATTTGATAAATCTAGAACAAATTAAGTCTTAGCATAGGCATCTGTTGTTATACAACCACCTGTCCATAAAAACATTTTACTACTTTTAAGCCCAGTCACAAGCAGCATGATTTTTGTGGCATGCTTTGTAATGTAGTGGAAGGAGCTCCAGATTTGGAGTCAAAGGCCCTGCATGTAAATACTGACCCTGCTACGTATTGCCTATATGACCTTAGACATGTCCCTTCAGTTTCTTCATCAATAAAATTTTGGACAAGATAACCACAAGGTCCTTTCCAGCTCTAAATCTATGATATGAATTTAAATAATTCTTCTACTAAGGCAAATAGCACTTTACCTTTCTAATTTATAATTCAATCACTAGAGAGAAATAAGAATGAACTACCGTAACTCTCTAATGCATATGTAAAATTAAAAATAATGTATTATTCTACAATTAAGAAAGAAGGGGAGGAAAGGATCATAACCTTGTTATTTTTTTTACATTGATTAAGATACAGAAACATCTTAAAATGGCATAAATAACTTCAAACAGTTTAAAAACACATTGTAATGAATTTTAAATCTTAATGCCACAAACAACATTTTTGTCTGCCTAGTGTGTATAGCTTAACCTTGCCAACAAGAAACTAACAGTAGAGTTGGGGAGTGAGTTCATGTAAATACAAAAATGAAAGAATTGTTGTCAGTGTTATTTCATGATACAAGGAGTGACAGGAGAGAATGTTTGCTGCTATTCTTCTGCTACCCAACATAGGGATCACACTTTTGTTCTGATACCTTTAATCCTCAACAACCCTGTGAAACAGGTAGTACAGACATTATTATACCTATTTTACTTATAAGGAAGCTGTTTCAGAGGAATTGTGTTTTTACTCAAGTTCACAGAGCTATTAAGTGGTACTGCCTCAACAAAACCTCAGAACTTTTTTTTTTTGATTGAGCAAGTTAGTATATTACCTTTCTTCCAGTAATAAAGAAAACCAGTTAGGAAAAAAAAAACACAACACAAAATGCTCATTGCAACATTCTATCTTCTGATTGCTCTACTTTTCCGCCACAAAGAGGGCAATTTCTTTATCTGTTCCCCTAGGCTGATTGGTTATTAAAGTTAATCAGGTTTTGTGGCATTTATGTATTTTTAAAAATTTTATTGTACCTAGTGTGTATGTGTACCGCTCTCTTAGTTTTGTTTTCTTCACTCTGTATGAATCAGTTAAACTCTCACTTTTTCCCCTGAATTACTCCTATTCATAATATTTTGCAGTTAAATGTTATATTCTTGTACTATGATTTGTTCAGCCATTACTCAATGAACACTGCTCTATTTCCATTTTTTTTCATAGATAACCGGTCTTCTGACTCCATGATTGGGGGTGATGAAGGATGGAAAAAGTATTTATATAGTACCTATTATGTGCTAGGTACTTTGCTAAATGATTTTTACAAATATCATTTGATCTCACAACAGCCCTTATTATCTGAATTTTATTGTTGAGGAAACTAAAACAAGCAGATGTCAAGCGACTTGCGAAGAGTCACAGAGCTAGTATCTGCTGGGGTCTGAGGTTGCATTTGAACTCAGGTCTTCCTGAGACCCAGAGCTCTAACCACTGCATCACCTAGCAGTACCTTGTGCTCCAGTAGTTTTCTTTCCAACGTAACACCTTGCCCCTTATATCTACAGTTTCCTAATTCACAATGATTTGGGGAAGGAGATTGTTACTGCAAGACTAGTAACCCCACCCTTTTTTTTGGAGCCAGTGTACTATTTATGCAGCTTGGTGTACTCCATGCAGAGATCACAGAACACACCCGGAAGCAGATGAAAAAGAGAGAAATTGAAAGAAGTGTGGGGCAAGCCCCGGACGTCCCACTCCCAATCGAAGCCCAATCAATAAATGTAGCCTCTTCCCCTCGGCTCTTCTCGTTCTCTCGGCTCCGACCCCTGAGCTCAGGCTCGATCGGGGAAAGGTGGAGGGGCGGGGCGGGGTAGGGACTAACCAATAAATTGCTCGCGTCCCGGACGGGGGCGGAACCACAGGAAGAGCTGCGACTGCGCACCATCTTCCTGGGAGGCTTGGTCCCTTCGACCAATCAGCGCCTGGATGAGGAGGCGGGGCGAGTTCACAAGGCAGACCATTTCTACCAGTAAAAGGAAGCGCAGTTAAGAGGACGAGTCGCAGGAGGGCCCACAAAACTCGGAAGGAGGAAGCGGCGCGGGGGACCATGAATATCCTTCCGAAGAAGAGTTGGCATGTTAGAAATAAAGACAACGTCGCCCGTGTACGGCGGGATGAAGCCCAGGCCCGGGACGAGCAGCGGGAGCGGGAGCGGCGGGCGCTGCTGGCCCAACAGGAAGCCCGAACTGACTTTCTCCGGAAAAAAGCCCGCCAACAGACTCCCCTTCCTGCAGCGGTGACGGTGACAGAGACGCCCGAGGAGGGCCCTCGCCCCGTGGACCTGTTTCGGGAGCTGGTGGAGGAAGGGAAGGGGACGACCCGCGGCAACAAGGAGTACGAGGAAGAAAAGAGGCAGGCCAGGGAACAACAAGAGAAGGCCCTGGGGGTCCTGACCTATCTGGGCCAGAGTGCAGCTGAGGCACAGACTCAGCCCTCCTGGTACCAGCTCCCTCCAGAGCCCAGGGGCACACCGTGCGGCCCTGCACCAGACGAAAAAGCCAAAAGCTACCTGGACCCACTCCGGGAGCTGAAGAGGCAGCTGGGCAAGAAGAAGGGGAGCCAAGGGGGTGGCCATCACAAGGTGGCGGAGAGGCCACGCCTTGAGAACCCTGGGAGACCCTCGATGGAGCAGCTGCGGGGAGAGCGCCTGAGGAGGGAAGCATCCGAGCGGGCCCGGGCCCAGGCCCTGATGGCCAAGATGCGAGGAGAGCAGCCCCAAGAGGAGGAAGAGGCCGACGAGCGCAAGAGGCGGTACAACTCTCAGTTCCACCCCCAGCTGGCCCGGCCCCCTCGGCGCTAGGACCGCAGACATTATATAAAACTATTTATTCAAAAATATGTTCAAAAATGGAAATAGGTTTACGAAAAACAAGTCCTTCCCCAGCTGGGGAGGGGTGGGGGAAGGAGTCCCTGGCCCCAGGTGCTGGGGGCAGGGAGGGGTGGGGTCACTGCAGGTCCCACTACGGTCTGAAGGTGAACCCGTCCTTCGGCTGACCGCACTTCTCATAGTCAAAGTAGATGTAGGTGCCCTGGGGAGACAGGGAAAGGCAGGGGGGTCAGACCACACAGCTCAAAGCCCCTTGGGCATCCAAGTGCTCGTCCAGTCGGAGCCTCAGTTTCCTCATCTCAACAAAGAAGGGGCTGAACACTTGATCTCTGAGGACCCCTCCATCACCTTTTGAGGCGGAGCCCCAAGGCAGAAGCTGCTAACTCCTGGAGGCCAGGGCTTGGCCCCTGTGGAGACTGCCCATTGAAGGCCATAAGCCTGTGTTCACAACTGGAGGAAAATGCCGTTTCAGCTGAGTGCATACAGTAATAACAAAGATGTCACTCTTGTTCCGATCCAAGCTCACATTCTCTCCAAAAGGCCCCAGGGAAAGAGACCAGGTTAAGAGCTCCCCCCTCCCCCAATCCAGTACAATCACCGCACTTAACAATGCATGGGGGCCCGTGGGATGGAGTGCCATGGTTCCCTAAGAAACAATGAGGGGAATTCTTCCTTTGTGACTGCTGCAAAACCAGGAGAATCATGCTTTCTAAGACTTACAAATTCCACAGTGGAATGACTACCTACCAACCACCTTCTGAACAAATGGGGGACCCAGAATGCAGATTGAGAGGTGTATATTTAGACATGGCCGATTCAAAACTTTGGTCTGCTGGACAATGCCTAAAAAAAGGAGAGAAATCCTTTGCACAAAAGATTAAGGAGCTTGGGATCCAAATTGGACGAAAATCAACTTTCCTAACTTATATAAACTGATGTCCAGTGAGAAGAGCAGAACCAGGAGAGATTTCTACACAATTAAAGAGAAAATAAGTATGTGTGATGACGAACTTTGATAGACTGGCCTCCTCTCAGCAAGGGAAGGTTACAAGAAAACTCCAAAGGCCCGTGATGGAGAGAGATATCCACATCCAGCAAAAGAACTGCAGAGTCTGAATGCAGATTGAAGCGAACTACCTGCTGTCTCTCTTTTTCTTGTTTTGTTTCCTCTTTTCCATTGTTCATTCCATTGGTTATAGTCCTTTACAACCTGACTAATGTTTAATGTGAAGGTATGTGTAGATCCTATATTTGATTGCATGCCACCATGGGGTGGGGGGGGGAGAGAGAAAGGGGGAGAAAATTTGAAACTCAAGGGATTGTGGAACTGAATGTTGTAAACTAAAAGTAAATACATTAATAATAATTTTTTTTAATTGTACAAGACAACTCTAAAAAACTCATGATGGAAAGAGATTATCTACATTCAGAAAAAGTACTAGAAAGAACAGTTTGAATGCAGATTGAAGCAAATTACCTGCTCTCTTTCTTTTTGTTGTTTAGTTTGGTGTCCTCTTTCCCATTGTTCATTCCATTGGTTACAGTCCTTCTTTACAACCTAATGTCTAATGTGAAATACTTGCAGATCCTATATTTGATTGCATGCCACTGTGGGGAGGGGGGGAGGAGAAAGAGGGGGAGAAAATTTGAAACTCAAGGGATTGTGGAACTGAATCCTGTAAACTAAAAGTAAACAAACAATAAAGACAAAAAAAATAAACTCTCCTAGCCTTCCTCCCCTTTAATTATAAAAAATTTATTCTGGTTTTAACAAACAAAATGAGCATTTCCACATACATTGTAGAACAAGAGAGGATTTCATGTGAAACTGAAAAGTATTATGTAGAGCTTGCTTTAAAAAAAAAGCATATTATAAATTCATGTAATCCTCAAAGCTGTCCAGATTATGGATTCTGATTCCTTCTGATCTTCCATCTGTTTTCTTTTTTGGAGTGGTGAGGGCCAGGAGAAACCCTATTGCTACCCTTTCTCTTTCATTTTTCACATCCCCTGTCCCCTGGGGGAAAAAAAACCAAACCATTTTTAAAGCAAAAATACAATTCCCACATTGGCCTTGTCCAAAAATGTATGTCTCATTCTGCATTTTGAGTCCATAATTTCCATTTGAGGATGTGAGTAGCAAGAAGTATCATCATCAGCACTCTAGAATCATGGATAGTTATTTCAATGATTAAAATTCTCAAGTCTTTGAACATTATTTTTCCTTACGTTGTTGTTATCATATAAATTGTTCTCCTGGGTCTTTTGGCTTCACTCTGCATCATCAGCTCATACAAGTCTTCCCAGGCTTCTAGGAAACTTCTCTTTCATCATTTTGATGAGGGGTCAAGGGGTCAGGGAGTTCAGGAATCCAATAACCAGAGGCCCTGGGAAGTATAGTCCCTTGGAATGAATTCAGGGACTCAAGCATTCTGTGAGTCAAGGTGGCAAAGATTGATTGTTATGATAGGGGGCAAGAGTTCTTAGGGAACCTGCAACCTTAGAGAGGGTATATTATGGTTTATATAGGGTAACTATAGTGAAACCTATGCCAATTATGGTAACTAGGTGAGTAGTTACCATTAAAAAAAGGGTGACATTAGGGAGGAGTTAAGGAGTTCTTAAAGGAACATGCACTTTTAGTACCTACTAGGCAGTTGAATTGCCAAGAATTCACTGGGAAACAGCCCAAAGTGGGGATGCATGGAGGTGTGGTTGTAGGCTTGAAATATCACTGAGTCAGTTTTAGGACTGGGCTGACCAGGCTGCCACTCATCAATGTTGTGTTTGACAAGATGGATGTTGGGAATATATGTATATCCCAAGCTAAAGAGGAATTCAGAATGTATATAATGAGCTAGGGGGAATACATATGACTGAGTCTAGAATATATATAGGTACGACCCAGTACACAGGTGCTTCAGCCAGTACCCAGTTGGGTCAAACTACTAAATTCTACAGGTGCAGCTGGCCGTTGTATCAAGAAGAGAGATGAGTATTTTCCTGGAGCATGCTGCCCTTGAGCTAGAGAGACAGTGTTTTGACGTTAGGGAGAAATGTGATTCTACAAACTGGATGTGATTTTACAAACTGGGGTTCAAACAACTTCACATCCATTTACCAAAGTCTGTTGAACACTCCCTAACTGATATGCACTTCCTTAGGTTCCAGTTATTTGCCACTGTTCTATTTCCCCTCCTTTACTCTAACACATATCACATGCAAAAATAACTCTCATCAATCAACATGGCACTGAGACTATAAAGACAACTCCCCCCCCCAAAAAAAACCCAGCCCAACCCCCCAAAAGAAAAAAAGTCCTTGTCTCCAAGAAAATTGTAGCCTATCAGGGGAGACAAAAATGTATATATGTTATGTATATCCAAAGTATGGTAATATCAACAAAAACGGCACAGAATGCATTTCTCTATCAGACCATTTGATAGGTTGGGAATGGTCTCTGGTAGTGCTGGGTTTCTCTCCCCGCCTAGAGTTAGTTCTTTCTTTCTGTAAGTTCAGCCCCGCCCTCCGTCCCCAGAAAATGAAAAAGGAAATAAACCCGAGGCAGGCGCTCCGGCTGGACACGCAGAGAGCACGCTGAGTAACTTAGGGTGTAACCTTAACACTAGCGCTCTCTCTTCCGGACGCTTCCAACCACATTTAGAAACTCGACGGAAACCGCTCAGATGGCTGCGCAGTCGCAGTCTAGGCAAGCGCATCATCCTCCCTGGGTCGCCTAATCAGAGAGGCCCAAATGCGGCAACACGAGGCTTCATGGGGATTGTAGGTCTTGCCCTCCTTCTCTCTCTGGGCCATCTCGAAAGTAAAAACTACAATTCCCGGCACACCCTTTGATTTGGAGGGACGGAAGGGGTGGAGAAAAGAGAGGGGTGGAGAGAGAGGGAGGGGCTTCGGGCTCTTCCCAGGACCCCTCCCTCACGTGGCAGGGAGCAGCTGTATCTCGGTGGGGTCTCCGGCCTCAGAGCTCGGCTCCGGAGTGGAGATGCCGAAGGGAAAGTCGGTGACCAGCAGCCGGCGCCGGGAGCGACGGGAGCAGAATAGTGCTGGCGGTAAGGGGTAGCGAGGAGGGGAGGGTAAAAGAGGTCCGGGGAAAGAAGGGACCCACGGAGGTACCGGGGCCCGACCCTCTTCTAGTCCCTGCTCAGGCCAGGGACTCCCAGCGCGGAGCTGCCGGGATTTGTGCTAAACGTGGGCGGCCCGGAGGAATGGCGAAGCGGGGCTGCGCATGGTGTCACCCGTGCCCGGGAAGCCTGCCGGACATTCCCCGGCTTTGGGGCTCGCTGCCCCGCGAGTGAGCGGCGCGGCGTGGGGTGGCATGGCAAGGCGTGTAGTGTCGTGGCGGGACAGTCTGCCCAGCCTAGCAGGTCCCGGCGCTGCCCGGCTGTCAGGTGGGACTGGTTGAAATCTCTAGCTCATTCAGCTTTCTGAATCATTGTGGTCGTTTCTAATGCCCCCGCCCCCCCCGGGGGGAGTCCTGGGTCACTTTCAATCAGCAGGTCTGCAAACGTTTCTTAAGCCCTTGCTGCGTGCCCGGCGCGGCCCCCAGTCTGCGGGCGGGCACACCAAGGAGACTGACGGGCTAGCGGGTGTCTTTAAAAAGATGACAGCTTTATGGAGGGTGTCTGGGTAGGAGGTTTGGGAGGCTTGTACAGCAGACAACGAAGAGGAGGGAATAAGCGATGAGATTGGAAGAGGAGGGAATAAGCAATGAGATTTGGTCTACCATGGTCCAGCCGCTATGATCTCACCTTGGGAGGGAAGTGCTGTTATTATTCCCCATTTTGTTCATGAGGAAAACGAGGCAGGCAGAGGTGAAGTGAGTTGCCAAGGGTCACAGGCTAGTAAGAGTCTGAGTCTGGGTTTGAACTCAGGTCTTCCTGACTCCAGGCCCAGCGCTCGATTCACTGCGCCACCTACCTGCCTCTAATCAATGGATTTGGAGTTGGGGGACATGAGTTCAGAGCTCATCCTCCTCTGTTTCATATTTCTGTGAGAAGAGAGAGTTAGCGGTAATCTGCTTATGGTGGAGTGCAAAAATCGAGGGATTTGGAGTTTGAGAACATTGGATGCCATCTCTACCACTTATCTCTAAATTACTTAACCTTTCTGGAGCTCGTTTCCTCATCTGTAAAATGAGGGGTTTGGAGTAAATAGCCTCTAAGGGTCCTTCCAGCACACGATCTGTGATTTTATATGTGTAAAGTAAGAATGGAGACCCCATATATGAGAGGCAACATGACATATAGTAGATGTAAGTACTCACTAGAATTAGACACAGAGAATTTGGGCTTTGCTTGCTGCTTATTATCTGTCATTTCATCTTTCTTGTTGGGCCTCATTTTCTTCATCTGTAAAATGATAGGATTGGACTGAGGTAAGGTTCCTTCCAGTTCAAAATCTTGTGATTTCATAATTATTTTGAATCACATTCTTATATGGTGTTAGAGCTGAAAGAGAAAACTTTTAGATCATTTAATCCAACACTTTCATTTAATTTTTTAAAAAAATAGTGACATATATAGGATGGCTGTCTTGGAGGTGGAGGGGAAGGAATGTTGATATAAAAAAGACATCTATAAAAACTAATTTTTAAAAATAGTGATTTATTTTGTTTTTACATCAGCTTTATCCATTCATATTCCTTCCTTCCTCTCTCCTACCCAGGGAGACATCCCTTGCAACAAAGAATTAAAATAAAAAAGACAATTCCACAAACTCAAGAAATAAAACAACTCTGTATGACAGTATATACAATATTTCACACTCATAGTCCCCTTCCTCTATAAAGAAGGGAAGTGCGTTTTGGGTATCAAGCTTAGTTATTATACTCAATTTAGTTCTTTCCACATTATTGTGGTCACATGTATAATTTTCCGGTTTATGCTTTCTTCAGTTTCCCTCATGTTACTATTCTTCATATTACTTGTTTCTTCTGGAACAGTATTATTCCTTTACATTCAATTTTTTTCAGCCATTCTCCAAAAGACAAGTAGAATTGGTCATCTTTCCTCCAGAAGGGACAGACACTTCTAAATATTTCCCCTATCATTTACCTTTTTGGAAATAGCTTGTTCTATCCTTTTAGCTTCTAATTTAGGCCAGTGTTTTGTTAATAATAATTGTAAACAAAATCCCAGTAGCAATGATTAATAAGATTATACACAGTGTAGCATCCTCACAAAAACTCGTCTTTCTGATTGTTTTAAAGTCATAATCCTTATTTTCTTATATTTAGGGTAGTGTAGATTTCATCCTGTAAAGATCACAGTATACACAAAGTATACACTTTACACAAAGTGTAAAGATCACACTTGTTTAACTATTCCTCAATCAGTGCAACCCCTTCATTTTATAAATGATGTAGTAGCATGATGTATTGTATAACAAATTTGGTTTGTGGTTTCTTATAGGTGTCATGTTTAATACTGGACTTGGACAGCATATTTTGAAAAATCCTCTCATCGTTAATAGCATCATTGATAAGGTTTGTATAAATTGGATTTTGTTGAAGACTGAAAAGAAAGTTAAAACTTTTTCTTTAGAATGTGTCGTTTAAAAATGTTGCTGGGGTACAATGCATTGTATTTCACATATTGTCTTCTTTTCCACAAACATGTTAAAGTACCTGCTGTGTGTTAGGCACTGGGGATACAAAAGCAAAATAAATGGAGTAATCCTTGCTGTTAAGAAGCTGACATTCTAATGGGGACAGCACATGCACAGATAATAAAATATAAGATTGAAAAAGGGGACGGTAGGAACAACTAGGAAGAAATAGGAAAAGCTTTTTTGGTATCTGAACTGACTTCTGAAGGAAGATGAAGATTTTGAAATGTAGCAGAACAGAGGAAGTACACCCAGGTGTGAGGTATTTATTTAACTACACAGAAACAGGAGATGGAATATTGAGTTTGTGCAACAGTTAGTAGACTTATTTTGTTGGAATGTAGCATGAAGGGGAGTGAGTAATTTGTGAGACCGTTGAAAGGTAAATTGAGCCAGATCATGGAGGACTTTGAGTACCTGGATAAGGAGTTGTGGTTTATGTTAGAGAAAATTGGGAGCCACTGAAGATTTTTGAGGAGAGTGATACAATTAAACTTTTGCTTTAGGAAGATTCTTTTAGCAGCTATGAGGAAGATAGATTATAGAGTGGGGAGAGAAAAGAAGGGAGACCACTTAGGAAGCTATTGCAGTGGACCAGATGAGGGTTGGTAAAGTCCCAAATTCAGTGGTGGCCATGTGAATAGAGGGTAGAGGATTATGTAAGGGATGTTGTGGACATAGAATGGACAGGATTTGGCCTTGGGTTGGGGAGAGGGGTGAAATCGAAGGAGAAGAATGAGGCAAAGATGATTCTAAGATTATAACCTCAGTGACTGGCATGGTGGTATTGCCCTTAACAGAAAGAAACAGGGAGGTGTGAAGGGTGGTAGGTACAGGATAATGAATTCCCTTTTGAAAATGTTGAGCGTAAATGCCTGTGAGATGGCCAGGTGAAAATGTGCAGTTAACAGTCGGCTATGTGGGACCAGATTTCAGGAGGGTAGTGGTGAACATATAGATTTAGGAGCCGTTTGTATAGACAGTACAGCAGATGAACCCAACAAATTCACAATCCACCCACCCCAGCAGCATGAAAGAAAATTGCGTTCTGTTTGTTGCCTGTTTTCTTTCACTTATTTATGTTGGTTCTCCTTAAAGGGAGAGCATTTCAGACGTGGGAGATAGCCACAGGAAATGCTTGAAGCTGAGAGATGTCTTGGGTCTTATTCATGGAGTAAGGAGGTCAATATCATTGAATTGAAGAGTATGTGATAGGGGGTAAGGTCTAAGAAGACCGGAAGGACAGGAGGTGGCTGGGTTATGAAAGGCTTTGAATGCCAAACAGAGCCTATTGTATTTGTTCCTGGAGGCAGTAGAAAGCCCCTGTAGTTTATTGAGTAGGGAGATGACATGATCAGACCTGTGTTTTAGGGAAATCTAATGACTGAATGTAAGATGGATTGGAATGGGGAGAGAAGTGAGGCAGATACTCACCAGCAGGCTATTGCAGTAATGGAGGTATGAGATGAGGAGAGTCTGCCATAGAGCAGTGGCAGTGTCAGAGGAGAGAAGGGGGTTATTCCAGATATGTTGCAAAGGTGAAATCTAAGGCCTTGGCAGCAGCTGGGGAGGGGGAGGTAAAGAGATAGTGAAGAATCCAGGATGACTTCTAGGCTGTGAGTCTAAGGGACTGGGAGGATGATGTTTTCGTGTACATTAATAAGAAAAGAAGAAGTAGGGTTTAGAGGAAAAGATAATGAACTCTGGTTTTTGGACATACTGAGCTTAAAAACTAGACATCCAGATTTCTGATAGGCAGTTGGAGATGCAAGAGTGGAGGTCAGCAGAGAGATTAGGGCAGGAAAGGTAGATTTGAGAGTCATCAGCCTAGAGATGGTCATTAAATCCATGGGAGCTGATAGGTCACTAAGTGAAAGAGTTTAAGGGGAGGAAGAGAAGAGAACCTGGGACAGAACTCTGTGGGACACCAATGACCTCATTTGGAGAAAGATTCAGAAAGGAGACAGTGAAGGAGTGCTCAGGAGGAAAACCAGGAGAGAACGGTGTCCTAAAAACCTAAAGAGAAGAGAGTATCACAGAGAACACTGTCAAAAGCTGCAGAGAGGTCAAGGAGAAAGAGGATGGCTAAGAGTGCAATGGATTTGGCCACCAAGGGATCATTTATAATCTTGGAGGGAGCAGTTATAAGATCTGAAGCCAGATTGTAAGGGGTTAAGAAGGAAATGAGAGGAGAGAAAATGGAGACATCTATTGTAGATGGACTTTTCAAGGAGTTTAGATACAAAGGGAAGAAGAGATATAGGACAGTAGTTAGCTAGGATGGAAGGATTAAGTGATGTTTGGGTTTTTTTTTGGATAGGGAAGACATAGGCATGTTTGTAGGTAGTAGGAAATGAGCCCATAGACAAGGAAAGATTGAAAATAAGTGAAAGAATAAGGATGAAAGAAGGAGCAATCTGTTGGAAGAGATAAGATAGACAAGTAGAATTGGTTGTCTTTCCTCAAGAAGGAATGCTTCTAAATACTTCCCATATAATTTAGCATTTTGGAAGCAGCTTGTTCTATCACTTTCACTTTTAATTTGGACTAGTATGTGGTAATAAAAAATGTAAACAAAATCATAGTGGCAACGATTAATAAGATTATATAGAGTGTGGCAACCTCACAAATACTCTTCAGGATCTTTATTTTTCCTTTATTTGGAATGGAATGGATTTCATCCTGCACTGAAGTCCTACTCTAATGCCTCACTGCGGCAAGATTAACCATGGCTTCTCAAAAACCTGTGTCCTGGTACATCCTTACTAATCTGGAAAAGCTTCATGTTTGGGTAAGGTTGCAGAGCCTATCTAAGTTTGGAGAGTCTTATTACCAAGTTGACAGTGTTTGATAAATATTTCTGGACAAAACAACTCATAGATCATCTATTAAGTTGTAGAGGGCTTGTGATCTATCTGTGTTGGTGGAAGGAGTGATTTCATATCATCACAATCGTAGGTTTCTGAAATAGGAAGTGCATTTTATGTCAGTTTATGATTTGAGCCCAGTGGCAATGGCAGGGTATATTCAATGTTAAGCTTTGATAGCCAAGCTAAAATTCCCTCTACTAGAGTGGAGTTATGAAGTCACTTGATAATTCAGCTTTGTTCAGGTTAACACAAGAATGGTGTCATATGAGACTTATATCTATATCTAAGATAAAGTCTTAAGATTTTTGTGCTTGTTTTTAGGCCGCCTTAAGACCGACAGATGTGGTCCTAGAAGTTGGTCCTGGAACTGGAAACATGACTGTGAAACTACTAGAAAAAGCTAAAAAGGTCTATGTTTTGGAATTTAAACATTTAAATATATACTTCAAACATTTATTTTAACATTTTACCTTTAAATTTAAGCATTTTGGTATTAAAAAAGACTTTTAGCAAACTGAATCATATTTTTCAGCTTTAAAAAAGTCCAAAAAATCTAATGTTATGAATTACAATGACATTGAATTAACCCTGGATATAACTTTGAAGTCTTTTTCTAACATTATCAAGTTAGGGAAAATACCCGTATTCAGTTAGACCTATTGCTAGTTGAGTTTGCAATCAGATCACTAAGTTTCATGTGGAAAATATTTTGCTGAATAGTAAATAGATCCCCAATTGAGATTGCAGTTTGAAATGAGAGTTTCATCCTTATCTGATATGTTGACTTGTAATATTTTAGCCAGTGGTGCTTTTCTGTTAACTATCTTCACCTTGAAAATATCCCAAGGTCTTGGTTCTGAAAATAGGCAATATAATATACTTGTGTATTATTAGTGTAAATTGCTTTCTAAACCTTATGGTGCTATATAAATATTAGTTATTAGTATTGTCTCTGTCAAGAATATTAGTAGGACAGAAATGTTGTGATGGTGAATGTCAATGAGGACCAATGCTTAGTCACACTGTTCTGAGCCAGATTAAACAGTGCACTGTTTTTGTGATGTTTTTGATGGGATTTCATAAGAAAATAAACTGCATCTCGTTTTCTGTAACTTTTTTCATTTCATTTTTTAAAATTTCTTTTTAAAATCTTGAGTTCCAAATTCTTTCCCTTTCTGCAGACACTCTTCCACCCACTGAGAAGGCAAGCAGTAGGATACCCATTATACATGTTAAGTCATGTAAAACATTTCCAATTAAACATATTGCATGAAAAAAGCAAGAAAAATAAAGAAAGTAGAAAAAAATATACTCCATTTTGCAACTCAAAGTTCTATCCGTTCTCTCTATGAATGTGGATGGCATTTTTCATCAGGAGTTCTTTGAAAACTATGAATCATTGTATTGCTCAGAGTAGCTAAATTTTTTATAGTTGATCATTGTTACAGTATTGCTGTTATTGTGTATGTTTGCCTAGTTTTGCTCATTTCACTTTGCAGCAGTTCAAATAAGTCTTCCCAGGTTTTTCTAAAACCATTTTCCTTATAATTTCTTACAGTACAATATTATTCTATCAAAATCACATACCACAGTTTGTTTAGCCATTCCCCAGTTGATGGATATCTCCTCAATTTCCAATTTTTTGCCACCACATAAATAGATGGATAGATAAATTAATATTTTTGTGCATATAGGTCCTTTTCCTTTCTCTTTGATCTATTTGCCATATAGACCTAGTAGTGGTATTTCTGAGTCTAAGGGTATTATGCATAGTTGTATAGTGCTTTGGGCATAGTTCCAAATTATTTTTCAAAATGATTGGTGTTCATTAGTGTCCCTATTTTTCCACATACCTTCTAGCATTTATAATTTTTCTTTTCTTACATGTTAGCCAGTCTGATGGGTGTGAGCTATCACCTGGGGCTTGTTTTAATTTTCATTTCTCTAATCCTTAGTGATGTAAAGCATTTTTTCATAGTTTTGATTTCTTGTCCTGAAAACTGCCTGTGAAAACCTTTGTTTTTAAGGATACTTTTAAGGTACTTTGGGGGAAGGGGTGGGGGGGAGGTGTAATACATTGTATATGAATTGAAAAGTGTTTTAGAAAGAATGTTTCAGAATTTTTACTTTTGAAATGATGAATGCCTGTGACCAATCCATGTTTAACTAAATATATTTTCTTATCACTTCCCTGTTTACTCCAGGTTATTGCCTGTGAACTTGACCCAAGGCTAGTAGCTGAACTTCACAAAAGGGTTCAGGGAACGTGAGTATAAATAACACAATTACTATTTTTGTCTTCCAGTCATGCTTGTGTAGTTAAAAAAAAATTTTTTCTCTAATTGGCAGGCCCCAGGCAAGCAAACTTCAAGTAATGGTTGGTGATGTGTTGAAAACTGACTTGCCGTTCTTTGATGCATGTGTGGCAAATTTGCCTTATCAGGTATGCTCACTATGGTTGCAGACAAATCATAATTAAGGATCATTTTGTGAATATTTCCTAGAATCACATCATTACTCTCTTTTGCAGATCTCTTCTCCGTTTGTCTTCAAGCTGTTGCTGCATAGACCTTTTTTTAGGTATGTCAGAAAACTGAGTTTCTAGAGTATTTCAGAAAGACTAGTTACTTCTATTTGGTTTATTTTCAGTCTGTCTCCCTAAAATGTCAGGTAAATGCTGTTGAAGTCAGAGAGAGAAAGTAGATAAATGTCCTTCTTCCATTTTCCATCCTTTCCATTCTGCTTCTCCCACCTTATCTCAGGACCCCACTTCCTCATACCTATTATAGTAACCTCCTAATTGATTTCCCCCCTTTCTTCCCTGTAATCTGGCTTAAATAGGGTGGCCAAACTGATTACCTAAAGCACATCTTGGAGAAAACTCTTCTTCAGTTCAGAATTCTTCCAGGCCTCTCCACTGTCTCTTGATGGTATGTAAGCTTCTCAAGAGTAGGGATTGTTTGCTTTTTTATGTGTCTGTATCCTCAGCATCTTACATTGTGCTTCTCTTACAGTAGGTGTGATTGGCCTTCAGGAAAATTGGCCTTAAGGGCAAAATTTAGCCTTTATATTCTTCTTTAACATTGATTCCTCTTACAAACCTACATTTTAGTCAAATTAGATTAATTATAAAGGTCCAATTCAGATGCCACTTCTTCCATGAAGCCTTTTCTTTTCTGAGTACCCACTCCTCCTGAGCTGGAGAAATTTCACTGAGAAATTCAATATGTAAACCAAATTTTGTTCCCATTACATTATGCATATTTACATTTTTTAAAAGTATGCCTGATTTTTGAGGTATGTGTATGTTTTTCTGTAGTCTTAACTGTCACTCTCATAACAAAATTCAGGAGTGAGAGTCTTTTTCTTATTTTTTTTCTTCTTGATTGGCCAATATAACAGAGAGGCACCATGGATAGTGTACCAAACTGGGATTGAGGAATTCCTGGGTTTCAGTCCCTCCTCTGATTAACTGAAACCTTGGGAAATCCACTTAACCTCAGTTTCCTCTGTAGAATGAGAGGGGCTGGGCCTAGATGGCTTCTTTGGACGCTTTTTGCTCTAAACCTGTGCTATTATGAACTTTTCCAATTGGGCTCAGATAGTAGATATTTTAGAAGCCCTTATTCCTTTTAAAACTGAGTCTTAATTTTATTTAGAAGCTGTTTCTGTTTTCTTAGTTAAAAGTTGATCATATATACATACATATATAATGCAAAACCCAAAAGCCACTCACCCAAAGGATACTAACAGTACACACACACACACACATACATATATATACATATATATATGTAAATAGAAATGTATCAGCAGTTACTCATTCCTATAACCAAAAATAACAGACAATAGTTTTGCTTTTAATGGGAATTATTCTAGGTCTTTTTACTTCCTCTCCCACCTTAGAGGGGAGGGAGGTTGTTCTTGCTTTTAAATTCACTTCAGAGTACCTCTCATCATTCCATTTGGGCCCTGTTGGGCATTTGGCAAAATTGAAGATTGCCTGGATGGTTTTTTTCTTTTTTAAAATAATAATCTTTTGGATATCTTTTATTTTTACATCACTTACATTTCCCAGTGTATCTCTCAACTTTCCTCCTCGCAGAGCATCATTTCTTACAGCAAAAAATAAAAAGAGAAAAAAATTAGCTAAATCCACCAACATATCAAAAAAATTCTGACATTTGTAGCATTCCAAACCTACAGTCCCCAGTGTCTTCAAAGAAGGGAGTGAGCTGCTTTCAAATCACTTAATTTTGGGGGGATCAGGCTTGGTCATCATAATGTCACAACATTCTGTTTTCTTTGTGGTATTGTGTCACACAGTCAGTGTCTGAGACTTAATTTGAAGTCATATTCCAGATTCCAGTTGTTGTAGAAAGACTGTTACATTCTTGGAGCACAGTAATATTCCATTCTGTTCACATGCTATGACTTGTTTTGTTAATTCTCCATTCACTGGGCATCTGCTTTATGTCTAGTTTGGGGTTTTTTTTTTACTACTTCAAAAAATGCTATTATAAATAATTTGGTGTATATGGGTCTTTTTTATCGTGGGACTCATTAGGGCTTAACTTTAGCAGTGGAATCTCTTGGTAAAAGGGCATGGACATTTTAGTAATTTTTTTTTTTTGCTTTTTTGGAGGGGCAGTTGGGGTTAAGTGACTTGCCCAAGGTCACACGACTAGTAAGTGTTAAATGTCTGAGGCTGGATTTGAACTCAGGTCCTCCTGACTCTAGGGCCAATGCTCCATTCACTGTGCCACCTAGCTGCCCCTTAATCATTTTCTTAATGTAATTCCAATTGTTTTCGAATGTGGTTGGACCTACTTAATAGTAGGTTAATGTGCCTGCCTTTCTACAGCTCCTCCACCATTGACTCTTACTCTTTTTTGCCATATTTACTAATTTGTTGAGTATGCGGTGAAACCTCAGAATTCTTTTGATTTGCGTTTTTCTTATTAGTAATTTGGAATATTCCTTTATATAATTAATGGTTTACAGTTCTTTTGAGGACTGTTGGTATCCTTTGACCACTTTGGGTGAGTGGCTTTTGGGCTTTGCATTAGTTGCCTACGTATTTGAAATTTCAGCCTTATCTTTAATTTCTCCCAATAAATTAACTCCTTCTCTGCTACATACAAATGGAGCTATGTCTTCCCTATCGTTATAAAAAAATCCTTGCTTAATTGAACCATCCCTGCTAATTATAATTATCAGTATATATGTCTCCCTGCCTTATTTCCTGACCTCTTCCAGAAAGCTGTTTAACCCTAAGTACCTGGACTTCTCCTCTTATTCTCTTCTTAGTCCTTAGCAATCTAGTTCCTCCCATCTTAATTTAAATAAAACTCAACACCCTAATTGCCAAATCCAGTGGCCTTTTCTTAATCTTCATCCTTCTAGCACTCTCTGCAGCATTTGGGAGATTGATCACCTCTTCCTGGATACTCACTCCTCTTTAGGTTTTATGACATTGCTCCCTCCTGGTTCTCTCCCACTATAATCTTTGCTGGATCTTCATCCCTGTCATACTTTCCAACTATGGATATCCTCCTAGGTCTTATCCTGACTGTTTTCGTCTTCCTCTATTCCAGTGGTTCTTAACTTGGCATCCATGAACTTTTACAAAATATATTTTGCTAACTGCATTTCAATATAATTAGTTTCCTTTACAATCCTGTTTTTTTTAATTTTAAAAACATTATTTTGAGAAGATGTTAATAGCTTTACCAGACTGCAAAAGGGTTCAACCATACAAAAAATGTTAAGAAATCCAGCTCTGTATTACTTTGCTTGGTAGTCTCGTTAGCTTCTTTTGGTTGAATTATCTCTATGCAGATAATTCCCAGATTTGTAGATCCAGCCTTAGTTTCTTTCCTTCATTCTAGTCCTGAATCACCAGGTGCCTTTTAGACATCTGAAACAGGATGTTCTGTAGGTCTCTCAAAAATTCTGTTCTAAGCAGAACTTAAGAATTACCTCCGGGATCAAATATATTCTGTTTGGCATTTAAAACTCTTTATGACCTGACTTCTTCTTATCTTACCTTTCCATTCTTACTATAGACAGCTAGGTGGTACAGTGAATAAAGTGCCAAGGCTAGAGTTAGGAAGACTTAACAGTAAATCCAGCCTCAGACACAATAGCTATGAGATCCTGGACAATTCATTTAAGCTGTCTGCCTTAATTTCCTCATCTGAAAAATGGAGATAGAAGTACCTACCTTGCAAAGTTGCTGTGAGGATCTGATGAAATAATATTTGTTTGAACTTCAAAGTTTCTACACAGCTCCATTCTTTTCATCAAGAGTGCTTGGAAGTCTTCTATTTCATTAAAGATCTATTTTTTCTCCCTGTAGAATTATACTCAGTTTTTCAGGGTAAATTATTCTTGACTGTAAGTCTGTATAATCTTTGCCTTCTGGAATATTGTTTTTGAAGTTCTCCATTCATTTATAGTGGTAGCTGCTAAATTACATGTGATCCTGACTGATTACTCTGTATTTTAATTTTTTTTTTCTGACTGCTTTCAGTATTTTTTTTCTTTGCCTAGAAGTTCTGGATTTTGGCTATGATGCTGCTGGGGTTTTTCGTTTTGGAGTTTCTTTCTGGAAGTGCCTTATGGATTCTGTTTCCATTTTGACCTCTGGTTCTAAGAGATCTGGGCAGTTTTAAGATTTCTTGAAATATGTTTAGACTCTTTTTGGTCATGTTTTTCAGGTAGTCAAATGATTCTTAATATTTTTTCTACTCAATCTTTTTTCTAGGTCAGTTGGTTTTGCTATAACTTAAATTTTCTTCCATTTTTTTCAGTCTTTTAGCTTAAAAAATTTCTTATCTCATGAAGTCATTGGCTTCCATTTGGTCCATTCCAGTTTTCAGGAAGTTCGTTCCTTTGGCAAAGTTTTGTACTCCTTGGGCCAAATTGTTAATTCCCTTTCCAATTTTACAGTTTATTTTTCATTTTTTTTCTTCAAGCATGCTCATTTATTTAAAAAAAAACATTTTAAACTCTCTTTAAAAACAACAACACTACTTTTGCTTCATATCTTCAGGAATTCTAATTGGGTTTGTGCCTAAACTATGTTTTACTCTGAGGCTTTGCATGCAGATTATTTGGAGTCATTCTCTTTTTCTGGGTTTATATCTTTTTGAGCTTCCTTGCCACCATAGAAGTTCTTTATTGGGTGGATTTTTCTTTTGTTTGCTTGTTCTTCTAGTCTGTTTTCTGACTTTGGACTTGATGTTAGGATCAGGTTCCGTGTACTTCTGGAGGGAAGTATGTGGGCTGGTCCTGTTTGCTGCTTTCTTGGAATATTGTTGTCATTATAGCATCTGAGGAACAGACTGGGAACCTGCAAGCTTTCGGTGCCCCTGAAGTGGTTTTACTCAGGTCAAAATCTGGTTGTTGCCACTGCCATTTGATCTCAGCTAGTGCCTGACTTGGGTTTGGGTCTGAGCAAGAGTAGAATGCTCCTGGACCTATCCTATCAGCCAACTTTATTATATTAAAACTAAGCTTTATGAATTCAGAATTTAGGCTCCCCTTTGACCTAGAATTTTTGCCCTCTTTGTTCCTCTGCAGGCTGGGCTAAACGATGGAGCTGAGCCCTCCCACCCCTTTTCATCCTGGGGGGTCTGAGCCATACTGCTGCTTCTTCTGAATTTCTTTTTTCTTAGTGCAAGGCCCAGGGCCTCCCTACCTGGGAACACCATTTCTGGCAGAGTTCTCCTTAGTGTACCCTGGATCTGTGGCCCGGAACTGGGTAGTGGATAACAAAGCTGCCAGTTGTCACCTGTCTTCATGGAGGTGCCCTGGTATACCTCCGGAGGGGTCTGGGACCTCCTCTTGCCCCGGTACACAGCCTTTTCCTGCCTGCTGGAGCACTTCATGGAGGCAGTGAACTCCTGCCCTGACCTCATCCCTGAAATCTGTCTCCCTATGCTGACAGGGGCTTGACAAATTACTCACTGTAACGTTCCTTGGTTTTGGGAGGAGTTTTGTGAAGGGCTAAACTGGTCTGATTCCTGCTATTCCACCATATTGGCTTTGTACTATAAATGGCATGTCATCTTATGTCTTTGGACATTAGCATGTGTCTGGAATGGACTTTCTTACCTCTTGCCTCTATGGATCCCTCCCTCACTTTAAAGCATATGTGTCAGCTCCTCCATAAGGCCTTTCCTCATTTCTTTGCTGATTCTTTCTTTTTTGTTTTTGAATTTCTATTGCCTACCACAATGTTTTGTATATGATAAATGAACATTTTATTGAATGCTATTTTTATGGTTATGCATTCTTTATTAAAAGAGGGCATTTCTTTTTACCCTATTTTATTTTTTTATCAGGTGTGCTATACTTATGTTCCAGAGAGAATTTGCTCTCCGTTTGGTTGCAAAACCAGGAGACAAGCTGTACTGCAGACTTTCCATTAATACCCAGTTACTAGCACGAGTGGATCATCTGATGAAAGTAAGTAAAATTTAACCTGTGGAGCAACTTCATCCCGGATTGAGTTTCTGAGTATAGTGATTTTGGTCACTAAGTCACAAAAACAAATCACTAAAATGAAGCCTGACACTCATTTTGTGATGAACAGGTTGGGAAAAATAACTTCAGACCGCCACCAAAAGTTGAGTCAAGTGTGGTAAGGATAGAACCTAAGAACCCTCCACCACCTATCAATTTCCAGGTAAGGTGAAAATAAAGCCAGGCCACTAGGCTGCACAAGAACGTAGGGCCATCATTCAGAAGAAGGAAATTGTAAGCAGGGGCAAGGCCTGGCAACATTAGCAATTGTGTGCCAGTAGTGCTCACTAGGAAATTCAGGGGATTTGTGCAGGCTGCATTGCTAAACCTTTTTATTAGAACCACCTTGTTTTTGAAAATTATTTATTTATTATTTGGTTCAGACTTTTGTTATGCATTTGCATTTCAATCATTATTAGTGAGGGAATATAACAAAGGTTTATTCATGGAGAGCGTATAGCAAACTGAAGTGTTTTTGGTGTATAAGAACAGTATGATCAATCTGTTTCAGGAGTGGGATGGTCTAGTGAGGATAACATTTGTGAGGAAAAACAAGACTCTGTCAGCAGCATTTAAGTAAGTGCCCTCTTTGTGTTTCTAATTGTGGGATATGGACAGCTGCTTTACAGTATACAGGCCCAGACACTTAAGCTTTTTTTAATCACTATGTAATTGTGGGGAGATGATCAGGGGATTAATGAAAAGGGACTTAGTTTGGGAGTCAGAAGACTTGGTTCTTGGCCTAGTTCTACCACAGCTTCTTGGAACTCTCCACAGCCACAAACTCTTCTATCATGCCATTAACATAGCACCACTATGTGTCTGTAGAAAGCCTCTGGTTTTAGTTGAATTGAAGTAATAAGTTTGAGGGGGTTACTGGGGTTGCATTTATCCAAAATAGGAGTATTTTTAAAAGCTTAGTTTCATTTATTATTTTTCTTTTTTTTTAATGAATTTTTTTTAATGAACATATTTTTCTCTCCCCACGTCTTCCACTGGGGGAAAAAAAGAAATAAAATCCTTTTAACCAACACAGCGAAGCAAAACAAATTCCCACATTAACCATGCCCCCAAAATAAATAATATATATAATTATTACATGTGATATAATTATAATCTATACACATGTATTATTATGTGTATGTGTATTTCTTAATTGCAAGTCCATCCCTTTGTCAGGAGATAGGTAGCACGTTTTTCCGCTGGTCCTCGGTGTGGTTGGTCATTGTGTCAGATCAGCATTCTTAAGTCTTTCAAAGTGTTTTCACAGTATTGTTGTATAAATCTTTCTCCTGAATTCACCCTTCATCAGTTCATACAAGTCTGCCCAGGTTTCACCAAAACCACAAAACAAGGGTACTTTTAAGCCTTGTTTCCTTTGTGTTACCTTTAGTCTCTTTGTTATCATGGAGGTAGCCGCTGTGTAATGCAAAGATCAGTGGATTTTGAGTTAGGAGGCCTGGACTTGAATAATAGCTTTTGTCACACAGCTGTAAGTGGCAGTCACAGTTTCTTTGAGGCTCAGTTTCATCACCTATAAAATAGAGATAATTTCAATAGCCATCTCACTAGAATGTTGTGAGGAACAAATCAAATAACAGATGTGGAGTGTAGCAGTGTGGGGTAGCAGAAAGAACACAGATTTGGTCTTAAAAGACCTGGGTACAAATTCTAGCTCTGCCACTTAGTGATCTTGGGCAAGTCACTGCTTTTTATTGCATCTCTCTAAAATTGGGGTGTTGGATTAAATGATCTCCAAGACGCCTTCCAGCTCTCAACCCTTTGATCAATTTGTGAACACTTTGTAACATAAAGTGCTATAAAAATGATAGACATTATTAATATATGTGTTAAGGTTATAATTATAGCAATCTAAAATATGACCAGTTTGGTGACTGTTTCATTCATTTAAATATGGAACACTTAAAAAATTCTATACAAGCATAACATCCACCTTTCACTAAACATAAATATATAGAAATGACTCTGTTGAAACTCAAATTTGGCAATCCTATTAATATCATTTTGCATTGCTGTAGGTCAAGTGCAGTGCAACAGCTTTTGGAAAAAAATTACCGAATTCATTGTTCAGTCCATAATATGGTAAGTAGAAGATGTTCTTCAGTGGTCATGCAATCATCCTCTTCTATGATGCATCTCTGTCTTCAGGCAAATTCTGTGTCTCTTGTGAAAAAGCATAGTGTTTATCATCACCCACTGTAAACATTTTAATTCAGGTTCTGATAAATTGATACAACTGTAACTGCATAATAACTTATTTTAGTTGTGAGCCATCACTGTTGCATTTTCCTTGTTTTTCATCTAATTACAGTATACCTGTAAGCGGTTCAAAAACCCAATTCCATATAAACATTCAGAAGTTTGAGTCTAGAACTTTGCTTGTAAATGTAATGTGCTTGTACAGAGACAGCATGTCCAACAAGCTTGTATTTTAAAAAAATTCCTCTAGGATTCATTCTTTGATATAAAATTAAACCTTAGAAGTGTAGTAATGTTTTTGATCTAGGATTTAGAAATTATTCCCATTTTTAAAGATAAGAATGGGGGTGGCTAGGTGGCGTAGTGAATAGAGCACCAGCCCTGGAGTCAGGAGGACCTGAGTTCAAATCCAGCCTCAGACACTTTACACTAGCCGTGTGACCTTGGGAAAGTCACTTAACCCCAATTGCCTTGCCTTTCCCCCTCCTAAAAAGTAAAGATTTTTTAAAAAATAAAGATGAGAATGTTAGGGCAACAAAAAAATGATCTTATTCAAAAGTGTAATTGGGTTTCTTGGTATGGGGGAAGGTTGTCCAATTAGAACAATACAGTCAGAGAATTTGAGTTGGAAGAGACCTCACTGGCCCTCTAATACAACCTATTCTCAAAGATTCATTTTATCTGTACAATTAAACTCTTTTCCATACTATCATGAATAAACTAAAAGTTATTTTGTGACTTTCATGAGCCCCCAAAAAAGAGTCAAAGTGGCTGCATTGCAAGACATTGTGTTCATTTATTCTGCATCCTGTGTTGATAGGCATTACCAGAAGATTTCAGCATTGCAGATAAAATACAGAAAATCCTAATGGATACAGGTTTCAGTGACAAACGGGCCCGTTCCATGGACATAGATGACTTCATTAGGTAATTACATTTAAATTTTTCTAAATGACTTAGACACATTTACATCTCTTTGTTCTTGACACCTTCAGATGCTGTATTTAAAGGCCATTGGAGAAGAGCAACACGAGGGGCTCCCTGGGAAATCTGTTGCATAGAACTTGGGTTGCGTGGAGTAGTATTTGGTGCAGTAGATGGAGGCTAGCTAGCCACAGCACATAAGATTTTATTCAAGAACCAGTAATGACGAACAGTTAGAGCCAGGAGATAACTTCTGGGTTAAAGGAGGTTTTAACTGACTTTCATTTATAGTCTTTTCAGTATTCCTTTAGGAGCGTGTCTGCTTAATAAACATCAATTGGAGGAGTGCTAAATTAGCAGCTGTTTGTTTGCAACTTTCCTTAGCTGAGGAATCGGAATCTGATCCCAGGGAATAGACCCTTGTGTCTTTTCTTTTCATCTTGGTTCTAACCACTGCTCAGGAAACAGTGGCAGTCACCATAGTATTTAGGCTCTGTCAGTGGCTGTGGCAGCCCACTTAGTCACTTGAGGCCAGTGCACAACAACCAGAGTGAGGCATAGGTGAGCTAATTATTTGGATAATTCTGACTGAAATAACTTTTGCCTGAATCAGCCATACAGTTTTTATGAATGGCCAAATGTATTAAGGGAGAATTTTGCCCTTAAACAAACAGTAATTATCTTAATTCTCTGCTTGATTTAGCTTTGTTGATAAGTACAAATGGTTTGAGAGAGTTACAATAGTCAAATGGTACATTTAAGTTTGTTGATTTGATACTGTGGAATTAGATGCTAATTCTAAAAACTATCTAACAAGGTAATTCCATATTTTAGCAAAGAATACTCACTTTATTCTCCACTCAGGAAGTAAAAAAAGACTGGACCCTATGGGCAAATAGATACCCACATTCTATAACCCTCATAAGAACTGGTATTTACATAGCACTTTCAAGGTTTACAAAGCACTAGCCCTTCCAACTGGATTCTCACAATACTATGAGTTAAGTACTACAGGTATTATCCCTGTGGTGCAGATGAAGTAGGCTTACAGGGATGGAGTGCCCTGCTCTTGTCTAGCAAGTGGCAGATGCAAGTTAAACCAAAGCTCTCCTAACTCCAGTTGTGGTTCTCTTTCCATCATGCCATCCTTTTTACTTTAGCCAAGAACTTCCTATTCTTCCTAACCACCTTGAAAATAGAGGCTTTACATAGCTGTCTGCTTGCTGTCTACTCTATCAGACTGGGAGCCCCTCAATAGCAAGAACTGTCTTTCGCCTCTCTTTTTATCTCCAGCACTCAGGACAATGCCTGGCACATAGTAGGCACTTCATAAAAGTTTGTGGACTAACCTCAGGGAACTTTAAAAAAAAATTCCACCTAAGCCCTTGTGAAGGGCAGGTAGGTGGTACAGTAGATAGAGCACTGGGCCTGGAATCAGGAAGACCTGAGTTCAAATGTGGCCTCAGACCCTTCTTAGCCATGTGACCTTGGCTAAGTCACTTAACCCTGTTTGCCTCTGTTTTATCTGTAAAATGAGCTAGAGAAAGAAATGGCAAACCACTCCAGTATCTTTACCAAGAAAATCCCATATGGGACAGAGAAGGATGTGATTGAACAACAAGCCCTTGTGAAACCATGGGAAATTCCTAGTTTTCCTTTTGTATCTTTACATAAGCACATTTTTCCTCTATCTGATTTCATTGAGAGGTACAAAAATTAGTTTACATGGAATGGCCTTCCAGATCATATCAGGTTCTTGTCCTGGGAGACATCATGATACAGTGTAGAACATTTGAACTGGAATTAGATTGGAACTTCAATCCTAGTTCTGCCTGGGTGACCTTGGGCAAAGAGGTCATTGAACCTCTTCAGGTCTGTTTCCTCACTTGTAAAATTGAAGTTGCCTCTGATACTCTTTTTTAGCTTTGAATTTGTGACACTATGATGTCACTTTATGTGTTTAAATTGTTTTTATGGATAAGATGAAAGAGCTCTCCCATTTAAACACAGAATCTAAAACTGAGTAGACCAAACCCGGTGATAATAAATGGCAATCTAATAGGTTTTCCAGTCCGTCGCAGTTGTATATAGAGAACAGTTATTTTGTGACCTTTTTTTTTGTTTTTTCATCCTGATGTGTAATTTCATCTGGAAATTAAGTCCTGGTGTGGGAATTCCTCCCGCTACGCAGATCAGCAGTTTACTTATAACTTCTGAAGTCTTAATTGGGGCACTGAAAATTTGTGACTTGCCCATGGCCAGCAGCTAGCAAATATAAATCAAAAGGGACTATTTGAACCTGGGTCTTCTTGAACTCAAATGTTTTTATGTATCAAGTCTCTTACAATGTATTGTCACTTTTTTTATTGTATTATAATTTTTAAAAATCAAATATTGTTTAAACTAAGTGGGCTGTTAGGAGCTTATACTTTGTTCTCCCACACATGAAATTTTAAGTAGTATAGTCCTTGTTTTGGTCATTTTTTGCCAACTTTTTCATGTTCATCTTTTTTTCCAGATTGCTACATGGATTCAATGCAGAAGGCATCCATTTTTCTTAGCAGATTAAAAGAGGATACTCCATATTTAACATGAAACTGTAATTTTACTTTCTTGGACTCCTGATATAATGAAGAATGTGGACTTCTATTTTTTACAAGGATAACCACCAAAAACCCTGCGGGTTTTATGACTAAAACTTACCCTCTCATCATGAAGTAACTTTTTGGTTTTTAAATTTTTAAAGGACAGATTTATTCTATACTTTATAAGTTGTTCAGACTTTTTGTAACTTTGGGCATGGGGCGGCCAAGTCACTGACCCTCCAGATCAAATACATTTCTTTCCAAAAGTTAATAGCCGCAATACACGCACAAACTTAACACATGAACCTTTTCACTTCTACCTGTTTCATCTTCTGAAACTAACATCTTATTTATTGTGGTAATTCTATTTTTAGGGGCCTTATCTTTTGCTTGTTTATTGGGATAGATGAGAGGTATGTCTTTTAAATAAAAAATAAGCTTTTTTATTATTCTCTTTACCTAGTCTTCTTCCTTTTATCAAATATTCATCTCCCTTGTTCTCCTGTCATGAACTTTTTTTTCATTTATTCATTTGCATCCATCTGATCCTTCTTATTTCCTTGAGCTTAGTTCCTTTTTCCATTGAAGTGGGTAAAGCAGTATATCGAGAGAAATATGGAACGTGGGATTGATTCTCAGTTTATCTCTGATAACGCAATAGTTATGTGACTTCAGGCAAGACACTTAACCTCTGGACCTCAAATTTCCTTACTGGCCAAGTAAGGGAAGTTAAGATAGATGATTTGTGAGATCCTTCCCAGCTATAAAATTTGGTGACTAACCAGGTCTCAGTGGTAGGATTATCAGTCACCTCACAAAAATTATTGCTGCAGTGTTTTATGTATGTATTATATTATATATGTATTGTGTTTTATACATGTATAAATAACATAGGAGAATATAAAACTACAAACTTTTACTTGCCTTTTTTTAAATATTCATGGAAAAGTACTGTAAAAATATCTTAAAAGATAGACATCTTAACTACTTTGATTAAAAAAGAATTCTGTAAATATTTAAGTTCAGGGGGTTAGGACTGAACCTGTGATTTCATTAGTATAGGAAACTCCTGGATGAGAAAAGTCCCTTGCAGTTTTAGAAGACTTACACCAGCTAGGAACATTAATTTAGCGGCCTTAATGTAAAACTGCTGTAGTGGATCACTGCTTATGTGACAGCATAGAAAATAATTAAACCTAAAATTTAGACTTTTTCATTATCTTTTTTGTATACGTAACTTTATGGAACCCCATATTGTTTTTTTTCTACTTTACTTGCAGCATATGGAAGTTGGGCCTCTTACTTCCATTTGTCTTCAATAGTCAACATTTATGGTGTCCAAATTAAATTTGCTTTATCAGGCACTTAAATGTCTCTTGGCTAATATAAATTAGTTAATCTGCATTAGCCAAGAGACATTAGCTGCCTGATAAAGCTAATGTTAGCCACATCCATAACTTTATAGCATTTTTCTGAACTATAAATTGCATGAAAGGCCTTTTATAAGCCTGTTCTCAGAATCTTAATGTTCATATGGGTAGTAGTAGATCCATATTTGTACAAGAGAGCCATGTGTCTAGTTTTTAAACTTATTTTAAGTGCGTCAGGATAACCATTCTTAGAATTATACTGAACTTTTGTAAATGTTCTGTAAACTCAAATTCTTCAAACAAGATTTGCCAGTTAGGCAGTCTAACATCACTGTTAACTGAAGAGTAGAGAGAGAGATACCAAAAAAAAGAGTTAAATTAGAAATTGTCCTTTTTATATATAATTGGGTTTAGGTATAGTTGAATAGTGTGGAAAGAATATTGGATGGGGAGTGAGTCATCTCACTCTGTCATTAGCTGCTTGAACATGGGCAAACTACTACTCCCTCTTAGCTTCAGTTCTGAAGCTTGACTCTGGCAATACCCTCCCCACTATCCCATGCTAGCCATGTCATACTGCTGTGAAATTTAAGTTCCTTTATTGGCTGAAGTTCTGAAGTGTCCATTAGTAGATAAGCCACTTAATGAACCACATTTCCTGGTCTCATCTCATTCCCTGTATAAAATGCTATGAAGAGCTAGATGGATCCATTGAGTTATTAACTCACATTAAATTAGGTGCAGATGGCCTAGGTTTTATTATTTCTTTACTGCTCTGAAACTGCTTTAATAGTTTTGATGATGAGAAGGAAGCCTGTCTTAATAATTGTGCTATATAAACAGTTTCTAGAGTTAGGTAGCCTTAAACTTTCCCATGCAAAATTCTTATCCCCACGAAATGCAAAGCTATAAATGCATTAAACTGTCAGTTTTGACTTAAATGAAGACAATTCCCATTTTTCTTTTTGTCCTCTAGATAACGGACAACTATCTTGATACTGTAATTAGCAAAAATGACTTATTAATACTAATAGCCTCTATTTAAGTTTTTTCAGAACACAGAGTAATAACTTTATTCCAAGCCTTTCTTAGTCCTAAACTCCATTCAAAAATGGATGGAGAAATTAAATCAATTCACATGTACTTTTATAAGGATTTCATAAAAGTAAATTCTCATCTCTAAAAGTTATTCCATAGCTTAATTTATTAAACACATTATGAAAATCTACATTTGTTATTTCAGGTTTTACGTTTACAGTTCTAGGAGTTTTTCCACCATGATGCAATAAGAGCTTCCCACAGTCTTCCTTTCTATGGGGGGTTGCAAATACTGAAATGGCGAATCTGGCTCATTTAGCTCTCTACTCATTGCTTTCCCTTTTGCTGCTCAGCATTAAATGAGCTAGCAGTTTCCCAAAGTAAACAAAAACAGGACTTCCTAGGGAGAGTTTGATAATCTACTTTTTGAACTCTGGGGAGGAGAGAGAGAACTCCTAGAGAGCTGTATTTCTTCACCTAACAAAATATTTACATGAAATGGCAAACATTCCTCTAAAGATTAATATGCAAAAAAAGAAAAAGGTGCTGCCATCTAAAAAGTGCAGGATACCCTCACCATACTTTTGGTGAGAACAAAATTTCTTGGTGACATTGATCACAAAATGAGTGTTTGAAGGGGCTAAATGTGCACGGTTTCTTCATGGCACAGTTGCCTCACTTTTTAGCTGATTTCACTGTACAAGGAAAATATGCCTTAAAGCAACCATGACTCCACAAAACTACCTGTAGACCATAGCTAACACACATGCATCAGAAGCCACTTTCTTTTAACAGTATATTATTGAAAAGGGTAACTTGTCTAGATTGTTAGTTGTACCATTTTAAGTAATGGCACCCCATTTGTAAGGATCAGAATTGCACTATTATTCTCATTAATACCACACTGGCACATACATTGCTTATATCTGTATTACCCTAAGATACAACTCTTTTCAGTATTTCATTACCTTTTATTTTACATCAACTAATTTATATATTTGTCCTTCACAAATAAAAAGCTAAGAAAATTGAAACCACGCTTCACGTTAAAGTCATAATTCCAGATTTTCTTTTTATACATTAAGATGGAATGGTCCAGTGGCTTTGTCCACTGTCACAGATTTTAGTTCCATTCAGTGATATGGCACATCCTCCAAAGTGAACTAATCACACACACAAAAAGTCTCACACACATTAAAAATATACACACGATAAAGGTAATTTACACTGACAAATAAGGAATGTCATTTATTAAGGCTGTGCTTCAGAAAGAGGAAATTTAGTATCAATAGCCTTAATCAAGGCACAGAGCTGGAAGAGGTGAGCACAGCTGTCTCTAGGAGAGGACAAGATATGTACAATCACTGATGAGGTATGCATGCACGCAAACACAATTTGAAACTGCTCAGTTGGTCTTTGTAGGAAAATTGAACAGTTAAAATGAAATGTTGTGGCTTTTTTTTTCCCTTTAAATAAAAGCCCACAGTTTTACTTCATTATCAAAAAAAAATTGGCAAGGATTTCCAAATATAAGCTTCACAATTTGAGTAAATGAAACATTGAACAAAATGCTTCACAAATCCCAATCTTGTTTGGTTGTGCCTCCTGGACTAGAAAGCATTTTGTAGACAAAGGAGTGTTTCACACAAATTGAAATGTCATTCTGGTGAAGAACAGGACATTTCCACAGACACTTTAAAAAAGTTTTTTAATGTTCAAATGGCCCTTTTAGCCAAAGCAATAAATGTTAGAGTATGGAGGGCTCCAGGGATTCTTTAGCAGCAAATGCCCATTTTAAAGAGCTCGGGGTCTCTTCGGATTGATCTGCTTGCTGGCCAGTTCTTCTTCTTGTAGAGCTGCACGGAAAGATTTCACTTTATCTTGGAAAAAGAAGAGAAAAAAGGAATATTTCATTCCATGTATAGAAAGAATGCATTGAACTATGTTCTACATAGGCATCTGGGTGTTAAGAACATAAGAGGTCTAATACAGAGGTGATAGGGCTATATGCCCAGTGCAGCTTAAATGAGATTAAAATGCAGGTGGACTATATATAACAAAATAAATGAAAATACAACAAAACATAGATAACATTATATTTATAAAACAAAGTGGCCTGCTGGGATTCTTATGTATCAATTACTGACCCCTGTTTCAATTTAAGTTTGACACCACTAGTTTATTTTTAACCAACAGGCTTCTCTTACCCAATCTTCTCCCTCACCCCCCATTTTCTACCCTCAAACTGAGGAGCTATAAATAGTGAACAAATGGCATTGACAAACCATAAATGTTACTTTGTGGTTTAATAATGGTATAATAACTAAATATAAATATTCACTGCCCAAGTAATCAGTGATTTAAGAATTTAAAATTTTTTTCAGATTAAGTGATAATGGTCTTTATAGGTTTTGAAGGATAGATCTCTAATAAGGACCCATGGAGATTCATATATTATGAGAACAGTTTAAGTTTTTACTAATAGTTCCTGTGATCCCCATTACGGCATAAAATAATTATAAACCAGTGTACATATATGTAATTGCATCTTCTAAAAGGTAAAAAGAAAACTCTACCTCGAAGCTCAGTAAGAATGTCTATCTTCTGTTCAAGAATTGCTTCAAGCTGTGTAGCATATGAATCTACATCATAATCCACTTCTTCAGTCATTTCTAGGAGGGCTTTTTCATCTTCTAACCATCGAATAGATTCCTGTTAAGGATGAGAAATTAAATACCTCAAGCTTCCTTACTGGAGACAGATTTTTAACACATGCCCACAACCAGAATCAAACTTTAGCACTTGCTTAGCAGCCAACAGAAAAGCCTCTATTTTTCCATTTAGGGGAATGTAGAAAGGAGAATGATTGCTGTCTGGCCCCTAAACTGACTGTCATTCCTCAGAAATTTCCCAAGCTTCACCTTAAGGCCTGGCAATAGAAAGCTTGGGTCACGGGTCAGAGGAAGGTCAGCTCTGTTCTTGCAAAAACCATAAGGATGCACTCTAAGTTTTCTCTTCACATTTTTCATGGTTGAAGATAAAGCTACTCATAAATCCGCTTCATTTCTAAGACCTTCAAGAGCAGGGAAGAGTGAGTTTAAAATCGCTCAATTTCCTTGCCTGGTTCCAGGAGCTGTAACAATTCTGATGCTTCCAAGTCATCTCACCCTATTTACTGGACAAACTTCAGTCACATTGTGGGGTGGCTGGGGTTGGGGGGCGGAAGAGGAAGATCAAGGTCAATTCCCAAATAGCCACAACCACAGTGAAAGGAATGTTTCAAAATCACCAAAGATGTTAGGACCAACAAATGTCTATATCAGTTTTAGGGAAAAAAATCGAATTATTCAGTAACTACCACTTCCCTAGAGACTAACATAATTTCTAATAGGTTCAGAAATATTCACTGCAGCTACAATGAGAGCTTGCCTACTGGTCCAATTATCTGCCTGAGAGCTATTTTATGTACTAAAACATGTAGGTAGCCCTAAGTTTCATTGAAACTACACACAGCTATGCCTTTCATTTACAACTTGTAATTACATAAACACCTGGAATTCAAATAGATTTAAGGTCGGCACCTTCCACAGTACATCTTCGCAAATACCCAGGGTAAACTCACTAAAATAATCATCTACCACAGTCTCCTACATACTCTGGAAATATTCTGCACCACCTGCCAGTAAATATTGTAGCTTATTTGTTGCAGCAAATAAAATAAGAGAATGATGGGCTTTCTTTTCCTTTAGGAGAAAGAGAATAAGCACTTATTAAGAGCCTACTATGTGCCTACCAGGCACTGTGCTAAGTGCTTTACAAATATATTTTAAATATTGTTCATAGGTTTTTATGCCCCCCAAAAAAACCTCTCTACTTAACAAAATGACATTATAACAAAAGGATGCACAATAATAAAAAGGCACAAAATAGGGAATGTCAAAAAGACCTGCTCTACAGAGGAAGACAGAAGCAAAATAAAAGCATAGGAGTTATTTCATTTTCTCCTGACATGTTACTGTTACGCCATCCTCCCAAGACAAAAGACTGACTTGAATCTAATTTTTTATCCTAATTCATCTTTGTCCTGAACATGGCTAAATTTTTTTAAATGCCCTTAAATCATACTTAGCATTTTGGGAGAAAAGACTTCAGTTAACTGTAGACTTCAGCGTTCGTGACATTGTTAAGAGGTCCCATGCATGCACTCCCCTTTGCATTCTTTTCTCATGGCATGCCCCTGTTTCCATGTTTTTTACATATTCTTTTAAAATTTTGATCCAATTCAAAGGTTCTCAGGGAAGCTGATATATGTTTGATATGACCTCAGGAACATCCCTATACTCAGAGGTGGGAGAAAAGCTAGAGAGAAAGCAATATCCATTAGGATATTATTCCAACAAAATTCTGAAAACACGTGCTTAAAGCCTCCTTATCTGCTTAGAATTGTTGCATTTGTTAAAACAACCAACCAACCAAAACCTCCCCTTCCAGCTTCCTTTGTCTACCTACTTTAGTATAAAATTCCTAATAGCTGCCTAACATCTGTGGGCCGTGTCTGGACCTTGCTGGCTTCCTGGATCCAGCTACTGCACTTCCCTACACCAAGCCAAAATGGGGACCAGGGAATGACCGTGAGGTACAGAATACCCACATTGTGCCCATAATTAGTCTGCACATTATTAATAAGCCTCAAAAGTGAAAACAGGTTTGTATGAGCATGTTCCTTGAAACCTCCAAACTAACACAGAAGTCATAGTAATTTCTGCAGTTTCCTCCCTCATCTTTCCCCTCCCCCATTTCCCTCTCATTAGAATCATTTGAGATTTCTGTCTTCAGAATTTCAGTTTTGAGAGACTGTCTATTCTTCTTGAGCCATTTTCCCTTTTTGAGTCAGTTTTTGGGGGAATCATACCCATTTTACATTAGAAAGTTTTTGAAATTTACTTTCCTAAACTCCAGGACAGTGTTTTCTAAGCCATGTCACAAAATTGCTATTCTGTGCAATGTGAAAGAATTCTGTGATAACATAGTTGCTAGCAAAGTTTTTCCTCTCAAATAATGAAATTACATACCAAAAATAAGTTCAATAAACTTAGCACTAAAAAATATTCCAATCTTTTCTTTATTCATGAAGTAATCTGTATCTCCAGAGGCAGCTAGGTGGCATGGTGGATAGAGTGCCGAGCCCAGAGTCAAAATGCCTCATGTTCCCGCAAATCTGACCTCAGACATTCAGTAACTGTGTGACCCTGGTCAAGTTACTTAACCCTGTTTGCCTCGGTTTCCTCATCTGTAAAATGAGCTGGAGAAGGAAATAGCAAACCACTCCAGCATCTTCATCTTTACCAAGAAAATCCCAAATGCAGTCACAAAGAGTTGGGTATAACTGAAACAAATGAACAATCTATATCCAGATTCTCTGGAAGAAGAAGAGTTATGGATTCCATCAACATAATTCAAGGTCCAAAACTGGTCTGTGGTCAAATTATTTGGGATTTGTTGTTCTAACAACATGATGGCATTCACTTTTTTCCAAGTTTGCTTTTCACATAACAGCACTTAGCAAAAATCTTCCCCTGTTGGTGAGAATGGGGTCCAGGGTCTCATTCAATGATAGTAAGTGCCAATTGAAAAGAGACCTTGCAGCTCAAACTCTATTAATTGCCCTTCTTAGGCAACCAACAGTCTTACTAAACAGTTGCTACATCAACTCTTAAAGGCTGCTCTGTCGACAGCCTTTTAAGTAGCTCTAGTTATTAATGGCGGTCCAAATCTGCCAATAAGTACGTGTGTGGGAGGCAGGAAGAACACCTTTTTAAAACTTGCCAAGGAATAGGAGAAATCCATAGCATTACGGAGGTGACACATAAGTAGTTTTTACTCTGTGATATAAAGGTAACTGCTTGGCATTATGTGGTCTAGTATTATTACTCGCAAAAAAGACAAACGAAAAAAAATCTGAGTAATTCTTTGTCATTTATTAACATCATGCTACCCTTCTAAGCAGTTGTCTTATCCCTTCCTTTTTATTGTGGACATGACTCTATTATATATCACATATACATTTAAGGGGCCTAAGGATACATGGAAAAACTTCTTAAAAGTTTTAAGTCAGGCTATTGTACTGCTGTTAAGAGAACTAAAAAACATATTTTCTAAGTCTAAAAGTCACATAAGAAGACAATGTTTTGTTTTACCTGGAAGACTGCCCGGTGATCTTCTACAACTTGCTCTTCCATTTCTACCATCTGAGAGACAGCTTCATGAAAAGTGAATAACTGTGGAGAAACCTCCTCTTCCTAGAAATAAAAAAAAAAATCTCACGGGATAATATTGTTGCTCTGTGGTTTCCCCCGCAAAGGTAGGTCTCTAGTAGATAAGATTAATATTACCATACTATTATAATTAACATTTACCATGTCAATATAGAAACTTTCATAATAAAATCACATTCACTTCTGGAAGACCAAAAGACAAAACTCATTTATGCTATCAAATTTATAGACATGGAAACAAGTAACTACCCACACTTAAAAGGTTTCCCTGCAACGTCTCTCTAAACAACACCCCTTTCAAATCCACCCCTCAAAAAGCCAACTATATAGAAACATATCAGTTGTATAAAAGTGAGGCAGACAGAAGGAAATATTCACTTACTAGGGGTCATCACCACCTTCTGACATCCATTATCATATAATATTTTCTTGTTTCAAAGTTTAATGGACCCCCAACTTTAAAACATACTTCAGATTATCTTTGCACAGAGTTTAAAACTACATCAGTCTATAAAACCTTTCACCAGTTCATTAGTGACATCAGCATTAGAGTCATAGTAGCTGACACATCATACATTATTATCTCACTGGATTTATAACAATTCTGTGAGGGAGGGGAAGTACTATAGGCATTTAATGCTTGAAGTACCAGAATGGGAAGTACTACAAGTATTATTTGTCCCCACTTTACAGAAAATAAAGCTTAGGCTCAGGTTTTACCCAGGGTCACACAGTTCAGTGAGTTTCAAAGGCAGAATCTGAATCCAGGTCTCCCCTGACTCTAAGTCCAGCACTCTTTCCATTACACCACTTTGCCTCTTATAGATGGAGCTAATGTAACTTGTAAAAGTGAAAAAACATTTTGATGAACAGTATTTCTGAGGTGTAACCTATGTATTCCTGAAGTATACCAAAATGTTTTTGAATTCTCCAACCCTTATGAAAAAGTTGGTCATGTGTTCTAGTTGAAAAAAATTAATTCAAATCAGCCTAGTTATGAATTCAGTTTCTCCTTAGAGCTCAAGAAGTGTCCTGCTGTTAGCAGCAAAAAGTTTTTGGTGAAGTCCCTAAACCTTTAACCCTTGTAACAAGTAAAATGCTATTATTCTTACTGTCACATCATCTTATGCCACCATAAAGAGAGAAAGAATTCTCTCATTTGAAATTTTCATCTTGAGAAGCAATCATACTCAAGTTCCTGTGATCTTTATAGAATTTGAACCTTCGATCCAAATGATTTGAATATTCATAATGAAATCACCAAGTATTCTACAAAGTCCTCTACTAGTGCCTCTGTGGGGCTTACAGGTAACCCTGAGTGCTTGAAGTCAGTGGCAGAAATGTTAAGTCCTAAAGTTGGAAAGGCTTCAAAAAAGAGTCCAACAACAAACTAAAATGTTTGTCAAGGACCAGCCTAGATTGAGAGAGGTTTTTAGCATCAGAAAGCTAGTTACTAGGTGAGGTGGGTTGTTGCTTTTTTTTGCCGCTGCATCTTATGACATTTTACTGTAAAAGACTGTTACCAAGATCAGTGAACAGAGTACTCACTAGGATGAAAGAACTTTCAAGTCACTTTCATCCCTTTTTCAATGATTCCTTTTCTGTCACTATTACCATTCTTCTTCTTGTAGCCTCCTATGCTAGAAACCTTGTGATGCTTTCCTATAACTGTCCCTAGTCTTAAGTCTGGTAAGTTTTACTGGGTAGGTTTTTTCTTTTGAAAACTCTCTCAGATTTATCACTAACGCTCTGCAGCATCTCCTTTCATTACTTCAGGCCCTGAATTACTGAAATAATAAGATATTTATCTGTGTAATGTTTTAAAGTTTTTAAAGAAGAGAATATAAGATATTTGAACTTTATGAAAAATCTGTGATATAGGTACTATAAGTAAGTATTGTTTTCCCATTTTACATATGGGGAAAATGAGGTTTAGGTTATCTGACTTGGCTATAGTTACACGGATAAGTATGAAAGGTAGAATTTGAACCCAAACTTTCTGGACTCCCAAGTATAACAACTCTATTCACTACACCAAGACAGCTCTTCAAATACTTTTTAAATCTCTCACCCCTCATTCAAACACAAATTATACCACAACTAGAATAACCGTCCTTAAATAAAGGATGAGACCAATATTTATGTATTAACAATTAATCAAATAAGACCAATTAAGTAAAAGAAACAATTAACTAGGATACAAAATTAAGTGATCTGATTTTTAACAGGAGTAAAGATTAGGGACTTTCCAAGTTGGGAGAGGGAGAGTGAACAACAGGTACAATTTCCTGAAATCAGAAAAAAAGGTGTATGTCTCCTATTATCCTCTCCCCACCACCAAGTGTCTGTAATTTAATCAAAGGAACATGGAAACAGTGTCATTAACCAGTATAGGACCAGTTTTCAGATAAGATAGATGTGGTTACTTGAAATGTATAACTGTGAAAAAAAACTCCTTGCTTCAATCTTTAGATATGACTGGGTTTCTGGTCAACATAACCTAGGTCCTTAGTTAAGGGTCTCTAAGCAGTAGATAACTGAAAAAACTTTTCTCACAAGACAGAAACTAACTAGACTCCATAAGTGAATAGAAAAGGAACTGTGCTCGATCCAGAACTGAGTTACAAGATGGAGTCAGTGTGGTTCACTCAATTCCCATAGTATATAAAGTAACTATATAGGTATATAGAGAGGGGTGCATGTGTCTGGGTACACATGCCAACATGGAATCGGAGATTGATTTGTTGAGTTGTTGGGATTGCATAGACCAGAGGTGTACATAACTACAGTCCTCAGGCCAAATAAAGACAGGCAAAGAATACGTTTAACATTTTAAAGACTTTTTGTATTTAAAAATAAAAAAATTTTTAGCTCACCAGCCAAATTTGGCCATATAGCAGTGGTTTGTCAATCCCTAGTCTAGACTTAAGTAATGGAGAAAATGCTAAAAAAGCAGATTTAACTCAAAATGAAAAAAAATTGATATTTTAAAAAAGAACCTTTAATCTTGAAAATGTAATTCTTCACCCGTTAAGCTAGTCTCCTCACTGTCACCTTCACATATGCTATGTCCATTAATGAACATTTTTGTGCTTTTGCTAGTACTTTGCCATTGCTTAGAATGTCTTCCTCTTCCACTCTGCCTAGCCACCTCTCTCTCACCCTTGAAGGTTTACTAGTTCAAAACTATCTCACCATTAAGCCTTTCCAGACTGTTAGTCTACACTGTTATCTATGCCTTAAGAATTTAGCATTTAGCTTTTTACAATTATTTCAGATATATTAAACTGTACTCTCAAAAGAAGGCATAATTTTTTTGTTTTTTCACACTGTTTAGCACAGTAATAGACTTATATAACACAGGCACTCAACCTGACAGAATGGTAATTTTACTCTTCCTTCAGTTAAACTACAAGAGTTGGGCACTACAGCCCAGTTGTCCATTTCAAAGAAGCACTAAAAGATGTGTAAAATCTAGAGCTAATAATTTCTTCTCCTGGAAGGGCCTGAAAGAATTTCTCTGTTTGTGGCCTCTCTTTATAAGTCATAGGCAAGATCCCCAGATATAAATATTCTTTTACTGAGTGAAACTCTTCTGATCATTTCCCACCTGGCTGAGGCCTGGGATTTCACGATCTCCAGAAACTTTTCATTCTACAAGATGACATCAACTTTGAAACTCACACTTCCCTCAGCACCCCTGCCCCCGGGGTCCCCTCCCTCCCTCTGGTGGGAGAAGCATGCAGGTATTTCAACTCATCACTTCCTAATTTATACCATTTGAAGTTACAATCATGTAAAATACAGTCATTGGTAACAGTCCACTGGAAATGCAAGTGCAAGTGGAACCTCACTTCAAGGGTTCCATTATTTGAATTAATTGGGACCTACCTGAACTCATTAGAATTCTTTTCAATTGCTTAAAAGGAAACGATAAAGTGTAACAGTGGCATATGTCAAGACTTGTAAGATTACTTAAAAACAATTTAAGAAAGTAGTCTTAAGTCTATTAGGTCATAATACTATTAAATTAAGACAGTTCTGTTAAGTTACTTACATTTTGTTCACAAAGGAGTTTTAGGTCATCTCTCTGAGGTGAACTCCCTACACCCCACTGTGTCTCTAAATCATCAATTTGATTTGGAGGATGATGCATAATTGGACGGACATCACCAGCAGCAGCTGGATCTACAGTCAATTCTTTTACCCTAAAAATATACGGAGGACACTGTAAATGAGCAAAGATTCATTCAGTAATACAATACCAAAGTTTTATGATTTGAAAGTACTTTAATTCACTTAGCAAGAATGATGATGGCAACTTTATAAGTTATTATTTTTCTGAAGTGTGGAAAAACACTAATAAAATGATTATTTACCTTTCTAATTTAATTCAGACTACTTCACAATCACTTTAACATTCTTATGTCATACAATCACTATAAAAACAAACATTTACTATATATAAGGTATGGAGAGGAGGGATTAGGAAACATTTCAGTGACTAATGAATTCCAATAACAGGAAAAATACAGTATGGTATAGTGTTAAGAACACTGAACGTAAAGAGCTATGAAACCAGAAATGTTAGTTCTAGCTCTACAACTTCTAATGTGATTTTAAGAAGATTTTTAATCTGACTCAATTTCCTAATTTGTAAAATGGGGATAATAGCTCTCATGTTCAATCTCACAGGCCATTGTGAGGCTTACAGGAAATAATTTATGAATGCTATGTAAATAAGGCTTTATTAGCATTACTATTACTATTATTATACAGTTAGGCAACATTTTAAACACCCAACTGGTCAATGTCATTTTTACAAAATACTTTGGCATGGAAAACATGGCATAACTGAAGGTTTTTGGTAGACAAATACTTATTATTTCATCTTTTTTAAGTACTAAGACTATATTTCTGCCATAAAGGAGAAAATATATGCAACAATTACTAATTTTTCTCTTTAAAAAAACCTTCTAAATTGTTATTTTAAAAAATGGATAAATTTATCAATCACTTAGACATTTACAAATTTAGAGTGGTATGCTTTTCAAGTTAGGGGTATTTTACTGTTTGAAGGAAAGAAAAAAATTCACAAAAAGGACACAGTGTAACATTTTTAAACAAATGGCATAAAATGATTTAATACATGACTGCCATTTTAATTAAGCTTACTAAAAGAATACCTCATTTACTATAAAATTACATAAGCCAGAACTATTCTATTTAATATATACAAAGGTGACATCATCATTTACAAAAATCACATAAATATGAAGGGATTTATGCAAGCTTGGATTCTATGGGAACAATTTAGAAACATAAATGAACAACAACAAAAAATATAACGATCATGCAGGACCACCACTATCACCTGCCAAATGAAATGAGAATGACAAAATATATAATGGTTTAAGGCAAGGAAGTAAAATGTTTTGTTTTGTTTTTAAATTTATCTCAAAAGAAAAACTTAAAACAATAAAGATCTTATGCATAGAATGATGTAGACCTGGTGATCGAAGGAGAAAAGTCGTCATACTCATAGGAAGGAGAGAGATCAGAGCGACTGCCACTACCCTGTGAGAAGGGAATGTCTGATGGACTAATTCCAAACTCCTTTACTCTGCAGCACACCAGAACAGCAGCAAATTAAAAGAAAATGCTCTTGTAAAGACAGTTGTATAAATGTAAATTCCATATTCTCATTTATCACTTACTGAAATTGTTTAAGAAGTAAAATCAAACATTTTTTGTTTCCTAACATATCAAACAGTAAGATGGTGTTCCTCTTCTGTTGTGTTCAGGAACCAATCTCTTTCTAATGACACATCCTGCTCCCTGTATTTCTTATGCTTCATATTCTTCTATGGCAAACTTTTCTCCTCCTCATGCCCCTTCCTGGAAGCATGTCTTAATCTAAAGAACATGTTCCTTTATATCACTCCCTTTTCGAGCTACATTCTTATTCTTTTTTTTTCTTTTCCTTCCATTACTAATTCATACAGCATGTTTTTTAAACCATCAACATTTCCTCAATTTCAGCACTGCAGTCCTCACAGTTGTATTCTAAAATGGTTTTTGCTAAAGTCACCAATGATCTCTTTCTAGCTTTACCAATGATCTCTTTCTAGCTTTACATTCACATTTTTTTATCCAATTATCAAGCTTATTTTCCTAAATACTCCTTGCCTTAGCTTCAGACTGTACCACAATCTCTGATTAATTCTATTTTGCTTCATCATGGTTATCATTAATGTTCAGAGAATTTGTACCTAGTCAATGGTACAATTATTCAGGTTTTCTGGACCTTCAACCTTTATAATATTTATTTTCTTGAGAAACTCATTTACTGCAGTTATAATACCATCTACAATTTACTACAAAATCTCTACCTCCAACTCTTCAGTCTTTCCATTATAAAATGAAAGCATGCCAAAATATTAGCCCGTCTAAAAATACAAACTAAGGCACTTAAAAAAATTATTCTACAAATAAAATGACTAATAATGTCAAGATTTTATATTTCAGACAAAAATAGAAATATAATTAGATCCTAGGTAAATTCAATGAGTTTCTTTAGTCTGTTATTTAAGACCATTATTAAAACACATAAAATGCTGACGAATTATTTTCTACATCTTGGGAGAACTAAAGAATAAAATGAGCTTTAATGAAACAAAAGTTTTTTTAAACTATAAGAGTACTGAAATAGTAGAATGGGTTACCAAAGGCATTTGTGGGTTGTCTTGAAAAATCAGCAGGAATGTAGGGAATGGATAAACATGCCTCATTATTATTAGGCATTCATTCATTGTCTTATCTTAAGATCCTTTCTTGCTCTATGATTCATTAAATTTTTTAACTGTTTAAAAAATTGTGGCAGTCAAATGTTAAAACTTACTAGGCAATGAGAAGTCCCTAATCTTTATTTAAGTAAGATGTAACTTTTCTGTATCTTGGTCTAAAAGGGAACATGACATGGAGTTATTTTAGTTTTTTCCTCCCAATTTTATTTTCACCTTTCAGAAAGCAATGTCTCAAGACCCTCTTTATCAGAAGAGGTTGCATAGCATTTGAGAAGATTATTTTAAAAATTGGAGCTATCTCAAAAAAGCATGGTATTATGCTAACTCCTCTGATATGACATGGCAATATTCAAAAAGTGTATCTGTTTCTCTACCCATGCAAATATATGAGCTTTATGTGAATATTAGGAGTTTCCTTCTTAATGATAAAATCCCAAATACCTTGCAAATCAATTTTAAGGTATTAAGGTTTTACCTCTATTTAGGATTCAAATGATATGAGGATTATATTTAGAAATGGATTTACAGTTTTTACATTACAAATACAATGTACTGATAATGGTAAGCTTATGTATTCTAATAAGACACTGACAGCTAACTAGTATTTAGTAAGCAAATATGTACCAGGCACTAGGGATACAAATATGAAACACAATTCTGCCCTAATGGAGTTTATATTCCACTACATAACAGAGGAAATTAAAGTATTTCCATTTCAACCTTCAATATAATTTTTAAAAAACAAATCTGAATTCATGTCAGTTTAAATGAATTTGTATAAGTAAGGAAATGGAAAAAGAACCTATCCAAAGCCAATGGATCACAAAGACTAAATGTTCTATGGAAACCAAAGTAAATAAATGGGCTCCCAATCCAAATTCTATCAAATAAATCCATATCAGGAGCTTCCAAATGTAAGTACTGACTGATCAAGTAGAAATTACTTTGCTGATGCTACTGACTTGTACTGCCCAATCCAGAATCATCTTATGTGAAGAGGTCTGCAGTGTCAGTGCTGTTGGGCTGGCTTTAATGGATATTTGTGCATTTTCTTTGTATCCTCAGTGCCATTTACACAGTAAATGTTTGTTAACTGATTGTCTAAATAAACAGGAACAAAATACTCATAAAAAAACAGTGCAATAAAATTTCTAATGCTATCACTTGGTCCCCTCCATAACTGATTTTGACATTATAAGAACACTTAAAATTATATAATAAATGTTCAGAAATTTTTAACACATCATGCATAATTGAGGGTTTGTGAAACAGCTACTTGCAAAGAATGAAGGAGGTCTTAATATAATTAGGTAGAATTTTCATAACTGTGCTTTAAATGTCATCAAATCTTTTCTATCCCCCCCTTAAATTCCCAAATGGAAAACTACTTGCCATACCTATTTGCGTATCTTAATGTATTAAGAGTATTTTCACAAGATGCCATCCCTGGAGAGATGGTAGCAATCTAGGGGAAAACAGAATGCAAAAGTCAAGGAAGTCTGTGGTAAACGATCAACACAATAGAAACTGAATAGTAGGTCTAACACACTGATAAAGGTGAAGATTCTGCCTATGAGACATAAAGAAATTAATTAAATTCATAAAGTGCCTATGTTTCCTCTCATTTGTAGCTAAGTCCCCCTGACAAAGTTGCCTATAATGGGTGCCTCCACTCACTTTTCTCTCACCCTGTCTCCTCCAGAAGATTGCCCTCTCTTATCCCTCCATTCTCTCACTAATCTTTACCCTCTTCCTGTCTGCTGATTGCTTCCCTATTGGCCTACAAACATATATCCCTGTCTCCTCTATCTCCAAAAAGCCCTCACTTGATGGGCATTTCCTCAACTAGCTATTGTTCTATGCTTCTTATTTGTGTGGCTAAACTCCTCAAGATGGCGACCTATTCCTGGTACTACCACTTCCTTTCTTCTTACACTTCTTTGCAACCTGCTTTCCAACATCATTTTTCTATTTAAACTACTGCCTCCAAAGTTAGTAGTGACCTCTTAACTAACAAATCTAAAGGCCTTTTCTAAATCTGCATCTTTCTTGACTTCTCCGCAGCCTGTGACACTGTCAATCACTCTTTTCTTGATACCTTCTTCTCTAGGTTTTTGTGACACTACTTTCTCCTGGTTCTGTTTAACTGCTCCATCTCAATCTCATTTGCTGATCTTCATGTACACATCATGCTTGTGAGGGTCCCCTAAAGCACTATCCTGTATCCTCTTCTTTTCTCTCTCTATAATATTTCACTTGGTGATCTCATCACCTCCCTTGCATTCAATTATTATCTCTAAACAGATGACTCAGATCTATCTACTTGTCTAACACCAACCTTTCTCCTGACCTACAGTATCTCATCTTCAACTGCCTATTAGGCATCTTGAACAGGATGTTTCATATACATTTTAAAACCAAAACATACAAAACTGAACTCATTATCTTTCTTCCCCAAATCTACCCTTCTTTTTAAGTATTACTGTAGGGGATACTACTATGTTCTAGTTACCTAGGCTCACAACCTTGGTGTCATACTGGACTCCTTTCTCTTACCACCCTGCTCCAATCCCAATCAGTTGTCAAGTCTTGTCATTTCCACTTTTTTCATGTCCCTCCAATATGCTTCCTTCACTAATGACACCATCACCTAGGGCAAGTCCTTGTCACTTTGATATCTAGACTAACAACTAAAATGCTAACCTGCACCACAGAACTCCTTTGGAATGATATTTAGATGGAATAGCTATAGGGAGTGTGAGAGTATGTGTGTGTGTTTGTATGCATACACAATCTATGTAGAGAATTCCCACTAAGGAAGTCCCTCTAACAATGAAGATCAGTAATTGTTCTGCAAGTTTAGATTTTAGAGTATTTATAAAGACACTGAGAGGTCTATGGACTAGCTGGTCTTTACTCACTATAGAAAATTGTTCATCTGTTTCTGACTCTATGTTAGAAGTTCTTAACTTGGAGTCTATGAACTTTAACAACTATATTTCAACACAATTAACTTCTTTTGTAATCTTACGTATTTTATTTCATGCATTTAGCATTTAAAAGCATTATTTTAAGAAAGGGTCTATAGGGCTTCCACCAAGGGTCTATAGGGCTTGACCACCAAAGGAGTCAAGGACATAAAAAAGGTTAAGAAAGAACCCTTGCTACCTTTATTTTGAAGAGGAGTATGATGCTAACAAAAATGTTATGATGAATCCTATATAAGTCTGTGCATGTGTGCGTGTGCGTGTGCGTGTGTGTGTGTGTGTATCTATCACTATGCTACTTTTGCTCAAGTCTACATGTCCCCATGTGCCCACGATGTGTCCATGAGGGTCCTTGACGTGCTAGGGGCCCTTCTTTAAGTGTCTTGTTACAAAATTTTCTGTAGTCAAACAGTCTATGTTGGAGGTAGGACTGTGACCCTTGGAATTCTTGACTTCAAAGTCTGACCTCTATATGCTTTGCTGCACCAATTCTTAGGCAAACAAGTGTATGTATATTAGTATGAACATATGTATAAACATGTCTTTTATTAGTGGCAATGTGCCAAACTGTGTAATGTGCTAGTTTTGGAGTCAGGATAAATGAGTTCAAATCCTGCCTGACACTTACAAACTTACCAGCCACATGATGATATGCTATCTACTCTCCCCCAACAATGATTCCTTTAACATCTACATGCCTGAAGCAATTTCCTAGGACCTAACTACCAAATTACAGATAGAGGAAGAGGAAAGACTCATGCTACCAAAATCACAGATTTGGCATGTATTAGGGCATATTTTACTTAAAATTTGCTCATTTTCAAGCAGAAATGATACTTGTATTTATTCCCAGGATATAATTTTAGCACATTAAGTTTTAAAAGCCTTTTTTTTTTTACTGTGAACTTATCAACAAATCTAAACATTTCAATATGCAAAGGAAAAGACTGTAAAAAACTGAACTTTTGCTATATATTTTTTAAAAGAAGAATATTAAATTTGACAAGCAGCTACGAAATTTCTCTAATTGTGTAACCACGTTCATTCTCAGAGTCCTTTCAAGTGTCTTGATGTTCTTTTTTTGTATCTCTATAAGTAATACTAACCTAAACAATTCCCTCCAAAACAGCTTTCCTTTGCAAGAAAATTTAAATATTTCATTTTTATAAATGTCTTGTCTTTCAAATACTACTTTATTATCTGTGAAGCTACAATTTTGATAGTTTTGAGTTTCATATTTACTTCATCATCCTTGATGTGAAGAGATTGATATTTAATATTACAAGTTGGCAAGAATTCTACTCAGAACTAACTGAGAAGATATTAGGTGCCCCAGGGGTTCCAATGAGTTTCAAGAGTATACAAGGCAGAAAGTTTCTAAGTGGCAGGGAGAACAAAAACTTTAGTTACATGCACTTTACCCATTCTCTCTAAAAGGTACAAAAAGAAGCAACTGAGGCTTAAAAAAAACTTCTTAGACCAAGCTTGCAGTTAGTAGGCAATGCATTTTTCTAAGAGGTATGGCTCTTACTAAGGGGATGGGAGGTTTAGTTATTTTTGGCTGGACTTTGGCTCTAATTTCATTGGTGTAATACAAATAAGCATGTGCTGTACAAACTACGGTCTTGTACAGCTGCCTACTCTAAGGGTTAATGATGTAAATGAAAACCAGTTGTGCAGTAGAAAGAAAACTGATTTGGAGTTCTAAAAACTGGACCTGGGTTCTGCTCCCAGCTGTTCCATTTGCATGACCTTGGGCAAATAATTTCACTCCTCTAGGCCAGAGTCTGCAATTAAGGGATTGGGATTAGGTGGCTTTTAAGGTCTCTTCCTTCTCTAAATCTATGATCCTATGACTGAAGAAACTGTATGTTTTTGGCACATGTGTTCCATGTAACAGAGGATGATCAAAACATACTCAAATATAATTTGTCCTGGGATTAGTCGGCCATTTCACCCTCTTCTCTGACACCCTGCTTCCCCGCCCCCGGCCCCAGGCCCAAACAAAAACTTACCATGCATGTGCGGGAGTTTTCTCCTATGAATGAATCTCTTAGCACCTGAGTGAGTTTACTTGCTCTGAAGGGAGTATGAGGTTTATTTCTACCTAAGGCTCTGATGCACTCCTGAAAATGAAGAAATCAAGGTTTACATTTCAGTTTTTCATGAGATTCCTCTCCACCTAAGCAAAATGACATATTTAAAAACTACTCTTGACATAGCACCTAATATTTAGTACTACAAGTTTTACTGATTATCTATAAATTGGCTGAAAATTCTCACAGGTGTTTCAATTTTAAGGAAATTGAAGAAAAGAATGTATAATAAGAGAAAATGTTTCAAGATGTTTTACTGAAATGATACTTTTAAAAACTTCTGAGATTTTTAAAATCTCAGAAATAGTAATTATAAAAGTGAAACAGAAGTGTTCGACTTCAAGTCTTTTGGAACCCTCAACAAATACTGTAGGTCATTGAGACCAAATATATTTCGTAAGTCCAATTAATTTGAATAGGTTGAAAAAAATCTTTAAAGCAAGTTATGCAAACAAGGGTCACATGCCAAGATATATAAAGAACTGACTGAAATCTACAGGAGTTAAGAGCCATTTTCCAATTGATAAATGGTATTACATGAAACGGCAGTTTTCTAAGGAAGAAATTGGAGCAATCAATAGCTATATGAAAAAAATGCTCCAAATGACTAATAATGAGAAAAAAAATGAAAATTAAAGCAATGCTGAGGTTCCACATCACACTCATCAGCTTGGCAAAGCTGACCAAAAAAGAAGTAAGGGTTGAAAATTTCCAACCACTCTGGAAAGTAATTTGGAAGTATGAACAAAAATATTCACAGACCTAGTGATACCACTATTACGTCTATGCCTCAAAGAGGAAAAAAAAAGTACTTGTATGAGCAAAAATATTTATATCAGCTTTTTGTGGTGACAAAAATGGAAACCAACAGGGTGCCCACCCATTATGGAATGGGTGAACAAATCATGGCACACTAATGTAACAAAACATAATTTATCGTAAGACATTATGAAAGGGATAGCTTTAGTGAAAACTGAGTTTGTATGAAGTGATGAACAGTGAAGTAAGCAGAACTAGCAGAACAATTTGTATAATTACAATGTCATAAAAACAATTTTTAAAGCCTTAAGGATCATAAAGCATGCTATTACTTCCCAAAAGAGGTTCTAAGACTCACGATACAGAATTAGAAAAGTTTTTGGACATAGCCAATGTGAGAATTTGTTTTGTTGTACTATGCATGTTTGTTTCTTACAAGAGATTTTTCTTTTTCTCCCCTCAATGGTAGAGATGTAGGGAGAGAAAAGAAAATCAACAATAAAAATCAAATATACTATGTTTTATATATACATATATATATATATATACACACACACACACACACATATATAATTTGATATACAGATATATCTCTATAAAATATAACCAAGAAAGATAATTTATTTAGCAAAAACAAAGGAAAAAACTAACCTCTCACAAACTATCTTCAATTGTCTAATCACTACTTAGTGGAGAAATAACTTGTAGTGGATTCAGGAGACATAATTACTTTTTTATTATAAAATACCAGAATTTTTGTCTCATACAGGATAAATGTTTTGTCGATATTTAATTGAATGAAATAAGTGCAAACTAATATTTATTAAGCATGTTTTGACTGAATGATAGTTTTTAAAATAGGCTTATTGGGGAGGGGGGAAGAAGTCTCTTGTTTCTGTAGTACGTAAGCTGAGAATAGATATTTATCAGTCATTGTGGAATGACTTTATTGAGTATGAAGTTATCATATGACCTCTTAGGGTTTCTTTACAATGCTCAAGTTCTATGACTGGAGGGCTAAAGCTGAAAGAATTATCACAGAAACATTGAAACTTAGACTTAAACAAGAGAACAAATTGTAGGTCTCTTTCAGACTCAAAGTATGAAGTCTTTTTCTTGAATTTAAAATAAAAGTCCACAAAAGCCTATTTTAACACTCCATACCTGAGTTCCCAAGCCTACGCTAGTGGAGTTTCTCCAGATGCCTCTTTTTGCAGACACTGCTCTGATTGTATCTAGCTCTGGAACCCTACAAGACTTCATCAATGAGACCCAAAGTCATTGAAGAGACATAGTTAAAAAAGAACCAGATGGAAAGCATGTGGGACACTAAGCAGTATTTTCAATAATCCCAAACTGCTCCTTGCCACATATGCCCTTATTTTCTAACTTTAACTTTTTTTTTAACAAACATAGTCAATAATATAAACAATGTAAAATAATAATTTTAAAAAATTTTTAGGCTGCCAGTGATGGTTTATTTATCTATGAATCACAGAAGACTGTTCTCAGAATAATCATAACTGAATATGACTTGAAGGTCAATCAATGCAAAGATGCATGGCTGACATAAGCTAGTTACAGTATATTATGAATAACAATTTGTCTGCAAGATTTAAAAAAATATCAAGTACACATACAATATGAATATATGTAGCTAGACATATATATTACAAGAGACAATCTAACATGCAACAGGAATACTGTATTTGTAGCCATAAAACATTCAAATAACCAGAAGGCATTCTTAGATGTGTTTGGTAGTTTTGAAATTTTAACAGAAGACATGGATAAGAATCACATAAGATGAGGTGTGGACAGGTTATGTATGCACTAGTAGAAGAAATATCCACAATTAATCAGACAATAGATCCATCAAAACAAATCTTTAAGATGACAGTTAGCTTTAGTAAGTGCCTTCAATTGTTCTGTTTCCTACTTTAAGAAATTATATAGGAGGGGCAGCTAGGTGGTGCAGTGAACAGAGCACCAGTCCTGGAATTAGGACCTGAGTTCAAATTCAAACTCAGACACTTAACACTTACTAGCCATGTGACCTTCAGCAAGACACTTAACCCCAATTGCCCTGCCTTCCCCCCTCCAAAAAAAAAAGAAAAAAAAGGAATTATATAGGAGGGACATCCTATAAAGGCTGCTTCTGTTTTATCTACCAATGGTATTAATTTTCAGCCTTGGAAGTACAGAACAAAAATGGTTAATAGAAATGTGAAACCCAAGATAAGCTGCAAGTTGGTCAGAGTATACCCAGAGTATTCCTACTTAGCTACCCAAGTCATCAGACTTGGATAAATGATATCCCAGGTTACTGAAAGAACTTGCAGACAACGGCTACTGATAATCCTTGAGAAATATTGGCAACAGAAGTTGTATGGAATTGGAGATGGGCATGTCCCAATTTAAAAAACAAAAACAAAAAAGGTAGATTCCCCAAACTATAAATCAGAGAGCTTGACTTTTTAACTCTACGAAAATCCTAGAATACCTTCCTAGTGCTTAAAAAAGAAATGTTGAGAGTCAAAATGAATTCATCAAGAACCAATTGCCTAGACTAACTTCATTTCCTTTTTTTCATACGTAGTGTACATCAATTTCAGTAAAGGCATCTAGTACTATCTCTTATGGCAATATGGAAAGTTACAAACTGAATAATAATATAGTCACATGGATTAAGAAGTACATCAGACTAAAAGAGGAGTGATTAACGGAATGATGCTAACCTGGGAAATCATTAATATACTGCCAAAGGGTCCTGTCTTAACAATGTTCTATTCAACATTTTCAAGAGTGACTGAAATGTAAACACATTTGAACTGTTTACCTTATTTGAGGATGAAACAAAATTTGAACTGACAGCAAAATCTGAAAGGAATATCAAAACTATCCTATCTACTTTCAGAGTCTTCTGTCTAAAACATGCCTGTAAAGGAAATACTAGGTAGACTACAAATGCAAGTATAAACTGCCTGTTTTTTAAAAAAGTTTTGTCATATATCCTGGGGGAGGGGGAACCCCCTGTGTTCTGAAATAGAGGAAATAAAAATAAAACAGATTTCACTTTGTTGACTGAATACTTTTTACTTACCTTGAGTGCTAAAAGGCTTTTATTAATTTCAGCACCTTCAAGCCGAGTTTGCCTATCAGCACTCGAAGTATCTGCTCCTCTTTCATTTCCAGCCAAATCAATGAGAGAAAATTTGCCATGTAATTTTCCTTTCCTTCTGAGGATAATCTGAAAGACTGCATGGCTCCGAGATGAATGTGCATTCGCAGATGTCTGACCAGACGTTCTAAAATTAGATGAGGTAGGAAACTGTCAGCCTCATATTACATAGTAATATTTTAATGACAATATTTTAATTATGAAAACTCAATGGAAATAAAAATCTAAAAACTACTTTCATTATTTAAGTAAGAAGGAAACATCTAAAGCAGTAATCAAGCTTGTCTACCCTCTTGGAAACAAGCATCCAACTAAATTGGGATTAGTATGATGGTATTTTATATCTAAGAACAAAGCTGTTGAAGAAAACAGCACTGAATCCTGAAAAACTGACCCTTAAAAATTAGTAACAATGATCAAATAAAACACATATTCAAGCTTATAAAATTAATATGTCATCCTTCCAGTGGCATATTAAGACAAAAAAAATCACTGAATGTAAATGTACACATCCATAAATCTATGATGTCATTAATGCAAATTGCAACTCATCCTTTCCTATCCATATGTGAAGTGGCTTTCCCCGCAAGAAAATGCTTCCCTAGCCACCCTCTCCAGTACTAAACATTCCTCCTCTAAGGCAATGAGGTAGGCATACTCCTTGAGTAAGAAGAAGAATAGGCATATTTCTTGGCCTTCACTTCCATTTGCAGATTATCCCTTTGCTATCATAATTCTGTAATCTCCCTTCCTTTGAGGTTCATTTCATTAATTTTTATCACTCAGTTCAACTCCTTATCAACTCCTTATGTCACTTTCAAGACATTCTCACTTTTTTCTACAAGGAGTTTGGTACTTTGCTCATAGACTATATCTCTGCCCAAACCCTCCTATTCTTTATCATACAAGTCTAAAGATCCCTTTGAATAACCTGACCTTCTTCCAATCAATTCAACCTCTTCATCTATTCCCATTTTCATTCCACCATAGCTACTCACCAGGACAGTCATACCCTTGCGTGGTTCCATTAACTATTCCACCTCCAAGAACCAGAAAATGCTAAAATTCCCCTCTCCAACCACAACTTTTAACCTTGTTTCTCTATCTCCTCTCTTACTTAAACACATTCTTCATTCTCAATATGATCTCCAGTCTCTCTACCCTATCCTGTTCTCCCATTTCATTACCCTACTCTGGAACCTACCCTACTTAAAAAATCTTCAGAGCTCCCCATTTACCTCAAGGATAAAATACAAAATCCTCAACATTACATGTAAAGTCCCCACTGCCTGGCTCTCACCTATCTTTCCAGTTGAATTCCACTTCTTTTCCTATATTCATCTTCTTTCAAAATGGCACTACTGAATAATTCCCATAAATGGCATTAAATTCTATACCTTTGAATTAGTGGTCTACCATTTCCCAAAATGCAGTCTCTTCCTCATCTCTGCCTCAGAGAATTTCTAGGTTTTTTCACAGTACCTCTCAAGTGCCACTTCCTACTCATACCTGTGGTCTTTTCCTTTTCTTTAAAACAAATTTTCTCCTTCTTTCTTCCTTCCTTTCTTGTCTTTTTGAAAGAGCCATCTAGCTGTTCCTCTTTATTTATTTTTAACATTCTTTAAAAATTCAGAGTTCAAAAATTTTCTCCCTCCTTCCAACCCCTGCTCCACCCCTGAGAAGGAAAATTTTATCAACTATACATGTGAAATCATGCAAAACATTTCCATATTAGCTATATCACAAAAAAAGGGCAAAAAATTCAAGCAAGAAAATTAAATTTTAAATTGTACTCAGAGTCCATCAGTTCTCCCTCTGGACTTGGATAGCATTTTTTCATCATGATTCTGTTTGAATTTTTGATCATTATATTGATCAGAGTACCCAAGTCTTTGACAGTTGATCATAATTGGAACATTGCTATTTCTGTGGACAAAGATCTCCCAGTTCTCAATTCATTTTGCATCAGTTCATATATGTCTTGCCAGGTTTTTTTTGAAATCATCTTCCTCCTCATTTCTTATAGTATTCTATCACAATCATATGCTACAACTTGTTCAGCCATTACCCAACTTCCAAATGTTTGCCACCACAAAAACAGCAGCTCTATTTTTGTACATACAGAACCTTTGCCCCTTTTCTTTGATATCTTTGGGATATAGGCTGAGTTATTTGTATTGGTGGGTCAAAGGTAGTTTTATAGCTCTTTGCCGATAGTTCCAAATTATTCTCCAGAATAACTGACCCAGTTCACAACTGAACCTATAGTTTATTACTGTACCCATTTACCCTCATCCCTTCAAGCATCTGCCTTTTCTGACAGGTGTGAGGAGGCAACTCAGAATTGCTTTAATATTCATTTCCCTATTCTATACCTACGTGGTAAAGAGCAGTGGGGTCTGAAGTCAGGAAGAACTGAGTTTACATCTGGCCTCAGACACTGCCAAGTGTGTGTCCCTCGGCAATTCACTTAACCTTCTTTGCTTTAGCTTCCTCATCTGTAAAATGAACTGGGGAAGGAAATGTATCTTTGCCCAGAAAACCCCAAATGAGGTCCCAAAGAGATGGACACAACGGAAAAGACTTAACAAAAATGAAATAACTGATTTCTTCTTCTGAAAACTGTCCATTCAATGTTGGGAGAATTCAGCTGAGTCGCTGCTTATCTTCAGCCATCTTAGCTCTGCACAAATTCTTTTCCTGATTGTCTATTTATTAGCACTCTCTCTTTCTACGAATTATAACAAATTACTTTGTTTTTATTTACTCTGGCCCCCTCCCAGCTCACCGATTACAAACTCTTTGAAGGCAGAGGCTGTTTTATTTCTGTCCTTCTATCCCAGTACCCAGCATAATGCCTTGCACAGAGTAGGTGCTTACTGTTTGCTGAATAGAATGCAACATATTAAATACCAATGGAAGAAATGAGTAAGTATACTTAATGTTCTTAATATGTGAAATCAGAAGACAAAAGTTTCAGCTAAATGGAAGGATGGCTCACTGGATACTGTGGGAAAACAAAATTTTAAAAGTTGAGTGTTTATTTTTTTTGTTCTTCCAAAGGCAGAAAGAAATGTTATATTGTGAGAGGATCTGGTTATTTCATATGGAATTTTTCATGATAAACATTTGAAAAAAGATCACTATGAAAATAATTATAACCTTTGTACCAACACTGGCTGCAGAGGATGAGAAGATAAATTCCACAAAAGACTCCCTAAGACTCTCCAAACTAAATCAACACACACTTTAAGAAAGCAACAGAAGGCAAAGGCAACATAGATTTAGAATAAAAACTCACTGGAAATTCTTATAAAAGGATAGTAGATTAGGGCAGCATCACCTCTTAAAACAGTGAGAAAGAAGCAAAGGGAAAGAGAAACTAATTTTAAAGCTTGGCAATAGAACAAATTAAGTAAAGTCATTCTGGAAACATTTAGAGATGAAACTAGAAGAAAGTAACAGATTAAAAAAGTAAAAGTTCTGTCAAGATTTATCTAACAAACTATTTCTTCAATGACAATGGAGCCACCATATTCAGATTCTATCATCACAAATCCAAATGTGGTGCATGAGGAAGAAGAAAAGAAATCCAAGAGGGGAAAACCAGTTTAACTAGACCAAGTATAAGCCAGAAAGGTTTGTGCTGGAGGCTACATAGCTTGCAAGGCTTTCAAGGACTGATTCTCAAGATTTCTCAAATGAGGAAGGAAGGGAAGAGAGGAGATAAAAACATATGGGAAAAAACCCCAAAACTATTGACCTAATTAATACTGAAATAAAGCAGCTCAGCAAAATCAATAATACTTAACCCATGTCTTCTCTTTCTACACCTCTATAAAATGTTTAAGAGAATAATCTACAGATGAATCAAATGCACTCTTAATGAAGGTATGAGAAGGGTATGAGCAGGCTTTTACAAAATGTATTCTAAAGGACATCACATCTCTATTTATAGGTGTAAAGAATGCAGCATTCTATTGTTTCTTGCCTATAATTTTTTTTTAACTTAATACAGCAAAAGGCTGACTTAATGGTTGTCTTCCAGTTAACATATATTCCACACATGTAGATGATATGCATCTCTCAAAATCATACAAGACTTCATTTAAAAATATGGTAAATTTTGTTTGCCAATACACTGAATATTCATATGAAGGGAGCAGAAGCCAAACTGAACCATAATTCCTTAGACAGGTGAGGTCCTCCAGATGTTCCTATCTGCAAACAGCATCATGCCATCAGGCCTCCAAATACTGCAAAGCATCTTAAATGAGATTTTTAATCACTCAAAACAGGTCAGATTAATTAACTATACTTACAGCACAGTAGAAAGAACATAAAATTGGATCAGAGATCCTGTATAGGAATCTTGCCTCCAGCACTTGGTGGCAATGCAGGGAAGGGGATTAATGCCTCTGAATGAGAACTATAAAACGGAGTGGTTGGAAAAGATGACCTCAAAGATGACCCTCCTAGGCCCAAGTCTGTGGTCCTATGATCCACACAGAAAAACCAAGTAGATGAAGAATGTTTATGGTCCACACATACAGAGCTGGAAGGATAATAAAAAGAGCTGGAACAATGAACTACAACTGAGTAAGGGATCAAATTGTTAAGACTGACTTTGGGACTCTGAACAGTGCTTTTAATGAATCACAGAACACTGCATTACTCAGAGAAATAAGATACAGGTCACCCAAAAGCAATGGAGAGGCACAACTTGTATGTGATGAGCAGGTTGCAATATACTCCCAATGAAGAATGATGTCTAGGAAGCAATTTAGATCAAGAAAAGCATGATTAAAAAAAGAAGTGGGCTAGTTATGTATAGAAAGTGAAGAATAACTAATGGATGCTGCTTTGAGCTCTACTGGTTATTTGAAAAAATGTCAAGAGATCTAAAAGTGGGGTTGCTGGGAACATTGGGTGAGCCTCTTGTAGACAATTTATGGGAGAGTGTGGGCTGAAGTGACACAGACTAAGAAGACAGTGAGCTATAACACGAGTACCAACATTAGAGATCATAAGCCTAATGATGTGTCTTATACACATGCAATATAGTCACTCATGGAGATCAATAAGAGATCTTGAAGACTATGCAAGAGATGTTCAAATGTCTGGTAGGTTGTATCAAGGTAGGAATATTCAGAGCAAGGGTTAGAAATGGACTATTCTCATAGGATAGCAACATTTGGGTAGACTCATCACCAGGTAAATTTTTATAGTCACAACTTATGAAACTTTTTACTAAGAGGTTGTGCTTTGCTTCAGTAGAGAAAATGTCCATACAAGTGAAATAAAGATTACGTAAGCACACATGGTATTGGTATTTAACTGTATCTGATTCTCTGTGGTCTTGTGGACCATAAAGCACACCCGGCCCTTCTATCCCCCACTATTTCCTGAAATCTGTTCAAGTTCACATTCGTTGTTTCCATGACATTATCTATTCATCTCATCCTCTGCCATCCCCTTCTCCTTTTGCCTTCAATCTTTCCCAACATCAAGGTCCTTTCCAAAGAGTCTTATCTTCTCTTTGTGTGGCCAAAATACTTAAGCTTCAGTATTTGACCTTCCAGTGAAGAGTCTGAACTAATTTCTTTAAGTATTGACTGATTTGATCTCTTTGCTGACCAAGGGATTCTCAAAAGTCTTCTCCAGCATCACAATTCAAAAGCACTGATTGCATGGCACTCAGCCTTCCTTCCAATCTAACTTTCACAACTACAGACTGCTATGGGGAAAAACCACAGTTTTGACTATATGGACCTTTCTTGGCAAAGTGATATCTTTTTTTGTAGGATGCCATCCAGATTGGCCATAGCTTTCCTTCCAAGCAGCAAACGTCTTTTAATTTCATGTCTATAAGTCACAGCCTGTAGTGATTTCTGAGCCTAAGAATATAAAATCTGAGGCTGCTTCTATTTCTTCTCTCTCTATTTGCCATGAAATGATAGGACTAATTGCTACGACCTGGTTTTTTTTTTATGTTAAGCACACATATCCATACATAAAATATAACTACATGTAAAAGATAAGAAAATACTTGATATTTTGAATGCATTGCTTAAAAGAATTAGCAATACCTGCAACTGTTGCCTATTTCAATGAGCTTCAGGACATCTTCAACACATTTAACCTCCCGCTCCTGTAATCCCACAACCTGAACTTGCTGTTTACCATCTTCCAATACTCTCAATTTTGTCTTCCTGTTAAGTAAGTCAAATACCTTTAGGGAGAAAAACACACTTATGTTAGCTCACATTGTTAATCATTAACACAACTGAAGGTCTCAAAGAAAATCTAAAGAAATATAGTTAAGAATATTTTAAACAATTTAGATAGAAATGATGACTGTTAAACTGTTTCAAGAGCCAAATGTTACAAATGAGTCAATTTCTATTCAAATGAAATTAGCAGTGGAACTTCACGGTAAATACTAAAAGCTTATACTTACCTTTCCACTATAAATTTCAAAAAAGGTTGCATATACTTGAAGTTCTAACTTCTTATAGTTTGGTTTCTTTAGCATTAAAAAGACATCTCGAGCTGTTGAGTTTCACATAAACATAAAACAGTTAGGTTTCAATTAATACCATGAAAAAGTAATAAAAATTTCTTAGTTTCAAAAATCTTTTTAAAAAAATTTAATTCAATAAACAATAAACTTCCATATACATAACAGAACAGAAAAAAAGATTATATGGAAACCACAAATCTCTATCATACAAAATTTTCTGTAAAAAATACATACATAATAACATACTATATGTTATATTAAATATACATAAAATAAATTCAATATGTTATTTGCAAAGCTTTCCCGATTGGTTTCCCTCTAAACTTCCTTCTGTTCTCTTCTGAGCATTTTTAAAGGTGCTTCAATGATCCTTATTCATTTATTTATTTATGGGGGAGGGGGAGATTAGAGGGTAAGACTGTTGTTAGCTTCCTCCATAATGCCCTCCCCATAAAAAAGGAAAAATAATTCTTCTAACCAAAAAGTCTTTTTCTTGTTTTGTAAAGAGGTCAATCTTTCTTAGAAAAATGTTGTAGTGGGAGCAGCTAGGTGGCACAGTGAACAGAGTACCAGCCCTGAAGTCAGAGGACCAGAGTTCAAATCTGGCCATACACATTTAACACTTAGTAGCTATGTGACCTTCGGCAAGTCATTTAACCTCAACTGCCCTGCCTTCCCCCCTCCAAAAAGACAGAAAAAAAAACCCCAGACACTTAAAAATTTAAGGTCCAAATCTTCATTTCATATCCTTATATCTTATATTCAAAGGTGAGCAAATGATCAACAATTATTTATTATGCTACTTATTTTAGATTTACTTAATGCTTCGCATTTCCTTATTATATGCTATTTTTTATGACGGTTTACAATTTAACCAAACAGAAGGTTTTCCAGTCTTTAAAAACAGACAAATCAAGCATAAAAAGGCAACATTAAAGTATCTGTAAATTAAGTGCAAAAAGACCTATTTACCTGCTAGTGCATATATCCCTTTAGAACAATCTTGGTTCTTTCCTGAAAAGTCACCACCCATAGTCTAGAAGTTTAAAAATAACAAATAAATATCACGTAAAAAAATAAATTCTATCTTAAATGTTCATTATCTATACTGTAGTTTCCCTAAATGTAATCATCAAAAAAAATATGAATCACGACTTTGTAACTATACAATTTCTAGGAATCACTTACATGAGTTTTTCCACTGCCTGTCTGACCATAAGCAAAACATGTAGCCATTCCCCTTTCAAATATGGTTTCTACTAATGGTCTAGCTGTAAACCTAGAAAAACGCAAAAAAAGAAAAACCTTTCATCACTGTATTCTCATTATTGAATTATTTGGAAAAAAATCACATTTATATATAGAGAAAAGCAGCTCAAGTTAGTTCATTAAAATTTTTCCTTTTAAACTATATTCCAAAATCATTAGAAAATACTGAAATGTGAGTCCTAGAATCGTTATTTTTCTGAAAATTCTACCAAAAATGACACCACTGGCAAAGGAAGGAAAGAAGGAAATGAAAATGAGATCAGTGACAAATATAAAGAGCAGGGAGAAAACACAAAACATCAAAGGTCTGGTAGTCCGTGATAAATAATAATGAACTTATTAAAGTTAATTTTATACTGGATTCTGAAATTAGCATGCAGATGCACACACAAACAGGGTGTACACTACAATAGTGTAATACTTTTGTAGTCCTCAAATGAGTGTATATGAGTACACAAATATGTGTATACCTATATTACCTATGTAATATATTACATATGTATATACATATACTCATTTGATCCTCACAACAACCCACTGAGGTAGGTGCTATATATGTATACAAACACTTATTTTTACACATGTACATATATAGTGCTTACAAACCTTAAATTTTGTAAATGCTAGCTATTACTATTATCAAATTCAGGTTACCAGATATAGATAAAATCATGGATGACTGATACAGTATTCAAGGAAGAAAGGATACCTGGGATATATCCTTAACTTTCTGAGGTTTACATTATGAAGGATAATAGAATATGCTTTAAAATCTGAGTGTACACTAAACTAGGTAGACTATGAATCCACAGGTTTCATAAAAAACAAAAAAATACTTTTGTTTACACTAGCACAGCAGTTCTATTTTATACTTAAAACTCAAGACAGAATTAGAGAATTTAACAGATCAACTGAGAAATCTGCAAGAAGAAATGTATCATTTAAGGTAAAGATGAGCACAAGTAATAAAAATAGAACAAATTCACAAAAAAAGCATTTACATACCTATAAACCATTTCATTAGGAGCTGAATCATCAAAGGCATAGTCAAAACGAAATGTTTGGTTTTCTAGGTACCTTGTTAAGTCCACTTTTTGTTTTGGTTCATGTACCATCACAACATCTTTACTAGGGATTGTGATCACATCTAGGTCTTTCATTACCGTTTCTGAAAAGAGTAAATGAAACAAATCAATATTTAGTCATTTTTATTAGACATGTTCAACTAACTGTAAAATATGAAAAAAGTAGATAACTGTCTTAAGCACTAAGAATTTAGAGAGAAAAGTATCACTGAAGTCTTCAAAAATAAATTAAACAGAATACTGAAAGTAGTCATAGTAAATTACAGACTACACACTATGAAGGTCAAGTTAAGGGCTTAATTTGAGCAAACATTAAGAGTCAACTTCAGTGAGGCATTTGACACTTATGATCTTTTTGAGGTTAAGATGGAGACATATGGGTAAGTGACTGAAAAAGTTGAATGATCAGAGTGTTGTTTAATAGTTCTATGTTAATTTCAAGGGTTTAGCCTAGAAAAGGGAAGATTAATAAGAAATATAGCAGACAGCTCCAAAAGTCTGAAGGGTTGTCCATTGAAAAAGGCAAAGTAGAGGCAAAGCAGTTCATTTCAACTCAAAGTTCTATGACATTCTGTGTCACCCCAGCCAACTGACTTACAGGACCAGATGGGAGAAGTTCTAAGGGAGGCAGAAGAGTATAATGAACAGAGAATCCAGGCAACCATTGAACACTACAAATTATCCAGCAGATGCAGATCCTCATTGGTCAGAATTAGAGTTTTTAGAAGGAAATTCCCTACACCAATGAAATCGCAGGTCTATACAAAAACAAAATGCTGCATCCCAATTGTGGAGACTGAAATAACGGATACTACTAACAAGGATATCCTCTACTTCAGAAGGAAGAATATTTAATATATTTCAAGAGAAGAAAACACTGTTACTAGATGTAGACTATTTTAACTAGGTTGGCTTATTTTTGAATCTTTTAAGAATTTAGATTGTGAAGCAATGATAAAATACAAATCATCTACCGGAGCTTGGGAACAGCACAAAGCACTGCAGTCTTTTGATTTTCAATGCACAACGACAAAGCAGAAGCAGCAGGGGAAGAGGGTCTCTTTCTCAGATGTCTGCTTTCTATGGAAGAGAGACTTCCCATGTGGCAGGGAGGTAAGACCTTTTAGAGATAACCCCAGGCACAATTCTGATTTTGCTCTGATTTTAAGACTTAAGATATTTCACATTTTACATTCTAAGATTAAGAACATACAAAGGGAAGTCATTCAGTTTTTAGTAAACCAAATGAACTAGTAATAACAATAGCAAAATAAGACAAAATAGAGATCTTCTGTAAGATTGCATTACCTTTTTTATTGAGTGGTCGTTTCCTTACACAAACACATATCCTATGTTCATCAATCTGTGAGAAAAATAATTTTAATAGTGGTTATTTTATAATGTGGTGGGAAGAACATTTTAAAGCAATCTAAAACTCCTATAGATTTTTGGAAATTTGTACTAAAGTATAAAATAAAGTATAAAAAAGTTATAAACTTAAAAATAAAGCACATTACATTTATATATTACAGCACACAAATGGCTCTATGAATCTGTACAACAAAAACAACCTTATCCAAGACTATAAACTTGAACAACAGCTCTGTGGAGAATAGCACTGAGTATTTTACCATTTGGTTCACTTAAAGGTCTATGTCTTATCTGATGTTCAGAAAGATATATGATATCCTATGTCTAAGTGAAAATGAAAACTTTTTGAAGTAGCAAAGATGTATGCAAAGTTTTACTGGACTGCAGTTAACTGAAATGAAACACTTAATTTCCTGAACAGTGACTGTTGTAAACTTTTTCCATTCTCTTCCAACCCCCAATTCTAATTCCCCTTTCTACTTTCCCTAGCCCAGTAGCTGATCCTGCCTCCTCTTTCATGAGATGACAGAAGCTATCCATGTGAACTCTCTCCTATCTTATTCTTATGTATTTTGGTCTCCATATCCATCCATTTCACTTGTCTCTACTCCAAGAGGAATTAAGATTGCCTTTTTTTATCTGAAGCAAACTCCACCATCAGTTTCCTAGATTCTAACCCTTCTTGACTCCACAGGGACTCACGTGAGTTCACATGAAACATTCCTCTGACAGAATAAAGTAAGGGGGCAGGGGGGAGAAATCTCTCAATTTGCTAATCCCTTGAAATTATAATTCTTACTTTCAACTACTAAACTACTTTAACTACTTTAATAACTATTTTATCCACACCTGCTATTTCCATTCTGTCACTATTAATTCCCTCTTTTGAGAAGCAACACAGTATAATAGAAAGAACATTATATTAAGAATCAGAAAATCTGGACTCAACTCTTAAAACAAATTACACAATTTAGCACACAATTTACCTAGTATACAACTCAGTAGTTGTATAATCTGGGGGGTGGAGAGGGAAAGAGTCAACCTAACATTCACTCTCAGGTTACTCTTCTGTAAAATGGGAATATTTGTATTTTCTACCTTATAAGACAATGAGGGAAAAGTTTTGTAGATTGCAAAGTACTATGGAAATGTGCATTACTGGATTTTGACATCTTCAAGAGATGATACAGAACATGGGTCTGAATCTCTGTACTTATCAGTGAAGAAAATGCAGTTCAGAAACACGAAGAAGACTTGCTCAAGTCATGGCTAGTTAATAATCCGGCTTTCTTGGTCTCTTAAGTCCGTTGTGCTTTCCATTACAACACAATAACCTATAATTTAGTTTTGTTTCTACCATTCAACCATTACTTTCCATAGGAAATGTTACCAATCCTTTTATATCTAATTCAGAAAAATGGACCTGTAGTCAAACTTCTATAGGTAAAAGAATGCCCATATCTTTTTACCTCTTGTTTTTTTTTAGAGATCAGTTACCTTTCAATGACAAAACACTTCCAATTTTAAAAAATAATTCTTTGGATGTCTACAAGAGCCTACTGGTCTTAAAACTCCAAGTATACTGTAATATCATTGCCAGATTAATGTTTATAAAATATCAATTTTATTGTATTATTCTTTTACTCAAAATTGCCTGTCAACAGACTGAATCTGACCTTGTCCACATTTCCAGATCCAAGAACTGCCTGAATCTGACCAGACATTATCATTCCCAGCCTCAGACTAATTTTGCAAAAGTCTCAAACTTTCCCCTTCAGAGATCTCCAAGCTTTATCGATGAACTTTTGCTTGTTATGCAAAACAACTTACCTAGTGAAACTGAGAGTTATCCCTAACCCCTCCCACCTGCAGCCTGGCCATTCCTTTTGCCTTAGTACCCTATATAAACCCTGCCCTTTCCTCGGGTACTCTAGCACTTGCTGTATGGCACCCCAAACTACAGCTCATTTGCTCCAATTAAAGACCTCTGTTTTACTATATTGGCTGTTTTCTCTTGAATTCAGCCTGGTGTGCCTAATCTAGTATGGAATCTAAAATGTTTAGTTTTTAACTTTCTAAAGTATTAGGATCCTTTAGAAAGTTTATTTATACAGGTTAATATATTTAAATAATGCAATTTGTTTCCTTTTGATTAAAATGATTATCCCAAACATGTTTGATACAGTCAGTAGACTTGATCATATAGTGAAGAAAGTCCTAAAAATACAGGGATCTTAATGTAAATATCAAATTAGATACCATTTAGCCCTGGCATACTTATTTTTCTTCTTGTAAGTTAGTCTAATATAAAATACATGTTTCATGATCCCACAAACACAGATGTTCAAATCAGGTGTTCAGCTAGATTCTTTTGAATATCAGTGTTAGTCACATAATTATCTCCCTTTTTGTCTTGATATTTTCACTATAAAATGGTGAGACTGGCAGAGACTGAAGAGAACTGTTTGATCATCTGGGTCCATGTCTCCTGCCACTCTTTGTATCCTTCATTCATAATTTGATTTTCACCTCCATTTACTAAAATAAAATGTTAATTAAGTGCCCAAGTTAAATGGAAGTATATTAACAGGCATAAAAGGCTTATAAGTACATAACAAGTAGTAAGAAAAGAGAGATAAGGGTGGCTGGTAGAAGGGTGGGAGGTGTAGATCAGACACAAACATAGAAGACTAAATTCTAATTATTTCTTCCTTATACATCCCACCCACTAATGTCACTCCATTCTTTCCCCATACACTCACTATAATTTAATTGCTTATCCGTCTTGGCATGGAGAAAAGGAATTTTACTTTACAAATCCACTGGCACTGTGGTTTATTACCATTTCAAGTTGGAAGAAAAGTAAAAATTATGTGGGGAAATAGTTTTCTTGCTCTTCCTTTAAACATGTAAGAGAAAAGGAAGCATGAGGGAAGAAAAAAATGGAACATATGTAGTATTAATTTAGTGAGCACTGTATTCATGAACTTTTAAATTAAAAATTTAATGGCAACTACAAGCCACATATGCACATATTTAAATAAACCCATTAGTAATTATAGTCAAATAAACTTACAGGATCTGCTGTTGTAAGAGGTCTATAATCCAAGCTTCCTCTAAAGTCTCTGATCATACACATGATTTCATAATTTGGGTTTGTAGCATCAACATCCTATAAGTTGGAAAAAAATAGAAGTTCATTAACTATAATGTTATATTTATTGCTTCTGTGTTTACTTTGAAGAAGGAAGTTAGTAGTTCTAGAGATTTAGTTATAGGGAACCTTCAGCAAAAAATCAATTCTCGTTTAAGTTGGACTGTGACCAAGAAATACCTCCAAACATAGCCAGTAGATGGAGTGTGTCTACTATTACTTCTGCCTCTCTACACACGTATGTGTGTGTCTGCATATGTTCATGTGCACGTGCGTATAATATTCATTGTAAAGTAAAAATTTTCCTTAGCTTCTCATATCCTTCCCAGAACTCCCTGGAGTCACCCAATGTCTCATTTCAAAGCAATCTTTCATGCAGTAGAAAGAGCACTGGAATGGGTATGAACATATTGGCTGGGTAACTGAGTAACCTCTTCCATATTAAGTTTCCTGCTGTGTGAGACTGGGATACTACTAGTAGTACTACTACTTCTATTACTACCCCACAGGGCTGTTGTGAGAAAAGTGCTTTGTAAACAACAAAGCACCTAGAGGAATGTCTGGCACATAGTATACATTTAATAAATGCTTCCTGATAAGATTTTTTTTCTACCCTTTGGTTATGAATTCCCCTCCTCCCTTCCATTCTCTTCTTCTTATTTTTTTTTTTTAATACTGTCATCTTTTTATATTTCGAACACCTATCCATTTAGAGTATATTTGGAGTATATTACAACGTTAAAGTATAAGACGAACTAAAGCTACTTAGTTTTCCAGGGATTCTATTTTTCTTCCCCTTTGGACTAGATCTATAGGACTCTAGGCAAATACATTATGACCAGCTTTTGTTGGGTGTGTTTCACTCCTCATTGTTTTTGGTTCTCAAACACCATCTTCTTAACTAGTTGTTCACTTCCCATCTTTTCTGAAGCCTTTGGCAGCAGTGATGAAAAGGCCACCTGTGTCTCCAAGGTATTCAGTTTCTTGCCCAATACTTTGTAATCTTTAGCAATAAGACCTAGGTATCATTTGTACCCATGTGAAGTCACTTGAGATGGGTAATGGTCATCCTAGTTTCACAATTTTGAAGAAGTTCTGTGACTCATTGGATACATGCTTGGAAAAATACAATAGACTTCTCAGATGATGTTATAAGGTTAACAAATAGATTACTCAGTATCACTCTGCAGAGGCTCATCCCCTACCTCTGACTGCACTGGGTGCTACTTCAGATAAAAACACCCATGGGGCCAAGGTACTGTTTCATCTTCAAAGGACCAATTTCTGCCCTCTTTAAAAAGTCCTCATAGCAGAAGCAAAGAACACTGTACACTGTTGACAGCAATATTGTACAATTAAGTCAACTGTGAATGACTTAGCTATTCCCAGCAATACAATGATCCAAGGCAATTCCAAAGGAATCATGATGAAAAATGCTTCACTGGTTCCTTACTGCCCCCAAGGTAAAATACAGACTCCTCTGCTTGACACTGAAAGCCCTTAAAAGTCTGACCTCAGACTGTCTTTCTGGGTGTACTAGCCATGACTTACCTTCATGCATTCTACAAGTCAACTTTAATCAGGCATACTTGCTATTCCCTCATCTTGTCATTCCATCTCCTGCTCTATGCCTTTGGATATTTCTAGATTTTTTTTCTCCACATTTTCCCTTAGAATTCCTATCTTCCTTCAAGACTCAGCTCACATGTCCACTTGGATAGGAAGGCTCTCTCATTCCTCTTCCGGTTATCATTTATACCTTTTTCTATTTACATGTTGTATCCCTCTTGTAGAATCTAAGTTCTTTGTGGGCAGGACTGTTTTTTTCCTTTTTCTTTGTATCCCCAAAACCTAATAATAGTGCCTTTCAAATAGTAAGCAGTTAAATGCTGTGGATATTGGATTGCATTGTATATATCATAGGATTTTTGAGTCAGAAGGGACTTTATACACAATCTAATCCATTACTTGGTTTTATAGATGAGGAAACTGAAAACTGGAGATTGACTGTGTGATTCAAACCAGGTCCTATAAGCTAGTGGATTCAGGTCAATTGGTTGTTCAAGTTTAAGAAACGAATAGCATGGAAAGGATTTTTATTAAGGTATAGCACTGGTTCAGGTAGAGATGACTCCTCTTGTCTCCTAGGAAAACATTTACAGTCAGCAGGGTATGGTGACTCACATAGCAGTCAGACATACACCAAGTATGAATGGCACTGACTCTTTCTGATCTTGCTGCTTTCTTAGCCCTCTGAGCCAATTAAGGCTATTCATTTCTGAGGAAAATTAGAGTCCAGTGTTCAAAAAAGGGAATTTGATAGCTACTGCTCCTATAACATCTTTAAATCATCAAAACCAGGATTTGAATCTAGTCCTGACTCAATTTAATTTTTTTTCCCCTGGGACATTCTTGTCCCATTGGAATGAATTCCTGACAGCAGCTCTGACACAGCTGTGAAAACTCCAGCAATTTGGGACACAGCTCTCTCCACTCTGGAAGCAGAGTTCTACCATGGCAAAAAGCTCAAAAGTCAAGTAATTGACTGGTAAGATGAGCAAGCAGAGGAAGTGCAATCAGACCGCAGAATCCTTTTTTTGGGGACAAAAAGGATCAAAACATGGAACCAGAAGAAGACAACAAACTCAAAACTCCTGCATCAAAAGCTTCCAAGAAAAATATAAACTGGTCTCAGGCCATGGAGGAACTCAAGAAGGATTTTGAAAATCAATTAAGAGATAGGCATCTAGGTGGCGCAGTGAATATAGCACTGGCCCTGGATCAGGAGGACCTGAATTCAAATCCAGCCTCAGACACTTGACGCAGTTACTAGCTGTGTGGCCTTGGACAAGTCACTTAATCCCAATTGCCCTGCCCTCCAAAAAGTTTTTTAAAAAATCAAGAGAAGTGGAGGGAAAATTGGGAAAAGAAATGAGAATGATGTAAGAAAATCATGAAAAGCAAATCAATAGCTGACTGAAGAAAATAATACCTTAAAAAATAGACTAATTCAAGCGGAAATGAGGCCCAAAAAGCCAATGAGAAGAATGCCTTAAAAAGCCAAATTGGCCAGACAGAAAAGGAATTTCAAAAATTCACTTAAGAGGGGCAGCTAGGTGGCACAGTGAATAGAACACCAGCGCTGGAGTCAAATCTGGCCTCAGATACTTAACACTTAGTAGCTGTGTGACCTTGGGCAATTCACTTAACTCCAACTGCCCTGCTTTCCCCCTCCAAAAAGAAAAAAAAAATCACTGAAGAGAATAATTCCTTCAAAATTACTTTGGAGCAAATGGAAGCTAATGACTTTATGAGAAATCAAGATACTATTAAACAGAACCAAACAAATGAAAAAATAGAAGGCAGTGTGAAATACCTCACTGGAAAAACCACTAACCTGGAAAATAGATCCAGGTGAGATCATTTAAAAATTATTAGACTACCTGAAAGCCACGATGAAAGAGTTAACATGTAGTTTGCTGTAAAACTGGAAGGCAGTGTCTACTAGATTTTTAAGTATCTGTCCTTGGCCTATGTTGTTTTATATTTATTATAAATAATGTAAATAAAGGAATAAACGAGATGCTTATAAAATTTGCTGATGAATCAGAGAATGAAGATCCAAAGATCGCAACTGTTAAGGGTGCTAATCTAAATCTAAGAAGAAGTAAAATTGGGATAAATGTAAATTTTTACATCTGGGTTCCAAAAATCAACTTTATAAAAAAGACTGGGGAATATGGGGTTAGAATAGCATTAAACAAAAATGTCCTGCAGATTCTAGAAGACCGTAAACTTAACGTATCAAAAGAATGATATGGCAGCCATAAAAACTAATGCAACATGTGATTGCCCTAAGCATAATGTCCAGGATGAGGGAGACGATCTTTTTCTGTAATCTAACCTGGTCAGATCACACCTAAAGTGGTGCGCTTAGGTCTCAGAGCCACATTTTAAGGAAGCAAGTGATAAACCTGAGAGCATTCGACGATGGCAACTAGTACTGTGAAGGACCTGGAAATCCTGTTGTATTTGGATGGGTTGGAGGAACTGGTAATATTTAACCTTAAGTCTTAGGATGAACATGGCCATTATCTTTAATTACTTAAATAGAAATCTCATGGAAGAACGATTTAAATTTAAAATTTAAAAGCATTTACTAAGTATGTAGTCTGTGTCTGAGAATATAAAGCCAAAAGGAAAATAATTCCTCCCCTAAAGGTTCTTTTATTCTATCAAGATAGATCTTACATTATATACACACAGGCATATACAAGCTGACTTTGTGAGGGAGAGTACTAGGAGTTGGGGGCATCTGGAAAGACTATTTAGAAGGTGATATCTGAGCTGAGTCTTAAGGAAACTAGGGACTCTCAAGAGATAAGAGGTAAGGGAGAAAAGAAATTTATTCCAGGATCATATGAAGGCATGGAGATGGGAAATGGGAGTGGCAGGCATGCAGAATATTAAGGCAGAATACGTGGACCACCAGATGAATAAAGAAGAATAGTATATAATCAGGCTGGAAAGGTAGGTTGGGACTAGACTGTTAAATGCAGTTTATATGTATTCCTAGAGGTAACAGTGAATTACTGGAGTTGATTAATCAAGTAATATGATCAGACCTGTGCTTTAGGAAAATTACTCTGGTAAACTATGTGGAGGATGAATTTGAAAGGTGAGTCTTGAAGCTAGGAAATCAGTTAGAAGGCTACTGAAATAGATCAAGTAAGAGGTGATGAGGCTTGAACTACAGATGGCCATGTAAGTAGTAAAAAGGGAAAGATGTTATGGAGATAGAAATGACAAGATTGGACAAGTTACTGAGTACATGGGCTGAGGGAGGGTGAAGTGTTGAAGATGGTACAAAAGTTGTAATGCTGAGTAACTGGAGGAATGTGTAGCATCTGACAAAAATGGTGAAGTTCAGAAGAGGGATGACTTTTGTGGAAAAAATGATGAACTCTATTTGGGATGTGTCAGGTTTGAAATGCCTTTTAACATCTAGTTTAAAATGTCTACAAAGTGGTTAGTGATGTGGTACTGGACCTTAGTGGAGAGACTAGGATTAGATACATCTGGGAGTCATCTATGTAGAGTTGATAACTAAACCCTTGTTAGTTGATCAGAAATGTTTTGCCTGACCCCAGAAGCCAAAATCAGGAGGAATGTATACGAAGAGGCAAATTTGGGCTTGATGTCAGAAAAAACTTCCTAACAATTAGAGCCGTCCAAAAGTAGAATGGGAGACCTCATAGGGCAGTGGATTCCCCTCAGGGGAGGGAATTAAACAAAAGGTAGATGGTCACTAAGTGTTATGTTGCCGAGGGGATTCTGGTCCAGCTAAGGGTTAAAGCTACATAGCTTCTGTGGTCTCTTTCAACTTTTAAATTCTGTGATTCTCCATAGGGACCATTATTAAAGCTTTAGGTTTCAGCTCTAAAGTGAAATGATTAGGCTATTATTCTCCCTTAAATTTTAAGTTATTCCAAAGTAAAACAGATCAGAAAACTCTAATTACTTTGTATAGATCCTGAAAATAATTCAACAAAATATAAAAAGATTTAACACTAACAAAGGCTACAATGCAATATTTTAGGGAGATCAATAATTCACTGAGTATCATAAATATTTTAAAAGGAAAATGATTTTAGGGAAAAAATGAACTTTATACAATAGTCTCATTAACAAATCCCCTGAGAATAAAAGTCCTTTGAAGAAAATTGGTTCATATGTAGAAGGAATACAAAATAGTACAATTCTCAATGCAAATCAATGGTCACAGTAGCTGAGCAGGTGACAACAACTGTACTCTAAAACTAGCAGGAAAAGGCCTAAAGGTTTAATCATCGAAGAATGAAGATTAGCTTCTGTGCCATAAACATATGGGGCTTCCATACCATTTGGCAGGAGACCATCCTGAGAGTTGCAGAGTAGTACTCAACGAAGGCAGAAGAAAGTGACCCACTTCCTAGAATACAAACCTATGCCTCCTATATCACTTTATCTTTCATAATAAAGTTGCTGACAGAAGTATGTCATTTTAAAGTACGTGTCCAAAACAACTGATTACCTTTTTCTGAAACACCCACTTCTCTTCCAAACTTTCCTATTACTACTGAGGACACAACCTGCATCAACCTCAGTTCATCATTCATTTACCCTATACATCTGATTAGCTGTCAAATCTTCTCACTTAACTATCTCCACATTCTTTGCATACATCCCTTTCCTTCTATTCACATGGCTACCACCATAATTCAGGCCTTTGTCACATCTGTCTGGAATTACTATAAAGTCTTCCTTTGCTCCAATTCATCCTCCACACAGTTGCAGAAGTCTTTTCCCAAAGAACAGATCTGACCATGTCACCACCCTACTCAACTACCTTCAACGACTTCAAGCTATTGCATCCAGGTTCAAACACAAACCATTTGGTGTTTAAAAAGTTCTTTAAAACTTGAATCTCCTACAACATTTTCAGTCTTCTTATACATGGTATACCAAAAATTTTAGTAAAAAGCTTAAAACTGCACTAAGATTTTGGGATACCTTGTGTATTTCATCCCTCTACACATTTTTTGCAGAGTTTCTTAAACTTTGTGTTATGGACTCTTTTGCCAGTCTGGTGAAATCTATGACCTCTTCTCAGAATGTTTTTAAATGCTTAATATGCATAGGATTATGATGGAAATCAATTACACTAAAATACAGTTGTCAGCATAAAGCAAAACAAAACAAACATGGTCATACACTCCAAGTTAAGAGCCCCAGATCTACAAATTCCAGCTACCCTGGCCTACTTGTTGCTCTCCCACAACTCATCTGTGGTTTGGCCCAGCAGGCCTAAAACTTTCTCTCTCTTCACTTCTGACATGCCATTTTCGATTTGAAGTCTGAAATTTTCAGCTCTCCTCAGCTGTTAATTCCACCCCCCTTTCCCAAAACTACACCGTACACCTTTTGTGTATAGTTTGTATGTACACACGTGCACACATGCACACACACACACACACACACACACACACACACACACACACACATCCCTTTTTCCTTTTCCTTGTTAAAGTGTAAATAATCTCCTTTTGGGCAGGAGCAGTTACACTTGTCTTTATATTCCCACAATGCCTCCCACATAGATGATGTTTAATAAATGCTTACTGATTAACTGGAGCATACTTTTCCATTAGCAAAGGTATTAGTGTCTATGACTATAACTGGAACTAACCTATGTTCATGTGATGAGTTAATTTTCCCCTTTTTATTATAAAATCAGTGCCTTGCAGAAGAAAACCTTAATTTATTTGTTGTCTAGAGATTACATTAATAGCGTTCACCACTATAAGACTATAGCTTTATGAACACAATAAACAACACTAATGAGGACAAAGAAAAGACTCACTTGACGGGATTCCTTTTTGTGGTGTTATTACAGCAAACATCACTACAAATATGGAGGTTTCAATTTGACCCATAAAATTATCATGATTTGCTGAATTAAACAAGTACTTCTTGTGTTTTGAAACAATTAATTACCTAATATTAATCTCTTTCTTTCTACTCACCCAGCTACCACTCTAGTTCAGGACCCTATTATTGTACAACAGTTTAACTGGATTTCTGGATTGTTTCTTCCCAGTGTCAATCTATCTTCTACATAGCAGCCAAAAATCCTTCCCTGACCATGTCATTCCCTTGCTTAAGAACCTCGAATATCTCCTTATTCCTTTGGGGATAAAATACAAATTCTTTAGCTTACTTTATAGTCTGGCTACAGCTTAACTTTCCAAGCCAATTTTAAAATGATTGCCTTTCCCATACTCTAACATTCCTGCCAAAATGACATCCTACTGTTCCCCAAAATCAAGATTCCATCCATCATCTCTGTGCATTTGACACAGGACACTGTTCAGCCCTGGAATGCATACCTCTCTTAGTTCTTCCTTTCTGAATCCCTAGCTTATTCATGGCTCAGTCCATAGGCCACTTCCTTTTCTGATCTTCCTAGATATTTATGCACTCACTCCCTCTTCCAATAGTCATGCACATGTTTAAATACTGGTCACTAGTTTTCTAAAGGCAGTAAGATCTGCTCTCTCAATACTCAGATGGACCAGTGCTCTCCAATGATACAAACTACAACCCATTCATGCTCACCTTTCTTGTGGGACTCTTGCCTATACTGTTCCATAAGTTTATCACAGAGATCTACCTGACATGATGGAAGAGTTCTTTGATTTCTTTTGACATTGTAAGCGTTCCAAAAAAACACTCTAGCTGTCCACTGGGCATCTTTCATCCTTACCCTATGACCAGCTTATCTTTTCTTCCTATCATCCATCTACTTAATGACATCTTCAATCTATTCTTTGAAGTTAAACACTGGTTATGTATTGCAGCATGCACACACCCACCATGAACTTGTCATCAACTGTTGTGTGATACTTATTTTTAATTCAGATTGTTAAATTCTCTTTCTTGTTGACATACAGAAATACTAGTAGAATACCATACAGAAATAACAGTAAAAAATATGAGTCTTCTCTGTTTCTATCGGAAGTGTGGAGTCATTAGAGGAGTGTCACAATTTCCTAAAGTCAATTTATTTTAGCAATAATATGTTTAAGCAGAACTCCTTGATTTAAAACTTTCAGTACTTCAATTGTTACAGCTCAATCATTAGTTTCTTGTATGCTAATAGGGTTGAAGTTCTATAAAAGACACAATTACTCCACACCTGAAAGTTTCCTTCATAAGACTCAATATTAAAAGTAAATTATATTAATCCCCCAAATGAGTACTTGATAGATCTTGTGTACCAACCAAAGACATTACTATCTTTTACTCCCTCTCAAATTTTTTTTTAGCAGAGTCAAAAATACTGTTAAAATGTTGTTTATGAAAGATTTAAGAACTTAACCGGTAGGAAAAGTTTTTAAGATATGACAGCTTCTAGATATAAGGCCCAATAGTCAGTAGGAAAATATTCCCAAGTATTTAGCAAGTTTAAAGGAGATGATGAATGGAGGAAAAAAAGTGACTTAACATGACCTGAAGTGTAAATATCCTTATTGGATATGGGAGAAGAGCTTTACTAAAAATTATATTAAGTTCTGTATGTCCCGTGGATTTCCCACTGAATAAAGGGACCCTATGGAGGTGACTTACTATAGAACACTGATCCACCAAATCACATGAGTCACGTGGAAAAGTCTCTTACTTTGAAAAATTGATTATATGTCATGTTTCCCCTCTGTATTTATTTTCTTCAAAGCATGACAACTAAATGTTTAGCAAAACACAGCAGATAATTTCTTAAGTTTTGTGAAAAGCGTTAAAATTTACTTTATAATACTGAAGATGTACACACATAAGCAGTGATCTAGTCACCAAACTTCCCCGAGTTGTTTGATGTTGAGGATTAACAATAGCTTGCCTTTGGAAAGTATTCTTTCTATCAGAATCCAGGCCATCTCCACAACACAACAGTGAGTTTAGGATTTTGTCTTGAATTTCAAACAATATCCAGTATCCCGTGTCTGGAGACCACCATGGAGATACCAAGTCTTTTTCTCTCCTTGTTATATGCAGAAGTAGTGATAAAAGCAAGAACATTATGAATACTGTCCATATGAAGTTGCATACTGCAGACAGCCAGCTTTCTCTTAGAGAACAAAGCTCTCCACCATTCTGAGGTTCCTGCTGCACATAAAATCTCCACATACATGTGCATGTCTGCATAGCCACTCCAGAATCTTCTTTGTCTCCCACAATGCACCAGCAAACTGTGCATGCCCAGGAGTAGTCAAAATAGCAGCTGCCAGTAAGCCAACATACTTGGTCACAATAGCACATCCAATAGACCTTGTCTAGCCTCCAGCCCCAGCCAAAACAGGTAAAGCCCAGCCTGAGGTAGCACCACTCCACTTTGGAGTCACATCTCTAGGCCAAGACCCAGAGGAACACCAACCTTATAGTGCTACCCCTCAACAGGCACAAAGAAGAGTCCACATCATGAAGCTTTCTCCTTGTCCAAAGATAGAAGCTATGGGGACAGCACCAGAAAGTGGTAGCAACTTAACGTGGGTTCCAGTGGGAGTGAGTTCACTCTCTCTTTTGAAAAAAGTATATTTTATTGGTATTAAAAATCTGAATTGGCTGAATTCCAAATATATATATATAAAACAAACCAAAAACAGTCCTCAAACTGGAAATTACACATGTGTTTACATAACCAAATAATCTGATAACTTTAACTAAACTGAGTAGTTATGGGCAGAATAGGCACATTTTATCTCAAAGGCCAAAATGTCTAGCTAGTAAGAGGCTTATGAACAGCCCTGAAGTGGTAATCACACTGTCCTTCCCCTTGCCTTCTTCCTATATTATAGCCTGTTTCCAGAGTACACGAAGCAAGGAAAAGGAAGTAGCAGTGTAGGTGAGAATAGAAAAAAGTATTCATTGGTATGATTACTTACATTCATGTAATAAGTAATAATTCTACTTTCGAGATTCATACTTTCAAGATCTTTTTTAGAAGGGAGGGGAGAAGGGAAAATCTGGATGTGTTTCTATTAGAAAAGAATTGGCTTAACTTCTGGTGAGTAAACTCCTTTTCCAAATGTGACTAGCAACTGCAGTCTTGGATAAGTGTCTGGGCACTGAGAGGTTAAGTGTATGTTTTAGAGGGGAGACTGGAATTCTGGTCTTCCAGACTCTGGGGTCAGCTCTATATCCACTACCTCACATTGCCAGTTGAAAGGTATTACCAGTTAAAAAACAGAAGAGACTACATATGAAAATTTGTAAACAGAAAATAGCTGATTAAAAAACCAAAAAACAAAGCAACAATTTAGACTTATAAGTGGAGACTATCAACTTTACAAATATATTTTATTAAATGCAAAATTTATCAATAAATGCATTGTCATTATCAATTTTACTTAAGCTTGAACATGTAACTTTTCTTCCATATCAGCCAGATTTCTTTGAAGTTGCCAAAAAAAAATATGTACAGATAAAAACTTTTCTTTAAAATTTTAATAGCATGGTACAAATCTGGATTTCTAGTTCTACTTCTCACACTGCTCACGTAGCTCTGGGTAAGTCATTTAACCTGCCTGAGTTTGTGTCTTCATCTGCAAAATGAGGGGGTTGAATGAGATAGTTTGATGTCCTTTCCAGCTTATATCTATAACGCATGAACTAAAAAATAATTCATCAAAGACCAATATATAAAAGTAAATTATACATATGTATATATATCAACGTTGAAAATAAATTTTAAAAAATAAGAAAATATCTCCTATCAAATGCAAGCTAACAAGTGAGTCATGAAAAATATAATGAAATCAGAAATGCATTCATCTCCATAGCACTTTCTTTGTGACTAAAGAATCTTAGAAAGTCACATGGGGCACAAAAGTTTTAAGTAACTTTCTTGGGGATCACTCAGTTAGCCTGTATCAGAGGACTTGAACCCAAGTCTTCCTAAGTCCATGACCAACCCTCTATTCACTATACTATGGTGCCTTATGAATGTTAATACATAAATTAAAAAAAATAACCTTGTTAGTAATAATAGTGTTACACAAAATTAAAGCAAACTATGAGTCAAATCACATCCTGTGAAATTTTAAAAATATATGATTAAATGGTTAAATATATTATAATAAATATATGTAAACATGAAATTATAATATATATTACTTAAAAACTAATATGCATGTTTGTATTATTCTACTATCCTCAATATATCACTTAAAGGAATTATGAGGGCAGGGGACAACAACTGCTATCACTACCACCATCATGACAGCCCATCAAGCTTTGGATCCCAGCATCACCCTAGGATCTTATTTTTACAGAGTTTGAGTGCTTGGAAGGGGCCTTAAACATCTTCTAATTTAATCCCTTCATTTTACAGCTTCTACTGCTGGGTGAGGATGCAGAACAATGGGGGGAAAGCTAATTTGAGGACATATTCGATCCATGTTCTTGTAACATTACTATCAGTTATCTGATAATGAAAGAACTCAATTCAGAGTAACATATGTTGATGTGTCTTCCCTTATAAGGAGGGAAGGATAGCAATTCTAATGCAAAGTAGCCATCATGAAGAAACTGTCCAGCCTTCCATTTCAGAAATCGTAACACAGCACAACAGCAGCACAGGCCCACCAGTCCACCTCTGAAAGTTACATCCTCAGTATGGTTGTGGGACAGCTAAAAGCTGATAAAGACCTTATCAAAGGATTCCAGTAGATATATCTATTAAAGAACATCAATGAAGCTTGCTTAGTGCTCTACACCAACATGTTCAGGCTAATGTTGCACAACTTCAGGTGAGTCATCACTTCTCAAGGCACTCAAGCTGTTTCCTTCTGTCTCTTCTTCCTAATATTATTCACATTTCCTTCCCCCAACTTCCTCAGACTACTCCAAATATCATAAACAAGCCTACAAGGCCACAGTGGGTAGATACTATGGTGGTGGCACTATGTGTGCCCTGCAAGATGTTTGTACGTTAGACTAGCTGCATCTGCCAGGAGAAGTTTGGGCCAGAAGCTCATGTCTTAGGAAGACTAAAATACAAAACATTGGCTTTTTAAAAAAATGTACAGACAAATTGCTCCACTAACCTAAAGAAACAAAGGAGAAAGCAGCAGCTCTGGGTGCAGCCCAGATATTGATTTGTTTAGACATGCCAATGTCTCATTATGCAATGAAACCATGAAAATTTCCATGACAACCAAGAAAATTTTTAAAAAGAAAAAGGAATCACAGAATATGGAATGCTGTAATGTAAATGAATAGTATATAATTTTATTGATAAAAACCAATAATGACTTTAATCAATAAGGTCTTCTAATCTCTAAATCAGGGGTGGGGAATCTATGGCCTCAAGACCACACGTGGCCTCCTAGGTCCTTAGGTACAGCCTTTTGATTGAGTCCAAGTTTTACAGAACAAATCCTTTTATTAAGGGGATTTATTCTATGAAGTTTGGATTCAATTAAAGGGCTGCACTTGAGAACCTAGAGGGCCATATGTGGCCTTGAGACTGCAGGTTCCCCACCCCTGCTCTAGGTCACATACGAAATAAATACCATAAATTTATATTTAGAATACAAACCTGGGCTCGTTTTTCTCTGAGTTCTTGTTGTTGTAGCCTCCTTTTCTCACGTTTTTCTTGCAATTTCTCTACTTCCTTCACACAATTGGATTTTCTACGTGCTAAAAGTTAAAAAAAGAAATGAATAAGATCTACAGGTATCTTTTCCCCTTATAATAATGATTTATAGCATTTATAGTAATGTTTACTAATATTTTACCACTTAAATTTTTCCTATTTTTCACTTTCATGCCATTAAAAAATAGGCTCACATGACAAAGCATGCCAATTGCAACTATTTAATCTTTATTTACAAGCTGCTTTACAAAAACTAGGAACAGGACAATAAATACGCAAAAAAAGAGTCAAAAAAAAAAGGACTCCACAACATATTGATACATGTCATCTCTTGGTTTAGAATCATAAGAGTCTTAGAGTTGGAAGGGAACTTAGAGGTCATCTGATTCCCATGGAGCACAGAATTCCTTCTACAAACTCCTGGAAAGATGGTAACCCCAGCCTTTGTTCAAAATGAACTTTAAACCAAACGTTCTGAGATATCATTAAAATTTGTTGTTTACAAAAACCAAATTAAATAATCATATAGAAAAAAATAAATTTAAGCCCCAATTGGTAGACCAAGGATGTGAGAACACAAAAATTTAATTCTTCAGAGTAAGAATCTCAACACAATGAGACACAGACAATAATCAATTGGGTTTGAAAACTGACCCTTTCCTTTGAGGACTTATAAGTTAGACCAAGAGAGAATACATGTATGCCTGAAATCAATGAATCCTTGATACGTGGTTTACATACAAGGGGGTCCAAATTCCTTTTTTGCAGCTTGAACTGGAGATATATCTGAAACACTACCATTCTGTTGTGTAGCAGAAGACTGTTCAGGAAACTGACTAGGCCGTGAACGCGCAGAACCAACCACTGCAAATGAAAACAGGAGTTATTATTCATGGTATTAATAAAAACAACTCCTAACATAATACTGTAACTTCAAAAGATCTATAATTCATCAATGTGGATCCTGCAACTTAGACTGCAACTCTATCCACATCTTAGTAACAGTTTTTCATGAACTGCTACAGAAAAAAAGTTGGCCTACTGAACAATGTTCTAGAAACAACATTTTTCAAACTTGGCTAGGTTGGTCCTTTACTGACAGTCCATTACCAGGCCCACACTCAAGGCCTTTTCAGGTTAGCAGGATATAACAAAGTTTAAATTATAGAAGCAAGCCTTTAAATGAGAGAAAAAGCATTTAATAAGTGCTTACTAGGTGCTAGACATTGTCCTTTGAGAACTCTGGGTTACTGAGGGTTGAAGGTCTATTAAGGATGACTATCAAGGCAGAACTTTAGGTTAACGTAAATGCATAGAATAAGCAAGTAGGCCTCTGAAACTTAACAGCCCTGAGATCAAGGGCAAGTCACTTAACCCCTCTGTGCCTCAGACAATTCTCCAGGGCTTACACAAGTCATTCATGTGGTTCTCCCTATATTGGAGTATAATAAATGAACTGGTAGGACACAGGTTAATGAAGACTGTAAATTATATCACATTTTTTGCTGTCATCAATCTAAAGTATCCACATGTATATTTAAAACCTTAGAAATATGCATATAGATATGCCAGTTTTATTCAATAGGAACTGACATAAGCATTTAATTATTGAAAAGCTTATGCATATTTTCAAAATGCTATATGCAGATTCAGAAATTAAATTTCCACTAAAGTAATTATACCTTGGAGCTGATACTTAACAATGAACATATTGACACTAGCTTAGTTTTATTTTTCTACAGGGGCTATTTCACACAAAAAAGGCAAAACATATGAAATTCCACAAGTAACACCAAAATACTGTAACAGTATGGAAGTTATAATTTTCAATACCTGTACTGAAAATAGTTTATGATGCAGACAATCTCCCTCCTCCCCCCATGTTCAATCCAATTATAGGAAACAAGTTTTTAATTCTCTCCCCCTTTTACCAGGAATACTATTGTCTACAACAGCAGCAGTTATCAAAGACAATGTGATCCGGTGAGCGTAATAGTGTTTAGTTGAATCAGAAAGAGTGTGTATGTGTGTACGTCTGTGTGTGTGAGAGTAAATACTACCTGAGACCTTCATGTGAACCAGGCAAGTTACCACGAACCTCCCGGAAGCCCAGATTGCTCAGCTGTGAAATGCGGATTACCGCATTTGCCTACAGAGTGGTTGAGCTACTCAAATAAGGTCATGTATATAGAGTCCACTGCAAACTTTAAATGTCATTTCTGGGGCACTTATTTTTAGTTGTTAATATGAATGTCAAACTGGGACAGTTCTTATTAGTTTTGAACTTTGGCAGTTTAGTAAAAACAGCTGAAAAAGATATGAACTGTAGGGTTAAAACTTGATGTCTAAAAATAAATGGTACAGTGTTTACCTGTTTTTTCAGTTACTATTTTCAAGGCTTGAGGGGGAAATGCTAGGAACTGCAGCTCTATGAGGGATTATCTAGATACCCTCTTTCCCAAATCCCTAAATTTGGCAAAACTAATGGTCAAATATGTAATTATTGTATTGAGTATTAGCTCTTAAAATGAAAAAATATATACTTAAGGTAGTTTTACCTGAAGGATATTATTCTTTGACTTAAAAAAAAGTATTTTACTCAAAAATTAAGTGAATTCCAAATGCACTGAAAAAAAATTAAGTACAGTTCAAAGTTTCTTTCCATGGTAGAGCAGACTAGTCTCAGAGTCCGGAAGTAGTATTGGAAGTCCTCCCTGATACACATGCATAAAGCCTTTATTACTTTGGCAAGATATGCTAAAGCTTACAATGAATGACCAAGGCAAGTCATTTAGCCTCTCAGTGACCAAGGCTACTATGTTAGACTAAATTACAGATAAATGATTAATATGTATAGGTAAAGGGAGTTTCCAATACTAAAGCAACCACAGTTCTAGACCTAGACCAAAACAAACAAAAAAACAAAACACATCTCCAAAACAAAAAAAAAACTCTCCTATTTATTTCCCATATCTATAAATGAAATCAGTATTAACAGTAGCTTAATTTATATTTACCCCTATTGTCTCTTGCAGGGGGGTCATTCTTAATAGGAGCCACAGTCCGGCGATTCTAGAAAAGAAAACAATTATCATTTTTTTCTCTATATCCATTCATTACACAAAACACAATTCTGGCATACTTTTATATTTAAAAAGGCAATCATAAAAATTATAAGACAGAAGCTAAGATTACGGGTAACCTGATTCATAATTTAATAGCATCTATAAATCTGTTAAACTCTTTCTTATGAAAAGGTCTGAAAATAATATACATTTCAGGGCCAGATAACAGATTTGGAGTTGGAAAGGACACTGGAAGACAGAGTCCAAATGCTTCATTTTACAGAAGTCACAAAGCCTAGATAGTTAAAATGAGTTGCCCATGGTCATACAACTGGTAAATGTCTGAGGCAGAATACGAATTCAGGTCTTCCTGACTTCAAGTCCAGTGCCCAATCCACTAAGTCATGATGCTTTTTATTTTTATATTTGCAGTGATTCTTGAAACAAAATTTTGGAACCATTTTGAGACCCAGATAAAAATGAAATCACAAATAAAATCAAAAAATCTGTTTTAAATAATAAACTGGCTTACTTTATTACACTGTCCACTTGAATGTCTTTACTTTCCCTTGAAGCTAATTATTTAAAAATAGCTCAAAGACAGCCTCAACTGGAATAGAAATTTCCAAGTAGTTTGACAATTAACTTAAGTCTATATCGATCACATTATTCAGAGCTGTCAGAACTTCTTAGAAGTCTTCATTTCAGGATGAAGAACCTGGCGCTGAACAGTTGAGATGCTAGAGCTATATCTTTAGTGTAGCTAAGGACGTCAATACAAACAGAAAGAACATCCACCACAAAACTACCAGACAGGTAAGCTTGGCCTCAACCAAGAGGTGAGAAGACACCTGATTCCTTTGGAGGGGGTGGAGGGGGTGTGTGTGTGTTGAAAGATATGGATGGTGTTTGTCCCACACGTATGGAACAGTGCATATAATGTCAACTTCTATGAGATAGTGATTGGCTTTGCTAATTTTTCTTTCTTCTTTTTTACTTCAAAAAAATTCTTTGTATTAATGAATGAGTCTCTTGGAAAGGGATGGGATAAAGCCAGAGGGAAAAAACTAAGCAATGTAAAGAGGAGAGGGCAGGAGGTGGGGATAATTTATTCCTATGGCAGGTGACTGATGATGGATGACAGATGAATCATAACGTTCAGAGAGTATCCAAAGGGTGTTGGGTGCTGCAGAGGACACTGGACTGCACATAGGTCTGGGTCAGGGGCTCTGCCACATCTTAGTTCTATAACCTGGGTTAAAGAAATTACTTTATCTCAGTCAGTCTCACATTACTCATCTGCAAATGGGACTAATAAGATTTGTATTACTTATCTCAAAGGGTTCATCACAGCTTCAGAACTGGAAGGTACCTTGGAGGTCAACTTGTTCAACTCTTTATTTTACAGATTGGAATAATGAGGCCGAGAGACATGAAGTGACAGGTAGTAAGGGGCAGAGAGGGATAAGATTCAACACCAGGATCTCTGACTCTACATTCTGCCCTCTCTCCACCATACCACAATCAAGCTACAAAGCCAATAAGGACATAGGGTTTGCAATGAGCTATAACTGTCGCTTACATTTTACTGTTAGGAAGATTATTATTATTGTAAAATTAACAGTATTTGCAGATAACACAGGAACGAATAACACTGTTTACCTTTTCCTGTCTTAATTTTTAAAGATACGTGAGCAAGATGGTAATATATTAATAAGGAAAATGATGGGGTTCAATTTACTAAAAGCCATCAAAGAAATAAACAGTATTTATTACTTCCCAGTACCCTCAGAAGGCAAGCATGCAGACAATTAGAAACTGAACATAGAGTTATGAAATCCCTACTATGGACAAGGCATCAGGTATACCCTGACCAGGGAGGACCAGCTAAGAGGCGTAAGGGATAGACTGCTGTCCTTGGAGTTAGGAAGCCCTGAGTTTGAATCCTTAAAACATGTACTAACTGTGTGACCCTGAGCAAGTTACCTGAAATAGCAGAGCTACGTGCTTTGAAAAGAGAAAATTTAGGGTCATATCCTCTATGAAAGGCCTTAAATTTACAGCTAACACCTTAGACAGGAAGTTCTAAAGTATTTTCTAAAGATTCCTCAAAGCGAAAACCAGAAATCTCTAATCACTGAGAGGTGGGAGGAAATTGGTTATTTTCCAAAACACAGCTTTAATATGCCATCATTTCTGAATCACAAATTCTAAAAGTAATTCCTTAAACACTCAATAATAATTACAAACCTTCACAATTTTGTTTACTTTGGCTGACGGTGTAGGAGGTGGAGGTGTTTCTGGGCTAGGCTCAATTTCTTCATCAGGTGCAAGGTCAGGGTTAAGTGAAAAGATGCTCTCCAAGTCGATCTGTTTATAAGAAAAAGGTAGGCTTAGAGAGAAATATATTTAAAGCCACTTTTCATTTGGATTTAGAAAACAAACAGATAAAACTTAGTGATTTTAGTTGAGATTAGCACTATCTTAATTTGGAAAGCACAACACCTAAAATTATAGTCTTTATCCATGTAAGAAGCTATCCATGACAGTGTTTGTGGTTTTGAATTTCCTGAATTATTTGGATACGCTACCAGCATAAAGAGAATGGAATTATACAGCAACTATTGTAGTAGATGTAGCGGTTCATGTTTATGAGATAGGTTAGAAAACAATAGCATGTTTATTTGACTGAAACCTAATTAATGATATATCCAATCATGGATGTGAAGAATCTACTTCCCTTAGAGTGAAAACATTCAAAAATCCAAATTTTACAGGAAAGATTAGAAAATACATATACTCTAAGGTTCAAGTATTTTGCTTTTCAATTTGTTTTTAGTCAACACCACCATAGTAAGACAATCAAACAGAAGCTTTAAAATAATCTGTTCAATGAACTCATTTCAAACAGTTTTTCTATGAAGAACACACACTTAGAAAAATAGTGTAGCAGCAAATAAAATTCTAGCAAATAAAATCCAGAACATATACTTGGAAGAATCAATAAGATTAATGGTTGAATTAAAGCTAAAAATACTTACAGCTTTTAAAAAGGATCATTATTACAGAACTATAAATGAAGTTAAATGTAATGGTAGGTACCTCTTTGCCTTTTGTATCTCCATTTTCTATCCATTCAACAGTTACACTTTCATTATCTTCATTTAAAGATGTTACCATGGCTTGATGTATTCGACCTAAATGGGAATAAGATAGATAGGATAAAATATCATTAACATGTTATTAACCTTTTTGTGATATTGTATTTTAACAAAGGAGTCTGGAAAAATGGACAATGAATGAACAATAACTGCCCATGATGCAACAACCAGATAACATCAGTCACAAACATGGTTTCACTGTTCACCAATTTAGTACACATTAAGCATCTATTACGTAGAAAGCATTGTTCTAGGTACACTAGAGGAATACAAAGATAAATAATCAGTCAACAAGCATCTATTAGGCATCAGTTTCTGCAATAAGATAAAAAAAAAACCTATCAAGGAGTTTACAACCTAATAAGGGAGATGACTTCTACACAAATAAATGTTAACTATAGAATATAGCAACTGTATAAAAAGCATAAAGTAGATCACAGGATTTAGACTGATGGGGGGGACCTTCTTAAAGGTAATTTAGTCCAACCCACTTATTTTATACAGGAGAAAACTCAGGCCCAGGCAGATAAAATTACTAACTGCCCAAGGCTACACAGAAAATAAAGAGGAAAGTAAAAATAAATCTTAAGAGCTGACTGGGACATAAAAGACCCCCAAGTTCAGGGGTTCACAGTCACTGACCTAGAGTCTATGATCTTGTTTTTAAAAATATTGATTAATGCATTTCAATACCATAAATTTCTTTTGTAATCCTATACATTTTGCAAATTTAAACAGTCTGAGAATGGTTTACAGGTTTCACCAGACTGCCAAAGGTTAAGAAACATAACAGGAAAAAAAGGTTAAGAACCCCTGGCACAGTTCAACCTCTCACTTAAAACATGAATCTCATTTAGAGAATTGTAATGGTGGTGGGATCAATTCTCAAGATATCTGAAGGAGGCAAAGCTAACAAATACTTGGAAAAATTCCTGAATATTATCTATCCCCATTCACACATACACCCTGCTCCTAACTAAGCAACTAAGGAATTATCAATAGCTGACTCATATACCTACTTTTTGTTCTCTATAAAATATTTAAAAGACTAATAAATATACACATTGAGAACAACCAAGGTGAAGATATAGGAAGGGAACTGATTGCCAGGCATTTGCAATGGATATTTTAGAAGAAACAACTATAGTCATACAAATGAATGAAAGGTTTAAGTATTCCAAAACTCGCTATAATCTATAATAATGTATTTTGGCAGGTGAAAATGCACCTCTTAAAGATTTTCTTCCATTAGGATTACTCTCATGCATATGTCAAAATTATATGAGGTTCCTTGTAAGATATAATTTTGTTCAAAGATCTTTCAATAACTATTATCACAAAAGGCACAAAAGGAGATTTACCTAGAACTATTTTCTCTTTCTCTCTTATACACACACCCAATAACAGAATAGAATGCCTTATCTAAATCTTTTCCATTTCTTTTATCATTCAAATGCAACAAATACATATTAAGAAATTTCAAAGATAATCCTCGTAATAAGGACATTCATATGTAATGAAAAGTTATAGAAAATGAGAATAACCAGTAGGATTGCTTTATTTTTCTTAAGAATTTTCTATACTGGGGGCGGAGCCAAGATGGCGGCGTAGCAGCAGCAACATATTGCAGCTCTCACATAGCCACCCCAAAATACCCATAAAATAGGACTCTAAACCAATCCTAGAACTCCAAAACGCACACAAAGATACTTCCCACTAAAGTCAGCTCGGCTACGAGGAACCATATCAGCACTGCGAACCGAAACCAGGCCGGCCTGAAACACCGGCTGTGCCCCGGGGCCAGCTGGACAGGAGGAGCAGAGGAGCCTCTCTAGTGAGCGGATTAGCGGCAGCTGCGAGCAGCGTTCAGAACTAGGTCAGTGAGCCTTGCAATCAGGACAGAAAAGCGTCCGGCCGAAAGGCCTCCAGAGCAGAAAAGAGAAAGGCAGAGGTTCTGTACCCGCCTCTGCGTTGTAGCTTCCCACCCACAGCCTGCAGACAGCAGGGGGACTAAGTGATTGTTCTGAGGCCAGTGCTCTCGCGTTGAGCGGCCTGGATCCGGATCGCCACCTTGAGCCTCGGTCTTGGAGTCTTCACTATCCAGTCAGCCGGAAGTAAGTAGGAGGGGTCCCAGCAACTTCCTGAGAGCTATGGCAGCTGGGAGGACCCCAGCGATTTGAGACAGAGCTTTCCCTTCTGGAAGCAGAGCCCCACAGAGATTTTTTAAAAAATCAAGGACTTAACAACCATGAGTAAGAATAAGCATAAAAAGGAAAGTAAGAACAGCTCCCAAACCCTAGATTCCTTCTTTGGGGAAAAGAAAGATTATGGCAGAGAGAGGGAAGAGGAGAGCGCAGCCAGAGCACCCCCACCAGGGGCCTCCAATAAACATGAAGAATGCCTTTAAGCTAGAGATGAGCTGAAGAAGGATTTTCAAAACCAAATAAGGGAAGTGGAAGAAAAATTGGGAAGAGAAATAAGAATGTTGCAGGAAAATCATGAAAAGAGAGTCAGGAGTATGACTGAAGAAATCAACACCCTAAAAAATAGATTAACCCAAATGACAAAAGAGGCCCAAAAAGCCAATGAGGAGAAGAATGCCTTAAAAAGTCGCCTTTGCCAGATGGAGAAAGGATCTCAAAAGCACTCTGAAGAGAATAATTCTGTCAAAATT
>CM053580.1:316940298-316982367 GCA_028627135.1 Pseudochirops cupreus | reverse complement strand
AGAAGAATGCCTTAAAAAGTTGAATTTGCCAGATGGAAAAAGAATCTCAAAAGCTTTCTGAAGAGAATAATTCCTTCAGAATGAGAGTGGAGCAAATGGAAGCAAATGACTTTATGAGAAATCAAGATACTATCAAACAGATCCAAACAAATGAAAAAACAGAGGGTAATGTTAAATATCTCCTTGAAAAAATCACTGACCTGGAAAATAGATCCAGGAGAGACAATTTAAAAATTATTGGACTACCTGAAAGCCATGATCACAAAAAGAACTTAGAAAGCATCCTTCAAGAAATTCTCAAGCAAAACTGCCCAGATATTTTAGAACCAGAGGGCAAAATAGAACTTGAAAGAATTCACTGATCACCTCTTGAAAAAGATCCCCAAAAGAAACTCCTAGGAATGTTATAGCTAGGTTCCGGAGTCCCCAGATCAAGGAGAGAATATTACAAGCTGCCAGGAAGAAACAATTTGAATATTGTGGAAACACAATTAGGATAACCCAGGATCTAGCAGCTTCTACATTAAGGGATCAAAGGGCTTGGAATATGATATTCCGGAGATCAAGGGAGCTAGGATTAAAATCAAGAATCACCTACCCAGCAAAACTGAGTATAATGTTCCAGGGGAAAATATGGTCATTCAGTGAGGTGGAGGACTTTCAAACATTCTTGCTGAAAAAACCACAACTGAAAAGAAAATTTGATACTCCAATACAGGAAAGCATGAGAAGGTAAACATGGAAAATCATAAGGAACTTATCAAAATTGAACTATTTACATGCCAACATGGAAAAATAATAATTGTAACTTATGAAGTTTTTCTCAGTATGAGGATAGGTGAAGGGAATACAAATGTATATATATATATATATATATATATATACATACGCATATGTCTATATAGGAGGGTTTATATACGCGTTCTGAGTATGTGTATATATGAGTACATATCTGAGTATGTGTATATATGAGTACATAGAGGGCACAGGATCAATTGAATAGGACAGGACGATACTCTAAAAGGTGAAATTCTGTGGTGAGAGAGGATTAGAATGAGAGGAGACAGAATGGGATTAATCATCTCATACAGAAGAGGCAAGGGATAATTGTTACAACGGAGGGGAAGAACAGGAAGGCAAAAGAGAAAGGATCAACCTTACTCTCATTGAATTTGGGTTAGGAATGACGTAAACTCTAAACTGGGTATCTTACCACGCAAGAGAGTAAGGGGGATGGGGATGAGAGGTGGGATGACGGAGGGGAGGGCAGTGAAGGGGGGAGGGTTGCTGTTAGTACACACTTCTGTAAAGGGACAGGGACAGGGTAGAGAATAGAACGGGAGGGCAGGATAGGAAGGACATGTAATCTGTCTCTCACAATATGCCCACTGTGGAGATGTTCTGCGTAATTACACATGTACAGCCTGTATTTAATTGCTTGTCCTTCCAGTGGGGGTGGGTGATGAGGGAGGAAGGGAAAGAATCTAGAATTTAAAGTTCTATAATCAAATGTTAAAAATATATATGTACTTATTATTATTATTATTAACTACATCCAATTGAGAATTAAAATATACAGTGACTGTGGTAGGGAGATCCATCCTGCTCTACCGGAAAGTTAGAGGGGTGAAGGGGAGGACATAGGAGACAGTAGATTGGGGGAGGTGTTATACAGTGGGATGGCTGTTATGAGGTGTTGGGTAGGAGAAAGATGGGGAGAAAATTTGTAACTCAAAATCTCGTGGAAATGAATGATGTAAACAAGAAAATAAATAAATTAATTTATTTAAAAAAAAACATATTTCTAATGTGTCACGTGGCATTAAAGAGTTTTTAAAATGGAAACAAAAAGTAACACTGGTTTATAAATGAGCTCCAAAACCCATGCTACCAGAAATGGAACAAACTGAATGGACAAATCCTAAATTCTCCCTAATTCTATAACAGAGGTAAAGTCAAGTTTAATGCTATATGAAAATCTTATAACAGTCACTATTAAAGGTGCTACTGGAGGTAGCCAAGTGACACCATGGATAGAGCACCATGCCTGAAGTCAGGAGAATTGAGTTGCAATAAGACTTCAGAAAACACACTAGTGATGTGACCTTAGGCTTTAATATGTTTGCCTCAGTTTCCTTGTCTGAAAATAGGGATAATAGCACCTAATTCATGGAGTAGTTGGGAGGTTCAAATGAAATAACATTTGTAAAGCATAAGTATAGTACCTGGCACATAGTAGATGCTATATAAATGTTAGTGATTATTATTAGAAAATAACACCTATGTTCCAAACTATACACAACAGTGACACCTGTGTCTTGCTATAGGTGCTATGGATCTGGTTAATTACTCACATGTCCCTGCACAAGCAAAAAGCCGTAGTTCAGTCAACACAGAAACCATTCAAGTTAGAATACACTGGAATTCAAATGTTAATGTAAAGTTCTCCTGAATCATCTGCTCATCCCTCATCCTTCACTTGGACTAACCCACATCAGTTAAGAGTTGGAAGAGTAGGACCTTTACTGAGAAGCTGGTGGAAAAAAAAAAAAAAGAAAAGTCAAGCTGAATTGTGACATCCTGAAAGTTCATCAATTACGAGCTACACAAAATTCAAATGTAGTGAGAGGACTTGCAGGAGTGGATAAAGGACATAAAAAGAAGCTGAAAAGAGAAAGTATGTAGGCTTTCTACTTCCTATCCTAGTCACTTTGTAACATCTCACCAAAAAAATGCCACTTTTTTTGTTTTTATGGCAAAGCAATACAAACTGTAGCTGCCACACATGTCTAAACACAATCACACACATCCCCATCCTTGTCCCATTGCCATTTCACCTGCTACTGATCCTTTCCCCCCCACTACAAACTTTCAAATTAAACCTCCAAAGACCCTGGCCTTTTTTTCTGGGATGAGTTAAGACAGCTGAGCTGTCTAGGTTGGTTAAGTAGCATACCCATTACATCTAGCTGACTCCAGACCATCTACCTAAAATAGCCTCTCTTCTACCAACTGTGCTGGAGACAGTAATTGACCCAATACTCCCCATGTTTCTAGAAAGGACCTGGCAACTGGCTTTCCTATGGCTCCCATTATCACTCTTGTGTCTCCTCAAACCAAAACTCCCTTACTTGGTCACCATTTCTCCATATACATAAGCTCCTTGAGGTGACAGACTTACTTTTGTATTTCTCTCTCCAGGGTTTAGCATCTGTGCCTGACAAAAAACAAATTAATGCTTTTCCTTTCATTCATTCACACCATTTACACTAAATGCAGAACATATTAAATTAAAATCTACGTATGTACTAAAGACTCAGAGGAGGCCATTGGAAACAATTCATAAAATCTCAAGAAAAAAAGAGCTGAGAATTTTTTAAAAAATACAACATGCCCAGTAAAAAAGAAATATTGAATGTGAATATATACTCTAAGCATTATACCAGGAACATAGTAAGAAAGAGAAAAAAATAAGGTTAATTCAAAAAGTTACAGTATCTGATTCCTATCCTGTTGAACACCACTCATTTCTGTTTCTTCTTTCCCTGCTCCAACTCCTCTCACATTAATTTAGGCCCTTAATTCTATTCCTGGGATATTTCAATGGCTGTCTAATCATTTCCATGACTAGATTCTCTCCCTATGATATGCTCTAAATACTGTCATCCTCATTAATCTTTATTTGCTGTATCAAATATTAAATTGAACAGTCCCAAAATGCTATTTTCATCATGTTCATTACTGTAGGGGGTTAAAAGTGGTACAGGATCTTAAAATAGTTTTGTAATTTTTATCCTTTCAAACCTTCAACTTTTCATATTTAATAATGGGATCATAAAAACCAATATGTGGATGGCAAATTTAAAAGTAAATTGAGTTTCCTTTTAACAGTTGATAAAGTTTTTCAATTCTACTTGCTACTGAATAGCTTACTCTTGTTCACAGGAACAATTTTTTTATTTTTTACTAGATCTGAAATAAGAACAATATATACAAGTTGTGTAGCTTTAAAATTAACTAAATAGCAATCTAAAAAGCAAACAGTTTTAAAACTCAATAAAAGTATATGATTGGTGCTCTTGTAATCTGGAGATGTTTCTCTCACCCTCAAAAAAACACATTGCTTCTTAAGCTACAACTCAATTCTCTACACTTTGGAAATTCCAATCAAACTACATCTGCAATTAGAAAGGTAATTATAAAAGCAAAGTAGACACAAACACAAAATCATGTACAACAGAATATAGTCAGAAAAAAAGCCATGAATTAAAACTACCCAACAAATAAAGAAATACAATTTAGGACATTTCCTACATAATAATTTCCTTCACACTTTGTTGGTAGGCAGGCAAAGTAAAACAACCAGTAGAGGTAGCACACAGTAAAATGGAAAGAATCCTGAACTTGGAATCAAAAGAACTGAGGTAAAGGACTGGTTCTGCCCCTTCTCTTGGATTTGTCATTTCATCTTGGAGCCTCAAATTTCCTCACCTGTAAAATGAGAAGCATTGGCCTAGATGATCTGTAAGAAGTCCTTCCAACTCTAACATTCTGTGATTCTCTGGTCCCTCTCACAAGCCTAATATCAAGATGACATCACACACATGTGACTAGCAACTTTTGGTCTCCTATTACTCTTCTGAAAAACACTGGACATAACTGAAAATAAATACTAAAAAGCACATTTAAGTTTATCTGAGATAGCATGACAAGTTGCAGGTACACTGCTTTTGTATGCAAAAAACCATATATAGTACCTCAACAAATACTCATAATAAAGTGATTATGTGAAAAGCTGAGGGGAGACACAAAGAATAAATATAGTTCTCTACCCTCAATGAGCTTATGCTAGAGTCACCATCATTAAGTAATCATTTTATATACAATATCTCAGGTATCTTGTAATTATCAAGTTACTGCATAGTTTAACATTTTAAAATATTCTTATATTTGGAACTATAAATAGGAGGAAGTAATAATGTGTTTTTATACATGGAAAATGTCACTCATCAGGAGGGCAGGTATGCTGAAGTTAGTTTTCTGGTACTGGATATACGTATCCACAAGCTCCCAGATGGCCTTGCAACCAAGAAAAGGCACTTGTGAGATGCCTTAACAAGAGTTGATGCGGAAAAAAGAAAATCTAACTAATTAAGCACAAGGTTCAATCCAAATAACCAGTCACAAACTAGAAAAAATAAAATCTTAAGCGATGACAAAACACAAAAAAAATGCAATTGATAATTTGCCAAATGAGTCAATGACACACAAAACTTTAAGCTGGAAAAGAAGCCCCAAGATTTTATTTTGTCTACACAGGGGTTCTTTTTTTTGGTGTTATAGACCCCTTTGGCAGTGAAGCCTATGGACTCTTTCTCAGGATAATGTTCTTTAAATGTATAAAATATATAGGATTACAAAAGAAACCAATTATATTGAAGTAGCTATCGCAGCATTCAAACAAACAAACAAAACCACCAAGGAAACATCCACTAGTCTACAAAAATACTATGACTTGATAGTCCGTGGTATTTGCTCCAGATCTTTCTCAGAAATGTTCTTTCCACTGTACCACAATATAGTCTGTTATTATATAACAGATATCATATATAAACACTGATGTGCTTGGGATACTAGAATCCTGGTACTTTTAAAACTATGTCTGGATCAGTTATAAAATAATGATCCTAATAAGGTAAAAGTAACAAGCTATGTAACTGATGATGCAAAGTGTTGAAAAGTTTTGAAAAAACTGAAACTATGTCATGTCCAACTTGGGATATGTTTAGTCCTATTAACTTTTTCACTTTATAGACCTATGAGATGAAAAAAGTTACAGGGCGGGTTGTATATACCCCATTAAAAGATATTTGTTTTTCCTTATATTGAATTAAAATCTGTTTCTCTGTTTTCACTTCTACCCAATATTCTTTTGTGTTATCTGAGATCAAGCAAATATAACAGTGTTTCAAATATTTGAAAACAGAAATCACAGCCTCCCCCTAAATCTTCTCTTCTTCAGGTTAAACAGAGGGTGTGGTTTTGAGTCACTTGACTATTTCGATGCCCTTCTCTCCCTATTGCCAACATCATTCTTAAAATGTGATGCCTGGAACCAAACACAATGCTCTAGATGAGGACTGACTAGGACAAAACACAGCAGAACTATAACACCCTTCTTTGTTCAAAACACTGTAAATCTATTAATGAGCCCTATGATTACATGAGTTTTTTAGGTTGCTTGGTTAATCACAAAGTTGACTCATTTTGAACTGGTAGTCCATTAATTGTTCTACACCCTTTTTTCACCCAAAGTGCTGTCCTGACACATCTTCTAAATTTTAAACTCATGTGGATAATTTTTAAACCCAAGCTGATCATTTTACATTCATCCCCCTTCCCCATCTTTAAAGATTTATTTCATTCTTCTAACCTGTCAAAATCTATATCAGTTCTCTCTCCCCACTCTGTTTCATCAACAAACTTGAAAAGAATATAATTTATACATTTATCAACATCACTGATAAAAATTATAGAACAGGCAGCAGGTAGGTGGCGCAGTGAATAGAGCACTGTCCCTGGAGTAGGGAGGACCTGAGTTCAAATCCAGCCTCAGACACCTAACACTTACTAGCTGTGTGACCTTGGGCAAGTCACTTAACCCCAATTGCCCTGACCCCCCCTCCAAAAAGCAAAAAAAAAAATTATAGAACAGAAAAGTATAATAAAAGGAGCCTTGTGACACTCTACTAGAGACTTTCAAAAGTAAACATTGATCCATTAATCATCACTGTATGGATTCAGCCAGCCAATTTCACACTGACCTAACTGTACTATCTTTTAGTCCTCTCCATCTTGTTCACAAGGACACTGTGAGAGACTTTTGAAATGCCTTGCTGGAATTCTGGTATACTATTGTCTATGGCATTTCCCTGATTTACTAGTCTAGTAACTCTGTAAAAAATGATGAAATTGGATTAATATGGCATAACTCATATATAGCCCAGACTATAATCTAATCATCATTGCTTCCCTTTCTATGTACTCATAAACTGCCCTTATAATAATGCATACTAGAATTTTGCCAAAGAATCAACAAGTTCACCAATCTGTAGTAATTCAAAGGTCCTACCTTCTTCCTCTTTCAGAGGATCAAAAAAATCTGTCCATCTTTAATTCTATAGTAACTCTCCCAATCATTACCATGAAATGAAAAACTCTGAAAAAAGTCACAAGACACGGTTCTACCTTGCTAAAGCAGCAAAAAATTTCATTTTACAGATGGAGATGCATGGGGGAAAAAAGGAAGATTAACTTATGCGCTCAAGGTCATGATTCACTAATAAGACTGTGAAGAAAAATCAGTCCCTCCATTGCAAATTCAGAATTCTACCCACCATAAAATTCTTTATCACTCTGATGAAATCATGATTTTCTAAATGCTACAGCCAAACACTATGTGAGGCATACAATGAAGGCTCAATATTTGTTTAATGTTTAATTCACAAGTGATGGTGGTAATGGTTTCACCAGATTCTTCCAATTAATCAAGTCAGTGACTATCTGCATAACTTCCTTGTAGTTAATGCCTGAAAAATCATATTATGGCTAAACCAACCTTATCCATAACTTAAATCATGAATCAGACAGTGACCTTGTCTTCATTCCCTAAAACTAATAACAAATTGAGTCCTAATTATTTCTCAGCAATCTTCAAGGAAGCCTAAGTCTAAAGATTTTTATTGTGTTTATTTGTATCCTGTCTCAATTTTTTTGAGGGATCATACTCAGATATATTTCTTACTGGGTTCTATTAGAATAGACTACTCTGGCCACAGACTCCTTTTTGCAAGCTTATGTGAACTTAAAAAGCTCATCAGGTGAAGAGAAGGCAAAGTTGTGAGAAACCATCCCTTCCTGTGGTAGGTCAACAAAATTTTGGCACATCCCAATCTCATATTCAAATCAACTAACACCCAAATGCTTTATCTGCCCCTTTATGACAGATCCTGAATTTGAAGATCTGAATTAACGAGATTACCACTGTAGTCATGATTTAAGCAGAAGGTATATTATGAACACTCTATATGGCCCAAAGTATATTCTGGAATTATTGGGGGGAAAAATAAAAATCTGAAGGAACAGAAGCACAAGGACATAAGGAGAAATGGACAAAAATACTATCAAGGAGAGATAATAGCCAAACAATTACATTTCAGGAGTCTAGCAGTTAATCTTAGAATTCCAAAGAGATTCCAAAGGGATCTGAGGTGAAAAATGCAGATCAGTCTTAGAACAGTCAAAGCATGCTTTGTATGCTTAAAATTTGTAGCCAAAAACAAAACAAAAAAAGATGTGTGCCATAAATGCCACCTTAGTCAAGGCCACATGGGTTTTACACCAAGAGAAGAAGCTGTCAACTCCATAAGGAGTTTCTCCATTTGATTGTTAACACATATTATCAGCCTTTAATAAGCATTTCCTAAATTGGATTAACTTAAATAAACAGCTTCTACACTGCACTTACATTAGCAAGTGGTTTTTTTGGCCTTTCCCCTCAACTCACTGGTCTTTTATTCCCCACCCTGACTTGCCTAATCATGTAGCTTTGTCCAGTTTTGTCCCCTTGTATTCAACACTTTATCCTTACTTTTAGCTTTACCTCATCAGCCTATTACAACTTCATCTTTGATATACTTATCTCCTCATTAGCTGTCTGCAGTCTAGCCTAAACACCTTTACCAAAGCTGTATTCTCTACCATGCTCTTCTTCCTACTTGAGTTCTATATCCCCTTTCCCTTCCACCCTTAAGTGGACTTTTCGGGGCACTTTAGGTGAGGTCCAAAATCCTCACCTTTTGTTTCAGAATGTGTGAATCTACCTCATTTCTTTCATTCCTTCCTTGTCTCAAGGTCTATACCAAATCCCCTTTAACTATCCCACTCCCAGATCTGAACTTCTCTCAAAGTAGTAATATATACATCAAGTGCTTTCCTTGGCCACAGACACTCCATAAATTAGAAAATTCCTTCCTTCGTCCCAATAAATCCAAGACTTTCCCCATGATTTAAATAATTCTTTAAATCTCACTTTCAGACAACCTCAGAAAACCAAAAAAAAAAGCTGAAAGCCCTACCATTCATACCAAAATTCCAAACTTACACATCAACTGGACCTTTGTCTTGTACCCCGAGCAGTTACTTTGACTAATATATTTTAATATCCATTAATATACTGGCTTAATGTTTTATATTTTAGAAAATGGTCTCCTTTAAGGTATAACACAAGTAGAATCAAATAAGACTTGTCTGTATTAAAATGTAAATCTGGAATCTTAATGACTTTAAATATTCAAGGGAAGATAAAGATCAGGGCAAGTTATCAACTACCTTAAAATGCACATGCCTACTATAAATCCCTATAAACATTTAAAGCAGCTCTAAAGAGGGAAAGAAATCTTAAAAAGTCAACATGCAGTCTGAGGGCTGTTGCCAGTTTTCTTGTCTTAGGCTATAGGGGCAGAAAGGATTTAAAGGATTTAAAGACTTAACCATATGGATAAAAGCCTCAGCTGCCAGTATCACCCTTCTTAAACCTGTGTCTTTGAGTCACTACACTGCCACAATGAAGATGTTCCGCCATCTTGCCCCACCATGTTCCTGTGCTCTAGGCTCGACTTCCAACACAGAACTCCAAATTCTAGCCCAGGGGATTCTTATTGATTCAGCAAAAGTAGCCTTGATAGCCAGACCAGCCTCCCAGCTATCCTTAACTATGTTCACTACCCACCATCCTCTTTCTACTCTAGGTCTGAGAGCAGTAATCAAATCAACACGGCCAAAACATTCTACTCTGACCACCACCTTGTATGTGTCGTCTTCCCTCAAAAGAATGTATACTCCTTGAGAGTTAAGTACAGCCTTGCTTTCTGATATTTGTATCCCCAGCTCTTAGCAAATGGAAAGCAGATGGCAAGCACTTTCTTGTTTCATTCCAAAGCACAGGGTCTAAGACAATCACTCCAATTTGCTATACTACAGGATCTTAAGATCTCTTCTTGGTGTCTGACAGTGGTGGTACCACTGCATGGGGTAATGTCTCAATCTAGAACTGCTGAGTGAAAAATATGGTGAAATTTCTAGAAAAACTATTAACTTCAAGGTTTAAAACAGCTTAGAGTTAAGTGCTCTAAAAGGAGAGTGGTGCTACTGATTAGGGAGATAAAAATCAAAACAACTATCACACCTATCATGCTAACATGGCAAAACAGGAAAATGATAAATATTGGAGAAGATGTGGGAAAAATGGAACACTAATTCATTGTTGGTAGAGTTGTGAACTGATCTAACCATTCTGGAGAGCAATTTGGAACTATGCCCAAAGGGCTATAAAAATGTGCATACCCTTTGACCCAGCAATAGCACTTCTAGGGTTTTATCCCAAAGAGATCATAAAAATGGGAAAAGGACCCACATGAACATAAGTATTTATAGCAACTCTTTTTGTGGTGGCCAAGAACTGGAAATTGAGAGGATGCCCATCAATTATGGAATGGCTAAACAAGCTGTGATACATGAATGTAATGGAACACTTACTGTGCTATAAGAAATGATGAACAGGTAGACTTCAGAGAAACCTAGAAAAACTTACATGAACTGATGCTAAGTAAGGGGAGCAGAACCAGGACAACACTGTACACAGTGACAGCCAGTGTTCGAGGACTGATTTCGATAGACCTAGCCCTTCTCAGCAATGCAAGGACCTAAAAAATTCCAAAGGACACACGATGAAAAATGTCAGCCACATCCAGAGAAAGAACTATGGAGTTGGAATGCAGAACAAAAGACTATTTTCTTTTTTGTTTTTTTTCTTTCTCATGATTTTTCCCATTCATTATAGTTGTTTTACGCAACATGACTACTGTGAAAATGTGTTTAATAGGAATGTATGTGTAGAAACCATATCAGATTGCAAGTCATCTTGGGGGGGCAGGGGAGAGGGAGAAAATTTAAAGCTTATGGAAGTGAATGCTGAAAACTAAAAATAAATAATTTAATTTTAAAAAGTAAAAAATTTCTAAATGTAAAAAAATTAATAAAATAAAATAAAAGCAGAGTGGTAGCAAGAGAACAACTAAAGAGCTTTAAGGTATCTATAAAGCTGTGCCAAGAGAACTGATTCGATTCCACCTGTGTTTTATACCTCAAGAAAAGCATTTTGTAAAGTATAAATTAAACAGGGGTCTGTCGCTAAAGTTGTTCAGATTTAAATGTCAAATCAAATGCTGGATAGCAGTAAGTAGGATGTGAGGATGGGCTATCACTGTAGATAGGACCCAGTAGGACAACATTTAACATAGTAATTACCTTTTTATCCTTGAGTAGTGGCAGTAAAGCTACCATAATGGGGGATTCATCTTCAATATATGTATATCGATATCAACATTGTCAGCTTTGGATTATAAACTCTTTGTTGACAAGCTGTTAATGTGCATGGACTATATACCTAGTTCTTAACACCATGGTCAATTGTCTTTTGATGATGAGGAGAATGGAATAAGGAACTCTAAAGTCTCTTCTTTAGGTAGCCTTTTTGGTAAGATCTCACCCAGGCATTATAACACCAACATTATTTCTTCTATTAAGCAGAGTGCAATGGAAAAATAGCAACCTAAAGTTCTACCTCAAAGGCCATCATAGAAGTGAAAACTATTGACAATTAAACTGTTATTTAGTTAACAATAACCATCTCCAAGGGTCGATTCTGGTTATGGAACAGAGGTAACAGGAATGAAAGGAACAGTCCTAGAGTGAAGCAATGCTAGAAAATGTTACTAGAATATCCGGAGTTGACAAGTAAGAGACTCAGAAATTATCCCAAGGAAATTGTTTTGGATTTTCCAGTAATGGAACTCCCATCCTTACCAGCAGCAAAGGAAAACTTTGTTAAACTGCTTCTGGTTTTAACACTGCTAATATTGGCATGAGAGAGGTTAGTATATATTCTTTCTATAACCTTCATAATCTTCATTTTTAGCACTGTAAGAGTAAAGTAGTCAAGTACCAACAAGGACAGGCCTTGAGTTTTCTCTTAAACTTCTGGAGAGAGCAGTTTTCGAGAGCAATGTTTTAAACTTTGTAAACTATAAAATACTATATAAAGGTGAGTTGCTACCATTTGGTCCATATCTTTAAATTACCTCACACTCTAATAAAGTTTAGTTATATGCTTGAAGTAAACATCGGACTGCAGTGGACACGGAAAAGGGAACAAGTATTTGTCAAGTACCCACTATGTGCCAGGCACTGTGCTAAGTGCTTTACAAATATGATATCACTTGGACAAGAAGAATATTGTTGTAGAAAAGAAGGCACTTTGGCGAGGTCAGAATTCCAAGGCATCTTCTTGGGTGATGAAACATTTATCACCAGTACCAGTCAATCCTACAAAAATAATTATATTAATGCTATCAATTTTAGATTGTAAGCTCTGGACTGGCAGGCCCTTAATGCATAAGGACTAGAAAAGCTTTTCTTTTTTAAACATGAAACTTCTGAATCACCACATAACTGAGATAGTAAGATTTAACTTAATTTCACCACTAGCACCAAACACAATTTAGTCCCATCATTTTACATGCTGGACTGTTGGCAGTAGAAGAAACCACAAAGTTCTCCAACGAATCAAAGTATCATCAGCAAAAGCATGTATCTGACTTACTAGTCCTATGATGTGTGGCAAGTCAACTTTTCAGATACTCAATTTCTTCATTTGTAAAATGCAATTAATACTTACAACTGCCTACATTTAACTCAACATACATTTTTATGTAAGTGTTTACTTTATGCAAGGCATTGTGCTAGGCAGTAAAGAAAAAAAACAAAACATTACCTAACCTCAAGGACCTTACATTCTAAGTAGGGATTCAATAACTACAGATAAGTCTAATACCTCACAGGGCTATTGTGGAGATCAGAAGAGATGTTCTGTAAAAAACACTTTGAAAACTAACAAAGTACCATATAAATAAAAGGCTTTTTTGGTTAACAAACAAGCAGAAATTGTACGAAAAAGTTACTCCACTAACACTACTACAATTAAGAGGGGTTTTTACGTAACAAGTAGAAATTGTACAAAAAAGTTAATCCACTAACACCATTACAAAGCTATCCCCTTTCTTCTTTTCCATTCTCAATAACTGCCAGAGGAAAAAAAAAAAAGATAAGATGGATATCTGAAGTGCAACTAACACAATTAGAATACTCAGCTTATTTTCATATAACCTAAAACACTATCTCCATTCTCCTAAAATCCACCTAGTTTGGCCTATATAAAAAGATATATAAGAGATAAATGTGTCAAAGTATTACTGATAGATCAGAGAAACAGTCAGTTGTGGTATAAGCAATTTTTAAAGTTAATAACTCCTTTGAGATCCTCAAATGTTGCCGAAATTCCTAGCAGTAGTCAAAAGCATTATTTTCATCTATGCTTAGTACAGATGTTACTTTTCCCCTTAATGTAGAAAACAGAGTAATGCTTCCTTTGTGAACTTCTAGTAGCAATGCCTTACCAATGTGGTACAGTGGAAAGAGCACAGGACTTGAGTCAAAGCACTTGGACTTGAAATACCTATGTGATTTGAGGCAAGTCACTTAACCTCTCCAGGTCTTAGTTTCTTCATCTGTAAGATGAGAATGTTTGGCTAGATGATCTCTAAGGTCTCTTCCAGCACTTAAATATTAAGATCCATTCTGTGTACATAGAAGTACTATTCTTCCAAAGAACAAGTAAAAGGGTCTAGCTGTCTCATTACTTAGACTTAAGCATTTATTATTCTAATTTCATTTTATGAAACTCAACTTTACCATTCATTCATTCTTCTAAGTCCCTCCTTTCCACCAGAAGCAGTATTAAGCCTGGAGGCACCCTCCTCCTCCCCAGTTTAGGACTAGGTGAAATCATTTAAATTCAAGCCTTTATAACGTAACTCAGATAGCTTTCCCGAGAGGAAGAAAAAAGTCAAGTCTGGAGTCTGGCCATGCTGCAAGAGACAACAGTTTTGTGCGACCAACAGAAGCCAGGATTGTAGCAGTGGTTCCTACAATACAGTCATACCTCCACAAAGCTTCTGAAAATTTCTACCCTTCTCCATACTCCCACAAAACCCAGGGGCTACAGATACTTAGAACACTCTCCCCCTCAGGGGAACAAGCAGAATTAGTGAACCTGAATAATGAAGCTTTGCATATACAATCAAAAGTTTTAACAAATGTATAGTTATCCAGTTCATCCAAAGCACATCAATATATGCATTCTGCTTACATTTGGATTTTAAAAAATACTAACTTGCAAAACGCAAGTTGGGGGAGTTCTACACCTAAAAAAAGAGGGATTTTGGCAAACTGCAAGATTAAAAAGAAAAGATAATGGCAGTCCGAAAAAGCTATTGCTATCTTAGACTACACAAAGGAATTTTGTTATTGAATCCTTTTGCAGTCTGCCTGACTCTTTGTGATCCCATGTGGCTTTTCTCAGCAAAGACAATGGAGTGGTTTGCCATTTCCTTCTAAAGATAAGTCTTCCTGAAGAGGAATAATGATGACAACTAAGAAGTTGAGAGACCCACTTAACTCTGCCCTGGTTGGACCACATCTGTAGCTCTGTGTTCCATTCTGGGAACCATATTTTTGGAAAAGCATTGATAAGCAAGGTAGTGTTCAAAGCAAGGCAATCAATAAATTGGTGAACCTTAAGAGGATGCTATCTGAGAATGGATTAAAAGAACTAAAGATTCTAGAGAAGACTGTTGACACAATAGCTGCCCTCAAGTATTTGGGGAAGAAGGATTACACTTGATTTTGGCCACAGAGAACAGAACTAGGAGCAATGGCTGAGGTTACAGAGTCAGATTTCAGTTCAACATAAAATATTTCCTAACACTTAAAAGAGTTTTGAAAAAACTGGAATGACGCTATAAGTAGTGTACTCCCTTTAACTGGAGGACTTCAAATGGAAGGCTGGATCTCCGTATATTGGAAATGTTGTATAAAGAAGGTTAAAAGTTAGACTAGATGATCTCTCAGGTCTTTTCCAACTCGGATTCTGTGATTCTCTGGGTGACAAAGGAAACCAGGCAAAGCATGGAATTCATAAATAATTTTTCTTTTTCTTTTTTGTTGGAGGAGAGAAGGTAGGGAGGACAATGGTAAGTAACTTGCCCAAGGTCACACGGCTAGTTTTGTGTTAAAAAGGTCGCATTTGAACTCAGGTCCTCCTGTCTCCAGGGCCGGTACTCTATTCAATGTGCCACTTAGCCGCCCCTATAAATAATTTTTCTAAACTCTTTACTATGACTTATTTAGCATCTTCCTCAGCATCTAGCATTGTGCCTTACATATATTGGGTTCTAAATGTTTTTTGTTCAGTTGTATCCAACTTTCATGACCCATTTTTGGGGGGCTTTCTTGGCAAAGATACTGGGGTGGCTTGCCATTTCCTTCTCCAGCTCGTTTTACAGATGAAGAAACTGAGGCAAATAAGATTAAGTGACCTGGAGGGTCACAAGCCAATAAGTGTGTCAGAGGCAAGATCTGAACTCATAAAGAAGAGTCTTCTTGACTACTGGCACAGCACTCTATCCACTGCACCATTTAGCTGCCCAAATAACTGTTAGTAGAACTGAACTTTTAAAGTGGTTGGGAATAGAAATTAATTATGCTTCACTGTCTACCAACCCTAGTTCTAGATCAGTTCTGGGCCTGATTCTTTAACTCATCTATACTGATTGTCTACTTCAAGTGGAGTTGTAGTTAACTTTACAACAGCCATAGTCATGGAGTATCCTAGGGAGTTTAGTCCTAGAAATGCTACTAGGATTCTCTTGCTGAATCATAAGACTAAAAATTGCAATGAGAGATTCATTCATTCAACAAATGCTTCCTTCAGGCTGTTAAGTGGTTTCATTTTTTTGTTAACAAAGCCTACTACATATATATATATATATATATATATATATATATATATATATATATATATATATAAATGGCAGTGTACTTGTCCTTAAGGTGCTATACTCTAATCTAAAATTGATCTAAAAACACAATTACAACAAAGGACAAGTATAATGTACCATAAATTCCTTATGAGTGTTACAACGAGCCATTCAGGGGAGGGAGAGATCGCTTCTGGCTGGGGATGTGGCAAAAGTTCATGGGAAAGGATAGGTGAAAACTGCGGGGTTCAGGCAGAAGGAGCTTCCATGTTGCACAAACAGGAGCATGAAGGACAGTAATGATTTATAAATTTATTCTTATTTTGATTCATTTAAACAGAAAAAAGTGTCTGCTCAAATAATTCCATGAAAATTACAAACCTCAAATGTCACCATGAAAAACCATGCAAAGAAATTCTCTCATGACCTTTTATTTCATTTTAACACATTACAAGATTTCTACTGAAGTCATTCGAGAAAAAAAAAAGCTACTGGTTTATATAAAAGGTGACTATTTTAGATTTACTGTACCAAAAAATGATTGTGTAGATCACTTTAAAAATAGTTTTTGCTGCCAGTGAACACAAATTTAATCTCAAAGAAGCAATGAATGACAATAATATTTCCTCCAGAAAGAATAAATAAAAATGCCCTTGCCTCAAGTAATGTACATGTATCCCTTCCCCCAGTAGTTCAGTTAAAAGCCCCTAAAGCTCTTAGTGGTACACTTTTGCTTTTCACACAGAGGATGACAAAGCTTCCAGTTGCTAAGACAAATGACCTCAGAAATAACGAAAAAAAAAATCAGTAACTATGGAGGGTTGAACAACACACTATCACACAAAAACTCTGCTTTACATAATAAGGACAAAGACAAAGATTCAGAGGCTCTATCACTGTATATGTACTGTGTACCATAATTCTGGTCATAACGAAATGAAAGGAGTAAGTAGTTACAGATCTTCCTAACCAGGGACTCATGCTTTAACCAGGGTTTTGGTTTTCTTTTTCTTCCATACTTTCCCTTCATGCCCTCCTCACAAAGCTAATGAAATGTTCTATTTTCTCCAAAGCAGAGCTAAAGAAAGATAAGAAAAATATCTAAATCTAATAATTAGATAATGACACTCAATTCCCCCTAAATTCGTCTCCCCTGATCCTTTAAGGGGATTAAAAACATTAGGATCACCCCACTTACCATCACCCTGCCAAGATTACCTCTGCATATTTTAATTATTATTCATAGTTTCCCCTGTCCAGCTCCAAAGGTCTCACCTTAGAGGAACACACCTGAAATTCCTTCACCCGTCTCCCCCTCTCCCTCCCCCCCATCCCTTCCCCGTTAGTGGGCAAGATTATAACATTCTCTACATCCTACTCTCAAGAAAAGGCTTAGCCAAAAGGGGAAAACGCCCGAGAAAATGGAAGAGGCAGGAAAGTCTGTGAACCAGAGAGTACCTAAATATCTATTGGACTCTTTAAAAATAAACAAACTCCAACAGCAAAGCTGGAAGCTACTTCTTCAAATACTCAAGTCACTCCCCTCCCCCACTGCCAGAGAAGATAAGGATGGCTGGGAGGCCTTAGAAAGGAAGGTGGGTCTCCCGTTTGACCTCCCTAGGTCACCCCCGAGGAGCAATAGGCATCCTCGCGCTCCGAGGCCGGGGAATGGTTAATTACGGGGACCTCTGGGGCTATTTCCTCCCGCCGCCCCCCCCCCCGCCCCAGCCCGGACCCCACCCCAGCTGCATCTGTCTCAGTCCCTCTTTCTCTCGTTTCCCCGCACTTCCTGATGACCCCACCTCCCCCAAACCGGGCCCTGCTTCCGCCACACCTCAAAGCGCACTCCCACCCCAAACTCTCCCCCTATTTCCCGATCCCCCCCACACACAGACATACCGCTTAAGCCCCCTCCCCCAAAAGCCAGGCCGGGCTCCCCGCCCCTAGCACTGCAGTAGCACCGGGCCCTCGGCCCAGCTATACACACACACACACACACACACACACACACACACTCGAGCCCCACTACCCACAAACACACAAAAGCTCCCACAACCTCCCCGCCCCCCCCCCAAGCAGGGCCCAACGAATCAATGAAGCCGCGGCTCCCGGCGGGTGGGCCTCCCGGCTCTCTCCTCTCCCCCTCCGTGCCCGGCCCCATGCTCACCATCGCTGCGCTTGATCTCCACGTAAATACCGATGTGGATCTTGCCGAAGTTGGCCGCTGCCATCACCTCATCGGGAGAAGAGGCAGAGGACGAGACGGCTGGAGCGAGGCGGGGGAGGAAGGGGCGCGGGAGGGGCGGGGGCGGAGGAGGAGGAGGAGAGAGAGAGGATGGGGAGCGGGGGACGCCGGGACGGTAACCGGCCGGAGCGTGGAGGAAGAGCGAGGGAGGCGGGGCCGGGCTACACCCACTGGGGCTGCTGCAGCTGCAGGAGGCCGAGGCAGAGCGGGGCCGGAGCCCGGGCCGGGGCTGCGGCGGGGAGGCAAGGGGGACGGCCTGAGCTGCCAGCCTCGGCTGGGATAAAGCCGACGCGGGCAAGGCCACTAACAATGCGCCTGCGCGGAAGGGCTCTTCCATCGCCCTCTCTCCCCTCCTCCCCCTCACGCCCTCGATCGGCCCCGCCCAGCTCCGCGGAGAGGAGCGTCATTGCGCCCCGCGGAGTAGAGGAGACTGGCTGGCGGGCTAAGTGGGGAGGGAGGCGCGTGCGCCGGGGTAGCCAAGGGAGCTGGGGTCTCTCGCGCGCGCGCGATTTTAGTTGGCAGGAGTGGTCTGAAAGAGGCGGGAGTGGAGCCCGGCAGCTGGGGGTTCGGATTTCTTGAGTTGGCGGTCTTACATACTAGGTTGGTACTACGACTGCTACGAACCAGCGGCCAAAGCAGCTGCAGAGCCTATTTAGGGTCCCTTCCCGTTTGACCCCTGGGGAAGGAGGTGGAGCTGGCTTCGTTGTCTTGAGGACGTAAACTTGGTCACTAGGCGGGGGTTAGGCTGAACCCCCTTGAGGATGATGCTCCACTGCTCGAGTACCACGCTGGTCCAAGTAACCCTACCCTGAGGCACATGTCTGTAGTTCAAACATCTTGCTCTTCAATGGAGTGAAGAACCTCTGTGGGTCTTACGGTTCTGCCTTCCTATCTTGGATGCCTGCTTGCAATGGAAAGAAGCTCTGCAGGAAGATCTGACTTGTTCGATAGATGATGCAAAAAGCGCTATGGCTTTCATCCTGCGACCTGGCTCTGCGGAGCTAACTGGAGCCAAGGCTTCTCCAGGTCCATAACTCAAACAACCGCGAGCGAAATACATAGACCTGACACCGTAGAGTTTACCTACGGTCATTTGGTTTGTGATACCATGGGAGTAATGTAACTACTAACGATCCAGGCATAGTTGGTCTAGTGGGTAGAGCACGTAGTGGGTAGAGAGAGAAAAGGAGTCAGGAAGACCCGATTTCAAATTTGTATTAGACAGCGCAATGACCCTTGGCGGGTTACTCACCTCTGCATCTACCTTTCTTCAACTGTAAAATGAGAAGGTTGAACTTGACGGTATCTAAGGTACTTTCCAATTCTAAATCTATGATCCTTTGATTTTTACAAAAAAAGTTTTGATAGGTAACACAATGCACTCGGCTCTCCTTCCTCTTCTCCCCCCTCCAGACAGATGTGACATAACTGCTAGATAATCCTCAGACCAAGTTTGGGTTCAGAAGGTCACTCCCACAAGTTATTCCATGCACCTTGGGGTATCTGTGCTTAAAACTGCGAGAGCTTAGATTCTAGCTCAGATTTTTATGGCTATTTCCCCTATCCTTTTAAATTTCCAGGCTTGGAGATTTCATTCCCTGCACTTAGAACAAAAAAAGAATGAAGAAAAAGGCCAACAACCTATGCTTGTTTCTCAGGAGGTTGACCGTGTGACCTCAGAAAGGGAACAAGGTCCTGAGGCTTTCTCTAGAGCATAGGCTGTCATGGATCGCCTTGAGAGGAAGAGTTACAGAGCTACCCTAAGATGATAATGAAAGAAAGACACAGCCTGGTTTGACTCAGGCTTTTTTGAAGATCCTTACAGTTCTGGCTATATATTCAGTGGAAGAAGACTCTTCCCAACTAGTTATAGAATATCCACACAATCCACAGTTTCTCAAAGGCATTTTCCTTATGTATAATCACGGATCTCCTGGTAGCAGCTCCATGTAGAGACATACCATCTGAGCAACCTGAAGGGGTCTGACTGCCCAAGCCCTTTACCTCCATTACAAAATTAAAAAAAAGTTTCAGGTGTTGGATGCAATCTGGGGGAAAGGCTACACTTGTGTGCTATATTTAAGAGCCAATATTTTTTTTTAATTGGAGAAATATGTGTTGCTCGTGGATTGGTCACACCAATATAATTAAAATGACAGTACTTCTTAAATTAATTTACTTGTTTGGTGCCATACCAATCAAACTGCCAGAGGATCACTTTGTAGAATTAGAAAATATAATAACAGATTTCATCTGGAAAATAAAAGGTCAAGAATCCCAAGAGAAGGGGAAAAATAGGAAGGAAGGAGACCCAGCAGTATCAGATCTCAAACTATACTGTAATCAATAATTATAATCAAAACATAATCATATGTTATATATAATATGTATATTATATATAATATATATAATATGTATATTATATATAATATATAATATTATATATATATTTATATATAATCAAACCATAATTAAAACAATTTGGTACTGATTAAAAGAGAAAGAGGTTGGTCAGTGGAATAGATTAGGTACACATAATATACAGAAACAAAGACTACTGCATAGTGTTCAGTAAACCCTAGGACCATAATTTCTGGAGTAAGAACTCACTATTTAACAAAAGTTGTTGGAAAAATTGGAAAACCATCTGGCAGAAACTAAAATATAGACCAATATCTCATACCATATACCAAGACAAGTTCCAAGTGTATACATGAGTTAGACAAAAAGGATGATACCATGAGCACACTAGAGGAGAATGGAAGAAATTACCTTTCAGATCACTGGCAAGGGGAAGAGTTATTTTTAAAAAATCTTTCCAAATATCCATAGCATTCCCATATAACATTTTTCAAATTCACAAAGCAAAAAACTATAAGCATCATACTAACATAAAACAATGTCATGAACTTAAAACATGAAATGCAAAATAAAACTTATTGCCAGTGAGATAACATTAATCAAATTATCATATTACATGGAAAGATCATTCCTGTCATCTACCAACTTTGACAATCTATTTTAGTTCTACTCAGAAAACAGTATAGAATAGCTATAACTTTTCCTCTCATAGATGAAAAAGTATGACTATAACCAACAGTTTTTTAAAAATAGTATTTTTCGTAATTATATGTCAAGCCAATTTTTAGCATTCATTTTTACAAGATTTTGAATTCCAAATTTTCTCCCTCCTTCCCCTCCCCCTTCCTAAAATGATAGGCAATTTGATATAGGTTATACAGGTGCTATCATATAAAACATTTCTATTTTAGTCACAGTTGTGAAAGAAGAAACAAATCAAAAGGGGGGAAAACACAAAAAAGAATAAAGTGCTTCAGTCTGCACTCCATCAGTTCTTTATCTGGATGTGGATAGCATTTTCTGTCATGAGTCCTTTCTACTTGTCTTGGATCATGTGTTGCTGAAAAGAGCCAAGTTATTCATAATTGATCATCCCTCAGTGTTGCTGATACTGTATACAATGTTTTCCTGATTTTGCTCATTTCGCTTTACATCAAGTTCATGCAAGTCTTTTCAGATTTTTCTGAAATCTGCCTGTTTATAATTTCTTATTGCACAATAGTATTCTGTTACAGTCTTATACCCCAACTTGTTCAGCCATTCCCCAACTGATGAGCATCCCCTCAATTTCTAATATTTTGTCGTCACAAAAGGGCTGCTATAAACACTTTTGCATGTATAGGTCCTTTTCTCATTTTTATGATCTCTTTGGGATATGGACCTAGTAGTGGTATTGCTGGAACAAAGGGTATACACAGTTTTATAGCCCTTTGGGCATAGTTCCAAATTGCTCTCAAGAATGGTTGGATCAGTTCACAACTCTACCAACAGTGCATTAGTGTCCCAATTTTCCCACATCCTCTCCAACATTTATCATTTTCCTTTTTTGTCATATTAGTTGATCTGATAGATTGACTGATAGATGTGAGGTGGTACCTCAGAGTTGTTTTAATTTGCATTTCTCTAATCAAAAGTGATTTAGAGCCCTTTTTTGTATGCCTATAGCTTTGATTTCTTCATCTGAAAATTGCCTATTCATATCTTTTGACCATTTATCAATTGGGGAATGGCTTCTATTATTATAAATTTGATTCAGTTCTCTATATATTTGAGAAATGAGGCCTTTATCATAGACACTGGCCATAAAGATTGTTTCCTAGCTTTCTACTTTCCTTTTTAGTCTTGGTTGCATTGGTTTTGTTTGTGCAAAAGCTTTTTAATTTAATATAGTCAAAATTATCTATTTTGCATTTTGTAATGCTCTCTATCTCTTATTTGATCATGGTTTTGATTTAGACAAAAAGGGTGATTTGACAGGTAGACTATTTTTATATTGATATTACTCATTGTCTATGGTACCTTGTAGCAAGGTGAAGTTTCCTTCCTTATCTCTTTTAAGTAGGTCTACTTTTGCTTTTGCTTTGTCTGAGATCAGGATTGCTACCCCTGCCTTTTTTTTTTTATTTCAGCTGAAGCATAATAGATTCTGCTCCAGTCCCTTACCTTTACTCTGTATGTTTGTGTAAACCACATTGTAGGATTCTAGTTTTTGATCTACTCTGCTATTAGCTTCTGTTCTATGGGAGGGTTCGTCCCATTCACATTTTGTTATGGTTACTATGTATTTCCCTTCATCCTGCTTTTCCTTCTGTTTGTCCCCTCTCCTTTCACCCTTTCTCTCCTTGACAGTATTTTGCTACTGTCTACATCCTTCCCTGTCTTCCCTCTCTTCTCACAGGCACCCCCCCCCCCAGCTTTTCTTAATTTTATACCCTCTTTTCTTGTTGGGTAAAAAGTCAACGTTCTTTTAGCAATGCCTACAGACTTTAAATACATACATACATACATACATGCATGCATACATACATATATATGTATATACATATACATATATATACACATACGTACACACACATATACACCCACACAGATCTGAATTTTTAAACTATTAAAGAGAGACGGCCTGGCTTTGTAGATACACAACTTGGTCTTAGAGTCAGAAAAACCTGGGTTAAAGTGTTTTTTAACATATATGGGCAGGTCCCTTAACTTTTCAGTGACTTACTCTCTGATACTATAAGTTCTATATTGGTTGTTGATATGCCTTGGTGAAGGGAGTATCTACCCCAGAAGATCCCCACATATATAAAAAGTTCTCCAAAACAATGAAATCACAGGTCTGGCAAGGATTAATTTTAAACTACCAAGCAACCTTGACACTTTTATATATATATTTTAAAATAAATTTTTATCCATCTCTTGTTTTCTTATCAATCTGCATATTTCAGTGTATCCTGCCTTCCACTCTTCTCGTAGAACTATCCCTCATACAAAATAAAACTAGCCAAAACAATGAAAAAGGTCTGACATCTGTAGGGTTCCACACCATCAGTTCCCCACCTCTGCAAAGAGGGGAAGGAGGTGCCTTCTCCAACGTTTTACTTAAGGCCAACCTTAGTCATAATCTCAAAACCTTCAGGTTTAGTTGTTTTCTTGTTCTTTCCATTTTCATTGTTGTAGTCAATATGTATCTTATTTCCAGTTTAGCTTCACTTTGTGTAAGTTCATATAGTTCATATAGTTCATATCAGTTCATAATCTTCCCATGCTTCTCTGCATTCATTATATTCATTGTTTCTTATATCACAGTAACATTTCTTTAATTTCACATACCACAACTTGTTTAGCCATTTCCATCAATGGGTACCTACTTTGTTTCCAGTTCTTTGCTACTACAAAAAAGTGCAGTTCCAAATACTTTGGTGTGTTTAGGGATTTACTTTGTATCACTGCTCTCCTTGGAGTATATAAATTGTGGAATCTTTGGGTCAGAGGGTATGATGTTTTAGTAACTTTCTTTGCATAATTCCAAATTGTTTTCCAAAACGACTGAACTAATTCACAGTTTCATAGAAGGAAATTAGTGTGTTTGATTTTGGGTTTGTTTTTTGTTTTGTTTTGTTTTTTTGCTCAACCCTTCTAACATTGACTATTGTGTGCTTTTGTTCTTTTTGCCAGTGTGCTATGTATATATAAAGTGAGACCTAAGAATTATTTTGATGTGTGTTTCAGTGATTTGAAGTACTCTTTTGCGTCATTGTTAATAGTGTGCTTCTTTTAGTTTGTTCATATTCCTTGACTGTCTCTGTTGGGGAGTGAATTGACTTCAAAACTTTTGATCAGCTTTTGCTAAATGATTGCAAGAAAATAATAGAAGAGGTTAAATTGAAATAAAAATATTAACAGTCTTTTAGAAATTATTTAATGAACTAAGGTTCTTAGCTAATATAATGTATATCATTTAGACAATATACAAAATAGCTTCTGCTTTTAAAATTTTCTATTAAGATTGTCAGTCTTGCTTAAGCTGTACTGCATGGTAGATAATATGCAAAAATAAATTGCTTTTGATATTGATCATGTTTGCTTGAATAATCAAACAAATAAAGGCTTAGAGCCTTCCTAGGACTTTATTTTCACAGTAGTGTTTGACCCAGTCAGGGTATAATCACTTTTCCCTATAATCTCAAAGAAAAAATAACTTCTAAAATCCTATGAGAATCTACTAGATAAAAAAGCCGCAATTCTACAGTTGTTACATAAATCATACATTGAACTTATTTGGTTAGAATAGGAATGGTAAGCCTTATCTGGAAATCTTTTATGTATGCAAAAGAAACCTAGTTATTGACAAATATTATTAGTATTTTATCATGATAAATGTACTTTACTTAGGTTAGAATTTGGCACTGCTACTTATCTTCACTGTAACTTTGAGCTTGTCACTTAACTTCTTTAAGCCTCAGTTTTCTCATCTGTAAAATGGGGATAATGATACTTTTACACCCTACTTCACTGGTATGTTTTCAGGATCAAATGAGATAATGTGTATAAAGCTCTGTATAAATGCAAACTTATTATTATAATTGCCTCCCTGAAGTCTTCTGTACCATTCATTAAGGCTGACACGTTCTTTGGAGCCTTTGTGTTTTATAATTAAAAGGTTTTAACCTCTCATCCATATACCATCTGAAAAATATACCATTAAAAAGCATCTGCATCTGCTTATCCCATTAAAATATGACACATATCCTTGTGGACGTATTCCATAAACTTTTAAATTATATATCAGAACCAGAAGGTCATAGTTCAGTACCTCCCCATGATGTGGTAGCAACTCAGGGTTCTTGAAATCTATTCTAGTACAATACAAGAAGGTTCTAACATGACGGAAATGCATTGTACATGGTCCCAGACACGTTAGCTTTCCAAAAACCATCTCGAGCAATGTTAGCATCTCAGCCAAGTGGCCAACCTCCTGATGATAAACCTCTCTATCCTTAGATGGTTTACAGGTTCTCTCTGGAGAGAAAAACACAAGAGTTGGTAGAATTTTAATATGTGTGCAACAATGACAAGAATTATCATTTCATAGGACGTTTGGTCATCTCACATTGAATTGCTTAGGATAAATGTTTGGAGATCATTATGAAGATATTTGCAGTTTATGTGCTAAAATCTGTTGGAAAGGATGATGCAGAAGAAAAATTCTCTGAAGATATTGATAAGACATGCCAGGTTAAATATTCCAATATATTTCTCTTTCTGGAATGGACTGTGCTGATTACATCAAGTCCCAGAAATTTTCAGAGCCTGTCAAATGAGTTCTATTATCATTCAAGAAAATTCAGTCTGACTATCCACAAAGGAAAAACCAAGTGAATAAAAAAGACCTGTTGTCCAGACTATGATATTCATTTGGGTAGACAATCCATAAAGTAAGTCCATTGGTTCATATATCTTTGATAGACCCTGCAAATGGTTATTAAGCTAATCTCAAGGTACAGGAGACTTGAATTCTAGATCTGATGCCGGCACTATTTTAATGAATAAAGTCACAGGATGGCAACATCTATTCTAATTAATATCACTGAGTTGTTATCCAAATAAAGCAATACTATTGAAAGTGCTCTGAAATGTATAAAACATTATCCAAAAACATGCTAGAAGTAAATATTAAAATCTTTAAAAGAAATCATATTCGTATTATACTTACAGAGGGGCAATGTGGCATAGTGAATAGAAAGTCAAACTTGGAGTCAGAAAGACTACTTCTGTAGTTGTGTGACCTTGGGCAAGACATTTAAACTCTCAGTATCCTCAGGCAACTCATTAATACTATGAAGAGCAGAGCAGGTACTGGTCTGTATGGGAAGAAGGAATTTCATCACTGGAGATTCTCTTCATTAGTAGAATCATAGATTTGAATCAATCCAAAACTATAATTATGAAACCAAAGATAAGCATTTCAAGTCTCTGTGGCTATATAAAATATTATTATTTATATTTATTATAGTTTTTGGATTTCCATGGCTATCAACAGACAAGTCAAAAAGCTTGTATTAATGATTGACAAAGCATTTCTTAAACACAGTAAATGCCAAGAATTGTATTAAGTGTTGGGGATTCATATAGGAAAGAAGCAGTCCCTGATCTCATGGAGTTCACATTCTAAACAAGGGAGACATATATGTCTCTATCAAAATGGGATGGGAGAAGTCTTTTTGTCAGAAATGGTTATGCCTTTTATTTCACTAAAAATCCGTTTTTCCCTCTGTATCAACAATACAGTATTCACAATACTACAGTAACTATAAATATGCTGATATGGTTATTAATCACAAAATGTAACAGGCTCTCTACATGGGTAATATAGCTAGAACATTTATTCAAATACCAGAAAACTGAGTCCCAAAACCAGAAAGTCAAAGCCATCACAGTAGTTATGAAGTTGGCACATGTAGTTAATGTAGTAAACACCTACATTCTCAAGCCTTCAAAACAGGACAGGCTACCTCAGGCAAAGATCCTCCTCTCCTCACTCATGGCAACTGCTCAGCATCCAGGCAGCTTGCTCTCAGCAGCTCCCCTCCCTCCCCTACAGTTCCCATCCCTGGCAGTCCTCAGCAGGAGTCCTTAGCTGCTTCCAGTCCCCACCACATGGACTCTAGCCTGGCTCCGCCTTTCTCTTGCTCTACCCCTGCCTGCTACGTCAGCAAGTTCAAGGGGCATGGAAGGTCTTCAGATTCCATTACCATTACACCCTCATATAATTACACTCACTTTTGCTAATTAAGTTCTTGGTTATACACCTGTATCCTTTGCCTTCTGGAATATTGTATTCCAAGGTCTCCACTCCTTTATAATTGTGGCTGCTAAATCACGTGTGATCCTTAATGTGGCAATTGCCTCAAATGGCCTTCCTTCCCCAATTTCTTGCTGTTTAATCCATCACATTCAGTGGCCAAAATAACATTACTCCTTTGCTCAAAAATCTTCAATGGCTCTCTACTTCCTATGGAATAAACAAAAAATTTAAGGACTTAATCTGGCATTTAAGATCTTCAACAAACAATTTCTAGTCTATCTTTGCAGCCTTAGATTGCTCATATATTCTCTTTTCCTGGAATATAAGAATATTTTTCCCCCACTTGTACCATATTCTCCTATCTCTAATGCTTTACTAAACTCTATATTCTATGTCTAAAGTTCTATAATTCTTTCACCATTACTGCTAATGAAAAAGGTTTAATTAAGTTCTCCATTTCCTCAGTGGTGAATTCTGTGGAAGTGTTCAGATAAGAAAAAGTATAGATTATAGCTTCAACATTATTATTTTGCTGTGGTGAAACATCTGTTAAAGGATCCTGATTGCATTCCTATTTTTCCATCAACACCTACCTCCTCAGATCTTGATGACAATAGTAATACACTTATAGACTTTCTAATAACTGATTTCAACAGTTTTTCTGGGAATTTAAAGTCTGTTTTCAAACCCAATTGTTCTTTTATGTTAACTGCTTTTTCTTCCTTCTCATCTAACAATGTAGAAAAAAGGAAATCACTCCAAAGAGTAGAAAGACTTCATTTACAGATGGTAAAATTGTATACAAAGCACAAACAATAAGAGTGTGACAGAAATGAGATCCATATTACCTAGATTTTTTAGTGCAATTATGATATTACATAATTTTTAGTATAAATGAATGAATGATCAGAAAGAAAGATTTCCTTCTCATGTCTCCACATTCTATCTATCCTAATGTTTCATCTCTATCACTTTCAAACAGGCTGCCAGATTCTAGATGAAGGAAAAAGTCCTCTTCATTGCCAGTTCTGCCCATTTGCTTCTGCCTTGATATATATGGTGAAAAGGTAGGTTGTGTGTAAAACATCTTCAGGCAAACATGGCTATAAATCTGATGCCATGATGTCCTGCTCCATGTCTTTTCCTTTTCCCAGCTTCAATTTCTTTTCGTTTCTAGGGCTGTTGGTAATTAGGCTCTTCTCCTGATCCCTCACTATCCTCTATCCAAAATCTTGTCATCTATTCATTTACCTTACTCCTAACTGTAAGTTCAGTGTTATCCAACCATTTCAGCATTGTCTATTATTCCCCATTTGTGATTTTTCTAGTTCTTCTACTGAGACCAGCACAGTTGTATGGCCTAGCAACCAGCTGAATAAAAGAGAGACAGGGCTGTATTTGATAGTCTGTTTATTACAGAACCATTTCATACAGAGCCAAGATACAAGAAAATCATAAGGCTTATATTCCCTATAGCAGAAATCCTTACATAACCAGAATGCAAAGACCTTCCTTTGGAATGGACCACTCCCTACCCCTGCCCAAGGCTAATTATTCATTAAGACTTCATCTTAGGACCATATCCAGAGGCACAAACAAATGGAGTCACAAACAAGACTTGCTAATTAACTATCCTGAAACTTCTTTAGTTATTCATAGAACCAATGAAAGCATCCATCCAACAAGATTATACTCTTCCCCGCATATCTGCCTAGTGACCTCATAGAAGAGGGGAGCATTTCCTTAATGGGGTTAGGGGACCCCTGAAAGTCTGGTCTACTACATTCTTCCAGTTGAGAATGGACTCCATAAGAATGGACTATGTGAATTATGGTAGATTTTTATTTTCCATTGTTTCCCACACACACACTTTACTCATTTTATAGTCACAAAATGCAATATGCTTTGGGAAAATGTGTGTATTTTCCTCAGCCTCAGTTGTCATTAATTCCCAATGGCAATGAGGAGTAGTAGGAAGAGGACCAGGTTGGGAGCCAGGAGACCCAAGTAGTAGTCCCAGCTCTGCCACTAACTCATTGTATGATCTTGACTGATTCTTTTTATCTCCCTGGGAGTTGTTTTCCTGATGTGTTTTAAAAAAAAAAGAGGTCCTAGGTGACCTCTATGGTCCCTCCCAGACCGAAGACTCTTTGATTCCACCAACCGTGTTCATATATTTTAGAGGCATCTAGTCACTGTCAGCAGCTAGACAAATTAAGCAGCTAACCTAAATTTCACTGGACAAAAGCATAGCAAGACAAAAGTGAGGCAGTAATTTCCAAACCAGTACTTTGCATCAGAAACAAGCAGGATCCAGACACACTCATTATGTTAATGATCACTGTTATACCCTAATCTTTCTCTCTAAGGAAACAGTTAAGAGAAGCTGAAGGTTATTTGCAGCATTTGTCAGGGTACCATCAGCCTTATATTAAACAGACCAGAGCCATTTGTTGAGAAAATTATATGATCCTGATACATAGCCGAGGCTACAAATTCTTCTTTGGAGTCTGTATAACAACAGTACAGCTAAAATCAGAGTTGGCAGTAACCATCTTCTGACGGATGCAAACCCAGCCATAGATGGTATCAAACAGGGGTATATCCTAGCTCCCAGGCACTACAACTGAACAACGGTTGGAACCAATCTCTTTTGCTGAATCTTCATCCAGGTCAGGCAACTAACCTGGATATTCCCCAATGCTCTGTCTTGATCCCACTTCTCTTTTCCCACTATACTGTTTTTGTTTTTTGGTGATCTCATCAGCTCCTATGGATTCAATAGTCACCTCTAATTCTCAGATATATTTTACCAGTCCTAACTTCTCTCCTGACCTATAGACTCACACCTTTAATTACCTATTAGATATCTTTAACTGAGTGTTTCATATTCATTTTAAATTCAATATGTCCAGAGCTGAACTGATATCGCCTGCAAACCTTTCCCTCTTCCTAATTTTCCCAGTATGTATGTGAGGGATAATTTATAGTGAAGTTTCCCCATTCTGAAAAATCAAATCTAGAATGGCTTCAGTACTCACTAGGCCTAAGGTCAGGTCACCTGACTTTCAAGCATTAGAGCAATAGAGACCCTCCCCCAAAGCCAGCTCAGCAGAAGATATGCCAAATAAGGTTAAGACTGCTTTCACTGTACACCCACATGTTTCCAGGTCCTCTGTCTCAGAGAGATTCCTGCACTTAGGTTGTGGGACAGCCACCCCTACCAATAAGAGTTAAGGCCAGTTGGGGGGGTTGGGTTTCTGCATTGGAAGATTATATAACCATGGACTGTCTTCTACCTGTTGCTCTCTCCCTGCAGATGCCATGTTGGGCGGCAGGGGGTAGAGTCTTTTCTCATGAGAAAGAATAAAGACCTTTTCTGACCTTAGATTCAGACTCTGAACTCTTTCATCTCACACATGTAGAAGACACCACCATTCTCCCAGTCATCCAGGCTTACATTCTAGGTGTGATCCTCAACTCCTCAATCTCTCACCTTTCATATCCAGTTTGTTGCCAAATAATGTCAATCCTAACTTTACACCTCATATACCTCCCTTTCTCTCTTCTGACACTGCCACAACTCCAGCATAGGCCTTCATCACCTCATGCCTGGGCTATTGCAATAGTGTTTTTGGTCTCTCTATCTCTTTTCTCCCCACTCTAATCTGAACCCAGGTCTAAACATGTCATGCCCCTATTTAATAAATTCCAGTGGCTCCCTATTGCCTTCTGAATCAAATATAAAGTCTTCTATTTGGCATTCAAAGCTCTTCATAACCTGGGCCCTTCTAAACTTTTCAATCTAATTGTGCCTTATTTCCCTCCAAGTGCTCTATGTTCCAGTGACACTGGTCTCTTTGCTGTTCCTCAAACATTCCATCTACTAACTTCATGTGTTTTCTCTAGTCATCCTCCATGCCTGAAATGCTCTCCTTCTTTGTCTCTCTTTGTCTTGTGATTTTCTTCAGGTCTCAGCTAAAATCCCACTCTCTGCAAGAAATCTTTCCTAGTCTTCTTTAGAAGGCTAGTGCCTTCACTCTTTTGATTATCTTCAATTTAATCTGTTATATGTGTTTTTGTATATAGTTCCTTACAGGCTTTCTCCCCCATTATAAAGTGAACTCCTTGAGGATGCAGACTTTGTTTTTTTGGCCTTTTCTTTGTATTCCCAGTGCTTAGTACAGTGACTGGTCCATGTTAGGTGCCTACTTATGCTTGTTGTCTTGACTTGAATAGGAGACAGAGGGTGGACTGATTTTCATTTGTGAAGTTGCACATCACTTTTAGCAATCACGAGTTCTTTCCTGACTTAATATCAGTCTTTTTAAGACCAGATACTTCAAGCATTGTTATATGTCTGCAAGTCATAGAATACCATAATTATCAAAGAATCCAAACTGCATGTGACCCAGAGAAGAGCAGAAAGTCACATAGTATGAGGAAGTAGGTTGTAACACATTACTGACAATGTTTTTCACAAGAAATGACATAGTAGGTATCATTCTAGAAATGTATGTTTGAAAAAGGAGGTGGGGTTAGATGTGGCAAAAATAAGGAATAGAAGATGGCCAAAAAAACCCAGGAAGTTTCCTGAACTTTCCCCAAATTCTCTTGAGACAATATTAAATCACTACTAAAAACAAATTCTGGAATGACAGAATACACAAAAGGATGAGGTGAAACAATTTTTCAGCCCAAGGTACCTTGGGACTGCAGGAAAGGACTCTCTCCCTTGGGTAAAAAGGGAGCAACAGATAGTGTAGGTAGTGCCCAGGCAAGACTGTGGGGATGCCCCTACCCCCAGCACAGTTTAGCTCCAAGGTCCAGGCTCAAAAGGGCGCCAGCTGTGAGGCCTCCAACCCCAATGCAGGGAGTTAGTTGCAGACCTGACAAGCCAGGGCAGCCAGCTAGACTAGATTGGTCAATTCCAGCACAGCAGATGAACTGTCAGCCCTGGAGGCCCCAAATGCAGAAAGCCAGTGACCAGCTCTCAGGCCTCCTGTGCAAGAAGTTTGGGATAGTGCCATCCTGGGAGTAGAGCTCAACTTTAAAAGGCACAAAATAGGCTGGAAAATGAGTGAAAAGCAAGCAAACAAAAAAAGCCCTGACCATAGAATGCTACCATAGTAACAGGGAAGAGCAAAACACAATGTCAAAATGTCTACATGCAAAGTCAAGGAGAAATGTGAATTGGTCTCAAGCCCAAAAAGTCCTCTTTGAAGAGCTCAAAAAATATTCTAAAAATCAAATAAGAGAGGTAGAAGAAAAATTGGGAAAAGAAGAGTTATTCAAGAGAATCATAAGAAAGAGTCAGCTACTTGTACAAAAAATAGAAAAAGAAAACAACTCCTTAAAAAGTGGAATTGGCCAAATGGGAAAGGAGGTACAAAAGCTAACCAAAGAAAACAATTCACTTAGTGGAAGCTAATGACTCTATGAGACATCAAGAATCAAACAAAATCAGTACATAAGACATAGTAGTCAGTGACTATAGTAATCTACTGTTTGCTAAACCCAAAGACTTCAACTTCTGGGATAAGAACTAACTATTTGACAAAAACTGCTGGGAAAACTAGAAAATTGTATGGCAGAAACTGGGCATAGACCAATATCTTACACCATACACAAAAGTAAAGTCTAAAGGGGTTCACAACCTAGATATAAAAGCTGATAATGGAAGCAATCTAGGAGAGCAAAGAATAGTTTACCTGTCAGGTTTATGGAGAAGGAAAGAATTTATGACCAAACAAGAGATAGCATTATGAAATGCAAAATGGATGATTTTGATTACATTAAATTGAAAATTTTTTGTACAAACAAAGCCAATGTAACCAAGATTAGAAGAGAAATGGAAAATTGGGAAAGAATTTTTACAACCAGTGTGTCTGATAAAGGCCTAATTTCTAAAATATACAGAGAACTGAGTGAAATATATAAGAATGCAAAACATTCCCCAATTGATAAATGGTCAAAGGATATGAACACACAGTTTTCAGAGAAAGAAATTAAAGATATCTATAATCATATGAAAAAATGCTCTAAATCACTATTAATTAGAGAAATTCAAATCAAAACAACTCTGAGGTACCACATCTCACAAGTCAGATTGGCTAACACAACAAAACAGGAAAATGATAAATGCTGGAGAAGATGTGGGAAAAATGGAACACTAATGCATTGTTGGTGGAGTTGTAAACTGATCTAACCATTCTGGAGAGCAATTTAGAACTATGCCCAAAGGGCTATAAAAATGTGTATACTCTTTGACTCAGCAATAGCACTTCTAGGGATATATCCCAAAAAGATCATACAAGTGAGAAAAGGCCCCATATGTACAAAAATATTTATAGCAACTCTTTTTGTGGTGGCAAAGAATTGGAAATCAAGGGAATGCCTGTCAACTGGGGAATGGCTAAACAAGTTGTGGTATATTAATGTAATGGAATACTATTGTGCTATAAGAAATGAAGAGCAAACAGACTTCATAATAACCTGGAGAGAGTTATGTAAACTGATGCTGAGTAAGAGGGACAGAACCAGAAGAACATGGTACACAATTACAGACACATCATATCTGGGATGACTGACTTTGATAGACTAGGCTCATCTTAGCAATGTAAGGTTATAAGACAACTCCAAAGCACTCATAATGGCAAAGTCTATCCACATCCAGAGAAAGGTTTATGGAATCTGAAAGCAGTTTGAAGCAAACTACTTGCTCTCTCTTTTTGTTTTGTTTTGTTCCTTCTTTCTTGTTGTTCATTCTGTTGGTTATAATGCTTCTTTACAACTTGACTAATGTTTAATGTGAAGGTATTTGTAGAACCTGTATCAGCTTGCATGTTGCCATGGCGAGAAAGAGAGGAAGAGAGGGAGTGGGGAGAAGTTTGGAATTCAGAAGATTGTGGAACTAAATGTTGTAAACTAAAAGCAAATTAATTAATTAATTAAATTTGGGGAAAGAATTGAACAAGATCAAAAGAATGAAAAAAAAAACAGAAGAAAATCAACTGATCTGGAAAACAGACCCAGGAGAGATAATTTAAGAATCACTGGACCAGCTGAAAGCCATGATCAAAAAAAGATCCTGGACATCCTCTTTCAAGAAATTATTGAGGAAAAGTGCCCTGATATCTTAAAACTAGAGGGTAAAATAGTAATTGAAGGATCTACCAATCAATCACCTCCTGAAAGAGACACCAAAATGAAACTTCCAGAAATATTATAGCTAAATTCCAGAATTCTCAGGTCAATAAGAAATTATTGTTGTTTGTCCTTCATTCTCAAAGAGGGCCATGACGTCAGGAAGATGGTGCCATGATTTGCAAGTGAATTGGATTTAAGTAAGGGAGGGTTGTGCAAAGTCACCAGCCTGACTCTCTTCTGGAGCCATGTGGTGCAGTGGCAAGATATAGATCAGGACAACTGGAGATGGCCCAGGAAGTAGTGGGGGAATTTCACCTTTTTAAGTTAAGATCTTTTCCAGGCTCAGTTTGACTGAGGTGATGCCCTATCAGTGATTAAGGCTATGTAAGAAATAAGGCAAAGGGGGTGGCTCGATGATGCAGTGAATAGAGCACCAGCCCTGGAGTCAGAAGGACCTGAGTTCAAATCTGGCATCAGGCACTTAACACAAAACTAGCCATGTGACCTTGAGCAAGTCACTTAACCCCAATTGCCCTGCCTTCTCCCCTCCAAAAAGCAAAGAAAAGAAAAGAAAAGAAATAAGGCAAAGAATGGCCTCTTTTACTTTGTCAAAAAAAAATCAATCTGGGAGGAGAAGACCCTCAGAATTTCTGGCCAGAGTGGAACCAATTGCTATTTATACTCACTCTGAGCCATCAGGGCCCAAATAACGACCAAGTGAGGCTTGGGCTGGTACATGTTGTTGGCCAGTCAATGAAAGCCAGGGTGATCTGGGTTTAAGGAATCGTCCTTAAGAAAGAAATCTAGCCTGTAAACCCCCAGATATTTTTTTGAGGTTTCAGTGATCAAAATTTATATTCCTTGAGCAGAATACTCTTTTGTAAGTGTATGATTGATCCCCTACATGGACAGAGGGAGAGGAGGAAGGAAGAGAGGAAGGAAGGAAGGAACGTTGCCTAACTGAAAATGACCTTTCTTAATGCAAATAGCAAGGAGAAAACACTACAAAAAGAAGCAAATCAAGTTTTGAGGAGCCACAATCAGGATTACACAGGATTAAGCAGCTTCTACATTAAAGTATCAAAGGGTTTGGAATATGATCTTCTAGAAGGCAAAGGAGCTTGGATTACACCCAAGAATCAACTCCCAGCAAAACTGAGCATAATCTTTCAAGAACAAAAATAGATAGTCAACGAAATAGGGGATTTTCAAACATTCCTGATAAAAAGACCAAAGCTAAAAAGAAATTTTGTTTTCAAATATAAAATTCCAGAAGCATAAAAAGGTAAATAGGAAAGAAAAAATACATTATTTGGTAAGATTACATTCCTACACAGGAACATGAGATTTGTAACTATTAAGAATTGTAACTCTATTAAGGCAGTTAGAAGGAGTATCCATAGACAAACGGTACAGTTATGAGTTGATTTTGATAGGATGAAGTGAAAAAACTAGAGGCTGAGAAAGAGGATTGCACTGGGAGAATAGGGAAGGGACAGGCAGAATGGAGTAAATTATAATGCATGAAGGAGCACAGAAGACCTATTATAATGGAGGGAAAGAAGAGAGGGTGTGAGCATTATTTGATCCTTACTCTCATCGGATTTGGCTCAAAGAGGGAATAACATACACACTTAGTTGAGTACAGAAATCTATCTTACCCTATAGGAAAGTAGGAGGGGAAGGGGACAATAAAATGGGAATGGGAGGCTAATAGAAGGGAGGGCAGATCATGGGAGGTGGCTGTCAGAAGCAAAACACTAGTGAGAAGGGACAGGGTGAAAGGAGAAAGAGAGAAAAATTATGAACAGGAAAAATAGGATGCAGGGGAATAAAAATTAGTAATCATAGCAATGAATGTGAATGGGATAAACTCGCCCATAAAATGGAATTGGATAGCAGAGTGGATTAAAAACCAGAACCCTACAATATATTGTTTACAGGAAGCACATTTGAAGCAGAGAGACACACAGAATAAAGGTAAAAGGTTGGAGCAGAATATATTATGCTTCAGCTGACATTAAAAAAAAGCAGGAATAGAAGTCATGATCTCAGACAAAGCAAAAATAGATCTAATTAAAAGAGACAAAGAAGGAAACTACATCTTGCTAAAAGGTACAGTAGATAATAAAAGTAATAGCAATACTAAAGATATATGCACCAAATGGTATAGCATTCACTTTTCTAAAGGAGAAGTTACATGAGTTACAGAAAGAAATAGACAGTAGAACTAGTTAGGGACCTCAATTTTCCCCTCTCAGAACTAGATAAGCCAAACCACAAAATAAATGAGAAAGAAGTAAAGTTGGTAAATAGAATTTTAGAAAAGGTAGATATGGTAGACTTCTAGAGAAAATTCAATAAGGATAGGAAGGAATACACCTTTTTCTCAGCAGTACATGGCATCTACACAAAAACTGACCATGTTTGAGGATATAAAAACCTCACATTCAAATGCAGAAAGGCAGAAATATTAACACATTCTTTTCAGATCATGGTGCAATAAAAATTACATTTGATAAAAGGTCATAGAAAGATAGATTAAAAATTAATTGGAAACTAAGTAATTGAGTCCTAAAGAATAAGTGGGTCAGATAACAAATCACAGTGCAAATTGAAGCATACTATTTTCTCTTTTTTCTTTCTTGTGGTTTTCCCCTTTTGTTCTTATTCATTTTTTACAACATGACTAATGTGGAAATATATCTAATATGACTGTACATGTATAGCATATATCAAATTGTTTGCCATCTTGGGGAGGGGATGGAAGGAGAAAAAAATTCAGAACTCAAAATATAAAAATGAATGTTGAAAATGATCTTTACATGTAATTGGAAAAAATAAAGTACTATTAAGTGGGAAAAAAACAAATCATAGAAACAACAAATAATTTCATTAAAGAGAGTGACAACAATGAGACAATATACCAAAATTTATGGGATGCAGCCAAAGCAGTACTTGGGGGAATTTTATATCTCTGAATGCTTACATCAATAAAATAGAGAAAGAGCAGATCAATTAATTGGGCATACAACTAAAAACAAAAGCTAGAAAAAAGAACAAATTAAACAGCAAGTTGGAAATCTTAAAAATCAAAGGACAGAGTAATAAAATTGAAAGTAAAAAAACTATCAAATTATAAATAAAACTAATCTGGTTTTATGAAAAAATAGATAAATTATTGGTTTATTTGATTAAAAAAAAGAGAAAGATGAAAACCAAATTACCAGTATCAAAATGAAAAGGGTGAATTCACCACCATTAAAAGGAAATTAAAACAATAATTAGGAGTTATTTTCCCAATTACATTCTAACAAATCTGACAACCTAAGTGAAATGGATGAATATTTACAAAATAGAAATTTTCCAGATCAACAGAAAAGGACATAGAATACTCAAATAACTCCATTTCAGAAGAAGAAATTGAACAAGCCATCAATGAATTCCTTAAGAAAAAGATCCCTGGGACAGGTGGATTCACAAGTGAATTCTACCTAACATTTAAAGAACAATTAAGTCCAATACTATATAAACTATTTGGAAAAATAGAAGAAGAAGGAATTTTGCCAAATTCCTTTTAATGCACAAACATGGTGTTGATACCTAAATCAGGAAGAACCAAAACAGAGAAAGAGAACTGCAGACCAATTTTCCTAATTAGTATTGATGCAAAAATTTTAATAAAGCACTAGCAAAAAGATTACAGCAATGTATCACAAGAACCATACACTATGACCAGGTGGGATTTATACCAGGAATGCAGGGATGGTTTAATATTAGGGAAACTATCAGCATAATTGATCATATTAATGACAAAATCAATAGAAATCATCATTATCCCCCTAGATAGAGAAAAAGCTTTTGACAAAATATAGCACCCATTCCTATTAAAAATACTAGAGAGAACAGGAATAAATGGAGCTTTCCTTAAAATAAGTAGTATCTAAAACCATCAATAAGAGATCTAAAGGAATCTTTAGATTCCACAGCCATGCAGAATGGGTCTACTAGAGGTTCATGCTCTCTTCTCATCTGGACCCTTACTTGCTCCTTGGCCATTCTGTTCTTCCGTGATTGGATACATCCTCTTCAGAGGTCTTGGGGAGAATACAGACAAGAATGACCCAAGACAAAATGCTGGATTGTAATCTGTAAAAGTGGAGAGACTACACTCATCACCTAGATCATTGATCCATTGGGGCATTAAAGTATATTTATGCAATAGAGTATCAACTCCTTGAGGGCAGTAGAGACCACATTATTTCTTATCTTTGTATTTCTGGTTTGAACCAAAGCACTTACACATAGTAAGTATTTAATACATGGTTGTTGACTGGTTGTTTATTGAATTGAATCTGTTTCAGCTATTAAGGTGACCTGGATGCACGTCCTTTGCTAAAGATTGTGGGGAAAGAAGCATCAGTCTTTATGCTGATAACACGGTCTTATTCTTTTTGACTTGGAACGATCTTAAAACATGAGACTAATTGAGGAGGAGTTAACATACTCCTTGCTTCCTACTGCTATTTCCAGTCTCTGCAACTGTTGTCATCAATCTCTTTTTTTCCCTGATATTTACTGTATCCTTCTATATCACCCTGTTCAGATCCTTATTGCTCTCATTTATGAGGCAGCTATGGCACAGAGGGTAGAGCATTAGACGTTGAGTCAGGAATTCCTGAGTTCAAACACTAGCCATTTGATCCTGGATAAATGACTTAATCTCTGCTTGCCTCAGTTTCTCCATCTGCAAAAATTGGGATAATAATAGTACCACACTCTCAGGGCTGTTTGATGATTAAATGAGATATTTGTAAAGCACTTTGCAAACCTTGAAGTACTATGTATAAATTATTATTATTATTATTATTATTATTATTATTTACCATTCACTAAGTCACTATCCAGTTTTTCTTAAAGAGTTTAGTACTTGACTCTTAGTATTCCTTTCTAGTCCCAAAACCACTCATACTTGGAGACTGTGGTATTCATACTGACATCTCTTCAAACCTCCCAGTCTTGTACTTCTTCAGTTGTCAATCAATTCTCATGACTAACAATGCCACACTTCACCTTATTTCACTTTAGTGATTGGTTGTCACACCTTGTACCTCACTGTCACCTCAAATTGTTACATCTCCATGACCTTGAACTCTAAACTTTTATAAAGATCTCCTGTCCTTCCATATATCTCTCTGAGTCTCGTTCCTCCTAAACTTTTTGTTTTATCCTTATCACAACCTCCAATTCCTTGTATGCATTCCTTCCCCGTTTCTTCCCCTATGTTACCTTTATTCTGATCTCATTTTCACTCCTTCATAATGTTGACTCTATAAAGAACCAGTTTAATTGTTAATATTTCTTTACTCTTGAATCCTTTACTACCTTGTCCTTCCATTGCTCATGCTTTGTCAAGCTTCATCCTTGGGTTGAGATTAATTCAAAGCTGCTGAATAACTCAGAGGAAGTTGTACAACCATACAGAATGTGTCTACTAGAAGTTCATGCTCTCTTCTCGTATGGACCCTTACTTGTTCCTTGGACATTCTATTCTTCCATGATTGAATCTGGGAAAGCTATTCCAAACTTTCTCCTCTCTAAGGACCCAGTGCCATTCCCAATTCCCTTCTTTCCCAACAAATGATCTTCTCTCCTAATTTACAAAGAAAATTGAGACCACTTATCATGATCTAGCTCAGGGCTTCTTAAATTTTTTTCCACTTGAGGACCCTTTTCCCCTCTGCAGTGTTCATTTTGTGCATTTGTGTGGCCTGAGGGCATGCGCAGTGAAAAGTGCTCGTGCTTTGTGTTCAGAACCAAGGCTGCAGTGAAGTTGCATGATGCAACTCAGGCAAGCACTGCCAAAAACACCCTGGATTCATTACACGCTTGATTTTTAATTAATTTTTGGTGGCGCTTTCAGAAAACTTTTACTGTTGCCAAATTTTTTGTGACCCCATATGTGGTTGCAAACCAGTTTAAGAAGCACTGAAACTTACTTCTCCAACTCCACACCTCAAAACACCTGGCTTCATCTTTATCCGTCATGTTTTCTTTTGCTTCAGTTTCTAAGAAAGAAGTGACCCTTCTTGACAAAGCTAACATCTCTATTTTTGTTACCAATCCTTTCTTCCCTTTTGAAAGGCCTGTCCTGTACACAATTTCTTTCTTTCTTATCTTCAATATCTCCTGATATACTGACTCCTTTTATTTTTGTAACTACAGACATATTCATGTCCTCCCCATTCCTAAAAATATCTTATTCAATCTTGCCATCTCACCATCCCATTTCCCTCTTTCCTTCCAAATGAGTCATTTCTACTTGCTACCTCCATTTTATTTCCTATTCTTATTTCTTGGAATTCCACTTTTGTTCTCATCACTTGACTGAAACTGCTCTTTCAAAGGTTTCCAGTGAGCTATTAAGATGCTGCTAGATCTGATGGTCTTTTCTCCATCCTTCTCCTCAGTATTTCTGCAGCTTTTGTCACAACGGAACTTTCCCTCTTCTTGGATATACTTTCCTACTCATTTGGCTAGTCCTCTTCCATCTTCTTTACTAATTAATCATCTGCCTCCCTTTTGTTAAGTGTAGGTATCCCTCAGAGCTGTTTTCTAAACATTCTTCTTTCCTTTCTTCTATCCTCTCCTCTTTCTCTAGGTGCTTTTACTTGATCACATAGTTTCATTTATCTTCTTTACACAGATAGCTCCCAAATCTATATATACAGTTAATTTTTTGTTTGTTTGTTTACCAGAATTGTGTAGAAAGCCTGCAGAGGTGAAGAACTTTCTCTACTAGTGCTGATAGGCACATTCCATATAACTTAACCTCTTAGAGAATTGCCTGTGCCACTGAGACGTTAATCAAGTTACCAGGGTCACACCTTCAGTTTGTGTCAGACACAGAACTTGAACCCAGGTGTAATGCCAAGCAAAGGCAACTTCCAAGGTTCAGATTACCAGCATAGTAAACCCCATTTATTCAGCAAACATTCACAGAACAGAGAAAGTCAAAATACAGTGTAACTTGTTCCTTTAGCAAGTAAATTCTCAATTCTATCCAGGTACTACTCCACCCCTAGACAGTACATTCATTTAGTCAGTCAAAAGTCTCTTCTCAAATGGAGGTTGGTCTCCAACCATAAACAAAGTACATTCATTTGGTCAATCTCAGAGCACAAAAAAAACTCAAAGGCTTCCCACCCTGAATCTCAAAAGGGGCAGGAGAGCACAAAAGGCCATCCACCTTTAAGTTACAACAAATTACAACAAGGTTAAGCTCAGCATTGAATACCCAAGAAAAGGGCCTTTTCTCATCTTCACTCAAGGCAAGCCCTCAGCAATCTCAGTTCCTGAGGAGACAAGGCTCAACAAAGCCATACCCAGTGTCTTCATCAAGTCACTCTCTGCCTGTAGAACAGTCCCAGAACCCCTGAAAACATCAGCAAGGCCCTCTTCCAGGATTTCTGTGCAGGTACCACGAGAAAATCCTCCTTCAGGGCTTCTGA
>CM053580.1:316919476-316939798 GCA_028627135.1 Pseudochirops cupreus | reverse complement strand
TCCTTCCCTTCTCTGGAGGGGGGAAGGTAAGGCAATTGGGGTTAAGTGACTTGCCCAAGATCACACAGCTAGTTGTGTCAAGTGTCTGAGAATGGATTTGAACTCAGGTCCTCCTGACTCCAGGGCTGGTGCTCTATTCAATGCACCACCTAGCTGCCCCTCCTTATTTCTTATGGCACAATGATGCTCTATTCCATTCATATAACAATAACATATTTTATTAAACTATTCTCTAATCAATAAGCACTTATTTTGTTTTCATTTCTTTGCTACTACAAAAAATATTTTAGTATTTTTATATGTAAGGATCCTAGGAGCAGATTAAGCACAGGACCTTTCCTTAGGACCTTTCCTTCTATCTTTGCCATATACTGGCTCAGTAGTAGTAGCACTGAGTCAAAGTGATATTGTTTAGTGGCTTTTCTTCTCATAGTCTACATTTACCATTTATTTATGTCTTTTCCCATCTCCACCAGATGATTGTCTCCTACTCAGATGTTGTTTGTTATACAGTTTCTCAATACTATTAATGGTTATTATATTTCTTTTTTTAAAATATACTTAAATATTTTAATAATGAGAGAAGTCATTATATATTCTTGTATATTTTAGTAGCCTCTGCACCAAACCAGAGGATTTTTAAATTTCAGGAATTTTAAAAATTAAGATTTAGTCACTCATTAAAACAGTAATAATAACAAAACTATAACAATTTTCAAATTTGAATTAGATCCATTGTCTATATTAATTAAATTCACCAGATAATTGCTGAGACTTCTCCTTTCTTTTCTTCTATAGTTTGTGTCTACATGATGTTAAAATAACTGAATTTAGTCAATTCAGTAAAAAAAAATTAAGTCAAACTCAAAAAAAATCATTTATAAAAAATTAGCTGATTGGAATTTTCTTTTTTTAAATTTTTCAGTCAAGTTTGTTGACATTTTATTGGGACTACATATTTTAATAATGTGTCCATTTTCCAAATTTCCAAATTATAAATCTTCTAATTGAAAGATAAAGTATTAATGCAAATCACCACTGACGAGAATATTATTACTTGAATGAAGCTTGCCTGTTGTCTGGACTACAATTACAGTTGGATAAGTAGCCCACAGAATTGGTTTATCAGTATGTATATGTTGATAAGACATTGCAAATGGATTATAAACTGAGCTCAAAAGTGAATAAAAGAAAGAAAGCTGACTGGATTGCATCGGTAAACTGAGCAGTGCTTTCAGGAACCCCAAGGGTTTCCCTGAAAAACAACAAAACACCAGACCGTCTTTCCAATAGCAATACTTTTCCTGTGACGCTCTATGTGACTGTGAATCATAGAAATCCCAATCTCCCCGAGGAATTAAGATTGTTGGTCATCAAAAGGGTAATAGACTGCACTGTATTCCCAGTGGTGATTTGTACACAAAAAGTCAAGCAAAAGAGGCGGCTAGGTGGCACAGTGAATAGAGCATCGGACCTGGAGTCAGGAGGACCTGAATTCAGATTCGACCTCAGACATTTAACACTTACTAGCTGTGTGACCTTGGGCAAGTCACTTAACCCCAACTGCCCTGCCTTCCCCCCTCCCAAAAGCAAAAAAAAAAAAAGTCAGGCAAAAGATACCATTAAAGAGGTGCATGACCAAAAAAAAAAAAAAGATAGAAGGAGGAGGAGTTGGAGGTTTGGTTATGTAGCAAGATTGAAAAATTTCACATGAACAGACTGTGTGAAGCATTAGTACCCACCTAATGTCAAGATATCTAAATGATCCTTAGGACATTGGCAGGATCCCTTGAAAGATGGTTGCAATATTTACCATTGATGGGAATGCCCATGTTTATAAGATCATGGCTCCATTGAATTATCAAAATATTAATTATATATAATACATGTATACATCTCTATCTATAAGAGTATATATATAGATTTGTCTTTATATGGAAACAACTGATGCCAGCCTTACTCGAATTACTAGAATTTTTCCAAGGATTATAGATTTAGAGCTGGAAAAGATCTTTTAAGGGCCATCTAATCTAACCCTCTCATTTTACAGATAAGAAAATTGAGAGGTTACGTGACTAGCCCAGGGTCACACAGATAGTAAATGTCTGAGGCAGGATTTAAACTCAGTATTTCTTGATTCCAAATGCACTACACCATTAAGTTGCCTCACATAGTGTCAGAAAGAATTTAAATGACTTATTTAGGGTTATACAGCTAGACAGTGCTGGAGGTAGTGTTTGAATTCAGATCTTTTGGACTTCAACTTTGGGAACTCTTTCCACTATGCCATCTTCCTGCCTTCATTTTAAGAGTCACTCCAGAAGTACAATTTTATGTGTCCACTCCTTAAGTATAGTATGAATCCTCAATCAACTATCAAATGTTTACCCTTGAGAGCCTTGAAATATAAAGGAAAGATAAATATAGACTTTGGGGAAAATACTCTTTTCAAGATTGTTTTATCTCTTGAAATAATTGAATGGAGAGTTACAACGTTTATCTATATGGAGACTGGAAGACATTACCAATGATGATTTAGGTAGAAGAATTGGTATAAATTAAGTCATTAAGATCATATCTGAGCAGAACAGAAGGTGGATTAGCCCTGTATAAAAAAGAGAAAGAACAGATGGGGTTGTGCAGGTACTACAATATTGTTCCCTAGATAGTAAAAGAAGGCATGGTGGGTATATCTTTTTTGTAGGGTTTAGGGAAAGACATGGATAATAATTGGACAGGATGGGAAAGTATGGAGGGCTTGCTGTCTTCACTCTGGGAGGGATCTCCCACAGAGAGAAAAATCACAAATCCATTGAAATATCTAAGTATTCATGTATGACCAGAAACTATGGCTTATTTTGACAATTTGACTTACTTTAATGAATTAATTACCGAGATTTGAGAATCTGGTTTTTTAACATTTCTTTTCCAACTGTTGAATCATTGATTTGGCTCTATACTTGTTGAAGGTGAATTTTATGAAATTAATATATTTACTTTCATTCCCAGCCTTCAAAACCCCATATTCCTGATGGTTGAATCATAGATCTAAAGTTCAAGGGACCTTAGAGGACATTTAATCTAACTCATTTTCCAGATGAGGATACCGAGACCCAAGGAACTTATAGCACTTGAGGTCACACAGTTAATTGATCAGTCAGTAAACATTTATTAAGTATCTACTGTGTGCTAGGCACTATGCTAAGTACAGGGCGTTATTTTAACCTGGGTACCTAAAGTCCAGAACAAGTACTCTTGCATTGTACCATGAGATTTCCCACATCCAATTCAAGAAGAAAATGTGACCTTTTCTATCTACACAATATTTTCCAATGAACAGCTTCTTTGGTCATTAATAAGAGGCAAAACCAAAACAGAATCAGCAAGTTTAACTTAAAGTATTTTTCCATTTTAAAACATCTTATGGATTTAATATTTTTAATCCTATGATTAAAAAAAATCATAGTATGTGTGCTTACTGAAACTTACTACTTGCAGGCAATATAGTTAAACGAATGATATTCTGTTACTTTTTAGTAATGCAGAGCTATTTCTCAGTAGTGTAATACAAAATACCATATGTGAAAACTTAATTCTCTTATTTTACACTAACAAAATTACCTACTTACTTGATGAGTTTTTGAAGACTGAGTTAAAATATTGTCCTGATGCTTGGAGTGATACAAATGAAATTTTAACACTGAGCATCATGATACCATCACTGATGCAGGAAAAGAAATTTTGTTTTTGTGTAAAAAGAAAAATCTGTCATCAGTTGGATATTGAAATGTGCTCTGAATATTCTTGAGTCTTATATTCTCTTTAAACACTCACCACATGCTTTTCACTATCTTGCTTTTATTGTCCTATACATTCATCTTTGAGATGAAAAACATTCTCTTATTATGTGACTTCCCTGTTTGAAACTCTCACCAAATGCATAAAACTCAGAACCTGGAGAATCTTTAAAAAGAGAAGAAAAAAATCATATACTTTCTGTTCTTACGCTGTCATTTTTATGAACTGAAATTTGGGGTATTTGTTTTTCTTTTATGGCATTTATTCAAAGGTAGCATAAATATCCAATCCCTAGAGACGTTTTATCAGAAATCTTTGTCCAAATTTTATGTTAAGGAAGAGTACTTCCAATAAAAGTTTACAATCTAGATAAAGTATAACCTATATTTTTTTTGTGTGAAAAATCAAGCTAATTGGTCATTCCAGAGATATTTATAATGCTTGTCTGTACATATTGCACATGCCCTATTGTGAAGTTCCTTTTTTCAAAAGCTGTGATATTAGCTATGCAAATTTATAATAAAATTGAATCTGCTAAAGGTATCATTTGAAGTTCACCACAGTAAACACTTATTAATACATGTGAAGACTTCTTAGTCTTCCAGGGGAAAAAAAGTAATCAATAATCTTATAAAATTTAGTGTCAACTTTCTAGTGCAGTTTCACAGCCCCTTATATTTGAGAGATTAGTAAGGATGACTGTCTGCATAGATCATTCTCTCTTATTTTTCATCCCATGTCCAATATGGGAAAATGCATTCATTTTAAAGATTAAGAGAAACTTTGAATTTGGAAAGTACTCTTTGCTAAAGCTAACAGTCTTCATATGCATTATCATGAACACTAAAATAAGCCTTCAGTAATAAATATTTGCCTTAAAGTCCAGAAAAACAAAAATGTCAACCAAGGTTGACCAGCAGCAGTTAACTCCAGATGCATTTTCTGATCTCTCAGGTCAGAGTCCATCTCACACCAGGTATCAGGGTGGGATGTGAGGGAATAGATCAAGACACAGTTAGCAGGTACAAATAGGCTTGTTGCTGCTGATAGGTATCACCTTCCTCTCAGGGCGCCAGTCTTGAGATTTCTGTTATTCTGGACCCTTTCCTCTTTTTCTCTCTCCATATATAATCAATTGCCAAGTCCTGTCAATTCAATCTCTACATCATCTTTGTGGTATATAACTTCAGCTGGTTCTTCACTGGTGTTTGACAATCCTACTATATCCTTAATAACATTTATTTATCTGGTGCTTAGTTGAAAGCTTGTTGACTGACTGTACCAAAATTTTTCTTCTTTCCTCTTGATCCATCCATATTGCCAACTTCCACTGTTATAGCAGATGACTTAGTCTCTTCCTTCACTGAGGAGCCTAAAGTTATTTGAAATGATCTTCTTCAGCTCTCCTCTTGCATTCCTAAAACTTCTTAGTTTATTATCCACTATCTCTTCCTTCTCTCTGGACATAGAAGTATTCCTCCTCTTTTCCTATGTCTATTTTCTCTAAGTGCGTCCTTGATGCCATTCTGGTCCCCTTCCTCTAGGACAGTGGTTCTCAGCCTTCCTAATGCCTCAACCAACCCTTTAATACTCATATGTGGGCGTATCTGCATGTGGGTGGACCCGCCTGGAGACAGATAGAGGAGCCATCTCGGTTCCTAAGACCATGGGAAATATGTGTTTTCCGATGGTCTTAGGTGACCCCTGTGAAAGGGTTGTTTGACCCCCAAAGGGGTCACAACTCACAGGTTGAGAACCACTGTTCTAGGACCTTGTTTCAGCAGGTCATTTCCTCATTTTCATCTTCTATTTCCCCACCTACCTACATGCTTTCCCCAGTCCTAAAAAATGCCTTCTTTTGCCCTTAGATTCCTATAGACTGCCACCTCATGCTCTTTTCAATTTCACTGCTAAAATTATTCTAAGATATTTTTAACATTTATTTTTAAAAATTTTGAATTCCAATTTCTCTCTTCCTCCTGACCTCCCCACTCATTGAGAAGGCAAGCAAAATAAAATCAACTATATATGTGGTCATATAAAACATATTTCCATATTGACCACGTTCACTGCTAAAATTCTCGAAATATTTGTCTATACACAGTGCCTCAACTTCAGTTCAATTCGATTCAATAAACATTTATTAAGTAGCCTTTGCCAAAAGACAAAGCAAAACATAGTCCCTGCCCTCACTGAGCTTACATTCTACTTATTCCTACGTTCCTGTCAACCTCTGGCACTTTGGTTTCTACATATGCCTTGTACTGGAATTGCCCTGTCAGATGTCACTAATGACCTCCCAGTCACTGAATCCGTGTTGTTTTTTTTTTACAAGTCTTCATGCTCAACGATTTCTCAACAATATTCAACACTCTTCTTTAAGCCTTCCTATTGTATAATCTACTTTGCTGACTTCAAAGACATTATAATGTCTTGGCTGTCTTCTTATCTTTCTAACTACACCCTCTGATCTTTGTGAGTATTCCTTAATGTTTTTTCTTGAGCCTTCTTCTATTGAAGCAGAATTGTTATAGTAGAAAGAGTCCTGAACTGAACTCAGGAGACCAAGAATTTGCTGAGTCACTCTGGACAAGGCATTCCCTCTTTGGGCTTCGGTTTCCTCATTTGTGAAACAAAGGGGCTGGTCCAAATGCAAGGGTGTGCTGGTAAATGTTTAACAACCAGATCTTAGAAAAAGTGTTTGGGTAATATATTTTTCAGTTTAATCTACACTATTAACATTTTCTCCATCACTTTCTTAAGTCTAGAAAATCAACAAAACCATAAAGCAAGCCCTGATTTGCAGTATTTGCAATTTTCAAGGCATACATGTTCACACTGATAATTTAAGAATTGGTTTGCTGCTCTGAGCTGGCTGTAGCACATCCCTGTCTATGAGTTCCCTTCTAGCTTTTATAGTCTGTAATCTTCTCTTTCAACATGCTTTCCTTTGTTAAACAAATTCATTCCCATAACTTTAACTGCACTTCTATGTTAGTAACTCCCACCCATATTTGTCTTTTTAGTAGTGACCTCTTTTTTGATCTGTGACCTATATCTTCAATTGCCCATAGGGCATCTACCCCCTGGATGTTCTTTGGGCATCTGATTTTAAATTGTGATTATCAGCTTTCCCTTTTAATCTGCTCCTCTTTCTGACTTCATTATTTTTTGTCTGTGTATTGCCATTTATTGTGTCTCCTGTGTTGAAACCCTGGAGTTATTTTTGAATCTTCACTCTCTCTCACCTCTTGTAACCTAATAGTTTACCAAGTCCTGGTGATTGTACCTTAGCATTTTCTCTCACGTCTGTCTCTTCCTCTCTATTCTTATTTTCCCCCAAATAACACAGACTCTAATTACTTTGCTCTCACCAGCCTATCACAAAAAGCATTGCAGGAAAGACTAGAGAGAAGGAGAACACTTTTTTCATCCCCTACCCAGCAAAGACAATTTCTTCTCAGGAATTCTTTCCAACTGGATTTGACCACCACTCAATTAAATGGCTCTGAACTGGGTTGTTGTTTTTTATATATTATCTCTGTGGGGAACGAATAATTCTCTTTAACCAATTACAAGGTATTTCCTGTGTGATATCATCTGCTTTCATCTGGTGGCCCAAAGCCCTTGTCATCAAGGACTTATTTATACCTAGTTTATCTTTAATTGATATATTCAATTGAGATGTCTGAGTCTTCTCTGATTAGTTATATTAATATAGAGTTTTTTTAAAAGTTCCTTTCTGTTGTTGTTCTTAGCATTATAATCTGCATCATCTGATCATTAGCACTTTTTACATTAATTTTGTAGCATCATGCCCCTCTTTTGTTTTAATCTCCCTTTATCTGCCCTTGCTTCCCCAATCTGCTTTTCTCATCTGAAATCCCTGCCTTTAATAAGGTTTTCAGTTTCTCATCTAGAATTGCATAATCTCTAGCAATGTTTTCTGGGTTCTTTTTGGCAGCACCATTTATCCCTACATGAATCACTAGGAGTGGGTAGTGGTTTGCAGTTTTGACAGGTCTTTGGAGACTGTCAATTTATTGGATACATGCCCTGGGAAAACAACTGAACTCTTTATTGTTCAAGTCAGCTTGACCTTGATATTCCTCAACAAAGAGTTACCAACTCATGTCTTCTTCCTATGACCATTAGTGGATAACCTTTCTCCTAGTAGCACTTGGGAATTCAAAGAATCATTCCTTGGAACATAAGAATCTACTTCTTTCTTGGAGGGATCTATTTCCCCCTTAAGAAAGAACTTCATGTCTATTACAATAGCTCTAAACATTGTGTCTTTTTTCTCTGTCACATTCTTCCCCCTTCAATTTTTCATTTAAAAATATTTAGGATTTTATTTTTTCTCCAATTACACGTAAACACTTTCAATTTTTCAATCTCTCTTATGTGGATTTAATCATTCCATTGTTAATGGAACCAGAGGAGTAAAATCTCATCATTTCTTGCCCCTTGCCACCTTGTACGACCATATCTTACCAATATTGCTATTCATAAAAATCTAGGAGGAAGGAGATTCTGTCATCTCCCATGTCAGTCAATTTTTAGAGCTGGCACTCCACAAGAGAAAAATATCTCTTTATATTTCTTTGAAAACCTTTTTGAAAATATTGAGCAATGAAAATCTTGCTCCTTAGTAGGAGGAAAAGATAATAGAACACATGGGTACAGAATAGAAGGTGGATGACACCATTGCCTATTATTTCATGGCCAGGTTTACAACAGTGGTGAAGAAACTTCTACAGGTGAATTACTGGGCTGGAAGGAAAATTGAGTCATCTATTTCATCCCTCTGACTAAATTATCAAAGGCGGTGAATTCTGACTGGTGTGGGTACCAGATTTCATCCTCTCCCTAGTGGATTGAACTAAAGGATTTGGATTAAAGGTATCATTTGCAGGTGAAGATGAGCACACTTAATGAATAATGAGTCATTGTATGACTGAGGCTGAGAAGTGGGCCAATTCAGAGCTAGCACCATCCTTTGGGAATAGAGGAAGGAGGGCGGCACCCAGTGACAGGTTTGAAAACCTGGGGTAAAAAGAAAAAAGTCAATGTGGAAGAGACTAAATTGAATTTATTAGGAGAAAAATCACTGCCTGCATTTATACTTTTGTAGCCTAAGCTGTGTATATACACCTTTATTTTCTTCTGTTTACTTCTGCCCTATATTTTTGAGTGAAAAGTTCTACTTAACAATAGCTTGTCTCCTGTGATTAGATCCTGGTGGAAAGATGAGAGAAAGGAAAGATAATAAGCATTTATATGGTACCTACTATGTGCTAGGCACTGTGTTAAGCTTTATTTATAAACATTATCTCATTTGATCCTTACAACAACCCTGGGAGACAGGTGCTATTATTATCTCTATTTTACATCAGAGGAAACTGAGGCAGACAGAAGTTAAGTGACTTCCCCTGGGTCACACAGTGTCTGAGGCTGGGCTTAAACTCAGGTCTTCCTGATTCTAGGCCCAGTGCCCTCTCCTCTGTACCACCAGCTGTCTTTAAAAAGTAGAAAAATGAGGTGCTTAAATTGGCCCCAAGAGTCTGGGAAATGTCAGATACTAGAGGATGCAGCTCTCATCTGATTAGGTGATGCCTCATCTTTAAAGTACAGAAATTTGAGAATTTATTAGAGTAGAGAAAGTGGGTCTGGGGATACTAACTATGGTGGAGCTCAATTCTAGATGCATTTTGGTCATCATTCTTTTACTACCTAATGACTAACTGGCAAAAATGAAAGAAACTATGCTAAATGAGCCACAGATAATACATGAACATTATTCTATAGCTAGAGAACTATCAGCACCAAATGCTTATAATTTTTTTCATTTTTTAAATTTTGGTTAGTTTTGTGATTATATCTTATCTCCCCTACTAGATTGTAGGTGCCTTGAGAACAAGGTCCTGCTCTGACTCATCTTTGCAACTCATTCCATCCATAGCATAGTAGGCACTTAATAAACACCCTCTAGCTTAATTGAAGACCAACCATGTGCTTCTAACCCCTATTTTAGAGGTTTTATCCTTGTTGTTTGTCCTTTGTTCTCGAAGAGGACTATGACATCAGGAAGGTGATGTTATGACTTGCAGGTGAATTGGATTTAAGTCAGGCAGGACTGTGCAAAGTCACGAGCCTCACTCTCTCCTCTGGAGCCATCTGGGTCTGGTGGCAAGACATAGATCAGAACTATTGGAGATGAACCTGGATGGAGTGGGAGACCTTGGCCTTTATAAGCTAAGGTCTTTAACAGGTCTCAGTTTGACTGAGGCAATACTCATTCAGTGATTAAGACTAGGTAAGAAATTAGGCAAATAATGGCCCCCCCCCAAAAAAATCAATCTGGGAGGGGAAGACCCTCAGAGGTTCTGAAACAAAACAGAAACAATTTCCATTTACATTCACTTTGAGCCAACAGGGTCCAAACAAAGACCAAGTGGGACTTAGGTCAGTTGGTGAGTCCATGAGAGCCAGAGTGATTTGGGTTTAAGGCATGGTCCTTAGGAAAGAAATGTAAATATCTTGGGAGGCTTAAGCGATCAAAATTTATATTCCTTTGGGAAGAGCACCTACAGACACCTTTAGGGACCATCCACTTAAATGTCCAGTTGCCCTATTCGTACACAACGTGGGAATTTCAGTATCTGTCACTCCTCCAGGGATAGCACCATCCCAGTGGTTTCCCCTTACAAGAACTCAGGCACACACAGCTTCAAATATAGCCTAAGTTTTATTTACTTAGAAAAAGACTCAGAATATTGCTCTGGATCCCTGTCTCATTATACTAATCACTCCCTCTTCTGGTACTAACCCCTTTTATTTGCCTGTGGGATGCACTGTCCCATCTTTTCTTCCAGGGTTTACTGCTCAAAGAATTTCTGATGTCACTGGGGGCAAAGGAGTGGAATCAGCTTTTCTCTCAACAACAACCTCTGCCCAAGAAGCTAGTCTGAAACTAGGGAAAGGGATGCTTTGAAGTCCATATTATATGTATAACTTAGTGGTTCTAAATGTGAAGAAAAGCTTTTGTAATTGTTATGCTTTTTTAGTATTTAGTTGTAAAAATCAGTTTATATTTAACTTTATTGCTCTGTTTATTTGGTCTAGCTATATTTCATATATTTTGATTGTTTAAACTAGTCTGACGTCTTTTTTTTAAAAAAGTTGGGTGCTGAGTCGCTTTCTTAGATAGCTGAGGGTGAGGATAGAGACCTAGTATATGCACAAATATTCTGAGTGTGAAGGAGAAAGAACTTGGAATAACATATGCTTTATTGTCTCTTTTTTTAACTATCACAGTCATTGGTTCTATTTTTTTCGTCTGTGAGGAGGGGAACATTATACACAGGGAAAGGAAAGTGAAAACACATTGGGTCTTAGCTTTTCCATCTAACGTGTAACTGAAGGAAATGCGTTAGCCATTTTCCAAAGTATCGATTGTGAAGTTTTCCTTTACAAACACAGAGAAAACTTCAAGAAATTCCCTTTCTAGTTATGCAAACAGTAGGCAGAGACAGTTACACAATAAATGAAAAGTCAAACTCTGGCACTAATTTTAAGGCAAGTCACAGATGTCTTTGTTTTTATTGCAAAGTGAGATCATAGCCAGTGATCAGACAGCTGCTGGAGGCCTTCATTAAACCTAGAGAATATTAAAGATGTCTTATCTAAGAACCCATCTGAAAGTGGCACCCAGGGAATTTCTCAGACTCCTCTGTTTGGCATTTAAAGCTTCTTATAACCTGGTCCCTCCCTGCCTCAGTCTTCTGACACTTTACTCCCTATCCTCTTTACAATCTAGCCCAAGGATGGGGAACCTGTGGCCTGAGGCCACATACGGCCCTCTAGGTCCTCAAATGTGGCCCTTTGAACCCAAAGTTCATAGAACAAATCCCCTTAATAAAAAGGATTTGTTGTGCAAAACTTAGACTAAGTTAAAAGGCCGCACCTAAGAACCTAGAAGGCAGCATGTGGCCTCAAGGCTGCAGGTTCCTCACCCTTGGTCTAGCCACACTGATCTACTTGCAATGCTCTACACATGGCACTCACTCTCCCATATCCTTGCCTTTGTACTGGCTGTCTCTAGTACCTGAAATACTCTCCTCCTCATCCCCACCTGCTTGAATCTTTGGCTTCCTTCAAGAGTCAGGTCAAACCTGACATTCTCCTCTGGATAGGAGGTCTTTGTTGGTCTCCCCCAAGTGCTAGAGCCTTCTCTTCTGAGGCTACTGTGCGTCCACTCTGTAACATCTTAGATATGCCCACTTATGTATATATTGGCTCTCCCATTAGAAGCTAAGCTACTTGAGGACCAGGTTGGTTTTCACTTTTTCTTTGTGTCCCCAGCACTTAACACAGTGCTTGGAGCATAGTGAGCACTTAATAGATGGTTGTTGATTGTTATTAATTTGTTGGTAGTTTGGTTTAATAAAGTAGGTGTTCTTAACCTGCTTTTTTTCCTCCAACATGATTATGTGATTTTTTTTAATACAACCTCAAATTAGAAAGGTCATTAGAGCCTGTCTAAAGTCATATGTGATCAAGAATCCACTATAACATATCCAACAAGTCCTTTGAAGACTTCTACTCTAAAGAGGGACCCAGTAAATCCTAAGATAGCTTATCTATAAAACTGAAAGTATGCCACTAAAACCACCACCACCACCAGCACCACCACTGCTCATTGGTCCCAGTCCCTTTGAAGTATGCAGGGGAAATCTTGAGGTCAAGCAGGGGAAATTGAATCCCCTTTTAAAGTAGCAATTTTTAATCTGTTTTTGTCATGGACCTCTTTGACAATCTGGTAAAGTATATGGACCCTTTCTCACAATGGTTTTTTTTTTTTTGCCTTTTGGAGGGGGTAAGGTAGGGCAATTGGCCTTAAGTGACTTTCCCAAGGTCACATGGTGTGTGTGTGTGTGTGTGTGTGTGTGTGTGTGTGTGTGTGTGTGTGTGTATTAAGTGTCTGAGGTTGGATTTGAACTCAGGTCCTCCTGACTCCAGGGCCAGTGCTCTATTCACTGCGCCACCTAGCCGCCTCATCTCACAATGTTTTTCAATAACTGAAGGAAATTATAAATTTCAGTTAAGAGTTAAATGAAAATAAAGATGTAATTCCTCCTCCATCCAGGTTCATGGACACTCTGAAATCTATATATCCAAGGTTAAGAACCTGTGTATTAGAGGGAAAGCTTCAGGAAAGGATGAGCATAATTTACATGCTAATCTGATTGCCTCATATGAGCCCAGCTTGCCTAGATTCTCTACTTCAAGTACTTACTGGGAGTTAAAAGGATTCTCCATCTATTTATACTTAGGAAATGATAAGAGAGAATTAAATTTTGATTTATGTCCCTGAAACAGCTCCACTGATTTGCTATTTTCAGTAAAAGTTTTGCTTATTTTTCTTGAGCTGCTTTTTCATTTGGCATCTCCTGTGCCTAATGTCAATGGCAAATAAGACTTTAACACTGATGACAGGCAGTTGCTGCTTTTACACCCACTGGGTCAATTTGAGAATGTTCTAATTTAGCCTGAGGCTTAATGTCAGGTTGATATCAGTCTCTTCATGGACCAGTCATAAGTCTCAAAGTTTACTTGCTTAAAATTACAGTGAAGTTTTATTTTAGAAAATAGTAAGATTTAAAACCAGAAGGACTTTGGAGAGGAACTGATCCAACTCCTTTTTAAAAAATTAAATTTATTTTAATTTTATATTTTTTACAGAGGAGGAAACAGATCCAGAGAGGTAAATTGATTAGTCAGTGATCACATGTAGCTAGTTAAGTATACAATGTTGGAATTTAGTGAAAGGATTCATAGCAAATTTATTAGTAATTTATTTATCTAATGGTGCAGTGAATTGAGTTCGAGGCCTAGAGTCAGGAAAACGCTTCTTCCTGAGTTCAAATCCGACTTCAGACACTACCTGTATAACCCTGGACAAGTCATTTAATCCTGTTTGCCTCAGTTTCTTCATTTATAAATGAGCTGGAGAAAGGAATGGCAAGCCACTCCAATATCTCTGCCAAGAAAGCCCCAAATGGGGTCATGAAGAGTCAGACAACCGAAAGATGACCCAACAAATCAATTGTACTTAGTTGTATTTCTTTTCCTTTTTAAAGGATTTTGTTTTTTGCACCAGTCATTCACCCTTGCCTCTCCAAGCTCCACCGAACTGAATCTTTTTTGAAACTACAGATTCAAGCAGAGCGAAATGACACACAAGCCACATCTGATTATATAGAATAGCATGTATTGCATTCTTGTTCTGGGTTCATATTTTCTTATCGATGCTTCAAGATGGAGATAATTCATTATGGAATTATATTTCAAGGCACATTCCACATGAAATAGTTCCAATTATATTTTTGCTTATTCATCATCAGACAATAAGGCTTTTCTTTTTTAACATTTTAAAAATATTTTTGTGGACATTGTGTTATTTAAAGCTGGTATCTTAAAGAAACAAAAGAGAAAGGGAGAGACCTTTTTGAAGATTTTTTTGACTGAGTATAGTTTTTCCTGTATAGGCTGACATAATTTCAGCCAATTTCAGACAATTGGAAAAACCAATTGTCAACATATTTAAGTAACATTCTGCTGACTTTGAAAAGTGAGATTTAACCAATTTCATATTTGTGGGTAAAGCACAGTGGGTGAAAGTACACAATTAAGAATTAGATTTTTACCTTAAAGGCATTTAAAAACAACAACAGAGGACTGATAGAGTGTTACATCAGGAATATTGTTATCAGGGAGTTCCAGTATTCTCCTATGGAGCATGTCTAAGGAGAGGAGACATTTACTCTAGTCATCAACACAGCACCAGGAAATCTTTCCTACTGATAAGGAAAGTACATGCTTGAAGGTAGAGAATAAGAAATCTTGCATAAAATGGAATCATTCTCTTAGGTTACTTCTAATTTCTTTATTATTAAAAGGGCGCAGAACCCTTCTTATTCTTCATACTTGTACTATGCTTTTGTTAGCATTGAAATGGTATTATGGAGTGTCTGGAATCTAGCCTGAGGATCAAGAAAAAGTGGGTTCTGATCCTGCTTCTGATACATACTTTCTGTGGGGCTCCCTGAAAATCATTTAAACTCTCACTGCCCTAGTCAACTCTTAAAAGGTTAAAAGTTGTGGCAGGTGATCTCCATTGGCAGAAGGAAATTACTCATGAAGAGTTTCCTACCCCAATGAAACCAGATGTTTGGTTCCACTGAAGTACTCTTGTTGCTTCTCTCGGATCTCAATGAGTTGACATATATGAAGAGCTTTTCTATATCATTATATGTTGTTTCCTCACCATCTTTTTGCTCCAGCTTGCCTCTTCTATCTCTTCTGTCATTTCCTCCCATTTCCCCTTACCCTTTATCACCTCTTTCTGCTGTTATATTTTGTGGCTTGCTGCTCCTATCTTGTGTTTCATTATTTCCCCTCTCTTTTTTCAAGACCTTTTCTAACTTTTTTAGCTAAGATCTTTTTGCTGATTCCCATTGTTTTTGTGCTTGGTCAAGTCTAATTGAAGAGAGGCAGTGTGGCATCTTGGAGATACAAGTTTGAGTTCTAACTCTAAACTTTTACTGGCTATGTAATTCTGATGAAATGTGGGTCAACTGGCACCTAGGGACCCTTCCTCGGATCATGCATAGATATTCCTTGCTTGATTCTTGTAGATCAGCTGGTAGTGCTTGGGGGAGCCTACTTCTGTCCATGTATGACAGAAGGGCATACACTGTATGATGATGAAGTTACCTAATTGGCTGTTGAGCCAGAAAAGCTGGGTGCATCAAGGATTATATATAAGCAAGCTACTGAGTTCTTGGACTTTTCTTTCTTTCTGGCTAATTAGGTGGATTCTCTGACTCCTGTCTGGCCTTTGTGAGCACATGACTGCTTCTGCCTCTTTTTGTTTGTTATTTTTTCCTGATATTAGGCCCCATCAGGATATCCTGTTGGTAGTCAGCACTAAATGGTGGCAATGGCAGATGGTATCTCTAGAGTGACAATAGAAGAAAGGCATTGAAAACAAATGTGGTTATGGGATGACAGTCACTCAAGGAAAGAGTAGGGAACGTGACCCCTCATGATGGAGAGAAGTGTAACTATGAACTCAAGAAAAAAGCAGCTGCTGGAGTTCAGTGATGTGGCCCATCCAACAGAGATCTCTATCCAAGGGGAAGTGCTTGAGGATTCTTTCATGAGGGGAGAAAGAACTCCTCGTCTTAAGCTGTGAGTTACCCTTTTTCATATGTCTCCCCTACATGTGTGCCTTACTACCATTGTACCCTAAGTTTGAGCCAACTCTTCCTATGGACCTATGTATATTTTTGGGAGAGTGCACCACAAGCTTTTGGGAAGAATGTTTTGTACCAACTATTACGCCATCTTGTTATACCATCTTAGTAAATACCTTTGCTAAAAGCTAACTAAATATACTGACTGATTGTTAATGGGAAGCACCCTGATGAGGGCTGAGGACCTTTAGTATTAGAAACATAGTCTTGAAAGATTATCCCTAGAACCCTGAGAGTAGTCAGTAACCCTCTAGGGAACCTAACTGGCAAATCTGAGTACAAATTGGGAGAGTAGCTCAAGAGAGGGTGCTACACTGAAAAAATTGCTTTATCACCCCAAGCTTCAACTTCTTTACCTATAAAAAGAGCATAATATACTACTGATCTCAGGAGGTTGTTGTGGGAAAATATATAACTAAAATCATTTTAAGTTTTAAAAAGCACATTCTTTAGAAGAATCCTGTCACTAGGATTCTTCCTGTCACTAGGATTTAGAAGAATCCTGTACTAGGTAGTACAACCGTTCTTATCTCATTTTACAGAGGATGGAACTAAGGCTCGGAGAGGAAGAGTGAGTAGCATTGGTACCACAGCTTTACCATACACTAACTATCTTTAGGTCTTTAAAGGATTAAAGATGACTTCTTTGCTAGTTCATCAGCAACATGGTGTATTGGAAAGAAGGTTGGATTTGGAATCAAAGGAACTCGATCTGAATTCCAGCTCTACCATTTCTTAGCTGTGCCAGTTTCCTCATCTGGAAGAGGAGGGCATTGGACAGATGGACTCTCCTGTCAGTCTCTTCTGGCTTTAAAGCTATTACTCCAAGAACAGCCACGAGGTAGAGAGGGACTTGACCTGCCATTTTTATAGTGTAGGGAACTATCAGGCAAGGAAGCATATCTCTTACAGAGTTTCCTTGGACTCTGAAAGGCTGTGACTTGCCTAGGGTCACAAAGCTAGTGTGTGTATGTATTTATAAATGTATAATTTGTAATATATTATACATACAATTTATATTATGTATAACACAATATATTGTAACAGCAGAATATTATTGATATATTATTACATTATTATAATATTAATGCCTTTATATATTAACATATACTAAATATGATGTATATGATATATAATTATATATAAATTATATATTTATCTGTGTGTGTATATATATATGTGTGTATATATATATATATATACATATACATACACATATATATTTGTTGTTGTTGAATCATTTTAGTCATGTCTGACTCTTTGTGACCCCATCTGGGATTTTCTTGGCAAAGATGCTTTGGTGGTTTGCCATTTCCTTCTCCAACAGATTTTACAGATGAGGAAACTGAGCTAAACAGGGTTAATTGACTTGCCCAGGGTCACACAGTTAGTAAATGTCTGAGGCCAGATTTGAACTCAAGTCTTCCTCTGGACCATTGCTCTATCCACTCTGCCACTTAGCTACCCCATACCCATTTTATAGATAGAGAAACTAGTTTGGAGAGTTTAAGTGATTTGCCCATGGACACAAAACTGTAATAGAATGCTTTAAGGATGACACAGCAATTTGGGAACTTCTGCAGACCTTTCACTGAACCCAAGCTACTCCCTGGCGCAAAGATTCACTGAAAACACTGATGTCAATAATTCTAGCTAGCATTTATATAGTGCTTTAAAGTTTACAAAGAACTTTAAAAATATCGCTTAATGTTATTCTCACAAAAGCCCTGAAAGGTAGGTACTATTATTATCCCCGTTTTACAGCTGTGAAAACTGAGGCAGACAGAGGTCAAGTGATTTGCCCAATAACAGGCAGCTAGTAAATAGCAGAACTGTGTTTTAAATCCAGGCTTTCTGTCTCCAAATCCAGAGTACTTTCCTCAACACTACACAGTCTTCTAGGCACAGTGTCCTCAGCTCTGGGTAGAGAGGTATTTTGTTGATTATTCTTTTTTGTGTGCAATTCATGAAAAAAAGAAAAAAATTCATGAAATGGTTTGGCACCAAAGTACAGAAAGCTCAATTCAAATACTATGTTTCATTAGTGATTGGCTAAAAGTGTTCTGTCCTTACAGCGTGATTAGAAAAGTCTTCTAGTCATAATATCATTGCCTGGACTAGGAGTGGAGTGATAACTGCAGTTTGAGCTAGCTAGGACACAGCCCTAAAGAAGTTAAAAGTGTTTATTAATTAATTTGGGAGGTAGAAGCATACTGAGAGGCCCTTACCTTTTCCTGCTTGTCTTTTTAAGTTACTTATTAGTCACAACAATGGTGTCAGCAAAAATGCTTCATTAGTTTTCAAAATAAGATTATAATCAATTTTCGACTATCCATGCAAACGGAACTAATTAGTGGCTTGGAAATCCCACACATCAGCTAATCCAAAATCTATTATAACTACTTTTGGAGTGCATTATTGGCTCTCTGCCTCAGACCCAGCCCTACCCTGACTCTTGGGAGATTGTTTTGCTCTAGGTCATATTAAAATAAGAATGCTGTCCTCAAGCATAGACTAGCTGAGAATTTTTTTTGCGAAAACTTCACAAGTAAATAACCCAGAGGCGGCTGTTCTTTAGATAGCATTTAATATTTTGTGTGTGTGTTCTTGTGTGGGATCCTCCAGATGTGAGAATTCTCTGCACTAAACTTAACTTTTAGGGCTGAGACATCTGTACTTCTATAGCGATGTTTTGTCGTTGCTTTTTTTTTTTCACCATGCATTTGATCTTTATTTTATGTTGTCTTGTACTGCTGTTTTGTTGATTAAAAAAACTCATTATCACTTTCACATTAAACATCAATGAAACCAATTAAAGTTGCTTCATCAAGTAGTAACACTTAAATAAATTAATTTCAACATGCAAAATGTCATAACAACTTATCAGTCACTCCCTCTAAGTCACTTTCGGGTTTCATTCTCATTTCCTCTTGTTTGGTTTCAGTTAGTGTGTGCTCTGTTTTTCTGGTTCTGCATTTTATTTTGGTTTGTATACTTATATAAAGGTCACTCAAGATTTCTGTATGCTCTTTATGCTTGTTAGCCTTAATTATGGTACTATATTTCATAGCATCATTAAAAAGAAATCTTCTCTTGCCTAGCCTGGAAGTGCAGTGGCCTCTTACCAGCCTGATCCCATTATTGATGGGCATGATAGCTTTGGCCTGCTCTGTTTCTGACCCGGGTTGCTTTGCCACTCCTTAGGTAATCTGGTGGCATCCCACTCCTTAGGGCTCATCATATTAATGCTGAACACAGTGAGGATACCCAGTCAGGTTACCTTACTACAGCTCAGAACTCCCCAGTTTAAGAGACCTGTCAGCCTCAGTCTCCCAGTTAGCTAGCATTACAGGTGTATTCCATCACCCTTGGGTACCACAATTTTTTTTAAACCAATTAAATTGCTTCCAATTTTGCTTTTTCAATCACCATTAATGCCACCATTAATATCTCCAAATAGCCCTTTTGTTTTATAGCTATCTTACATCCCTACTTCCCTGACAATGATCTTTGACAGGTTTAAAAATCAATACAGTATTTGCCACATAAAAGACATTGGGTAGTATGATGTAATATGTTAGCATTTATTTAATGCCAAAGTGAATTGAACAACTCTCCTGTCATCTTTTTAAGGGCGTAACTTGATTTTGTAACTTTTGCTGCAGCCTGATGGGATGATTCCCAAAATGTTCCCCTGCCTTGTAGACCCATTTCTCTACAACCTTACCATTATTGAGCTTTATTGCTTTCAATTATATTTTTACCAATCTGATGGATGCGGGATGAGACCTCAAAGTTGTTTCGATTTATACCTCTTAGATTTGTATTGAGTTGAAACATTTAAAAAGTTTTATTATTAAAAATTTCTGTTTCTGCCTTTGTCTTCTAGGTAGAGAGACGGAATACTCTGGCTGCTGAATGTTTCACACTCTGACTCAGTCTATCACTATGTGGATTAGTTTTGACTAACAGGGTTTGTTTTTTTGGGAGAAAGGAAGTTTCTATAGGCTAGTGGAGGTGAAGTGGGGGTAGTAGATTTTTTTTTTTTTCCATACGTTGGCATTTATTATTAAGTTGAAGAACAGGTAACGAGGGGGGTGGGGGACAAGGGAGGAGACAGGGAGCCGAGAGCCCCTCATCTGCGCCTGCTCCAGACGGGGTTGATCCTGATTTCTGAGCCTTGGTCCAGGGCACACAAGGA
>CM053580.1:316901599-316918976 GCA_028627135.1 Pseudochirops cupreus | reverse complement strand
TATGGAGAGGTTCTGTGTAATTTCACATGTTCAGCCTGTATTTGATTGCTTGTCCTTCCAGTGGGGGTGGGTGACGAGGGAGGAAGAGAAAGAATCTAGAATCTAAAGTTCTATAATCAAATGTTAAAAATATATATGTATATGTATATGTATACGTATATATATATATATATATAAATATATATATATATACATATATACACATACACATGCAATTATTATTATTATTAACTACATCCAACTGGAACTTGAGATACACAGGGACTGTGGTTGGGAGATCCATTCTGTCCTACCCAAAAGTCATAGGGGTGAGGGGGGAAGACATAGGAGAGAACAGATTGGGGGAGGGGGGATACACTGGAATGGCTGTTTTGGGGCGGGGGGTAGGGGAAAGATGGGGAGAAAATTTGTAACTCAAAATCTCGTGGAAATGAATGATGAAAACTAAAATAAAATTTAAAAAAAATTTTAAAAAAAGTATGTAACATCCAGGTTTGATGATCAAGTTGAATATTAATATTCTTACAATGGCATTACTGGGCACAGTAGTGGTGTTATATTTCAATACAGTCTTGTTCAATGATAGCTAGATGGCAAAGCGTATAGAGCACTGGGCCTGGAATCAGGAAGACCTGAATTCAAATCTAGCTTCAGACATTTACTAGCTGTGTGACCTGGGGGAGGTCACTTAACTTTGTTTGTCTCAGTTTCCTCATGTGTAAAATATGGAGAAGGAAATGGCAAACCACTTTAGTATCTTTGCTAAGAAAATCCCAAATGGGGTCATGAAAAGTAGGCTACAACTGAAAAAGGACTGAACAAAAATAGACTAGTGAATTTTATATTACTATTAGACAGTTAACATTATAAAATTATAATGCCCATAGAACTTACCTCACAAGGTTCTTGTGAGGCTCAAATGAAATAATGGATACAAAATTCTTTATAAAGGGTGACATTAGACATGTGCTATTGGATTTGTGGAACATAACCAAAAGTGTTTTTGTTTTTCTCTCCCTAAATGAAGCCTATGAAATTGGTCAAAGATCCAAAAGTCCTTCATAAACTACATCTGCATGAACCCAACGTAGAGAATGTCAAACAATCACTGGACAAATGGTTGAATCACATGAATTTGTTTATAGAGACAAAGGGATTCATGATGACAATTCAGGAGCAGGTCATCATCACCAGAAATTATAGAAGGATTGTCCTTAAACAATCTGTACTTACTGATCACCACTGGTTATAAACGGAAATGATAGAAAAAGGGGGAAAAAGACCCTGTATGACATATCATTGCAAGCTATAACAATTTGGCACTTATAAAACACCTAAGACACAGTCTCCTGGCTATAACCAGATAAATTAAAGGCTTGTCATCTTTCACAAACTACAACAGATAAAAGGTTCCCATACTATTAATTACTGAAATAAAACTATTTTTGAGGATTAAGTTGTACTGGATCTGGAACATCACAGATAAAACTGTGGACTACAATTGCCTGGACCTAACATTCAAAACAGATACTCAACTGCATATAGCGCTTCCAATTCTTTCCCACATTTCTGGGGAAATGTTTATAGTTCCCCTCCCCCTCCCAAATCCTGAGAAAAATTAGCTGAAATTAGGAAGAAGTACTGTGGTTCTCCTTAAAGAATTCAAAGTTAACAATCAACAGAAAAACATTATTGATGTCAACTTGAAAGTAAGAGCAGATAGGAAAGAGTCATGATCTAATAAACAATAAGTTTATATGCATGTAACATTTTAAACAAATCCTAAGATTCTAAAAAATAACAAGTTTCGGAAGCATAAGTCTTACATTGGCAATTTCAACACGTGACTCTCCATACTGCTGTTAATCTTCCTAGAAGCTCTGAATGTTATGTTATTAAAATACTACCCAAAATATTTTCTGCCATTTTCTAGTGCTTGAATATTTGCTACAGCCTACAATTCTTTTAAAATACTATTACAAGTAGTATTATTAAATTAAATATATTTTTAAAGAAAGGGACATTAATTTGCAAAGAGTATGACAAATGCCGGAAATGTTTTATAAAAGGTATAGGAAGGGGCAGCTAGGTGGTACAGTTAATAGAGCACCAGCCCTGGAGTCAGGAGGACCTGAGTTCAAATCCAGCCTCAGATACTTAACAGCCATGTGACCTTGGGCAATTCACATAATCCATTTGCCCTGCCTTCCCTACAACCAACAAGCCCCCCCCCCAAAAAAAAGGTTATAGCTTTCTATTACAAAGAAAATCTGAGACTTTGGGTATAACTTCAGCACAGAAATTTGATTCACTATTATTTTCTTATGGGTGACTCATTATTTTAAAACATGTAAACAAAATGTTATGAAAAATAAAGACAAACTTATGATTCTAGGAATTCTGATTTCTCATTGCTAGATTTTAAGATTCATAATATCTGTAGGGAATTTGGAAATACTAAGTGTACACCATATATTTCTCCATTAATATACTTTCTTTTTACAAATTCTGATCTTTGTTCTGATTATAGACAGGTAGGTGATTTAGAAACTCGTAACAAGTCTTTTTCTATTAAAATATAATCTATTCCGTTCTGTACACAGTACTTGTATAAAGTCGCAAAAAAAAATGAGATTTTTGCTATTTAGTTGTTGTCCTGTTGAGCACTTATCAATTCTTCAAAAAAAAAAGTGGGGACGGAGCCAAGATGGCAGAGTAAAAGCAGGGACCTGTTTGAGCTCACCCCCAAACCCCTCCAAATACCTGTAAAAAATTACTCTAAACAAATTCTAGAGCTGCAGAACCCACAAAATGATGGAGTGAAACATATCTCCAATCCAACAGCCTGGAAGACCAATAGGAAGGGTATATTGTACTGCATTGAGAATGGTGTGCAGTCTGGTGAGGGCTTCATCAGGTACCACAAAGCCAAAGCAGGCCTCAAGGGGGTAAAGCACTGACAGCTGTGCCAACTTCCAGACTTCTCAATCCACAAACTAAGAGAACAGAGTGGAAGGTCAGTGGGGGAACTCTGTGGGAGCTGGAAGAGGAGCACATGATGTGATCCAGCCCTGGGGCTGGGGTGGCAGTGGCTGCTTCCAGTCCTCTGGGCTCACAGACAGTGGGGGATCCTGAGACTGATACAAAATCCAAGAAGCCTGCGCGATCTTTAGCAACTCCTCCCAGCACTCCTACACCCACTGGAAGTCTTGACAGGCCATTAGAAAATCAAGTATTGGGCTGGGAAGATGAATAAATATCAGGGGAAAAAAGTCAGACTATAGAATATCTGTTTGGTGACTAAGAAGAACAAAACATACAAGCAGAAGAAGATAACAAAGGCAAAGCTCCTACATCAAAAGCCTCCAAAAAAAATATGAACTGGCTGCAGGTCATGGAAGAGTTCAAAAAGGATTCTGAAAATCAAGTAGGGGCAGCTAGGTGGTGTGGTGACATCAACCCTGAAGTTAGGAGGACTTGAGTTCAAATCTGGCCTCAAACACTTAACACTTACTAGCAAATCACTTAATCCCAGTTGCCCTCCAAAAACCAAAAAAAATGAAAGAAAGAAAATCAAGTAACAGAAGTAGAGGAAAAATTAGGAAAAGAAATGAGAGTGATGCAAGAAAATCATGAAAAATGAGTCAACAGCCTGCTAAAGGAGACCCCTCCCCAATTGAAGAAAATAACACATTAAAAAACAGACTAACTCAAACAGCAAAAAAAGGTCCAAAAAGTCAATGAGAAGAAGGCCCTAAAAATCAAATTAGCCAAACGGAAAAGGAGGTCCAAAAAGTCACTGAAGAAAATAATTCTGTCAAAATTAGAATGGAGCAAATGGAAGCTAATGACTTCATGAGAAATCAAGAAATTATAAAACAGAACCAAAAGAATGGAAAAAAATAGAAGACAAGGCGAAATATCTCATTGGAAAAACCACTGACCTGGAAAACAGATTCAGGAGAGGTAATTTAAAAATTATTGGACTACCTAAAAGCCATGATCCAAAAAAGAGCCTAGACATCATCTTTCAAGAAATTATCAAGGAAAACTGCCCTGATATTCTAGAACCAGAGGGTAAAAATAGGAAGTGTAAGAATCCACCAATCATCTCTTGAAAGAGATCCCAAAAGGAAAACTCATAGGAATATTGTAGCCAAATTCCAGAGTTACTAGGTCAAGGAGAAAATATCGCAAGCAGTCAGAAAGAAACAATTCGAATACTATGGAAATTCAATCAGGATAACACAAGACCTAGCAGCTTCTACATTAAAGGATTGCAAGGCTTGGAATATGATATTCCGGAGGTCAGAGGAGCTAGGATTAAAGTCAAGTATAATTCTACTAGCAAAACTGAGTATAATTCTTCAGGGGAAAAAATGGACATTCAATGAAATAGAGGACTTTCAAGCATTCTTGATGAAAAGACCAGAGCTGAAGAGAAAATCTGACGTTCAAATACAAGAGTCAAGAGAACCATGAAAAGGTAAACAAGAAAGAGAAATCATAAGGGGCTTATTAAAGTTGAACTGTTTACATCCCTGCATGGAAAGATGATATTTGTAACTCATAAGAATTCTCTCAGTATTAGGGTAGCTGGAGGAAATAAAAATAAATAATTTTTTTTGAAAAAGTGCTCAAGATACTAAAGTTGTGAAGCTTCCATACGTTCTATTAAGTTTTTAGATTCTTATTCATTCTTTCTGAACCATGCTTTTCTACTTACTCCTCTCCATCCTCAACATTTTCCCACTTTCCTATTTGAGACACAGTATCAAAGAGCATGTTAACTTAGAGCAGTGGTTCTCAACCTTCCTAAAGCCACAACCCTTTCTTAGGCAACCCCTGTGAAAGGGTCATTCGACCCCCAAAGGGGTCACAACCCACAGGTTGAGAACCGCTGACTTAGAGGATCTTAATAATTTGCAGAATCAGCAACTGCTGTGGATAAATAAGTTTCAATTATCTCCACAGTGGTGTTTTCAGAAAATATTTTTCATCTGTACTACAACAGAAGATGACCAAATATCTCACAAAATAATATTTCTTGTTGCCTTTGGATATTCAATAAAACCAATTATCACTCCCTTCTCTGCATAAGGAGTACGTTCCATTTATCTGCAGCTTTCTTCTGATTTCATTTATATATACAATGTCAAGATCAATGATTCATCTCCTGTAGCAGTACATTCACTTGCAGGTCACTGGAAGAAGAGTTCACATTTGTAGTTCTAACAGAATTTATAGACTCTTTAATGATTGCATAACTCTTAACACCTCTGACCTTTTCCCTACCACTCTGCCCTCATGACAAAAGAAGCAGAGGAGAAGCCACATAGGGCTAAGGGCCATTTTAAATACTCTGTTTCACTAGTTACCACAGCCAAAAAATTCACTGCTCAGTGGCCACCTTACTGGTTATGAGCCTTTCCATACTTGTCAAGCAGTGAGATGTGGCAGACAAGGGCAACACAGGTTGAGAACAGGTGGGTGGAAGTTTTTAAGTAATATTGCCTCCTAAACATAGTGAGAAGCAGCAGAAAGAAAAACAAGTTTATAGAAAGCTTAGCAAGAAACCTAATTAAGTCAAATTACCTTATACTATAGACAAAGATAGAAGGGCAGATACGTAAAATATGTAAAAGTTCTGTCCAACTCTACTCCTTCAGTGATACCACCACGACTCTTACTACACAGTCCCTTAATGTGCTTCTTGAGGAAGCAGAAATGGCCCTGAAGAAAACAAAAATGGCCACAAAAAAAATACTGATCCACGTCTATTTTCTCATCTATATAAATATTTTTATAATACATGGGTGGGCAGAGGAAGATATCCGTGAAAGGGCTATTAGAAGTGGAAAAGCATGAATTCATAAGCCACAGTCCATGGTAGATCACATCTTTACCACCACACAATTAAGTGAAAAATGTAGAGACTACAAGATCTATTGTGTATGTGGTAACTAAAAAAAAAAAAAACCCACAAGTATTTTAGAGCAAAACCCTAAGTTAAAGATGCTCCTTCACCAAGTTGTACTCCTTGCACATTAGAAGATTCTAATACAAAAGAAATAACTGCTCAAAAACCCTCTTCCTATTTTTATCAAGTGAGGTTTTTAAAATAGGGGAAGGGATGCTTGCCAAAGGGGTTAGTCAGTCATGGAGGAGTATCCAACAGAGTCCAAAGTGAAGAATGAGTCTCTTTTTAGAAGGAGCAAAAAGGAGTTCCTGCAGATGCTACTATTTATCGGTGACACTGTGCTGGTAATTTTGCAAAACCTAGAACATACATGGCAGATCTTCCGAAATGAGATTCGTAATCGCTATCCACACAAGAACTACTAAATAGATAAGGAATACTTATTTGATATGCAGATAGCTGAATAGGCAACCCATAGAGATTGTGTATCAGTATATCTACTTCAGTCAAATCATGTTAATGGATGAGATGAGCCTGAAATGAAAAAGGAGAGAATGGGGCTGAGATATTATCAAATATTTATCAGTGATGTTGAACTTCTTCCAAAAACAAATTTCTACCTTTTATCATCAATATCTTTTCAGTGACACTGTATGGCTTTCAAGTCACAGAACACTAATTTCTGAAGCACAGAGTTTGAGGATCATCTAACATGAAACAGAGGTGAATAATCAAAATAAGTCAGCTGCAAAACAGATTTATGCAGAAATGCCATCATCAAAGAAAAATATGATCAAATATGATACAGTGGATATACAAGTACAGGGATAACTGATGGGACAGCCTACAGGCTCCTCTGGCATCTTTGTGATGACACAAAAATGCAATAAAGATGCTTCCAACACATTAGGTGGATGCCTTCTGAAAAACTTATATAAGAATATGGATGCAAGTTCCATAGGATGGACACACAGAGATGTGTCACAATCTATATAATGCAATGAAGAATACCCAAATCAATTAAGATCACATCCTCTCTCTGTCTTCTAACGCTTTACTTCTTTCTCATGAAGCCAAGTTTCTTTCCTAGGATCAACATATAATAGCTAAAATATATCTTTCTTTAAGGTCTGCAAAAGCCTCGATCATCTAGGAAATCAAGGAAACAATGGTGATGGTGTTGGTCAAAGGATAGATCATAGCATGCCATGGAGCTACTCTTCAAAACCTAAGCAACTACTCCCTACTTTGTTAGGAAGAAATAACAGCAGCCACTCCAGGATTTGCATATAATGCCTTGGCAAAGAACTGGAAGAATCTAAGGTTCACTCACTACCTTTAAGCCTTTACAGACACTCTCAACCTCATTCTAAGCCAGTGGTTCTCAACCTTCCTAATGCTGCAACCCTTTAATACTCATATGTGGGCATTTCTGCACGTGGGAGGACCCACCTGGAGACGGATAGAGGAGCAGTGTCTCGGTTCCTCAGACCAACGGAAATATGTGTTTTCCGTTAGTCTTAGGCGACGCCTTATATATCCTGTGAAAGGGTTGTTCAACACCCCCTCCCCCAAGGGGTCACGACCCACAGGTTGAGAACTGCTATTCTAAGCCATTCTCTTGCCTGGTTTCCAACACAAATTTGAGATTTAGTAATCCTGAAGATTCCAATCATTCTGACCTAGAGTAGGAACTACCCAGATTGTAATAGCAACTCCCACTTATACAAACTCTTATTTATAAAGCCTTTTGTTCAGAATCCAGGGATTTACTGTGAATATTAATCCCACTTTACAGATGGGAAAACTGAGGTTGAGACATAAACTGGTTTGTCCAAAGTTGTATAGACTATTATCTAAGGAAGAATTTGAACCTAAGTCTCTTATCCCCAGTCTACTCTTTCCACTACACTACACTATCTTGGCTCTCTAAAGGATCATGGTGTGTACACTAAGCCTGTACTTTTGACTCTTCAGACAGAGCCTCTGGCTCTGCAGAAGCCATCCTGGCAGTCAAATTCAGTGTGTGCTAGGGTTCATTTATGATATTTATGTGGTTGAGCAAGCACTGATGCAATGAATGGTTATTTAAAGACCATGATCAAATAGTGTATGTTTAATACCATACCAAATAAAAGAGACAAAGCATTAAGTAGCTAGGTGACAGCATATGGCATATACTACATAAGAACATCATACATTTATTTTGGTGAACTTACAAATGATTCACTTAAACATGAAATGAGAAACACGAGGATCATGAAAGGATGATCTATTGTACTATTTCCCTCAAAGCTGTGTTATCTCGTAAAAGGATATTCTGAAGAATGCTATAAGGATGAACAATGTCATAAGTGCCCATGACGACAGCCTAACAGACAACCTGTTACTCACTTAGCCTAACGTAAAGATGTAAAGACACTGCTGAACCTAAACTATCATCTTGCAAGGGTTTCAGATGATTTTCAGAACTATTTATCACAGTGTGGAAAGTCAGGTACTCAATGGATAGAGCAACAGGTCTAGAGTCAGGAAAACCTAAATTAAAATCCAGCCTAAGACAATGACTAGCTGTGTAACCACGGGCAAGTCACTTAATCCTGTAAACTTCAGTTTCCTCATTTGTAAATTGAAGAAGAAAAGGTAAAACCACTCCAGTACCTCTGTCAAAAAAATCTCAAATGTGGTCATAAAGAATCAGACATGATTGAAAAACAACTAAAATCTAAGTAGGTGCTTAATTAAGTGCTACTTGACTGATTGGAAACTTATGTCATGATTTTCCCATATCATTTGTTTCTGCCACTCGTCACCTCCAGGATAGCAATAACTCTCAAACTCTTAGGACTTTGTTTTGCTTTGTTTTTAAGCCCTAGGGAAATTAAGAGATTAGGAGGACTCAACCAAGTTCAGCACAGCTGGTCAAAACTCATCAATAAGGAAATTGCAGTTTTCCTAACAGTGAAAATGTAAGGGTTTTTAAAAAAAAAAGGTTTTCCATGCTTTATTTTGTTACTCTGATTTTATAACTACTGTACCTCTTTTTCATTCACATTAGCAAAAGATGTGGTCAGCTGTATAAAATCACCTGTAGAAATGAACACATACACACACAAACACAGAAAAGAAATGAACACAAAAAGAAAGGACCATTGGCTCAAAGACTTACAGCTGGGAGAGGCCTTCAAGGCCATCTAGTCCAACTCTCTCATTTTAAAGATGAGGAAATTGAAGCACTGCAAAGTTATCTGCCCAAGGTCACACAGCTAGTCAATCAACTAGTATTGATTAGGAACCTACTATGTGCTAAGCACAGTGCTAGTAAAAATCAGAGATAAGATTTGAACCTCAGTAGGCCAGGTGACACTGCTCATCTTCCATTATCTTCCTCTGTAATATATTGAAAAATGATGTTGTAATCTGAACCAATGTTGTCCAATGTCTACTTGTCAAAATGATTAAGTTTCTAGGATCTTTTCATCTACTCCTCTGGCTCCTAATTTACCTAAGTTAAAGTTAGCTAAAAAATTTACCATGAGTTATTTTTTGCTAATTTCTCATTAAAAAAATAAAACAAAACCCCAATACTTTTGTTTAAACTGGGTTAAGTTACAACTTCTATACTGGTACGTAGCATCTTCTCTTTTATTCCATATTTTAATATGGTTAATTTGCTCTCACCTTTGCTCTAACCTAGTTTTAGTACACAGTTAATTCAGAAATGAATATACCAATCTCATTTACTTATTAAATAATTTATTTAAATTACTTGACATCAGCTTCCGATTCTCTGCTGGAAGAAGTTTTCAAGTAGGCTACCAAGCTACAGGCTACCAAGGCTCATTTCTTAATTCCCATATTACACTTTTCAACACAGTTTTACCTTCCCCTGTTCCCTCTATTGCAATAATTTTCTTATTTCTCTTCCTCCATTGAGCATCTTCTCTCTCAAAGTCAGTCTCTATACAACTGCCAAATGGATACTCCTAAAGTACAGGTCTAACCATGTCACCATCCCATTCGAGAGGCTTCACGAAAGCTCCTTACTATCTCCTGACAGTCCTGACTGGCACTGAAAATCCCTCACTATTTGGCTACAGCAGATCTTTTTTTTCCTAGGCTGATTATACCACTTTCCTATTAAAGTGACCATGCTATTTCTTATACACAACATTCTATCTCCCACTTCCTGTGCTGTTACAGGACTGACCCAATCACTGTAATGTTCTCTGTCCTCACCTCTACCTCTTGGAATGCCTAGCGTGCTTTAAGCCTCAGCTAAAATGATACATCTTTCAAGATGATTTTCCCAATTCCCCCCAACTGCTTTTATTTATGCTACATATCTCTTATATTTTTGCTTATCTTTTATATATGTAGTCCTTCTCCTATCCTCCTAACCTCCCCTAATAAAGATTTAAGATCCTTGAAGGTAAGGACTACTTTATTCTTGTCTTTGTATCCTTAGTGCCTAGCAGACATAAGGCACTTAAATAAATGCTTCTGGTTGATTTCACATCAAAGTCAACAGGCACCAAAGTATGTTGTGATTGTCTGGAGGTTCTTATCAGAAGATTTCTTCTCTCTCTTTTTTTATTCTTTATTGTGGAAGCTGAAGAAATTGTAATTATCTTCCTTATGATCTGGGTGCTTACTCATAGGATCTACAAATACTTTCACATTGGACATTAGTCTGGTTGTACAGAAGGGTTGTAACCAATGGAGTAACAATGGGAAAGAAACAAAATCAAACATGGAAAAGAACAAGAACACGTAGTTTGCTTCTGTCTCCATTTAAACTCTGTTCTTTCTAGATCTTTCTCTGAATGCAGATATCTCCTTCCATCCTGAGACTTTTAGAGTTGTCTTATAACTGTACATTGCTGAGAAGAGTCCAGTTTATCAAAGTTGGTCGTCACACATACAATGTGTCTGTGATTGTGTATACATTTCTCCTGGTTCTGCTCTTCTCACTTAGCATCAGCTTGTATAAGCCTCTCCAGGTAAATATGAAGTCCATCTCTTTCCCATTTCTTATAGCACAACAGCATTCCATTACATTCATATACCACAACTTGTTTAGCCATTCCCCAATTGATGGGCATCCCCTTAATTTCCAGTTTTTTGCCACTACAAAGAGAGCTGCAATAAATGTTTTTGTACATATAAGTCTTCCTCCTACTTCTATGATCTCTTTGGGATACAACCCCAGAAGTGATATTACTGGGTCAAAGGGTATGCAATTATTTATAGCCCTTTGGGCATAGTTCCAGATTGCTCTCCAGAATGGTTGAATCGGTTTCAATTCTTTCTAAAGTATTTCAACTTTTAAGTCTTTGGACAAAAATCACATTATTAGTATTGCAATAAGTTAAATTAATTCTTCTAGATAATCTGAAAATTGAGGATTCTTAGTATCCTCTGTCCTCTTTCCTGTCTACCATCACTATAGAAATGAAAAGAAGCCTCATGGGTAAAGCTATTTTGTATTTTTATACATTTCATGAATTGCCAAGGCCAAAAAAATTTCATTCCTTGGTAAGAGATGAGTGTCCCCATACTTTTGCTATGCTGGTCCTCTGACAGGAGTCTATTGTCAAGGGCTGTAATGGAAGCCTTTCCATCTTGGTAGAATTTGCCAAATCTTGTGCTCTGGTGGCCTAGCCTTAGAGAGAACCCTGGATAAGATCCTTGGAACAATGAGGCATTGGTATAAGATTTTTATGGAGGTTTACAATATACTACAAAGGAAAAACCAAGCCAAAATGTGATGTAAACAAAACTCAGTTCATTAAAACATTAAAAAATATCTTAGTTTTAAATTTTAAAGCAGGTTTTCATGGGTATTTTTGTAAATTCTATGTGATATATTAACAATTGATATATTAAAAACCCAGCTATCTAACATCTTTATCTGAAACATTCCTCAAACAGAAATCAAAGAATTGTTATTTCTTCTACTTTAAAAAATATTTTAAGTTTAGTTCATTTTTAAGAGCTAAATTCCAGATCCACGCTAAACTGTAAAAATTAATTTCCAAAACATAGTTGTTTTGGCAAGGTTTTTTAATTCAGCAAATGCCAAAGTTATTTTTCAGCCTTCAAATAATTTCAGCTGAACTAAAAATGCAAATTTAAGATAGATGGTAGAGCTATTCAAAGCTTATATATTATTTAACTGTCAAAAACCAGTTGTACATGTTGACAATTCTTCTTGCTCCCTAAAAACAGTATTCCATTATATTTTTCTAGTACACAGCTGAATCCAGCAGCTGTGAGGCTAAGAAATGCCAGCAACTAATTAGGTTGGCATAAACCTTGTCTAGCATATAAAGTAAGATTCAGTTTCAAATATAGGGGCACAAAAGCCAAATAAATCAGCAGGGGATGCTAACAAAATCTCAGCACTCTATTTTAAAAAGTCAGAATGCTTAAAATTTTAACAAATGTAAGTAAACTAATGATGGGATACATTTAGAACATTGGAGATAGATGGGAAAAAGCAATTTGTCTTTATTCAGTCAAATAATTTGTCTTTAAAAAATTCATGCTTTTAAAATAGGTAGCAGCGGCTTTCTACACATTAGAACTACTAATTTAATAATTCTTTTATTTCTACTTTCAATATCATAGGATTGGGATTCACTTCAGTAATCAGGGAGCATTCCATAAAGTCGTGGCTTCTTTTTAGTTACAGTTTGTTTTTAATAAATTTCATCTTGGCCTATATATAAGAATAAGAGGTTCTTTAAAAAGATGAATAATTAACAAGTAAACATGTAAGAATCATGTCCCTGACATTAAAAAACCAAATTGTTTATGCTATTAACGCCCAACCCTTTTGAAATCATGACAGGCTGTATTGTCTGAATGCAACGTTTACAATACTGAAAAATTACCAGAAAAAGTACTGAATAACATTATAAAACGAAATTCACTTCACTTAGCATCAACTTCTTACTTTCACAACACTGACAAAATGTAAAACCAGAGCTGGAATAACTAGTTATTAAAAGTAGTCCTATAAACTCAAAAATAGCAATATGAAAATTCAAGTTATTTAAACAATACATCACAATTTTTCTAATAAATCATTATTTACTTTTTAAAGGATCAAAAGCCTATTCCAGTTTCTACAAAATAACAAATCTGTTAATATTCCAAAATCATAATACATATGATTAAGAAATTTTAAAAGTATCTTTTATAGGAAAAAAAGAATTTATAAGAATCTGGTTACAGCAATGCAACTGAGTTTTCTCTCCTACAGACACACTCTTCAAACAAGCATTTAGGAAAACGAAAGATATCCCCGTTTTCAGAACAAAGATAAGTAGCAAAATTTATTAAAATTAAGGCATCACTTAATAACAGATACTGATAGGTCAACGTTATTACACAGGTTTGGTCAAAAATTAAGACACAGTTATTCTATATATTATGTTTTAAAAAGGAGCATTGTACAGTGGAAATAACACAAGAATTAGGAGGCAGAAGATACAAAAGTTCACATGCTTAGACTTGCCACTTCCTAGCTAAGTCATATAACTTGAGCATGTCATATAACCTCTTTAAACATCAGTTTACTCATTTGTAAAATTAGGACAATACCTCTTTGGCCCACCTACATTACAGATTTGTTGTGGAGAATCAAATGAAATTATATACTTTAAAGTATTTTATCAACTAGAAACTATAAAAAACATTATTGAGAGAATATTCTTGATGGAATAACCTTGATATGCTTACTCTAGATCTGCAATTTCTAAACAATTTTAGGACTTATGAATCTGTCTTAAGATAGACTTTGCCTTGACTTTTATTCTAAATATTAAATTATAAATCTATAAAATGTTCTTTGGTTTCACAGTAAAGCAAAATCTGATTAAGTTGCCAATGTACAGTATTACATCAAAAAATTTTCCACATCTCTAAGTAGAAGCATAGCAAATCAGGATATTTATGAATAATTTGTCTTTGTAAATTACATTACCAGTTGGCTACTAAAGTTCATTCATTTCCCTTTTGGAAAGACAGGCTTCCTATCTTACTCTAATAGATCCATTAATTCATCTATGCTGGTACAAGGTGTGGACTGCAACTTATACCATGTTTGCATCCTTTCCATAAATCCTCCATAGTGGATATATTCAATCTGGTAGAAGCCCAATGACGAAAAGAATTAACATAAAATGAAGACGGGTTTGGAGGGCAGGGAAAAGTAAAATGAAGCTCCCAAAAAGACTTAATACACACTCATGAATATATACGACCTTTTCAAAAATTGCAAAGCAGACTATAGGTGCTAATTTAATGATGATAATAATAATAGCTAGCTTTATATGGCACTTTAAGGTTTGCAAAGCACTTTAAAAATATCATTTCATTTTATCCTCACAATATTCCCGGGAGGTAGGTATTATTACTATCCCCACTTTATAGATGATGAAACTGAGGTAGAGCCTCACAGCTAGCTAGTGCCTGATGCTGGATTGTAAACTCAGACTTTCTAACTCCAGTTTTGGTGCTCTGTCCATTGCACCATCTAACTGCCAATTTATTAACATCACATAACCTTCTTGGCCTCTTGGGCATTTTGTTGAAAAAACATGTTTCCTGTATATCATCAACGAACTCAAGGAAGAAATTTAGGATAGGTACAGAATTAAGAAGGGAAGATCAATGTAAGACTTAAAAGAAAAATTCTCTATTCTGGTTCTCATACTAGGATCTTGCTATCTGGCTATAGCTATCAAGAAAATAAGTAGTGTTGAAAAGAATCTTTCTGGCGCTTTGTGGGACCTATATTTTCAAAAGCTATGATGGAACATGGAACCACTAGGGACAAACACAAATAATGGGTCTGTTAACTAAACAGCACCGTTGCTGTTTACTAAGTCTCTAGGGGTATGGAAATGCTAAACCTAGATACCTGTTTTTAGCTGATCATACTTAAGGGGTTAGTGTTTAGCATGAAACAAAATGCTATTCTACTATTTCTTCTCAAACTTTAAACATAATGCTGAAATTTAGACACATTCACATAGCCAAATACATAAATCAAATTTCATTAAGATTTGATCCGTATATAAATTCAGTAATTTTCAAAGCGTTTGGCTTCAAATAACTTCAAAAATAAGTCACGAAAACTCAATACTACCCTGGTTCCTTTGGGAGTAATGAAAAAATTTCAAATTTCTATATTTCAATAATCCTCACTGAAATATATAACACACTAACAGTAAGTACAACTGTATACAGGGGTTATCATGGAGATATATAGGTATCATAGCTATTTAAAACAGTTCAAACTCATTACTTATCACACGACTCTAAAGTGATCTAACTCTAAAGAGTTCTAAAATAATACTCTAAAGAGGCTCTGGAAAATGATCTCCTCAGGCTTTTCTTTTACATCCACATTTCCCTGGGTGAATGGTTCCCAAGTCACATACTTTTATTCATTTATCTCCAAATGTAAAAGGCTAGTTTAAATGTTCTGACTTTAGGGCTAGAATATCCTAATATTCCATTTATTACTTATAAGTTTAACACACAAAAACAGTCTTTACATAATAAGGTAAATATAGAACAGTATTAGTTATATGTTTTAAATTCTCACTTATTCAAAAGCAAATTCCATGCAAATATAGATGTGTCTACTTGGTACCTGTCATAGCTACACCATTATATAGCTAATATTATCTTCTTTTTATTACTTTAAGTACCTCATAGAAAATGAGATAGAAACCTACTGATTAAACACTTTAAAAAATGCTTTTAAAACCCAGCAATAATTAGCAATGTAGACACGTGCACAAATAATTATTAATAACTTTACATAGATTTCAGAAAGATGATCCTAAAATAATGTTTTCCAGCCATTCTAAACTAATTTTCAGTCACTCTTCTCAAATTTCACCAGGAAATGCTATGCCTGGATTCAAGCCAACAAGTACAATGAATAAGTGTTTTAGCAAAAGTCTGAAGAGTCATCATGAGGATGCCAAGTAGACAGAATACTGATATAATCAAGAATCTTTCAAAAAAGACTTTTCTACTTAGTAAGGAGGCCAAGCAACTTGAATCTTTTAGTACTGGGCAAATCTGGTGTTTTAACTCATGATATGTGGATGGAAACTTTGTTTCATCAACAGCAATAAAAGTAATGTGATAGGACTGAAGGAGGAAAAAATCTACAATGCTCAAAACTCAGAACTGCTCACCTGTCCCTGGATTCCCCTGAAATAACAGACCAAAGTTTCCCAGGAAAATTCATGAGAAAAGGTTACAAAAATATATTTCTGAAAAGGGGGGGCCAGAGTCAAAATGGCGGCATAGAAGCAACTAGGTTTCACAGCTCCCACATAGCCACCTCAAATACCCATAAAATACGACTCTAAACAAATTTTAGGGCTCCAAAGCTCACGAAAATACAGAAAAATCACATCTCCCACTGAAGGCAGCTCAGCAGAAAGGGCTCATCACAGCACACTGGGAGCCAAAACCAGCCCAGCCTGAAACCACGGCTTGTCCCCAGGGGCAGCCAGTACAAGCTGCAGCTGGAGCCTTCAGGAGAGTGGATCAGTGGCAGCTGTGACATTTTCGAGAATTATCAAGCCATAAGAAACAAGGACAACTTGAAAGATCAGTGGAACTCAGCTAAATTTGGAGGAGAAAAGCGGGTCTGGCCAAACTGCCTCCAGGGCAAGGAAGCAGCAGAAGCAGCAGCCCTGCAGCTGCCTCCACGTGGCTGCTTCATAGCTCCTGGCCTGCAGACTGCAGGGGGGGCCTAGCGATCGTTCAGAGGCTAAGTCCTCTTGTGTTGAGCGGCCTGGATCCAGCTCGTGGTCTTGGGTGGTGGTCCTGGAGTGCATTTTCAGTGAGCCAAAGCTGGTGGGGGCTGCAGTGGCCTCCCAATAGCTCCAGCAGCCATGAAAACCCCAGCAATTTGGGACACAGATTTCCCCTCTGGAATCAGAGTTCCACAGAGCTAACTGGCAACAACATGAGCAGGCAAAACTCTAGATTCCACAAAAAGGATCAAAGCATGGAACAGGAGGAAGACAACACAGTTAGAACTCCCACACCAAAGCTTCCAAGAAACACGAAGACTGCCTACAAGCCATAGAGCAGCTTAAGAAGGATTCTGAAAACCAAATAAGAGAAGTGGAGGAAAAATTGGGAAGAGAAATGAGAACAATGCAAGAAAAGCATGAAAAGAGAGTCAACAACCTGACTGAAGAAATTAACACCTTAAAAAATAGATTAACTCAAAGGGCAAAAGAGGCCCAAAAAGCCAATGAGGAGAAGAATGCCTTAAAAAGTTGAATTTGCCAGATGGAAAAAGAATCTCAAAAGCTTTCTGAAGAGAATAATTCCTTCAGAATGAGAGTGGAGCAAATGGAAGCAAATGACTTTATGAGAAATCAAGATACTATCAAACAGATCCAAACA
>CM053580.1:316872795-316901099 GCA_028627135.1 Pseudochirops cupreus | reverse complement strand
GGAGTTCTGTCTTCTCCCTGTTCCATGTTTTGATCTTTGTTCCCAAAAAAAGAATCTAAAGTTGGATTGCTGTGCTTCCTTTGCCTGCTCATGTTGCCAGTCAATTACTTGACTTTTGGGCTCAGCAGAGCCCTGCTTTCAGAGGGGAGCATTTTATCCCAAGTCACTGGGGTTTTCACAGCTGCTGGAGCTATTAGGAGGTCACCATCTCTGTAGCCCCCACCAGTTTTGGCTCACTGGTCACGCACCTCAGGACCACCACTCAAGACCGTGATCCTGATCCAGGCAGGTTAAGGCAAGAGCACTTAACCTCTGAATGATAGCTTGGCCACCCTGCAATATACAGGCCAGGAGCTCTGAAGTAGCCCCATGGAGGCAGCTGCAGGGCTGCTGCTGCTTCTTGCCCTGGAGGCAGATGGCCGGACTCTCTCCCCCAAATTTAGCTGAGTTCCACTGACCTTTCACTTTGTCCTTGTTTCTTATGGGTTGATAATTCAGGAAACCACCACAGCTGCTGGTGATCCACTCTCCTGAAAGCTCCAGCTGTGGCTTGATCTGGCCACCCTAGGGCTACAGCCATGGGTTCATGTGGTGCTGGTCTGGGCTCCCAGTGTGCTGCAATGAACGCCTTCCTGGCCACCTGCTGGGCTGCCTTCAGTGGGAGCTTTGTTACTCTTTCATTTTGTGGGTTCTGGAGCTCTAAAATTTGTTTAGAGTCATATGTTATAGGTATTTGAGGTGATTATGGGGGGAGCCACAGAATTCTGCTTCTAAGCCAACATCTTGACTCCGCCCCCCCCCCAGAATTCTTTACACACACATATATACACACTCACATGTGTATGTTGTTTGTTGTTCAGTTGTGTCTGGCTCTTTTTGACTCTATTTGGGGTTTTCTTGGCAAAGATAATGGAGTGGTTTGCCATTTCCTTCTCCAGCTCATTTTACAGTTGAAGAAACTGAGGTAAACAGAGTTAAGTGACTTGCCCAGGGTCACACAGCTAGTAAGTGTCTGAGGCCAGATTTGTATGTATTTATGTATGTGTGTATGTGTGTATGTACATACATATGTGTATATGCAAATATATAACCATATATAACTTCATCCAGTTCTCACAGCCACATGAAGTGCTTTATTAGCTTTGCTTTACATATGAAGAAATTGAGCCTAAGTGATGTGAAATGAATTGTCCAGGGTCACACAACTATTAACCATCCAAAGCAGGATTTGTATTCAAATCTTCCTTACTCCAAGTCCAGTACTCTATTATCCGACCTGTGACACATGCTCAGGGCAAATCACAGTACTAGACTATGGGCCTTGATTTCTTTGGTCCCCTTCAGAAGCAACAATTCACTTATGGGCAAGGCCACTCTTCTGGATCTCTCCATTCCCTTGCTATACCTGGGTCAGTCATCTTCTGGGCTGCCATGGTAATATTAAGTTATTTCAGCAAAATAGAATCTTCAACTTGGGAACTCAGTACCTTTGATAATAGTAGGAGTCATGGAGAGTATGCAGGGTCAGAGGATAGGCGTGTACTACATAGAGACTCTAAGTCATGTTCTTGTGGTATGTCTAGATTCTTCCTTGTGGCAACCTCATCCTAGTCATTTCTTCCCACCTATCCCACCACCGGCCCTCACACTTGATACTTCATTCTTTCAGTACTTTTTTCATTTGATACTTTCACAAAAGATCCACCTAACATACTAGATGCCTTTCTCTGGAAAGTAGATGATAATTGCATATTGTCCAGCTTTCAACATGGAGTTGGATGGGCAGCCTTTTGTATATTAGCCAGGTATTGCAGATGGCAATGATCTGGGCCAAGAACTGGGCTAGATTGTATTTGGGAAATTGAGCAGCATTTATTTTCCATAATTCCCTCAAGCTGTTCCCTGCAACTGGAGAATATCCTTTTAATACTGATATTTTATAGCAGTTGATCCTGGAACACCACAATCTCAGAAGAAGAATAATCACAGATGACCAAAAGGGTAATGGGAGGTATAAGTAGAGTATAGGCTGGAGTGTAAAAGAAAGAAAAGTCCCTCCCTGTTTTAATCCAAAAGATTCTTAAACGAATAACACTTTTATTTTTATTAAATAAAAATTAAACCAAAGTATTTTTTATATTGTTTTCTCTCACCTAAGACGACAAAAGATCTTATCATTGCTGAGGTTCACAAATAGAACTTCAAAACTTCCCCTACCATCTCATGTTCCATTTTGAGATGAATATTCTCTGACTTTCAGTTCCAGAAACTCTTCATTCCTCTTTTAGACCATCAGAGGGAGGCGTTCATTACAGCTGGTCCCGACCACATTCCCCTCATTTCTGGGCTCTCTTTCTAGCTCAGCTTCCTGATTAGGACTCACAGGAAGGGCATCTGTGTTGGCTCCTCTTTTTAGGGAGTGCTTACCCCTCCCCATTGTTCTCTAAATAGAGTGTGCATTCCCTCACCACGGACATATACTAACTCTATGAAATGTCCACTGGATACTTCTTTTTTTCAAACATTTTTGGTTACACTCTTGAACTAAAACTCTGCATGGGTCTAAGACCTTTGCCATCTTAAAATTGGAAAGGGTTTTGAAAACCAACTTCGGCTATTAAATTTTATATATTTTTCTAAACATTCATACCTAGTCATGCTCATATATATCCAAGAAATACTCTTGCATATGTCAGTTTTTTTCTCCATTTGCAAATATCATATGGGTTTGTAAAACAACTCTAATTTAAAGGATAATTTACTACCAGGGCCCTAATTACAAGCTGTTTCAGCCTACATATTCAGATAATGTGTGGGAGGCAGGCAGAAAACAAGCTTGCTTTCTTCCCTTGTTGCCAGTCTCATTTCTATATTTGTAGCCTCACCACACTAGTGTTTCCAGGGGAAAATACTGAGAAAAGTTCAGGTTCTGGAGTTAAACCTAAGCCTTTATTTATACTTTGGGAGAGCTGGGATTCAGAGCTTACCCTATAAGCTTTACTTTACTTGCTCTTTATTGCTACTGTCTTTACCACCATTGCTCAGCAACCTCTCCTTTGAGGTTTACTCCATCCATATCTATCATCTCATTCAGATTTTTGTCTATGGCCACGAAGGTGACCAAAGCAGCCACCGAAGAGCGCTTAGAACTTGGTCAGGTATTGAAGATTCCAAGGTCATCCACTGCAACCTGGGCCATCGCCAGTAGTCCTGCCTTTTGTCTTGCCGCTGGAATTCAATGACTCTGGAAAAGAGAGTGAGGCTGATGACATTGTGCAACTCTGCCTCACTTAAATCCAATTTAGGCAAATCAATACATCACCTGTTATGTCATTAGTCCTCTTCCTAAAATGAAGGATAAACAACAACAAAACAGTCTGTGGTCCTGATTTGACCCTGAGGTCATAATTTGCCACGGCAAAATGTTGAGCAAATTTGATAAATACAAATGGTTCCTGAGTTAAGACATTAAAGCCTTAGCCAAAAAGGTCTAGTTATCTAGGAAATGTAATAATAAATCACTAAATTTCTTCCACTGATGAATTAGGTTGAAATAGTTATCTGATCAGTTAGTCAATCACTCATCCCCAATGGAATGGGACAATGATCTCTGCCTAGATTAGGAGAAGCCTTTGTTTTAAATTAGTCATTTTTCCTACTTGGAAGTGAGAAGCATTTTCAGTTACTTTATCTAGACCCCTAATGCTAAGGGCATAGGTCCTTTCCTGGAGTTAGTGTTCTGATGTCTCTAGAAGTCACTGAAATGATTTCTCCCAGGATTTAGAGCTGGAAAGTACCATAGAGATCATCTAGTCCTTAAGTCTGTTTAAGATGTGCAAACCAAGAGAGGTAAGAGGGTTATAGGGTTACTAGTAGGACTCAAACCCAAGTCCTCTGATTCCAGCTCTAGAGTTCTTTCTACAAAACCATACCTTTTCTACCTTAAGAACATATACTCTTAATCAGAAGCCACTAAATTTGAGAAATGAAGAGGAGAAAAAGAAAAAAATATTTAAGGATACAGTAGTATTAAAGTACCCAAAGGCAGTTATAAAAAAGAGGCTCTTTTCTCCCTTTCCAAAGTTATTCTACCAATTAATAGAAGGCCTACTGCTTGTATTTATCGTACTTCCCTTTTTGATGTGTGGGCATAAAGGCTTATTCCCATAGCTCTCTCAGGCCCACTGCACAAATTTCCTTTTTTGGGTAAAAGAGTTTAAATCACAGACTTTGGTGTTTTTTAAAATAGATTTTTATTGACAACTTATTTTTACATTGCATCTCATCCCTTTGCCTCTTTCCTCCCCCCTCCCAAGAATTATTCTTATAATCAATATTTTTTTAACTTTAAAGAAACCAGGTAAAACATTGGTGAAATATGGTAATATGTGAAAGTTTGGAATGCTAGATTTCAATCCATCAAGAGGGAAGTGAGCCAAAGAACATGGAAGGGTTACAAAGAATTTTTTAGAAAAAAAAAGGGAGAGAAAAAAATCTAGCCAATGTGATACATGTACCAAAAACATATGACATATGCAGTGTTCCACACTCATGAACCTATACACACACACACACGCAAAAGGACATGGAAATGTCCATTTAAGGAAGGTCCCCAGGCCAGCCATCTTCTCATTTTTCATCTGACTACATTATTTTGCACTTTTTCTTTCTGCCCCTTGAAATACCTTCCTTTCACCACTCCTTTCCAGCTCCATTTTATTTTTAGTCTTCCTTCATTAGATTGTAAGTATGATGAGATTCATCCTTTTCTTATTGGAATCTTCTGCTTTTAGCATCTATCCTGGCTCTTAGCAGGGATTTAATAAATACTTATTGACCAATTCACTGACTAAATCAGTTCATTTAGATCTTTCCATGCTTTTCTATATTTACACCCTTGTCATTTCTTACAGCCCAGTAATATTTCATTGTATTCATGTACCACAGTTTGTTTAATCTTTCCACTTATCTCTGGTCACCTAATTTGTTTCTAATTCTTTGCTATCACGAAAAGTGCTATTACTCAAACCAATTTCTTTTTGTTTCAAATATATATTTTTTCTTATTTAATATTTTATTTTTTCTCAGTTACATGTGAAAATAATTTTTAACATGTGTTTTTAAAACTTTGAGTTCCAAATTCTTTCCTTTCCTTTCTCCCCACCCTTCCTCATTGAGAAACCAAGTAATTCAATATAGATTATACATGTGTAGCCATGCAAAACATTTCCATAATATCAGACCAACTTTCAAAACAAAGATGGCAGCTGAATGCTTGTTCCACTAATAAGGGAGTATTCTGAGTGTGCTGTATCTCTCAACAACTATGTGTGAGAATTCTTCTTTATTCTAAACTCTAAATCCTATCTCAGGGATTTCAGTACACTTGTGGATGAACCCTTGAACACATTCATCAATCTCTTCAACTCATATGACTCACATCTTTATTCCCCCTTAGACAATGATAGTGATGATCCCATCTTAGAGATCTCCTCATCGGTGCCTCTAAGAGTTTCCAGATTTTTTCAAGGTTTATCTCAGGTGGCATCTCTTACCCAGAAGCTTTTCTTGATCTTCAGTCACTAGTGTTTTCTCCTTTCAATGTTTTGGTATCCATGTATATGGTATCTTTCCAGTAGAATATAAACTCCTTGAATTGGGCTAGAAACCAGAACTTCTTAAACTTTTTTTACTCGTAACTCCTTCAGTGCTTCTTAAAGTTAAACCCCCTGGAGTACCAACCCACAGTTTAAGAAGTGCTGGATAATAATAATAGTGTAACACCTACTTTGTTCTCACTCTTCCAACTCACACTGGCACTCACAGAGAACAGTTAACTACTCCTTCCTTCCAAAGGTAATCCTAAGGGGTTAGAATTTCTAATACTATAGCTTTCTTACAACTCTGTTCCTCATTGTTAAACACAATAAGTTGGGTACCATTGGATTTTTTAAAAACAATTTTTTTCTCAATTAGATGCAAGCAAAAAATTTTTTGAAGTTGTTTTTTAAAATTTTGAATTTCAAATTCTCTCTTTTCCCCCTCTCCCCTCCTTGAGAAGGCAAGCAATTTGCTATAGATTATACATGTGCAGTTATGCAAAAACATTTCCACATTAGCCATGTTGCAAAGAAAATATGGACCAAAAAAACCAAGAATAATAAAGTTAAAAAAAATCAAATTAGTATGCTTCAATCTGCAATCTGCAGACTCCATTAGTTCTTTCTCTGGAGGTGGGTAGCATTTTTCATCATAAGTCCTGAATTGTTTTGGATCATTGTGTCGCTAAGAATATCTAAGGTTTTCACAGGTGATCATCACACAATGTTGCTGTTACTGTGTACAATATTCCCTTGGTTCTGCTCAGTTTACTTTGCATCATTTTATGTAAGTTTTCCTAGGTTTTTCTAAAAGCACACTGCCCATCACTTCTTACGGCACAATAGTATTTTGGCATAATCATGTAACACAACTTGTTTAGCCATTCCCCAATTGATAGGTATCCACTCAATTTCTAATTCTTTGCTGTCATAAAAAGAGTACTACAATTTTTTTTGTGTGCTTATATAGGTCCTTTTTCTTTTATCTCTTTGGGATACCAAACTTAGTAGTAGTATTGCTGGGTCAAACAATATGCAGTTTTATAGCCTGGGCATAGTTCCAAATTGTTCTCCAGAATGGTTGGATCAGTTCACAACTCTACCAACAGTGTATTAGTGTCCCAATTTTCCCACATTCCCTCCAACATTTGTCATTTTCTTTTTCTGTCACATTAGCCAATCTGAAAGATAAGATGTGTACCTCAGAGTTGTTTTAATTTGCCTTTTTCTAATCAATAGTGATTTTAGAGCATTTTTTCATATAATGGCTTTGATTTCTTTGATTTCTTCTTCTGAAAACTGCCTTTTCATATCCCTTGACCATTTGTTAATTGGCAAATGACTCATATTCTTATAAATTTCACATAGTTCCCTATATATTTGAGAAATGAAGGTTTTATCAGAGAATCTTGCTATAAAATCTCCCTCTCCCCCCTCCTCCAGTTTCCTGCTTTCCTTCTAATCTTGGCTGTTTCATTTTTATTTGTGCAACCCCTTTTTAATTTGATGCAATCCAAATGATCAATTTTATATCCTGTAATGCTCTCTGTGTCTTGTTTGGTCATAAATTCTTCCCTTATCCATGAATCTGACAGGTACAATATTCCATGCTCCCCTAATTTGCTTATGAGATCACTCTTTATGTCTAATTATATATCCATTTTGACCTTATCTTGGTTTACAGTGTGAAATGTTTGTCTATACATAGTTTCTGCCAAATTGCTTTCTAGTTTTTCCAGCAATTTTTGTCAGAGTGATTTCTTCTCCCAAAAGCTTGAATCTTTGGGTTCGTCAAACAGTAGATTATACAGTCATTTACTACTGTGTATTGTGTATCTAATCTATTCCACTGATCCATTACTTTATTTCTTAGTCAGTACCAGATTGTTTTGATGATTACTGCTTTATAATACAGTTTGAGATTCGGTACTGCTAAGCCACCTTCCTTCTCATTTTTAGAAATTGTCCATTAGCTTTTCCAAAAGAGATTTACCAAGAAGTTAGAGCAAGAGCAATAGTTCCAGAAACATTTCCCCCAACTTGAGGTCACACTCTCCTCCTGTACTCACAGGATCCCTGGGAAGAGTGGGTTTGAATGTAAAGAGCATGAGTAGTGAGGCGTATGTCTAGAAAACTCATGTGGCAAAGGGTAACTCATAGTTGGCAAAGGGTCATTCACAGTTCCTGTTTACTGAGAGTCCTCTTCTCCCTTTGTAGAATCATCATGAAGTTCTCTTTAGATATAATTTTCAACTGGGCTGTGAGGATTGGTGCCTTTCTACAGCCCAAAGCTGGTACTTCTCTCTGTAACATTACCTGAAGTCACCATTATCTCTGAAAGTACTTTCTATATCATTGGACACTATCAATCTGGTAGCTACTATCACCTGTGATGTATTCTGTCAACTCTTATTGGGGTTGCTAGTGGGATCTCTGATAACTCTAATGGAACTCACATGGTCAGATGGGCACTCATTCAATGAAGATTAGGAAAGAATAAACACAAATACATAGAGGCAGTGTGTATTTATAAACATCACAGCTGATTTTACTATTCTGCAGCATATAGTGATCCTTGTCTCCACCCAAAAGAGAGTAAGAAATAATGTGGAGGTCAATTGGCCCTTCCACACTTAATTCCTGCTCAATACCTTTAGAATCATTGGTTCTTTTGCCTCAGTAGCCAATTGAAAGATTTTTTCCAAAAGACAATCCCAATCCCTCAGTCATCCTTAGTGGCTAAAACAGTTTTCCAAAGTTCCACATGTTGGATTAGAAATGGGCAGGGAATATTTGTACATTTTCTGTTTAACTCACCCGGAAGGAGCCCTTCCTGGTCAGTCTGCCTTTTATACTAATCTTCATCCTTGTCACTGTCACCATCATCATCATAACTGATATTTACATAACATTTTAACATTTGCAAAAAGTGCCTTAAATAATTATTTCATTTGATCCTCATCACAACCTTGTGTTGTAAATAAGGGTAGTACCATCCTCATAAAACACTTAAGGAAATGGATTCTCATACTGATTAAGAAAAGTACCCAGGGTCACACACCTAGTAAGTGTCTGAAGTGGTATTTGAACCTGTCTTCCTTATTCCAAACCCAGGACTCTTTACCTACCATGTGGCCTCTGAGGTGCATTCTAGCTATGACTTTTGATGCTTCTGAATACAGTACATCTTCCAACTTCATGTGTAAGAGCTGGTATGATTTAAATTAAAAGATGACCTTGAACAATGGCTTTAGCACATTAGAAAAGATCATTCAGTCACAGACTGACTCACAGGATTCCCTGAGTCATCCATCCTATTTGCCCTTATGCTATTTATGGACATTCTATTTGCCTAGTTTCCTGGTAAAATGCTCACCCAACCAGTCCTTCCTAAAGCAATGTTACTTATGGGGGTGTTCAGAACAAATAAACTGGCATATTATGGGGAAAAAATGATTCCGAACATTCAATAACTGGCTGCCATGGCTTATTCTCTTCTCTATATTTAACTTTTTTCAATATGAAGGGAAAGAAAAGGCAACTCTAAACTCTTTTGCAGTGTATGAAATGTTTAAAAAGAACAACCCAAAACCATTCTGGGAGTGTCAGCCTCAGGAAAGTGACCCAATTCAGTAGTGTTGAAGGCATTCATGAGAGAGGCAGGGACTCACACCCCTCCCCTGAGGGTGAAGAGGAGACAATAAGATCTGACTAAGGTCACCTGGTCACTTAGGTAACTGTTCCCTCTTCGGGAAGAATATACCACAGAGAACACAGGGAAAAAAAGCTACAAACTTCCCTTCCCTTTCTTTTGTTCTGAGTTGAAAAAGAAAGAGCAAGGGTGAGGCTGGCAAAGAAGCCAGTCAGGTAATTCTCCCAGGATTTTGTCAAGATTAACAGAAAGCAAGCTCCAGATCACTTGTCAACTAAAGTGTTAGGGCAAACACTTAAATAAACATTTTGATCCCTAGGGGGAAACACAGGACTTTTAAACAGAGCTATATCAAGTCTTGAAGTCTATGTCATGGAAGAATCCTGGGTTCAAGCCCTGAATCTGCTCCTGATTACTAAGTGTGACCTCAGGAAAGTCCCTTAACTTCCTTGAGTCTCAGTTTCTTCATCTATAAAATGGATATAATACATGCTGAAGTGCTGTAACAGCAAGCACCCTAGCATACCCAGGATGGCTGCTAGCACAGGTTTTCTGATCTGCTTTTCTAAAGGACAGCAACACAAAAAGGATTAATAATCTTACTTTAATCAAACATATATATCATTCACTTAGTTCAGGGAGAAAAGTCAGCACCTTGAACTTCAGAAAATACAAACAGAAATTACAAGCCAACAAAAAAATAAAGAGAGAGAAAATAACACAATTCAACAGACCAACAGAGAGGGCTTCTAGCTGTCTGACCATTACATACATACATAGTTAGTTACCAGAGACAGAAGCACCAACATCTGGATTTTCAAAGCAAGGGCTTAATGACTACCCAGGGTCTCATCTGGCCAAATCATACAACTCTTCCCATAAGTGAGCCCCAAAGCAAAACCTCACCTCAGAGTATATATACACCCTTCTTCAGGGTCAGAGAACATCGCAACCTTCATGATCCACTGCCTAATTACAAAGTAACCAAAGGTGTGGGCCTTTCTGGAAAAACAAGCCTCCCCCTAATCAAACCCCTCCTTTTGGGTTCCACTTGAAGTTCATTAAGAGACAGGGAAAATCTTCAAATTCCTTAGGCCTATTAAGGGGCAGGGAAGATTTTCAAATTCCTCTACCATTACAAGCGCCTACTTCATATGGTACTGTAACAATCAAATTGGAAAATGTATTCCAAAGCTTTTCATAACCAAAACACTGATGCACAAATGCAAGTTGTTATTACTCCAGACCTCCAAGAGTCCAAATAGCTAAGGTAGAGGTCATCTAAGACCAAAGCTTCTCAAGACTGCTGGCATTGATTGAATCCCAGAATCCTGGAATGAGTATATTAGGCAACTTCTGACTTTTGACTTCAGGGAAAGAAGAAAGGGAATGGCTATAAGATAATAACATGGCCTACAGTACACCAGAGGTTTAGGTAGAACAGAGAAGAGCCCCCAGTTTGGGTCTAAGTTTTATGTTTCCTTGTTATCCAAATTGACTTTCAGTTTATTTTATATTATCTACATGCTGATAAATATTAAGCTGTTATTTATTAAAAAACAACATTTTTCCTTAACTAGCTTTTATACAGGGAAACTTGGCAAATTTTGCCTGCTAAGGAGCCTTGGTTCACTGCTTAGCTAACCAGGAGTGCCTCCAAGGGGCGCATGCCCCAACCAGTAAATATGAAATCTCCAAGATGTCAGCCTGCAGATTCAACTTACCCCAGAACCAGAGGACTTTTGAGATGGAATGATTTCAGGGATCACCCAATTCATATTCCTCACCTTAGAGAAAATAAATCTAGTGAAATTTGAAAGAGTGATGTATGGGAAATCTAACATGGCTTAGTGGAGAGTGTTGTAGTCTTGGAACCAGGAAAACTTGACTTCAATGCCCACTTCTGAGACATACTGATTGTATGATCCTCTTAGTGCAAAAGGGCTGAGAGATATTAAACATGCAGCCTCTAGGCCCTAACACTCTCAAGTGAGGCCCAAACCAGATTAATATGTAATTGGTAAAGGCTTAAGCATAGATTACGTCACATTTTAAAATTAAAGTGATCTTTATATATGGAGTAGTGGTTTTTTGTTTCTTTTTGAGTTTGTCATCTCTGCTCTAGGCAATTTTCTAAGACTAAGTTTTGGAAAAGGTGCTGACCTTCAAGCAAGGTTACTATGAAGTTTGCTTTCTTTAATAAGCAATGGATAACACAGGAAGAAAAGAAAATATAAATGGACAACTGGGAAACTGCTTTTAGTAGAATATATAATGCAAATATGGAAGTCTCTTCTATGAATTTTCCATTTAGAAACAAGCAAGCATAATTTTTTGGGAAGAGGCACTTCTCACTTAGAGGTACAATTAAGTAGGCAATCTGCCATCTGCTGGCTGTTGCAACATACTGTAGTTTCCAAAGCTGAGTACTGCATGTTTAAAATCTATGCTTGAAAAATCAGTAGCAAAAGTGAAATCTGGACAATATATGAGTGAATACAGTAGAGGGAGACACACACTGAAAAACTAATAAAATAGAAAAATGCCAGACGACAGTCAAGATATAACTCTTTGAATTTCTGTGAACTAAAAGTGGGAACATTTACCCATCTAGGTTAGAGGCCAGGAGGAATAGGAATTACCTTGTAGAATAAAGCAGTAACATGCTCCAGGCAGAATTAATGAAGTCTCACCATGGCTTATTTTCAATGCATTGTAGTCATGGTCTTTGGGATTTATTTTCTTAGTTATTTTGCTCTTGAAAGATGTCAAGATTTCCTTCATTTGAATTTTTAAAATGTTTTCTTCCTTAGTTTTAAACAAACAAAGTGCCTATCTATATCAGTCAATACGCAGATTATAAATTTGTCATTTGACAAACTTTTTCTGAACACCTACTATGAGCTAAGTGCTGGGGGAGATGAAAAAAAAAGAAAAGAAAATATAACACCTGCTCTCTGTAGAGCTTAGAGCTGAAAGAGACTTGATTGATCATCTGAGATAGCAAAATTTAGACTGAAAGAAAGGAGTGATATATATGCCTGAGGTTGCTTGTGTTCTTACTCTGAAAGTTCCTGACACTTCTATTTTGATAACTATTTCATTATTATTGGCCAGAATCAGGTCCAAAAGACCAAGGAAGTAGTAGCATAACTGGGGTTTCAAATCTAGGTCTTTCAGCTCCAAATCCAATGTTCTTGCCAATATATCACAACTCCCTCAAGGATCTTATCATCTAGTCAAAGAGAGAATACATGAACACAAATTACCCAGTAATACATTTTATGGTAAGTGACATGCGAAGATCTCAGAGGAGACTTCATCTCTAATGGGTAGTGATCAGGAAAAGCTACTTGAAGCAGCTGTGGATCTGAGTCGAGTCTTGAAGAATAGTTAGGATTTCTACAGGTGCATATGGGAAGGGAGGACGATATTAGGGAGAAGGAACTGCATGAGCAAAGACACTGAATTAAGAGAGAGAAAGTTATAATCAGAAAACAATGAACACTGTTATTTGGAGCATAGGTTTGTATAGGGAAATAGTGGGAGATAGAAAGGAAAAATTAGATTATATTATGGATGGCCTCGAATGCCAGTTTATGGACTTTGAAAAATAGGCATAGATGGTGTACTCATCAAATTTGATAAACAAGAGAATATCCAGAAGGTGGCAACTAACAGTGAAGGACATTGAGTTTGTGTCATAGAATGGTTGGTTGGAGAAACTGAGGATGTTTAATCAAGAGAAGAGGAGACCCAGGGTGGACAAGAGAACTGTCTTTGAGGGTACAAAGGGCTGTCATATGGAAAAAGGATTAGACATGTTTTATTTGGCTCCAGGAGCAATGAATAGAAGTTGCTCAACTTTCGAATGGCTGAACAAATTGTGGTGAATAAAGTAATAGAATACTATTATGCTGTAAGAAAAGATAAATTGGATGATTTCAGAGACATGGAAAGACTTGTAAGAACTGATGTAGAGTGAAGTAAGTAGAACCAGAAGAAAGACAGGCTAAAACGTATTATAAAAATTGAATTTTTACAACAGAAAAATGAACAATTTTGAGGACTTTTATAAGCAAATGAAGAATGAAATGAACAGAACCAGGAGAATAACTCATACAATTGTAACACTGTAAATATAAACGATTTTGAAAGCCATAAGAACTCTGATCAATGCAATCTATGCATCCACGATTCTAGAACACCAATGATTAAACGTGCTATGTATCTGCTGACAGATTTAAGTTGCAGAATGAAACATACACATTTTTTTGGACACAGACAGCGAGATAATTTATTTTGCTCAAATACACACACTTGTTGCAAGGAATTTGTTTCTTTGCTTTGTAGATGGTTTATAAGCATTTGAAAGAGAGTAGTAATCACTAAAAGCCAACATTTCAAACTAATCTCACTTCCTTTTTTATAGTATTATTGGACTGGTAGATTGGGAGAATGCTATAGAAATATGATGTTTATATTTTACCAAAGTATTTGGCAAAGTCTCGTCTCCTATTCAAAGCCAAGATCAAAAGATTTGTAGTAGATGATAGTGTAGTTAGGTGGATTTAGAACTGCTTGTATGACTGGACCCAAAGAATAGTCAATGTTAACATGGAGAGGGGTTTCTAGAGTAGTGCCCTAGGGATCTGTTCCTCTTCCTGTGACACAACATTTTTGTTAATGTCTTGGATAAAGCAGATGTGTCATCCTTATCCAATTTGCAGGTGGCATGAAGTTGGAAGGAACAGCTAACATGTTGGGTTGTGGTGAGGGAATTGAGAGGATTAGGACAGTAAGTGGTTAATTGTGGGAAATGAATGACCCATGCTGACTCCATCCTGTGACTCAATTCTGGAACTAGCTCAGTTCCCTTTTTATTTAATTATGGGATAGTCCAAATTCTGTCTTGTGAGAAAAGTTTATTCCATTATGAGAATTAGTTGCATTGTTTGAACCTAACCATGCATGGCTGGGAAGCTAAGCACCTCTACTTGCTGCTTAAAGACCCTTAACTAAGGACCTAGGTTTCTGACCAGAAACCCAGTCCGATTCAAAGATTGATACAAAGAGTTTTCTCACAATTGTACATCTCATGCAACCCAATCATATCTGAAAATGGTTCCATCCTGATAAATAAGTTATTTTTTCCATGTTCCTTTGATTATTTACAGCCACTTGGGGGAGGACACCTCTTTTTTTTTTTCTGATTTCAGGGAACTGTACCTATTCACTCTCCCCCTCCCAACTTGGAAAGTCCCTATTCTTTCATTCAATTAGAAATCAGATTACCTAATGTTGATTTTTCCTTTTAATTAATTGACCTTGTTTAATTGATTTTAATGTATAAAAGTCTGTCTCCTCTTGTATTTGGTCTAGGCTTACACTGAGAAGGTCTGGTCTTGCTTTGTTAGGCAATTGGCATGCATTGCTTAATAAATAATTATGCTTGGAACATCAAACTTTTGTTTTCATCAGTCATTTCATCTTTCACCCAACACAATGGTTACTATCCAAAGAAAAGAAAATCTCAGTAGCCTAGAACGATGAGAAGAGAGATATAAAAAAAATAATTTAAGGAAGATGAATAGATTATAGGATTTTGAGCTGGAAAGACCCATAGAGATAATTTAGTTCAACTCCATCATTTTACCATTGAAGAAATGGAAACTCAGAAAGGTTATTAGGATTAAGTCAGATCCTAGGTTTTCTTTTGCTAGGGTAAGAACTCAAGCAAAAGCTCAATAAATTGCTTGCTGGGGATATTGTGGAGGCTATTGCTGGGCCTCAGACATCTCTTTCAACTCTGAAATTCTGTGATTCTACTAGTTTGAGCTCTGGTTGACTGGGAAGGTTGTAGTAACACTTAAAAACATAGAAAGAAGGGTAAGGAACAGGAATAAGCAGTTATATAACATCTCCTATGTGCCAGGCAATGCTTAAGCACTTTACAAACACTGTCTCATTTGATCTTCATAAGAACCTTTGAGATAGCTGTCATTACTCCCATTTTACAGCTGAAGAAACTGAAGCAGATGGAGGTTAAGTGTGACTTAACCAGCATCATACAGCTAGTCTGACACTGGATTTGAATTCAGGTCTTCCTGACTCCTTGTCCTGTGCTCTATCTACTGAGCCACCTAGCTGCCTCCAGAAAGGAAGGAAGAATTGGTTTGGGAAAGATTTTAAGTTTGTGTTTTTACACATTGAGGTTGAAGTAATAGTGAGACATCCAGGTGGAAATATCCAGAAGTCAATATCCAGAAGTATGAAACTGGAGATTACAAGAGACGGTAGAACTAGAGGTCCAGATTTAGGAATCTTTTACATAGACATCATGGTTGAAGCTGTGGGTGTGGTTAACATTACAGAAGAAGAGGACAGAAAATTCAATATTCAAAGGCAGAATCTTGGGTGGAGAGCCACTCAGTGTATAAACAACAACAATGAAGCGGCTGTAAAGATAGAGGGAGCTATAATCAGAGCTGTAGAGGAGTTGGATATTAGGCCTGGATGTATAGCACTCCAGTATCATTTTACCAAATAACATCAATTAGCTTCCACTATGGCCCCTGGCCAGAATGGGCCCAAATTTAAGTGACTACTACAAAAACCCCACTAAGTCCACTTCTGAATGCAGTATAGCTGGTGGACAAATTGCCCCGTCTTGGCTGCCTTTGAGTCATTGTTGTGCTGGTTCAAGGAGGTCACTCCTCATCAGGCTCAGAAAGGAGCAAACTCTGGCCTAGGCTAGTTCCAGGCCTGCCCCTCTCCTAGACTTTTGAAGCTAAGAAAGTTGTAGTCTAGTCCATCTCAAATACTCCTTTACCTCTCTCAGCAACAGCAAGGCCATGGTCTAGACTAGAGGCTTCATGCCATCTCTGAGAGTCATGCGGAGAGACAGAGATAGAGACACACAGAGAGATCCTGAGGTCCCTTCTCCACCTGGAGGTCCATAGCTGCTTATCCTCTTTATTCACCACCAATGAAAGGAAAGACCACTTTTTCTCTGTGGGAGTCTTTTGTCTGTACTCCCGATTGTGGTTCAGAAGCCAAGCAAAAAGGACACAGTAAGTTGACCAAAAGCAGTTATGGCACACCTATGCATGCCCCAAGGTGGAAAGCAGGGACATCTATCACACATATCTGGAAGCAGGCTCACTAATCATCTGTGTGGGTCCTCTGCACATCCTCCTAGGACTGGTTTCTCATTGACCTAGTCCTTATTACAAGTATATACAGCATAAATATAAAGGGAACAGATACAAATATATTCAAAGTGGTTAAATAGAAGGCAGTTTAGGAGGGAAGTCGCCAGCAGCTAGGGGATCAGGAAAGAGCTCATACAAAAGATAGTGCTTGAGATTAGTCTTAAAAGAAGAGAGGGACTCTTTGAGGTGGAAAGGTAGAGAAGGAGAGAATTCTAGGCACACGGAATGGGCAGTACAAAGGTGTGGAGATAGGAGAGGGAGTTTTGTGTATGAAGAACAAAGAAAAGTCTGATTTGGTTGGATTGCAGAGTATGGGAAGGGAAGTTGTGTCCAATGAGAGTGGAAAGACAGATTAGAACAAGGCTCTGTAGGGCTTTAAAGGCTAAACAGAGGAATACATACATACATACATACATACATACATACATACATACATATATATTTTTGCTTTTTGGAGGGGGGAAGGCAGGGCAATTGGGGTTTAGTGACTTGCCCAAGGTCACACGGCTACTAAGTGTTAAGTATCTGAGCTCAGATTTGAACTCAGGTTCCCCTAACTCCAGGGCTGGTGCTCTATTCACTGCTCTACCTAGGAATTTATATTTTTTACTGGAGGTGGTAAGGAACCTTGAAATTAGTTGAATAGAGGAAATCAAATGGTCAGATATGTGTTTAAGGAAAATTACTTTGGCCGCAATGTATCAAATGGACTGGAGTCCATACCCCTTATACATATCCTTCTCACAACCACAAAAACAGGTGAAAGGTAAGAAGAGAGTGGAGAGAGAGAAAGAGAAGAGGATGATGATATTCCTCCCTGATTGAGGAACCTTTTTATTTTTAAATAATAACTTCTGGGTTGGAGGCTACTCCCAAAATGAAGGATACTCAAAGCTTCTGAGAAATATGAAGCAATGAATCTTTTTTCCTACCATTTGTTTCTCTGCCATACAGGAGGAAAAAAAAATGAAAAAAAAACCCCACAACAAAAACCAAAAACAACCCTGTCACTTTTTTTAAAATGTAAAACTATTTTCTTTCTCTGAATAAACACATTATAATTGTACAGGAGCTTGTTTGACTACCCTCCCCATAATTTTGTGAATTTTTCAGAAGACTTGGTGACATATCCAGACTCTTTAAGAACAAAACAATTCAATTTAAAAATCACTGAGTGATGGCAATCAAAGTTCTAAAAGATGCAGTTCACTTCAACACTTGTTCAAAATGTCATTAGAGAACCAACATATAGCAGGTTGTTATGGCAACTGGAATACGAGAGTTTATAACATCACTGTAATTAATGTTATCTAAACGTTATTAATCTTTCAACATCACTCATTCTCAAAAGAAATAGCAGTTTGGGTTCTCTTAGGATTTTTCAAGAGCATAATCCATTGCTGCTTTAGTATGCATTGTATTTTATTTCCAAATTGATCTTTCTCTGACTTTGCTTTAATGGGATTAACTATTGTTCCCACTTCTTTTCTCATATACCATTTTGGTTCCTGTTTCTGATGAAACTTGAAATAGAATGGACAACAAATACTGAATTAACACAGCTAAAATGAAAGGTTAAGCTTAACTTAAGAGAGCTAGATGTTTATATGGAGAGAACATGATATACACAAATATTTCCTATAAACTCGTATGCATATAATATTGAACCATACTTGTGATTTCATTGATTTGGGTACCTCCCAGTAAGGAAACTCCCTTAGCCATTGTAAAGCCACACTTGCCTTTAAACTTCTAGGCTTAAGACAGTTGCAAGACGGCATTGAGAGGTTGTAACTTATTTACCCAGGGTCATACAACTAGTATGTGTCAAAGGTAGCTCTCTTATTTTTTACTTGGTACTTCATGTTAGCTTTCTCTCTGTATCTCTCTGTCTTTGTCCCTTATGTGAATATGCATATAGACAAACATATATACTTCAATAAATTGATGTTCTAATACTTTAAGATATTGTAATTTCATAAAGTGCTGGGCCTGGAGTCAGGAAGACTCTTTTTCCTGAGTTCAAATCTGACCTCGGACAAATACTAGCTGTGTAATCCCGGGCAAGTCACTTAACCCTGTTGGCCTCAGTTTCCTCACCTGTAAAATGAACTGGTGAAGGAAATGGCAAGCCACTACAGCAGTGGTTCTCAGCCTTCCTAATGCTGTGACCCTTTAATACTCGTATGAGGGAGTATCTGCATGTGGGCAGAAGTGCCTGGAGATGGATAGAGAAGCAGTGTCTCGGTTCCTAAGACCATTGGAAATACATGTTTTCCAATGGTCTTAGGTGACTCCTGTGACTCCTGTGAAAGAGTTGTTCGACCCCCAAAAGGGTCGCAACCCACAGGTTGAGAATCACTGAACTACATTATCTTTACCAAGAAAACCCCAAATGGGATTATGAAGAGTTGGATATGACTGAAATGACTCAACAACAAAAAGTGGGAACTGAATGTTTTTACTCCCTATCCCCCTAGAAAGGAAAATGGTCAGGGAGATCTTGGAGCCCCCCTACTCCAAAGGTATGAATACAACCATGTAGGAGATACTCATCTTGCTACAGAACAAGTTGGTCCTGGATAAAAGGGATGAATGGAACTCTACAAGAACCTTTCTCCTTCCCATGCCAGAAAGAAGAAACCAGGAGAGAAATCCTACTTCATCTTTTTTTTTTTTTTTACCTTTCCCCTCTGTGTGTACTTCTTGCCTTCAAGGAGACGACCAAATTGTCTTTAAGTGCTAAATAGTGAATGTTAAACATTCCTAGTGACATTTTCATTTCACTTTCACTCTGAATGAAGAGCATCTTGAACTGAGGTAGAGCACCTTACTCCCTAGATGTGGAGAACAACTCCTTTACTTCCTTTGGTAAGGAAGTAGAGGATAGGGGATGGAGGAGAACTTGTATGTATCCTCTGCATCTCCCAAATTTGGCTCAGATTGGAAAAATGCTAATGTTTATTGTATCCATACAGTAATTCATTTTTAGATCTATTTTTAGATTTGTTTGAAGCTTATTTTCCTCACTGCAAACCTTACTTGAAGAAATCCTAGAGGAGAATTAATGTTGGAATTTTCTTGTTCTGTGTTTAAAGTTGTTCCAAGCTTCTCTGGCCCCTAGATGTTGGTCTTAAGAGTTCAAATAAATATTCCTAGCAAGAAAAAAATAGAAAGAAACTCAGTTTTTAGATCATCTGTAGATATTAATTTAGCTGGTAGCTCAATGATTAATGAGCTGATAAATTCATGGAGGAACTGAACCATTTCAAATATTGACATTCTTGTTATGAATGAAACCAGAAGACATAAAGAAATTACAGCTAAATGAGAGGATATCTCAGGATATCTCACAGATTTTCCTTGAAGAGGAAGTTAACAGCGTTGGTTTCATCGTGGGTGTAAAGGCAACAAGAAACGTAATTTCCCATAGGATAACAGAGGTCATTCATGGGACACTTGGTCATCTGATTCTGTAGTATTCATGAAAAATTTTAACAAAAAAGACTGCTGTGAAGATAATTGCAGCATATGAATTGCTAATATCTATTTCAGAAGATGAAGAAGTAGATGAAATCTAAGAAAAACTTGACAAGATCCTCAAAACCAAGTCAGCACATATTTCCTTGGCACTTCTTGATTTCAATGTGATCAAGGTGTGGGGGAAAAACAGTGTTGGAAAATATAGCCTTAAATCTTTAGATCCTTAAAACATGTGATTAAGAAATTAAAGGAACTAAACTTCCTAATTTTTGTTTTGTTTTTTTTGTTTAGTGCAGGGGTGGGGAACCTGAGGCCTTGAGATCACATGTGGTCTTCTAGATCTTGAAGTGTGGCCTTTTTTAATCCAAATTTTATAGAACAAATTACAATTTGTAAAATGTGCATTCGGTCTAAAGGCCATAGTTAAGGATCTAGAAGGCCACATGTGACCTCGAGGCCTCAGGTTCCCCACCCCTGGTTTAGTTCTTGTAAACCAATCAGAAGCCTTACACCTACATATCATAAGCATGTCTCCAGAAGGGTCTGGACATATTGGAGAACACTGAGAAACATCACAAAAACCAAGACTGACTACTTCTAAACAGAAAGGAAATGGTGGGTTACTGACACTGGAGTCATTTGGATGATTTGCTCTTGTGCAGTTAGACCATTTGCTAGTTAAAGCAAAGGTCAAAACCAATACTAGAAAAGAACTATAGACACTGAGCAAGTCACTTAAGTTCTCTCAACCTCAGTTTCCCCATTTGTACAATGAGATAATAATAGCACCTACCTCACAGAGTACTTGTGAAAATCAAATGAGATAATACACGTAAAGAACTTTGGAAGACAATGTTAGCTATTATTATTGTTCTGGGAGCGTAGTGGATAGAAAGACATTTTGGGAATGGAGGACAAACTGGGTTTTAATCCCACTTCTGACATACACTTATATGTCACAGTATGACTCTGGGCAAGTCACTTCTCAGTTCCCTAGGCAACTTTCCTAGACTATAAGTTGCAGGACAGTTGCTAATCTACTTTGACACAGGGAGTTTCCTCACTGAGGAGCTCCCCATAGTGATGAAATCATTAATCTGGACCAAAACCAATATTATTTTTACTGTTCCAACCCAAACTATTTAAATGGCCCATTGATTCTGAAAAATGAGAAATGGATAAAATGAAGACATTGACTCATTACTTCCTTCCTACCTTTCTTCCTTCCTTGTTTCCTTCCTCCCTCCCTCCCTTCCTTCCTTCCTTCTTTCCTTCCTTCTTTCCTTCCTTCCTTCCTTCCTTCTTTCTTTCCTTCCTTCTTTATTTCTTGAAAAAACTTGGAAGTTAAAATGATTCACAAATATTACTGTACTTTTGTTTTTCATGTTAGTTAGTTAGTTAATGGATTTAACTTTGTTTAGCTGCAACTTAATCCCAATGAGGGCATGAAAGTTTCACAACCTTACTCTTAAGCAATGAAATAGCAGTTGACACATTAAAAAGTGTTTTGTGGCAAATATGCATAATTACTAATCATTTCATTTGTTTTACTCAACCTTCTGAGGTAGTCTGTGCATTACCTTCCACTTGATACCAAACTCAATTCTTATTCTATTATACCACCATTGGTTAAAGTATAGATAATAGCAAGGGAAGAATAGAATGTATTGCACTTTTCATAGCACTATTGTACTTATTCCACACTGACTTTATGTTTTTTTTAAAGTAGATATTCATTTAAAAACATTTTATTAATCCCAAATTCAGTTATGTACAGTTAAGAACAGAAAAGAGCCAGGTCTCCTGATGCTTAGTCTTGGGTTCTTTTTCCTATACCATAGGTCCCAAAATCAAACTGAGGTCCAGAGAGGTGAATGAATTATATGGTTAAGTTTCAGGGTGAAGACTGCAATCCCAGGTCTTACCTCACCAGACCAATCTCTTTCTTCTAACAGTTATCTAACTATATTAGATTCTGAGCTTCTTGAAAGCAGGGACTATTTTTTTTATTGTATAAATGGCATTATTGGCTTTTTTAAGGTTAATACTGACCCTTATAACTACTTTATTATGTTCATACAATATTTATGAGAATTGTCTGTGAACATGTTGAGGGTATCTGATGAAAATGTGAGAAGAGAATAGGTAGGTTTTTGTAGGTAATTTTCTATAGTAGAATGCAACTTCACAGTCACACAATTGACTGGAAAGTGTAGAAAATTGGGTAGCACTATGTTAATTACAAAAAAAAAATATGGACTTGGTAAAAAAAAATTAATCCTTAAGTATTTCTTCCCAACAAAATTCCTTGATAGAATGTAACTATAGTCATAACTTTGCTCTGATATCATCTGATCATCATCAATGTCAAATAGGCATAAACTAGGGAGATGTATACTGGCCAAAGGTATTTGCTGCTGTCTCAGAGAATGCCTAGTGAAGAGTCCAAATGGAAAAGAGATTTATATGTCACAAGATCTTCCAGATACATTTGTTTGTAGGTGACATTGTTCTGATTATGTTAAACCTAATACTACCATACCTTTTGCAAGAGATTCATGGTTGCTCAAAAAGAAAATGGACTAGCAATCTACAAAGGAAAAACCAAATGGATGAAGATTGCATTTTGTCCATACAGTTGAAGAGATACCAGGATTGTCAAGGGCTTAGCTTCACTCAGGCCTAGGACTGAGGGGCATCCAGGGGTTAATTGGGTCTAGAGATAGTTCTCTCTGCCTTAGCCTTATTATCCCTGCCATCCCTACTGGATGTGAGAATAAAAGATTTTAAACATTGCTGTTAATAATTGAGACCCATGATAAAAATCATAGGTCTACATGAAGTTAACACCACTGGATTCTAGAATATGGTTTGTATTTGAAGCCAGTTTCCATGAAGAATAAGTGACTATAAGACATAAAGTTTGTATTTTTCATTTTCCTAGGACAATGTGAGAAATTGAAGATAATAAATATAAAAATGTTCATTTCTAACTTAATTTTGTGTAATTTTTTTTCTATAGTGAAAAGAATACATTCCATGGCTAACTATATTTCACTTAGAGCTTGTATAAGATCATTTAGATGACTTATTTGCTGGGCCAGCTTATTGATTTCTTTTTAAAAATTTCTTTACATATATAACCAAGGGTATGCCTAGAGCTCAGACTAGCTCCTAAGAGCCAATTGTTAAATTTTCATTGTCAACATTTATACCTTGAAAGCTGACAAATCTACAAATTGAGCCTTGATTTACTATTTTGTAGACTTAAGATTTACAAAAGCGGTAGAGAAATATTAATAATGCAGATTCAACATAAAAATGGGTCATGTGTACAGGATTTTTTTTTCCCCTAGAATGCCAGTTATTAAACATTTACCAAAACATCCCTATATAATCCTTTGTGACCTTGGTCCATTTATTGACTGTTTTATAAAGACATTACACCAAAGTTCTTGATGAGAATATCATCAATCCTATTTTTAAATATGAGCAATAAAATTTATTTTAAAGTCTATTCTCAAAAAAAGTGACTCTAGGAGCGGCTAGGTGGCACGGTGAATAGAGCACAGGCCCTAGAGTCAGGAGGACCTGAGTTCAAATGTGACCTCATACACTTAACACTTACTGTGTAACCTTGGGCAAATCACTTAACCCCAATTGCCCTGCCTTCCCCCTCAAAAAAAAAGCAAAAAAGAGTGACTCTAGTGACTTTGTATTATCTCTGAGGCCACCCCCATTCACAAGACTCAGATACTTAATATAGTATGGCCACATAGTTGATTGATGAGAGCAAAAATCAAGTATTCCTACATGGAATCATCTGACTTCAGACATCTCCCCAAAAACATCTCCCCAAAAAACATCTCCTGCTTGTCCTCCCAGTTCTTTGGGAGTGAGAGTAGGATATTCCAGAACGACCCTCAGATGGTAGAAGGGGAATAATGGGGAGGTGTATCTAGGATCACAACCCCTTTTTATGGTACTATAACAAGGGAAGGCAGGGGAAAAATGATGAGAGAAAACAATCCTCACTGCATCACTGACAGTATTTTCCAAAATCTCCAGTTTCAGGACTTGGGGTCTTTTCTCCTTTAGCTCTGGTCCCTGCCTCACCCCAGGATCTGGTTTCCAATTCCAATTTGTTCCAATTCCATCAACTCCCTGCTCTGTAAGTGGCAATGATTCCCAAAGTCAGCTGCCACTTGCTTGCTTGGTGATATGCAAGCCCATTTCCAGTGGCAGCCACCAACTTCTGCATTTCCTGCTCAGTGATTTGATAGTAGGAAACTCCAAGGCAGCAGATAGGAAGGGGAAAACAGCATCCAGATTATGCGCCTCTCTCATTTTAGTGCACGACTTCCTGCCAAATGCTAACCCCATGGAGCTTAGAGCTTCCCAGTGTCTCACAAATTGTGCTTTCCTCTGTGGGTACTTGTGGGACCCTCATGTTCCCACAGAGAGAAAATGGAACTGCAGACATACCTGCTGCAATTGTAGATAAAGTAATTGCTTCATTCAGTTGTTGGAAACTTATAAAGTCATAACTCATTTGATCCAGTTTGTCACCTAGTGCTGGGTGGTGCACATTTAAAATTCTACAAAACCATTATTTAAACACATTTAAGTACTTTTTGTATTTTATAAATATATTTCAATCATGGAAAGGTCTTGACATTGTACAAATATTTCCTTCTTTTCTTTTGGATTAGGTAAGATCTCTTTAATTATCAGTCTTCAGTCATCAGTTGTTCTTGGAGTATCAGATTCCATAAGGATTGTTACTATTGTTGTCTTTCCTTTGTTCTTGAACATTAGAAGTGATGCCATGATGTACAAGTGAATTGGATTTAAGTGAGGAAGGGCTGTACAATGTCACCAGCCTCACTTTCTCCTCCAGAGCCATCTGGGTCCAGTGGCAAGATACAGATCAGGATGCCTGGAGATTGCCCTCTCTAAGAGGGTTATTTGCATCCTATTAGTTCATACAGGGCAGCTAGGTGGCACAGTAGATAGAACGCTGGACCTGGAGTCCAGAGGATCTGAGTTCAAGTCCAATGTCTGACACTTACTAGCTTACTAGACCCTGGGGAAGTAACTTAACCCTGTTTGCCTCAATTCTTCATCTGTAAAACGAGCTGAAGAAGGAACTCTCCAACATCTTTGCAAAGAAAACTCAGTGGGGTCACAAAGAGTTAGTCATGACTGAAATGATCTAACAACAACAAAAATAGATCACAAGGAGTTGCCACCAAATAAACCACAATGTAAAGAAACTTCTCAAGGGAGGGGCTAGAAATAAAGCCAGTATCAGACCACAGACTGTACACAAACAACCAGAAGCTGAGTATGTTTCTACATACACACACACACGTGCCACACTTACATATACAAACATATACATACATATCTATAATACATACATATATCCATACACATATTTATTCAGGGCCCTTGATCTTTTGTAGGCCTTCAGTTACATCTGAAAGTGGACCTCAGCACTGGCACGATGGTGGGGTAAGTTAACTTGTGATGTGTAGGCTAGTCATAGTATAAAACCAATCACTTTGGACAGCTAGGGCTTCTGATGTTATCTCCATTTGCTTCTGATGACCACATGGGGCATCTGCATCTAGTGTGATAGTTTGGGCCAGTGCTGGAGTGGGCTTTGACTTAATTTTGAGGTATTTTAAGTATAAAAGGCCCATATTGTGGCTTTTAACCTATTTTAGCCCTATGTAAATCAATGATTAATATGATGAGTTATTAAAATTATTATTTAGCACTTAGCACAATGTTTGATACTTAGTAAGTGATTGATAAATGTGCATTCGTTCTAGTACTGACTAACTGGCAAATATGATTGCTGAGCAAGTAGGTATTGTCTGAAGATCTTGGAAAATGGGAGAGGTACTTCAAGATTGGAGAAGGGCAAATGTTGGTTCACTTTTCCACAAAAGGAAGAGAATTGAGTGTCCAGACTGTACGCCAGTAACTGACCTAGATTCCTGGAATAATTTTACACTTCAAGTGTATGTCTAGAAAAGAAAGCAGTGATCAAAAAGAGCCATCATGTCTTCACTGAGAACAGAAGAACATTGTGCCAGAATAACTTTATTTCTCTTTTCCCTTCAGGGTTACTATTGGGCAGATCAATGAGCTGCTACAAATATAGTTTACCTAGATTTTAACAGAACATTTGAAAAACAAGTCTCTCATTCTACTTTTGTGGAAAAGCTGAAGAAATGTGGGCTAGATAATGATACACATGAGTGAATTTGGAGCTGGCTGAATAATCAGAACCAAGGAGTCATTAATGGGTCAATGTCATCTTGGAAGGGGGTCTTCAGTAGAGTGCCCCAGGGATCTGTGTTTTGCCCTTTGTTATTTAACCTTAATTAATTAATTAATTAATTTGTTTTTAGCAATTATTTGGATAAAGGTATAGATACCACGTTTATTAAATTTGTAGATGGTACAAAACTGAGGGGAATAGCTAAAATGTCGGATGATAGGGTGGTGCTATGGAGAGAGTGCTATGCCCAGAGTAGGGAAGACCTGAATTCAAAAGTGATCTCAGTCACTTATTAGCAATGTGATCTTGGGCAAGTCACTTTATCCCTTTACCTTAGTTTCCTCGTTGTAAAATGGAGATCATAATAGCACCTACATCAAAGGGTTGTTGTGAGGAGCAAATGAGATAGTATTTTTAAAAAAAAGGGCTTAGCATAGTGCCTGGCATGCAGTAGGTGCTATATAATGCTTCTTCCCTTCCCAAAAAATATCTTGACCAACTAAGAAATGATGATTAATAACCAACAATTTGGGGAGATCCAGAGTTTTCTCCTTCTAAAGTCCTAATTTTAAAAGTTCAGTCTCTTAAAGGACATTGCCATTAATGAGATCTTAGTAAGACTCTACTCTGGTGGAGAAGCCATTGTATTCTGCTCAGGATTGGGTGGGGTATACATTCTTTGAATAGATCACCCAAGGATGGGGGTGGTTTAGGTATAGAGTGTCCTCCAAAGGTGATGGTGGTGTCACCCTCAGCTCCTTATCTTAATATAGCCCACCTCCTATTGTGTAATCTAATTAGAATTGACTCCCCTCCCCCCCCAAGAACATTTTCTCTTCCAACGGTATATAAACTTTGTCCCCTGCTGCCATGATTGTTTATGGTCTAAGAAAGAAATGGCCAAATGACCATCCTTTTATTAATAATGTGCTGTCCTTATTAATAAAAGTATTAAATTACCCAGAAACTGTGTCTTTTAAACCTTTTTAGTTGTCACATAGACTAAGACCAAATCTCCTAGATGGAGTGCTGAAGGTGTAATGCCATGCACGAGCAGCTTCCCAAAAGAATGCTTGTGTGAACAGCTTTTAAGGTTCTGATTACACAGTATGGTGAATACTCCATTTATTCCATTACAAATCAAGGCAAACATTCACAACAAATCACAATATAATATTCACAACATTACATCTTATCATAGAAAATCACAATATAGTGTTCATAATAACTTAACATTAGAATGGCCACCTAGTTTTCACTACAGTGGCCACAGTATTTAGAACAAAGAACAAAAGAATAATCATCTTGTTTCCCTAAGGGGGAAACCCTACTTACTTAATCATTCAATCATTCTACAATACAATAATCAATCTTCCACTCATGGGGCAATTATAGATTAACTTAATCAGTCACTTATCTAGCAATCAGTCACTAAGTATCATTAATCACTAAATACAATCATCAGAAAATTACACAAACACTCTACCCCTTGGTGTCTAGTAAACTTCAATTTCATCAGGCATTCTATATCCAAGGAGAGGCCTTTTCTTCATCTTTACTTGAGGTGGTCTCTCAGATTCCCTGGATCCCCTTCCATGGTCCCAGCTTCTACCTGAATCCACCAGTCACTTGGATTCAGAAGCAGACAGCTCCCAGGTCCTTGTCCAGTCCTCCAGGCAGCTCCTGGTATATACTGAAGTTCACAGGATCTAGCACATCGCAAAACCTTCACCACTTCTGTTGGCAGGAACTCAAGGATCAACTAAGCCACAAACAAACAATATCTTATCCCGGTCATGCTTCTCCAGTCCTCCAGCAGTTCAGCTGGCCTTAGGATCCAGAAGAAATCTAGGTCTTCCAGGCAGCCTTCCAGGTGTCAGCAACCACTTTGTCCTTCCAGGCAACTTCAGTCTTCACCAGATTCTGGTCTCATAGAAAACTCCAACTCAGTTCTCAGTCCAGCAGCCCAGCTTCCAGATACTGTGAAAATTCTGCTCCCTCCACCAGGAGCCACTAGGAGGAAAATTCTTGATTCTGTCTCTCTGTCTCTGGAACTCTTC
>CM053580.1:316804187-316872295 GCA_028627135.1 Pseudochirops cupreus | reverse complement strand
CAAAGACCATCTCTTAACTTTTTTTGAAAAATAATCACAAAATTAGAACACAGAGAGACCTTGGAGACTATTGAGCCCAATGCCTTATTTTAACAGTAAGGTCATTGTGAATCAGAAACTAGTTAATCAATAAACATTTCGTTGCCTACTATGTGCCAGGCACTATGCAAAACTCTGGGGATACAAAAGGAATTAAAAGATATTTATTGCCCTTAAGCAGCTTATAGTCTAATGGGGGAAACGATGCATAAACAAATACATGTACGTATAAAGCAAGGTATATACGGGGCAAAAACAAAATAACAGAGAGAACACATTAGAATTAAGAGGAGTTGAGAAAAGATAGGGCTTACAGGGAGCCAGGGAAGTTAGCAGGTAGAGAGAAGGAGGGAGAGCATTTAAGGTATAGAAATGGCTGTGGCTGAGAGATGGGATATCTTGTTCATGGAACAGCCAGGAGATCGGTGTCATTGGATGGAAGAGTATATGGCAGGGAGTAAGGTGTAAGGAAACTGGAAATGGAGGAGGGATCTAGGTCATGAAGAGCTTTGACTATCAAACCTGATTGATCCTGGAAGCCAATGAAGTTTCTTGAGTGGGGAAGTGACATGAACTTGTGCTTTAGAAGATCACGTTGGTGGCTGAATAGAGGATGGATTGCAGTGGGAAGAAGCTTGAGACAGGGAGAGATCCAATAACAATAACCAGGCAGGAGGTAATGAAGGAGTGGTGGCAGTGCCAGAGGAGAGGAGGGGACATTTTAGAAAGATATTGCGAAGGTGAAACTAGCAGGCCTTGGATCTGAGGGCTGAGAGATAGGAGTTGAGGATGATAATAGCAATTAACATTTTCATAGTGCTTAGTCTTACTATGTGCCAGGCACCATAGGAAGCACTTTACAATGATCGCCTCATCTGATCCTTACAACAACCCTTTGTGATAGATGCTATTATCATCCCCCTTTTACAAATGGGGAACCTGAGGCAGTGTTAAATGATTTTCCTAGGGTCAGATAGCTAGAAAGTATCTGAGGTTGGATTTGAACTCAGGCCCAGCACTCTATTCACCATGCCACCTAGCTGTCTGAGGGACTGGGAGGAGGAGGTTGTCCACTGCAGCATTAGGGAACAAAGAAGAGGGAGGTTTAGGGGGGAAGATAATGAGTTCTGTTTTGGACATGTTGAGTTTAAGGTGTCTACTGGACACTTTTGAGATGTCTGAAATTCAGCTGGAGACATGAGATTGAAGGTCAGCAGAGAGGTTGGGGTAACTCAGAATCGAACACCTTTTTTTCTGAACACTTTATACTTTATCCACTATGCCAGCTGTGTGAGCTGTATTTGAGTTGCTACTGAAATTTTTTTCACCTGAGACAAAAATAGTTGCATGTGCACAGGAATGCAGAAGATAATCAGACTTGAGAGAAGTAGTTTGGCCCTTGCCCTTCAGAGGTTGGGGGTAAGGTGGACTGGGTAAGGACATTATGACAACAGGCCCTTGGAGATGATGCTTATACCTGGTATAGACCACCAGAGGACCTTGCAGTAAAGTTGGAGATGGTGATTATCCTGGGGAGGAAATACTTCACACCCTTTCTCCCTCCACAACAACAGTTTGGGGCAAAGCCCTATTGTTTTCATGCTGGTTATAACACTATGGTCTAGGATTCAAATATAAGAGGAAAATTCTTCCTACTTTTCAACAGCCTTTTTATACAAGTTCATTCAATTATTTATAGTGATAATTTTTACAGAAATAGATTTTTTGTTAGCGAAGTTAGCAATACTCCCAGGACTTCAGCAATTCTGTTCATTAAGTGCAAAACCTATGAGAAGAGATGATTGTCAGGACAAAAGAAAATGATAGGTGTTCCTAATGTAAAAGGCTAAGGATGAAGAGTTTAGATTTTCCAGGTAAGTATGTATGACTTTGCCTAGTTCTTGCAGAATTTCAAACTTATAGATAAAGGACCACATTTTAAAACTATCATAAATCTGAGTCTAGCTTTCACAAGGCAAGATTTCTATTTTTAGAGTGTCTGGATTGCAGCCTTCCCCTCTGGAAACTGATGATGACTGCAAAGCGAGCATGAAAAATGAAAGTTTAGGAGAGGGGATGGTGAAAAAGAATGGAAATGACATTTAGCCACTGGAGCTCTGGGCCACTAATTCAGTCCAGGTCAGTGCTAATTACAAATATTTACTTTTTTTTCTTTGGTGCCTAGCACAGTGCCTGTCACATAGAAGGCTCTTAGTAAATGTGTGGTTGATTCTATGGTAGTGAGGCTTATTGTTAATAAAAATATCTATCCTTGTCTATATTGATTTATATATGCTTATCTCAAGGAGGCCAATCTATTGTGGATCGTAACCCTCTACTGGGCAGGGACCTTGTCTATCCAATTCCATTGAAAAAGTTCTTCTCGAAGTTGGCTGCTTAATAATACTTTTGATAATGATGAGTGATGAATTTTCTGATATGAAACTGGCTAAACGTAGGGGTGGTAATTGTGAAGCATTTCTGCAAAATATGATTGTGGTCTTAGGTTTGTCCAGATGTGTTCTGAGATGTTAGTCAGACCCAATGATGTATTTGCTTCTTACGTAACACATTAGCAAATACTACAGCATAAATTCATAAAGAAAAGCACACAAGAAGTTTCCTCTTCAATTCTTTTTGCTGATCTGAATGCCTCCCATTCTTCAAGGTCCTTTTCAAGCCCAGCTTTGCTGTGCATTTCTCCTTGACCATTTTAGCCCATAATGATCTGAACTCCTTGTCTTCTGTTCCATTCTTTTGGTACATAGCTAGCATATATTGCTTTGTATCGTTGGTCAGGTCACACATATCTTTTGATCTAGACTGGATGCTTATGAGAACAGAGACTCTTTTGTATAGCTTTTGAATCTTGCCACAGTGCCTAGGATAGTCTAATCTGTATAAAGTAGGTTGGCCATAGAATCATGGATTTACAGTTGTATGTGACCTTGGGAATCATCTAGTCCCACTAAGGACAGGGAGGTGGTACAGTGGATAGAACACTGGGGCCTGGAGTCAGCAAGACTCATCTTCCTGAGTTCAAATCTTGCCTTAGAAACTACTAGCTGTGTGACTTTGGACAAGTCATTTATCCCTGTTTGCCTCAGTTTCTCAACTACAAAAAATGAGTTGAAAAAGAACATGGCAAACTGCTCCAGTATCTTTGTAAAAAAAAAAAACAACAAAACAAACCCAAAGAGGGTCACGAAGAATAAGACATGACTGGAAAACGACAGAACAACGACAAAGACCCACTTTTAAATTTTACAGACAATCAACCAATAGCATTTATTAGGCACCTGCTATGTATGAGACACAGTGCTAGGTGCTGGGGATACAAAGACAATATTGAGATAGTCTATGACCTCTTTGAAGTCAGGGACTTTCTTCAAGGTGGAAATGTATTAATAGATGAATAGATAAGCAGAGGATATGCAGAAATAAATGCAAAGTGATTGTAGGGCAGGAGGTTGGCACTGGCAATGAGGGAAATCAGAATTGTGTCTTGAAAGAAGTGGCACATAAACTGAGTTCTGATGGGACCACAGGATTCTTAGAGGCAGAGGACAGGAAAGGTGGCAGACATTTGCAAAGACATGGAGATAGAATGTTGTACATGAGAAAGGGCACATAGACCAATCAGGCTGGAGCATAAAGTATGCATAGGGAAGTAGTGTATAATCTTCATGAAGAGGAAGACTGTAAATGGGTTTACTGCCAAATGGAGGAGTTTGTATTTGATCCTAGACACGGTAGGGAAACTCCTCTGAAGCTTCTTAAGTAGATGAATGGCTTGGTCAGAGCTGTACTTTAGGAGCATCAATTTGGCAACAGTGTGGAGGTCAGACTTGAGAGACAAGAAGTTATAGGAAGACCAATAAGTTGTTGTTGAATCATTTTAGTTCTGTCTACCTATTGGTGATCCTATTTGGGATTTTCTTGGCAAAGATACTGGAGTGGTTTGCCATTTCCTTCTCCAGCTCACATTTTACAGATGAGGAAACTGAGGCAAACAGGATTAAGTGACTTGCCCAGCGGTCTGAGGCCAGATTTGAACTCAGGTCTTCCTGATCCCAGACTTGGTGTTCTATCCACTGTACCACCCAGGTGCTGTAGACCATCAAGTAAATAAATAGATCATTGTTGATCTTGGGGAGGGCAGTTTCAGCTGAGTGGTGGTGATGGAAGTCAGATTGTAAGGGCCTGTGAAGTGAATGGGAGCACAGCAGAGTGCACACCATTCTCCTTCAAACACTCAGCTTTTCAGTCATACTGACCTGCTTTCTATTTCTTCTATAGGACAGTCCATCTCCTCTCTCTGTGCCCAAGTGTAGGAAAGCCCAGAGTGCTTTCCCTTTTCGCCTCCCCCCACAGAATTCTTAGCTTCCTTTAAGTTCTGTCTACCTATTGGTGATCCTATTTGGGATTTTCTTGGCAAAGATACTGGGGAAGTTCAAGGGAAGCCTAGCCTGATTCCTCCAGTTACTTTTGTTCTCCCTTTAAGCTTAAAACTTCACTAAGACTTTTGGGACACTTTGTATGTTCATTTTAATTTAATTTTCAATGTCCATATTATTTCCTCTAATAGAATGTAAGCTTCTTGATAACATGGCCTATATCATTGTTTTTGTATCCTGGCACCTAGGATAGTGCCTGGTGAGTAGAAGGTGCTTTATAAATGTTTATTAAAGGAGTGAGTAACTTGAATTCAATAAGTTGCTCAAGATTATACAGAGGGGAGGGAGACAGGTGTGGAATTCAAACTAGGCAGTTAGTAGTGGTGGTAATGGGGTGCTTGGGTGCCAGTGTTTGGGCCCCAATTCCAAGATCACATTTCTCCCTAGCCTCAAAAGACTATCCCTGGCAACTTTTCCCCAGCTCAAGGACACTATAGCTAGCAATTAATCATGAGTGGGCCCCAGAAAAATACTTCTCTCTCACTGGTATCGCAGCGAACCACACCTGTAGGAATTATTAGTTTGAACTGACTTTGTACTGGCTCAAAGATATTCTGTATCCACTGGACTATCTATGCCAACTCCCTACCTTATTTTATGCATCTTGGACTCCTCATTATGTGTGTCCTAGCCTTAGACATAAGTGTACTCCCTACATCTATCTTGTCAAACAAGCCATTGACTGGTGGCAGACAGGGCAATCCTCAGTCAGTTAGTTAACTTAGTGATGCAGCAGACCTAAAAACCACACCTCCCTGTGCCTCGCCTCCCCTTGGGCTTTTCCTGGTGAGCTCTTGGTAAAACATCTACACAGTAGGTACAACAAGTGCATGTTCCTTTAAGAACTGACCGCTCCTTAACCACTCCCTAATCTCACCCTCAATCACCTAATTAGCCTATCTGACACATTTTTTTTTACTATCATTTATCCCACATAAACTTTAACTGTACCCCTCTAAGGTTGCAGGTTCCTTAAGAGCTTTTGCCCACTGAAAAGCATAAAAATAAATCTTTGCCAACTTGACTTAAAGAATGCTTGAATCTGTGAATTCTTTCCAGATGACCCTGTCCTGCTCTCCGGGCCTTGATGGCGGCCCCTGAACCTCTCAAACCAACATCAGTGGCAATGGATAAAGCACAGGATCTGGCATCACAAAGACCTGAGGTTAAATGTGACCTCAGATATTTACTAGCTGGGTGACTTTGTGTGAGTCACTCAATCTCTCTGTTTCAGTTTCCTCATCTGTAAAATGGGAATAATAGTAGCACTTACTTCCCAGGGATTGAACGAGATAATATTTTTAAAGCACTTAGCAGAGTGCCTGGCACATAGTAGGCATTATTGCATAAATATTAGCTATTACTAGTATATTAAACTAAGGTCCTCTGACTCCAAATCCAGCATTCTTTCCACCATACCATTATTTAGTAACCGGGCTAGCAAACAGAATGTGTTTGTCATGGAAAATTTGTACTTTTCTCTGCATTATCTCCAAAACCCATTCCCTACTAAATCTACTAGGCTTTTCTATAACACATTTCACCATTGTCATAGTGATGAGAGATATAATGGTGTTGGAAGGGGTGGATGGAAAAGTAACCACTGCTCAATGGTTACATGGCTACAAAACCTCTGCCAGGCAGTCATTCATAGATGCAGCCTAACCTACCCTCTTATCTCTGATTGCCAAGGAGAAGGAGAAGCTGTGTGGTCATTCCACTTTCCTTATGAACCAGCAAAGGCAGCAGAGCAATTCTTATCCAATAAATACTATAAGGTCTATTAACACTTTTTTTTGCCTGCCTGTCTCCTAAAATTCCTCATCTAGGGAAATGCTCCCATGGTGCTTTTATTCCCATGATTCATTCTGGGGATTCAGCAGGTTTTAAAATTGGTTTTCTTTTCTTCGCTTCCTTACTATTCCCTTTATTGAATTTTAAGATGGGGTAAGAGATTAGAAATTCTAGGAGAACAAATGTAGTTCTTTTTCAAGGCCAGAGGGATGGATTAAGTGAACCCTCAAGGTTCTTTTACAGCCCTGTAATACTTTCCAAAAGAAAAGAAAAATATGCTGACAACCCATAGGTGAAAGAGACAACATGGTATCTTGGGTTATCTAACATATTAGGCTGTCCTGAGAATTAATTAGAATAATTTCTTATTAAAAGAATTCCGAGAGGAGGTGAAGGAACAAAGCATTCCAGCTATGTTGATTGAAATGTGGTGGGAGAAATTAGGGAATAATTTAGAGTCTAACTGCATATTTCAAAATAGGAACAGCTACATTTTGGGGCTTGTACATCTCTTTGAATGTGGGCTTGACAAACCCTTTGACAGTTTCAACAGGTGGCGCTTACCATCAAAGAAACAGTGGTGTGTGGAAAGGAGAGAGCAAAAGAGGAGGCATGATTGAATACTTCAGTATGCAATTACATTTTCTGCATAATTAGTCATAAATTGAGCATCCAAACATAGATGCATGCGTAATTAATTATGACTTATTTAAAAGCACTCTGCTGGTGACACTTTGTTCTTCATTTCCTGCAAATCAAATTATTGAAGTTTTCATTTCATTTAAAAAATAATTTCCCTCATGTTATTATTATTTTTAAAATTTAAATTGAGATACAGGAAGATGAAAATGCTCCTACCAGGAGAGGTAAATACTAAAGTGGGTACTGGTAGGGAGGGATGGCGTCTAGAGAAAATTGGGGAGGGTTCAAATCATTGAGACTGTCTGCAATGGAGTTCCCACTGCCTCACTCTCTCCACTATCTAGCTTACTTAGCCTTTTAAAACCCTTCTGCCTTCAAGCTTTTTTTCAACCCCCTTCTTCCAGCTCAGCTACCACCTCCCACGATGCAGCCTCCCATGATCCCCTCAACAGAAAAATGATATTTTCTGCCTCATATTTCTCATGGCAGCCCGACTAGATCTTTCACCACATTTTGCATTGTATTATAGTTGTTGTGCACAGAGCTTATTATTAGTATATCACAGAGCTGTCCAAGGTCGCATGGCTGTAGTTCCAGTTCTAGATAACACAGTCTCAGGTTTTTTGTTGTTGTTGCTTTGCCTGCGGCATCACGCTAGTAGGTTAAGGTGTACTGGCAGATGTTTAACAACCGATTCTTATATCTCTATCTATATACGGAGAGGGAGAGGGAGAGAATGAATGAATTTTAAAAAATATTCAACGCAACTTCATTTTAGTAATCTTTAAAGTATTGTTACTATAATTATAGTTATTAGTATAGTTATTAACTACAAGCTAGCACAAGACTGCTTGCCAGGAATTTGAAAGTATCAATCTCATTCCACATTTGAAGATTTTTTTTTTCTTTAGGGAGTGTTATCACCTCTCAGAAGGGATATTCAGAGGGGGGAAATTAGATAGAGAGCAAGGAAGACCTAAGTTCAAATTCGGCCTCAGACACTACTAGCTACGTGAGCCTGCGTAAGTGACTTAACCATGTTTGTGTTAATCTACTGGAGAAGGAAGTTGTAAATCACTTCAGTATCTCTGCCAAGAAAACCCAATGGACAGTATTGGTGTGCTATGGTCCACGGGATCACAAAAGGTTGGATGCAACTGAATGACAACCATATATACATGGATATACTTTTAAGGTTAATCTGCATTATTACCATTTTCCCCGTCACTTAAGTATAGATAAGCAACAAAACAATGAAACTAGTCCTCCTTTATAGTGTTTGCTAATTTGCAAGGTGCAAATGCTTATAACTGAAAATTGAGCTGGCTCCAGTACAACATTGCTGTTAACTCATATTAGTCACTGTAATCTCTGGATCTTTTCAGAGCTGCTGTCTAGCTATGCCCAAGCACTCATTTTGCACTGGTAAGACCGATTTTCAAACTAAAGTGTGAGATTTTATGTCTATCCTTACTCAGTTTCAGTTGTTCTATCTATAAAATAAGGAGGTTGGACCAATTGATAGTTGATGTCCTTTGATTTTTTTCATAGGCTTGAAAAGAAATAATTTGTAAATGATTAGACTTCTTCTGTTTGGTCCCTGAGAGCAGAACTATGGGCAATGGTTAGAAGCTTCTGAGAGGCAGATTTTTATTCTATATAAGGAAAAACTTTCCTAGAATTAGAGCTTGTCCTAAAGTGAATAGATCACCTGTAGAAGGAGTGAGGTCCCCATCACTGTAAGTATTCAAGTGGAGATTAGATGACAACTTGTCTAAGATATTATAGAGAAGATTCCAGTTCAAGTGTAGGTTGGGCATAATGACTTGCAAGATCCTGCCCTACTCCTACTCAAATGTTCTATGATCTGATGAATCAGTTTTCAGAGCTTTAAAAACAGGGATTCCATTTTCAGATCCTACAACCTTTTTGTTCTATGTTTTGAAGAAGGCAGGATTTTAACTTTTAATTTTGGGGACCTACATACAAATTTCAAAAAGCTGCTTTTACTTTTAATTAATTTCTTTTGTTTTCTTTCTTTCTTTCTTTTTGTTTTTTGCTTTTTTTGGAGGAGGGAAGGCAGGGCAATTGGTGTTAAGTGATTTGTCCAAGGTCACATGGCTAGTAAGTGTTAAGTGTATGAGGTCAGATTTGAACTCAGGTCCTCCTGACTCCAAGGCTGGTGCTCTAATTCACTGCACCAGCACTACTTTACTGCCCCTACTTTTAACTAATTTCAAAGTAAAGGGATCTCCATTGAATAAGTGTCTTTAGGTGAGTTATATGCTTTGGTAAAAGGGAAACAGGAGCAAACCTCCAATGTTGACTTTAATAACCAGAGTCCTTCAAATCCTGTTGATCCAAATCAAATGGACATTCATCAGTTTTCATTTCTCTCTAATTATGTTACACATTCATTTAGCTTCAAAATTGCCTCTATATATTTCCCACTTTCTGTGATCTCATTTGCTTCATTTGCTCTTCAGAAATCTTTCCAATTATTTGGGTGCCCAATTGTTCGTGAAACAGCAGCTCTGTTTATGCCAAAAAAGCCTTTTGAAGGAAAGATTTATCCTTATGACTATGTTATATGTTGATTTCAGGCAGATCTAAAGTCCAAGAACATTGAAATACTGAGTAACTTTTTGGTTCTCTTTCTAAAGTCTTCCATGTTTTGGAACTTTACTCTCAGAGGGTTTTGGTGCTATTTTAACAGCTCAGGATGATCTTAGAGAATGTCAGTGGTACCAGTTTGGTTTGAGGAATGATACAACCCAGACTACACAACTTGGCAAAACTTTGGGTTGTAGATAGGTTAGACTAGAGACAGACCAACAATGGTTGGTTGCTGCAAGTCACGTGACAATTGTCCAAACTCCTTTGGTGGCTGCAAGTGGATGTCTTGCAGGTCTGATACAACCTTCAAGAGGTAGAACCAGTAATCCCTGCCTCAAGGAAAGTAGAAGATGGTGCATCATTCCTGCAGTGATGAGCTGAGTGGACTAAGCCAATCAGGTGTCTGCATTAGGTCTAGCATTAATATGATAAGCTCCCAGAGGAAGAGGGGGGTTGACATGAAGCTGCCTAACAAGCTTCTATTGACCCAGGTCAGAAACAGAACTAGTCAAAACTCCTGTGCTACTCAGTAGTGGGTCTGTGAGTAGTCACTTTACTCCCAGCCTGAGTAACATAGCGAGACCAAATCTCAAAAAAAAAACAAAAACGTAGACCAGATCTGCTGGTATTTTTACTTAAAACATTGCTTATAGTTAAGACATACTGATTCAAGAACGAGCTTAAGAGATGAGAAATTTCTCTTTCTAATGTTTCCTCTAGTGTCAATTCATCTTTTAAAGCTCAGCTCAGATCTAGGTCTCCTCCATGAAATCTCTGAGTAATCCAGCCCACATTTGTCTATTTCTCTGAAATTACTCTTATCAGATCTCTGAATAACCAGAAGTCTGCTGCTGAGGTGGGATGGGTTGATGCCACAGAGGTGAGATAAATGATAAGAAGGAAATGGAGTGAGGAATTATTAACTGGTATTGGGGAGGCGAAAAACTTAATGTAGGCAGAACAATGATAAAAGAGCACAGGACAAGAAATGAGCTACAGGGATGTTCGGCTGAAAGAATGAGTTCAACTCTCCAAAGTGTGGCCTATACCTATCATAGAATGAGAAGTTTCTGACTTTGGACTCCACTGGCCTATCAGACAGTCTAAAGGAGACCTGAGTAAATTTCTTTAGCATGTCTTTCTTGCCATCTCTGATCTCACCTTATATGGATACTGCTTCACAATAGAACAGGCAGTCAATCCTGGATCCAGGGCTGGCATCTCTTGTGAGCAGAATTTGTCTCTGCTGTTAGCCTCTCTCTTCCTGAGGGGCAGCCACAAGATCTAGCAACTATACTACTTTAATCCATTTCATATGATTTAACTTTTAATAATTCACAGCTGTATTTTTTTTTAAGAAAAATTCTTTGTTTTTCTTCCCTAGTAATTTTGAGGACAGGGATTCTTTCTTTTTTTCTCCATATCCCTTTTGCCTAACACATAGTAGGTGCTCACTAAGTCTTTGGTGGTCTGATTTGAATATAGAGATCAAAAGCATTAACATTTATCTAATTCTCAATTATCCATAGTAATTTGAATAAGGATTACATGTGTAATAACTAAGCTTATGAGAGAAATTATTATTAATAACTAATTATTTGGGGAGATTCAGTGTACCCCTCTTCTCCATCCTCATTTTAAGATCTCAGTCTCTGAAGATTGAGCTAACCTTCTCCTCTACCCAACCCTACCCAATCTTGCAAGGACTCACTAATCTAATGTGAATTCCATTCAATCAAGCTTGGTGGAGACAGACCCTTTTGTCTAAATTGCCCACGGTTGGGGGTGGTCTGGGCATAGAGGTAGTTTCTGTGTCCAAAGGTGACATGATGTCACTCTCAGCCCCTCATTGGAATGAGTTCACTTCTTTTGTAAAGTCCACTTCTCTTTAAAAGGACGTACAAGTTATAAGCTCACCACTCTGATTGTCTTTGGTCTAAGAGAGAGATGGTCAAATGGCCATCCTTTTATTAAAATACTGGCATTATTAATAAAATGATTAAATTACCCAGAAATTATGTCTCTTGAACCTTTTAAAATGCCACACTTGCCTGTACAAAGCTTCAGGCTCCAGTGCCTATAGTTATGAGTTGGGGGCAGAAGCTGGGGTTGAAAGATTTTTAAAGGGACTGAGTTTAGGTGAAGGAAATGATTGGGGAAATAGAATCCCATTTATGGCAGTCTTTCTTTTTTCTTGATACTTTGGAAGGATTATGACAGCTCCTTTACCATGGTGGAAGGGAAAGAAGGGGAGAAACTGCCTCAGAACTGCTTGCTTTTAAAAGGACAGAGATACAGTTAATGCACACAACTGATAGGTCTAGAGATTGGGAGCTGTATGGATGGCCACTTGGAAGCAAAATCAAACCTAGTATGGCCCTTCTTGGAGTATCTATGCTGCCTTCTAGAAAGAGAATAATAGAGCATTCACATTCCTTCACTGAATTAATGGGAACTGACATAATTCTGTGGATTTTTGAATGGAAAAATTCTGGGTGAAAGTCTTTCCCACTCTTCCCCTCTCTTCCCCCAGCAGCAGAAAATTGAACTTCTGGGCTTTAACCTTGTGTAATGCTGTAGGAAACAGAAAGGGTGGTGTTGGGTATATTGCTATTAAACTGTGTTGATTTATTTCTCCCATCTTGATTAAAATTTTATACAGCATGTCTTATAAGTGACCTTGAATGAAATGAGGTGAGCATGGTATGAAGGGGAGTTTTCCTTAGTAGGATAGAGACAGCCATTTATCTGATTGGTGTAAATATTAACCCATACCCTTACAAAGGAGAAACTTGTGCCAACCACAAAAAGGTAGAGACAAGGGGACAGTGACAGCAAGTAGCTCTGAGAGCTAGAGAGCATCACCAGGAGCTTGACTATTACCTGGAGGCATACTCTGGTCTTGGGTCAAGTGCTTAGCCCCACCTGTCATGTATATCTCCCAAAACCAGTCAGGTATACTGGGATAACAACTAATTTCCCTATGCCTATTTCCCAGAGGCAGAAATGTATTGTTTTCTGCTGAGTGGATTAATAGTTCTATCTTGAGGAAAGGTGTCTGCCTAGGGATGTGGGTTGGTTTTTCCACCAATCAGATAAATAGCTTAGTCTTCATCCTACTTAGGAAAACTCCCCTTCATCTCATACTCTCTGCATTTCATTCAAGGTTACCTACAAGGATACATACTGTATCAAACTTTAATCAGCATAGTAGAAATAAATCAAAGCAGGTTGATATCAAAACTCCCAGCACATGTTTTCCCTGCTCTCAACCCGATCAGTCCCCTGCATTCACTAGATTAATAGTTCTTAATCAGGCCATTGCAAGGACTAAGCTTGTAAAACATCGAATAGGCCCTGGGTGGATGGGTAGTTTGCCACAAGTGTTAGCCAAGAGAGCTATCAAAATGAGAACAAAAGACCGAAGATCTCGTGTCAAGGAATATGAAGGCTAAGAAGGCTTTTGCAATTACTTGAAAAACTTATGTTTTGTTTTATATGTAGTTAATTTAAAAGTAAATGTGTCTCTAGTGGAAAGGTTCTAATAACATGTACGTATGCACCAAGAACCATTAGGTCTTCTCAGAGGAGAAGGTGACAGGGCTGGAAGAATGTTTTTTTACTTCCAGTTTATCACAAAGAATGAAATGTTTCTTGAAAATTTAGAAAAGGAAAGAAGAGTCACTTAACCCCAATTGCCCTGCCTTCCCCCCTCAAAAACAAAACAACAAAAAGGAAAGAAGAATTTTGAGGAGGTAACAAAGAACAAAAAAGATGTAAAGAGACAAAAGGTGGAAGAATATGATGGCAAATAAGGTGAAAAAGAAAGACCACTTAAACCCTTGACCCTAAGTAATAGGTATCTGGCTTTTTCTATAGAGGGGGAACTGACTGAAGATGTTTCTTGCCCTTCAAGGAGCAATGATGATATAGATGCACAGACAGCATTAGGTCTTGCAATAATGCTGAGAGTGGGAAGAGATGAGTAGAAAGAGTTGGCAACTCCCTATTGTCAGATACTGAAGGAAATGTTGTCCACTTGACATAAATAACAAAGGAAGACTGTTGTCTTCTTATTATGATACCTGGGATCTAACAAATAGTTTTCTAAGACTTGTTAAATCGTAACTGCTATCCACTTCTGGTAACTTATGTGGGGACAAATTATGCCACCAAGAAGGAACCTAGAATTTGTTGTTAAAAGGATAAGGGGGGTGGCTAGGTGGCACAGTGAATAGAGCACCAGCTCTGGGGTCAGGAGGACCTGAGTTCAAATCCAGCCTCAGACACCTAACACTTACTAGCCATGTGACCTTGGGCAAGTCACTTAACCCCAATTGTCCTGCCTTCCCCCCTCCAAAAAGAAAAAAAAAAGGATAAGGAAGTCATGGAGTGGGGGAACTAACAACAACAACCAAAAAAACCCATGTAAATGAAAAAAATCAGCTGGAGTGGTATATTCATTACTAACAATGACAGGATATTCAATTCTTGAGGTCAGCTAGTCAATGACTACTTGTTAAGCACTTGCTGTGTGCCAGGCACTGTGCTGAGCATCAGGGGTGCAAAGACAGATGATCCCTGCCCTCAAAGAGCTTACAGTCACATGGGAGAAGTAAGCACACAAACAACTATGTACAAGATCTATGCAGGATAAAGTGGAGGTGATTTCAGAAGGAAGACACTGGCATTAAGGGGGGTCAGGAAAGGTTTCCAATAGTTGGTCAGATTTTAATTGATACTTGAGGGAAGCCAGGAAACAGAGAGGAGGAGGGAGAGCATTTCAGGCAGGAGGGAGTGTCAGTAATGTTGGGAATAAGGAGATAGATTGTCTTGTTTGAGGATTATCAAGGAGACCAGTGTCACTGGACTGCAGAGTATGTAGGAAGGAGGGTGTATGGTGTAAGAAGGCAGGAAAGGAGGGGGATGCAGGTTATAAAGGGCTTTGAATGCAAATAGGGATTTTGTATTTGATCTTGGAGGTAATAGGAGAACCACTGGAGCTGATTAGTAGGAGGAGGGTGACATGGTCAGACCTGCATTTTAGGAAGATCATTTTGACAACTGAATGGAGGATGGACTGTAGTGGAGAGAGACTTGAGGCAAGGAAACCAGTTAGGAGGTAACAATCAAGGGTCAAAGTGATGAGGGCCTGGGCCAGGGAGGTGATAGTGTGGAGCAGTGAGAAGGAGACAATAAGTTATTATGAAGGTAAAAACGATAAGATCTGATAATGGGTATGTGGGAAGAGGAAAGTTGGTCAGAGACTTATGGTTGAGCAAATTTCAAAGGATCAAGAAAAAGGATAGGTCAGATCCAATGACTTCACATCCTCTAGGGGAAGTTGGCTCAAAAGGGATAGGAATTCTGTAGACACAAGCAGAAATGATTCTGCTAAGTATCATACAGTGGAAAGAGCTTAGAGGTACAGGATCTGAATTTGAATGCTGGTTCTGCCATACGCTATTTATGTGGTCCTGGGCTTGTCACTTACCTCGCTACATCTCAGTTTCCTCTTTTGTGCAATGATTGGGTTAGGCTGGCTCCAAGATCTGGTCCAATTATATCTTGATGATGATGATGATGATTCCTTTGTGACTGTGTAGTAACCAAATGACGATTTTGAAGGACACATATAGATGATGGAAACCAGAGCTGAAACTGAATACAAAAATTTTTATGGTCTGCTCAGAATGAACTGAGGCTAGTGATAAATGCTAAGGACAACCAAAATATTTTTAAAAATCTATGTTGGGGAAAGAGGAAGATCAATAAGGCAAAGGGCTGTTACCTAGGCTGGATGCAATAATGATAAAGAATGGCATTATCTGCTGCCATCTTATATTACTTCTGTTTTCTCTGCCAAGGAGAGAAAACCTTTTGACTGCTAAGGGATAGATCAAAAATGGTTAACAGGGAGTGGAAACTCAAGGTAAGTCAGGAGATAGTAAGAAAACACCCAGCTGTCTTGAATGAATTCAAGTCTTTAGACTTGGATGAATTGCAACTCAGTGTGATGAAAGAACCAGCGGATGTGATTGCTGAGTCATTGTCACTGATCTTTAAATGATCAGAAAGAATAGGAAAGGTGATACCACAGAATCTGGGCAGATATTGTCCCAATTTTCAAAATAGGAAAGATAATGAAATTTGCAAACTTTAGGTCAGTGACCTATATGGGTTTAATAGAATAAAGTCATGTTCTCTTTCCATCCTTCCTTCCTTCCTTCCTTCCTTCCTTCCTTCCTTCCTTCCTTCCTTCCTTCCTTCCTTCCTTCTTTACTTCCTTCCTTCCTTCCTCCCTCCCTTCCTCCCTTCCTCCCTTTTATTGCAGAGTAATTAGACTTTTAGATAAGGGGGAAGGCTGTAGTCATAATTTCCACTTCAGCAAAACATTTGAAAAAAATTTTTTATGCTGTCTTTATGAACTTGATGGAGAAATATGGGCTACAGTTAACTGGGTAGCAACTGGTTAGAACTGGTTGGATGCTCAGACTCAAAGAGTAGTCATTTATGGACCAATGCCAATTTACAGAGAAGTCTCAGTGGTGAGAGAAATGATTAGGCCCCTATTTTATCCCAAACTCATCTCCAATCAATACAAATCAGCTTAGTGCAATTCCATAGGAGTAATGATTGTTAGCAATTATTAGTATTTTACTTATCTGTTAATATATATTTAATCAGTCTAATCAACTAACATGAGTATAGGAACTATATATAAATACATACTTTGTATAAATTAGATATAGGAATAATTGGATAAGGTTGGTTAGATTCTTTCTTGTATTAGGTCCCAAACTTTAAACTACAAACTGTAAGTTCACTGTGCACTCACCTGTTATAAAGTTCACTTGCCTAACCTTAAGAAAGCCGACTAGAGGACCTCCCCCTCTTGGGCGATGAGAGCATGATCATGTCCAGCATGGGTAGAATGCCTTGACGTGATATGGAAAGTCTCCCAACTTATTTTTGTATCTCTGGGCCACCCTCTTGCCCAACATGAGGAGGAGCCCATCTTATGACTACTTAGTCCATGGATATGACCCTCATCGTATGGCCACTCAAGCCAATGTGTTATTTCTAGCCCTCCTGGAGGGTCGAAAGCAAGGTCTATCAATCAATGAAACTCTGTATTTTATTTTGCCTCTTCTGAGTGTCTGGGTACATAAAAGCAAGGCCCTGGGGAAAGGTGGCATCTCAGATTGTGAAGATTTGAGGTCCTATTCATTGAAGGGGTCCAGTCCCTTTAATAAATGGCTATTGGCTCAGAGCTCTGCCTCAGTGGTTTTTCTTGCAGACTGGATAATTTTGGACCCCACAGTGGTGTGTCCTAGGGATCTGTTGAGTGATTCTATCTATGACTTGGATGAAGCCATAGAAGATATGTTTATAAAATTTGCACATGAGGAATCTGGAAGAGATAACAAACATATTGTATGGCAGTATGGCAATCCAAAAGCGTCTTGGTAGGCTCAAACAATGGGCCAAATTTAATAAGATCAAATTTAATGGGGATAAATGCAAAGCTCTACATTATTGTTCAAAAAATCAACTAAATAAGTAAAATGGGGTAGCTAGGACTAGACAATAGTTTATGGATATCTTACTGTGATGCAGAATCAAGGTGCGTTAGCAAAAACACAAGGCAAACCAAAAAATCAACAATTCCCCAAGCCATATTGAGCATAGTGTCCAGAACAAATGGTTCCTCTGAACTCTGCTGTGATCAGACCAAATACCGTGTTCTGTGTTCAGTTCTTGGCATCACATTTTAAAGAGGACGTCACATGGACAAACAGGAGAGCATCCAAAAAAGGGAAATCGGGCAGCTGAAGGGTCTCAAAATCAGGCCAATATGAAAATTAGCTAAAGACTCTAGAGATGTTTAGCCTGGTCCTTCTCTATCCTCCCAGTCTTCTTACACTTAATTCTCCTACATGAACTCGGTGATCTGGCTTCATTAGTCCATTTGTTGTTCCTTGAACAGGACACTTCAGCTCTCACATGAATGCCTTTGCACTGGGATTTCCCAGGCCTGGAAGGCTCTCCTTCCTGACTTCTAAATCTTATTGTCTGCTGGAGACCTTTTCTGGTCTCTCCTACTTCTGTTAGTCCCTTCTCCTTTAGGCTAACCTTTCATTTATCCTCTAGGTATCTTGAATGCACCTGTATTGATTTACACACTTCCTCCATTAGAATGTGAATTCCTTGAGGACAGGGACTGTTTTTGCCTTTATTTGTGTTGTAATTCCTAATGCTTAGCACAGTACCTGGCATATTTGTTGTTGTTGTTCAGTCATTTTAGTCGTGTCTGACTCTTGGTGACCCCATTTGGGATTTTCTTGGCAAAGATATTGGAGTGGTTTGTCATTTCCTTCTCTAGCTCATTTGACAGATGAGGAAACTGAGGCAAACAGGGAGAAGTGACTTGCCCAGGGTCACACAGCTAGTAACTATCTGAGGCTGCATTTGAACTCAGGTCTTCCCGATACTCTATCCTCTGTGCCACCTAGAATGATTGTCAATTGACTGACTTGGGAGAGGAGTGGGGCTGGGTATGATCTTCAAACATTTGAAGGACAGTCATGTAAAGTAGTAAAGTAAGGGATGAATCTAAGATAATTTCAATAATTTAAACTTGGTTGACTCTAGAAGAGAGAGTATACTCAGGAAAGAAACTGTCTGAAATGATCACAAATTCTGAATTAATGAAGTATCAGAGTGCAAATGAATGAAATTTTATCGTAGCTCAAATTAGCAAAGTATTTTAGTTAAATTGCATGGAATCAATTACCATGAGAATCATCAACCAATAAATATTTATTGGACCATGATCTAAACTTCTTAAATCTTGATTAACCACTATGTCATGATGCTTCTCTTATCTGAGTTATAGAAAGAAAATTACTTTTAATTCTATCATACTGTTAGTTCTAGCATACGCTCAGGAAATCGCCTTAGCACAACCCCAAAGAAATTAGGTGAACTTGAAGTAAGGAAATTCTACTAACCACACCTCACCCCTCCACATTATGCCTTCCATTTATCATCAAAATCACTGGGTCCCCACTGGTGATCTTTGCCCTACTTCTCGACAGCTACCAAATTACTAGTAAGTTTCAAAGGACGCAGCTAGGCGACTCAGTGGATAGAGTGCCAGTCCTGGAGTCAGGAAGACTCAATTTCCTGAGTTCAAATCTGGCCTCAGATACTTCCTAGCTGTGTGACCCTGGGCAAGTCACTTAACCCTGTTTGCCTCAGTTTCCTCATCTCTACAATGAGCTGGAGAAGGAAATGGCAAACCACTCCAGTATCTGCCAAGAAAACCCCAAATGTAGTCACAAAGAGTTGGACAAGACTAAAACAGCTACAAGCTTCAGAAGAAGGAATTAAACCTAGGTCTCTCCTGATGCCAAGTCCAGTGATTTTTTAGTATATTGCTCTACCCCTCTGAAGGAGCAGGCAAGTCCATGCATAGAAAGTCTGATGGGTAGTGCTCATGAGTCTGGATAGTTTGGTAGAAGGGATCAAGAATCCAGGCAAAAAGGCTCAGGGGACCAAGACAGAGTGAGTGGGAGAATAAGGGCTCAGGATCTAGGGAACATACACATACCATATATACACATGTTGCTAAGTGGTGTCTGACTCCCTGTGACTCTAATTGGGATTTTCTTGTCAGAGATATCAGAGTGCTTTGTTATTTCCTTCTCTAGATGAAGAAACTAGAGCAAACAGGGTTAAGTGGCTTGCCCGAGGTCATACAGGTAGTAAGTGTCTGAAGCCAGTTTTAAACTCAGAAAGATGAGTCTTCTTGCCCTCAGGCCCAGGACTCTATCCACTGTGTCATTTTGCTGCCTATATGTACACACACAAACACACACACACACACACACACACACACACACACGGTATCTATATTTTCTTTTGTTGGTTTTGTTTGGAGGGCAATTGGGGTTAAGTGACTTGCCCAAGGTCACATGGCTAGTAAGTATTAAGTGTCTAAGATAGGATTTGAACTCAGGTCCTTCTGACTCAAGAGCCGGTGCTCTGTTCACGGCACCATCTAGCCATCCTATATTTTCTGAACCAAAAAACTGGACACAATCCGATATCATGATATATCTTTTTTGAATGCTTCAAATTTTTTAATAAAAAAATTATTTAAATTTTTGTTTTTTGCCACAGAAATTTCCCAATACAATTTAGAGTCAATGAGCACTTAATATATACTAGGTACTATGCTAAGGACTGGAGACACAAAGGCGAAAACAGTTCCTGTCCTCCAGTAAACAGTCCAAAGTACACTTTCTCTATCCCCAAAATTTAAAACCCTCACAGTTTGTTGATTGTTAACAGAAAGGAGAAATGTGTCCTTTGACAATATAGGCCTAATGTGAATTTACATCATTGTCAGCATTGTGTATATTGTCAAAGGATATTCTTTTTGCAAAATCTTACTAAAGAACACTTATCTTCTTGCAATTAAGATGGCCTTGCAACATCTGGGACATGTATGTAGCAGATACTTCCTGCTAAGGGCAGATCTCAGAGTATTATCCCACCTGAGCCCCACAGGTTTGTTTCTGCCTCTAAAGAGAGTGACCCGATTGGAGTGGAGAGCGAGGGCAGAGGGCCAGGCAGCTCCTGATGCATATCTTGGCCTGGCAGAAAAGGCCTGAGTAACACCTCTCATTCCTCAGTTCCTGTTGTGCTGATAAAGGGATGACATATTTCCTCTTGCTAGTGAGGAATGAAAAGCTGGAGGTAACTAACCAATGACTGGAATTGTGGTGAGGTGGGAGCAACCCAGTAAGCTCCTTTGTGTGGTGGTTCAGTTGTTCACTTGTATCTGACTCTTTGTGACTCCACAGGCGGCACACGCCAGCCCTTCTATCCTCCACTAACCCTTGAAGTCTCCATTATCTTTTCTAAGGCCCCCAACTCATAGCAGATTATCAGAGACTAAAAGAAGAAACAAGTGTCTGCCGTACAGGTGAACCCTAGGAAGAGAAACTTCAAGTGGCTGAAAGCTACTTGACCTGGTATGGCCTAAGAGTAAGAACAGCTCATACTTAGATGTATTTTACTGTTTACAAAGTTATTTCCTGGAAAAACAAAACAAAACAAAACAAGACTTCGTGAGGTAGGTAATTCAAAGATTCCCACTCCCATTTCACAGATGAGGAAACTGAGACTCAGAGAACTGAAGTGAGAGGCTCATTGGATCACAGATTTTGAGCTGGAAGGGGCCTCTCCCATCTAAACCAACACTCTCATTTTACATAAGAGGAATATGAGAGGTTCACTGACTTGGATCATGTAAGGAAGGCAGTAAGTGGCAGAAGTGGGATTTGAACACAGGTGTCTGATGCCAAATTCAGTGTTCTTCCTACAGTGCCGTGTTGCTTTCCATGGATTCTTGGCTTGCTCATGTCTATATGACTTACTCTAGCGAGGTTACCTGAACCAATTAGAACACAGAGCCTGTGGGTTCAGGACTCGCATATTCCTTTCTGAATAAAAATTTGGAGCAATTAATGACTCAGATGTACTACCAAGATGAAAGCTAATCATTGTTTTCCTTCCCTTTTAAAGAAAAACATCACATTCTGACTCCCATTTATAGATATTTTCGGTTAAAGTGTCACATAATATTTGTGATATCAGGAGGAAGATGGAAATCAGGTTGGCAGTGAAACACTTCGGCGATAACGGTTACTGTGGAAACCATAGTAAGCAATCATAATTATAATTAGTGAGACAGCACAAGGTGCAATGTATAGAAACACTTCAGTCTCAGGGAAGAGACCCACTATACCAGTAAAGGCAGAAGCGATTGTGTTGGGGTTTTTCACTTTGATGTGTCCTTGAAAAGATCAAGGTCCGGTTAAGAGGTTTTGTAGGCTCTGAATTTCCAAGTGAGTGTTTTCTCCCATGTTAGTTGGAGCTTAGAACATAATGCAATTTGACATGTGGCAGATTACATAGGAGCATCAACTGACCCTTCGATGCAGTAAGACCAGCTCCAAAAGCCCACTTAGACAAAACCTGGTCTAGGAAGAAAATAGGCATTTGTAAATAATAAACGGTGCTTTGATACAATTACAAGGGCACTCCAGGGAAAATCAGAGCCACACAAAGAGAATGGTGAAATGTGTGATTTCCTCATTCATTGCTACTTGACTCTGGCTTCCACTTTTTCATTATGTAAATGTTCTCTTTGATTCTGGTTTCACTGTCAAATGGGATTGGAGTCAGAAGAGGAATAAACAAAATGGAATTGATATCAACTGGAGACAGGAGGAGTGTCTGTCCTCTTTGTGAGGTCTCTCAGTGACCAGGGAGAAAGGCCAACTCAGTCTGGAGCATGTATGGGTCTGGATTTTTATATAGACACTCTTTGTTGCAATACATTTTTATAGGTAAATACCTTTTTGGAATTAAAGGCTTGTTATTATTGTTGTCATTGGCAGGGCTGTCAGAGACTCCAACCTTTTGCAAACACTAGCCGTCGGCACTAAGCTTGTTTCAGCTTGTCGGCCGCCTGAAGCTTTCCAGATGGAAACAGGTGGGGTGCCTGGTTGCCATGATGGGGGCAGAGGAGGGGAAGAAATTGTGTTATGTAGACTTAAAGAGCTAGGTCTGGATCTGGTCTTGGAAGAATATGCCAAAAAAAAAAAAAGGAAACCCATTGTTGACTTGGTGCCCTATCTAGAATAACTTGAAATGCTCAGGTACCAGGTAGCTGGTTCTAATGTTCTGATGTGAGGCAGGTGGGTGATGCAGTAAATGGAGGGCCAGGCCTGTAGTTAGGAGGACTTGAGCTCAAATCTGGCCTCCTATACTAAAGAGACTTCTCTCTGCCCTGATCAGTTTCCTCAATTGTGAAATGGAGATAATAATAACCCCTACTCCCCAGGGTTGTTGTGGGGCTCCAATGAGGCAATATTTGTCAAGTGCCTAGTACGTCCTATATACTTAACTGCTAATATTATCATGTAGGTATATATGAAAGCTGGGGGATAAACAGAGAGACTGAGTGAGTTGCTCTTTCTGCCTTTTTTTTTTTGGAGGGGGGAAGGTAGGGCAATTGGGGTTAAGTGACTTGCCCAAGGTCACACGGCTAGGTTTTTGTGTTAAATGTCTGAGGTCAAATTTGAACTCAGGTCCTTCTGACTCTAGGGCCGGTGCTTGATTCACTGCGCCATCTAGCCGCCTCGAGTTGCTCTTTTCTATTTGCTTCACGTAAGTCCTACATGCTGAGAAAGAACATGGAGTAGTGGGTAGAGAGTCGGTTTGGGAATCAGGTCCTGTCTCTAACCTTTGCTGGCCATGTGATCCTGGGTAAACCTATCTCTTTGGTGAGGAAGCTCTTTTAGACGCTGAAACTAAGTTGTAGGACAGGTACCAATCTGCATTAGTACAGGGGATTTCCTTACCTGTAGTTCTTCATACTGGGGCAGCTAGGTGGAGCCATTGTGCTCAGAGTGCTGGACCTGGAATCAGGATGACTTCTCTTGCCGAATTCAAATAACACACTTAGTAGTTGTGTGACCCTGGGCAAGTGACTTAACCCTGTTTACCTCAGGTTTCTTCATTTGTCAAATGATCTGGGGAAGGAAATGGCAAACCACTGCAGTATCTTTGCCAAGAAGATGCCAAATAAGGTCACAAAGAGTCAGATATGACTGAATAACAACAAAAAGTTCTTTATGCCAATGAAATCAGAGGTCCAGATGATAACATTATAGATCTAGAGCTAGAAGAGGTCTCTGAGACTCTTGAGTCCAAGTCCATTATTTGTGAGGTAAACAAAAGTCAAATGACTCACCCCTCTGAAGTCCTGCATGTGTCCTCGTCAGGAACAAAGGGCAATATAGAGACTTTACCTCTTTTTGATCCATGAGGTATCTGCATGAGCCCAGCTGCCATGTAGCTCCTAGAGTTCTTAGATCTTTGTTCCGTACCTCTCTTGTCCCTCACTTCTATGTCACTGGTGCATTTAAAATTAAATTTTAAGTTAATGGCATTACACTCATCAGTAGTATGATGGAAGGAGAATTGGATTTGAAGTCAGAGGACATGGGTTTGAATCCTAGCTTTGCTTCTTAGGAACTGTGTGACCCTGGATAAATCACTTCCACCCACTGGGTTTATTCATTTCCCTCTTTTGTAAGATAAGGGTATTGGACTAGTCCCAAAATCACAACATTTAGAGCTTAGCTAGAGGTTAACTTTCTCATTTTATGGTTTAGAAAACAGCTAGTAAGTGGGGAGGCAGGCCATATCCCCTCCCCATACTCCTTGATCCCATTTCCTTCCCTGAAATTTCAATGGTTTTCCAATCTTGCCCCTCTGCTGGAATTCAACATTAACCAGCTTTTCCCACATTGAGCCTTGCCTTAGCTGTCCATCTTGCCTTTGCCCCTGGTTTTTACTCCTTAGTCCAAACTGGTCTCAAGGACATTGCATATGTCTACCCTCAGGTAGCCCAGTGGAATACTCAGTTTCCCGAGTGTACCTTTTGCTTTCCTTCCCCTGTTCTTTGTTCATACCGTTCTTTCTTCTTGGGAAGAACTCCTGGAATGTTTTCTTCCCATTCTCCATTCCCAATCTTTCCCTGTTAAAATTCTACTCATTCTTCAAGACCACTACTTTCCTTATAGTGATTCCAGCCAGACAAGCTCTATCTCTCCCTCTGAACTCACTGAGAACCATGCTTCTATCTTTGTTACAGTGGATCACTTTCTACTTTATATTAACATTATTTGTGGCTATGTCTTATGCTCCCTGCAATATTGTAAGCTCTTTGAGAGCAGGGAACCCTATTTTATTCATCAAGGTATCTCCCACAGAAGCTTAGGCCTAGTAGTCACTCAATATATATTTACATAATTAAATTTGACTTTTAGCTTATAAAATATAGCTACATAAATCAAGACTCATCAAAATATAGCTACATCAAATCAAGACTGATCCCAGATGTGGACTGTATTATTATTTTCTATTTTGTTTAATTTCTCAAATTATAGAAATACCAGCAATTCTGGTAGTCTTGACCAATGGACTGAAAGGCTAAAAAGAGGCAGGACCTTGACATTTTCATGCCACCTCTGACCCCCACTTGACTTGTAGTTTTGGGCAAGTCACTTAACCTTTGTGATTTCTCATCGGCAGAATTCTGTTATGAGTATTTACATAATACCTGTTGCCATAGCAATAGAAAATAGTACTGACCTATCTTACAGAAGAGTTTGTCTTGGGGATTTAATAATTTATGTTTATCAAGAACTTTCAACACATGAACTACAGAACAGCAGTGAAACTGAAAGAACAGAACCCATTGGCTTGTTTAATATGCCTACCTGATGGCCAGCATTATATGTTTAACTACTAGTATCATCACTCATAATAAAGTTTTATGAGGTACTTTAGATGTTTAGAGGGCTTTTATGATCATTAATTAGTCATTTTAACAGTCTTGTGATGTAGGAAAGTATTTGGTTTTATCATTCCTATTTGGGGAAATTTATTAAAGAAGTACAACCTTTTTGTCCTAAAAATTTTGGGGGGGAAAGTTCAAGTTTTTGTTTAAAGATCTTGCCATTTTGTAATGTGGTGCAGTGGGATGAGGTCTTGAAATAAGAGGATTTGCATCTTAATTTCAACACCTGTGTAATCCTAGATGAGTCACACTAGCTCTCTGTGACACATAGGTTCCTCAGCTGAACAATGGAGGTAATAATACCTTTCCAGCCTATGTCTCAGTTTCTAGGTTAGGAAAATAATCCGTAAACCTTAAAACATGATATAAAGCATGGGTAATTATCATCCTATGACTTTCTGTATTTCTCACACAAATTACGTGTGTGATAAAAAAAAGCGAGGATTAGCTTTGTAAACATAGAGGCTAAAACAAAAATCCCACATACCTCCCTGTGGACGAAGCTGGAAGGGATGGTTGTTCATGTTGGTTCTCGTGGCTAAGAAAGATTGATTGGGAGGAGATGAGTGATACAGAGGAAAAAAGAACATTAGATTTGGAGTCAGAGTCCCCGGGTTTGGGGTCTAACTTTACCATTTGTGAGCAATCCATGACCACATGCAGGTTTGAGACTCAATGATCTCATATATAAGGACACTGATACTTGCAACAGCTAATTGGAACCATTAATATTTAACAATATCTACAATCTCTAACAGGGCCATGGGAAGGTTCAAATAAGATGATGTATGGAAAGCCCACATAAGTTCAATCAATTGTTTGCATATAACCAACAGGCTTTTCTACAGGAGTATATGTATGGGTTATTTTTTGTTGTTGTTGAATAGTTGAAGATGTTCTTAATTTGCTTTCATAGAGTTCTTTTCTTTATAATAGCTCAAATAACTTCACATATATCATCTCATTCACTGAGATAGTGTGCCATAGTGAGTAGTTGGATAAGTCAGGAAAACCTGGGTTAGAATTTCATCTCTAACACTTACTAGCTCAGTGACTACAGCAAGTAACAACCTCTGAGCTTTAGTTTGCTCATCTGTGAGAATGGTACTAGTAAAACCTGCCTCTCAGGAGTGTGTGTAACAAGGCTCAAGTGTGATGAGGCATGCAAAGTCCTTCACAAACCTCAAAGTTTATGCAACGTAAATGTAAATTATTGTTATTATTATTATTACATGTGCCATCTTGCTATTAAAAATGAAATAAAAAAAGAATTTAATAAAAAAAAATGAAATAAAACAAAACAAAAAAACATTCACTGGTGACAGCCTTGCCAAAATTCAGTGAAAATAGGCCTAGTTATCATTAATCCCATCATGCAGGTAGGAAAACTGGGACACAGAGAGATCAGATGGGATGCTTGTGGTTACACAAGTCAGTGGCCAAGCTTAAGCTAGACATTGGATGCTGTGGCCTTCATTCTGCTTATTCATACACTAGATTATGTTGCCTCTTTGTCTCCTGGGATGTATGAAATTGCAACTTCCACCAAAGCTGACAGTGAAGACAAGAAACCATCATAAGTCAGCTCAGACTCTGGGCATCCTTTCCTCAGTCATCGCAAGGCGGACCGTGTGTAGTCCCCCACAGTGGATCTGTGTTTTACATTTACCTTTCCTCCTCAGAGACAATAATATCATTCATACATGCCCATCACTCTCACTCTCCACAGTAGCAGCATCTGCTGTTCTGAGTCAGGTCTTGCCAGGCTCCCCATCCCTAGACTCCTGGTTTGCATCAGACCCTTCTCTGTTACAGAAATCTACACTGATAGAAACTTTCCAGACCAGTTTCAGTCCAAAATTTTCACAACTATATCCACAGCAATAGCAACAGAGGCAGAACAAGTCACTAACATCAACAATCACAGGAACATCTCAGCAGCAATATATTAGCCACAGTCACGTCGTCGACAGCAGCAGCAGCAGCAACCCCAGTGGTACCAGCAGCAGTAGTAAGCCCTGCAAAAGCATTAGCAGTCACAGGGATAGTAGTAGCCACAGCAAGAATCCTTCAGGCTTTGACTGGAAAATGATTTATTGCTGTTGAAGGAGACCCACTCTTTTCTAGGGCCTACTGCTTTATTTTGGTTTGTTTAAGATTAGGGGAGTTTGTCTTCTCTTGGGGAATCTCGTCTTTCCTTAGCAGAGCTCTGACCATTTCCCGTGCCAATGATCCAGATGTTTTCTACCCATTTGGGCCTGCTGTCATTGTGACCAATCCTTTAACTAAACTGTCTTGTCTTGCATTTGCAAGACTTGCATTCAGTTACTCAAGAATATGACCACCGTTATTAAGGGGTCCCTTGATGGAAGCTGCCGAGGTTTCCTCCTCCAGGGAGCGTGAGAGCTGTGACCATCCTTGTTCGGACATTTTGTTTTCAATTCTGGTTATAGTGTAGGTCATATACCATCTGCCCAGACTTTAATTTCCTTCAGAGCAACCTAAATCTCTCAGTTCTGTTATTATTCAGTTAAAACAAAGTCAACATAATAACTAACATAATGCTTTCTATGTACCAGGCACTGTGCTAGGCTTCTTTACGATGATTATCTTATTTGATCCTCCCAACAATGCTGGGAGGTAGATGTTATTATTATTCCCACTTTATAGATGAGGAAACTGAGGCAAACAGAGTTTAAGTGACTTGCCTAGGCTAGTCACTTAATAGCTAGTTAAGTGTCTGAGGCTGAATTTGAACTCGAGTCAACCTGGCCCAACATTTTAGCTGCCTGTGCCTTTTAGGTTAGTCTTATAGGAGATAAAAAAAAAAGATTAAAAAAATTACACAGTTCCTGTCCTTAAGGGGCTAACAGTCAAAGAGAAGCTGCAGCCAGCTCTAACAATTGTTAAAATTTCAGTGCGAGTGTTTGTACCTCAGAAATTGGCAATCACTACAAATCAGGGCTTGATTTATTGTTTTGTTGAGTACCTAGACTCAATAAAGTGTTAATAATGTAGATTAAATTTAAAAGTGTGTTGCACCTACATTTTTTATTTTGGAGAGCCCAATTGTTAAACATTTACCATTAAACTCGGGCTATGGAGGAGGGGAAGAAGTGGGAAGGATATTTCTGTCTCTTTTCCCTCCTCCTCTTTCCTCTCCTTTTCCTCTCTCTTTGTCTGTCTCTCTGTGTCTCTGCCTCTTTCTTTTTCTCTAATTATACCCATATATAATTAGTATAACACAAAGTAGAATGTTGTGGGAACAAAGAACAAATCTCATCCAGTTACCCTGTGAAAAAAGAAGGATTAGAGAACACTTAGATTTTGGGGCAAGGGTCCGGTAAGGGAGCATAGAACGCTTCCTGGAGGACGTAGCACTTGATCTTAAAGGAAGAGACAGATCCTGGAAGGCTGGCATGAAGAGAGTGTGCATTACAGTCATGGGGAGGGCTAGTTTTTGTGAATGCCTGAAAGTGAGAAAAGACAGTTCAATGTTGGGCAATAGCCGGTAGTATGTTTGGATGGGAAATAAAATGCATGAAGAGGAATAACGTAAATTAAGGCTGAAATGTCAGAGTAGAATCAGAGTAGGGGTAACATTAAATTCCAAACTAAGGAATTTGCATTTTAATCCTAGAGGTAATAAGATATTATTGAAGAGGAACAACATGGCCAAACCTGTTGTCTTAGGAAGATTCCTCTGGCAGCTCTGCAAGGACAGATTGCAAAGGGGAAAATCTGGAGGCAGGGTGTCCAGTAAGGGTAGTGGAATAATCCAGAGGGCCTGAATTTGGTCATGGCTATGTGAGGAGAGGAGGAAAGACAGAAGAGATTTTTTGTGGAAGCAGAATGAACAGAACTTGCAATTGTGCAAATATGTGGGGAGTAAAGGAAGAGAAAGAATTAGAGAAGACTAATATGTTTTCAGTCTAGTTAAATGGGAGAATGTTGCACAGAGAAAGAGAGAGAATGAATGTGAATATATTTAGGAAGAAGAGAAGTTTAAAGTCAAAGCTGATTAGTTTTGGACATGTTGAGTTTGACACGGACATGGTGGGACACAATAATATTAATAACTAATTTTTATGTAGTGTTTTAAGGTTTGCAAACTACTTTACATATTTTATTTCCTTTGGCCCTCACAACAACTCCATGAGGTAGGGGCCATTATGGTTCCCATTTTGCAGATGAGGCAACTGACAGGCCAAATGAATTGCCCATTGGACACAATGAGCGTCAATACTTTCCCTAGGGATTTAGAAGTGAAAAGAAGAAATATATAGGATTTGATAACTTGGAGGAGGTGAGAAGGTTGGATAAGCTTTTTCTAGTGGGGGGGGGATAGGGGAGAAGTGAATATGTTTGCAAGTATCAGCATAAGATGAATGAGAGAGAGTAAGGAAATGGTTGATGGGACAAGATTCTGAATAAGGGAAGGAATCATGGAATCGAGGATGGAGAGTTTCCTAGTAATAATTGTATTTCTTTAAGAATGAAAATGCTAAAAAAAAGAATGAAAAAGCTTTGTTCTTCCAAGAGCCTTATGAGGCAGGTGAAACCAATGCTATGACCGCCATTTCCTAAGTGTGGCACAGAGAGGGTGAAGGAGTTACCCAGAGGCACACAGCTGGTAAATGTCGGAGTTGGAGCTCAAACTTGGGTCTTCTGACTCCAAGACCAGGACTTCTTCCGTGACGCCATGCTGGACCTTCTAGTATAGATGTAAAGAAAACCAGGGCCGCCTTATTTCTGTGCATCCATCTTATTTCAATTAGGGAATACTTTATTCCCTGACCATGATAAACTATGCATTTGCATCGACTGAAGCAAGGTGTTGAACACTAATAGGTTCATTCAATCTCCTCCATGAATAATTCATGGGCTAAGAAAGAGCTATTGGGCAGACCAATTTGACAGCTTGGAGCATTGTGGATAGAGAACAGGCTTGGGAACCAAAAGACTTGGATTCTAGTTCTCTCTCTGCCATTGACTAGCCAGTCAGCAACTAGTTTGTCCAAGTTGCTTCCTTTCTCTGGGCCTCACTGAGGGCTATATGCCTTATCTCAAGGCTATTCTGCTCATGTATCCAGTTCAGCTAAAGACCTATAAGTCCCTGCTTAGATCCTGAGTCTGGGCGGTACATTAAAAAGGGGGAATAATTTTTCAGAAGGAGCATTGGCCTTAGAGTATCTGAAGATTTTCATTTAATTTCCTGAATGTGCCATTTACTGTCTGTATGATTTTAGGCAAGTCCATTTCTGGGCAAATCATTAGATTGTAAGATCCTGAAGGGCAGGAACAATCTTTTGCCTCTTTCTGTATCTCCAGCACTTAAGATAGTGTCTGGCACATAGAAGATACTTAATAAATGTTAATTGATTGATTGACTCTCAAGATGTCTCCTCATCTTGAAAGTGAGGATGGTAATAATTACACCACCAGCTTCATAGGGTGTTTTTGTGTATTGGATGCATGTTGGTATATGACCTGGACCTAGAATTTCAGTGATACAGGGAAATAGTAAATGAGGAGACTCCTATCAGTGGAGGTCACCACCTTCTCTGTTGCTTGTAGTTTTAGAGAATTGCCTGAACCTAAGTGAATTTCCTCAACTGTAAAATGAAGCCATTGGATTAGATGATGTCTAGGATTCTTTCCATGCTAAAATTTAATAGGCATCTGACTTCAACTTCCAATGGTCAGATACTTTTAAAAGATTGAAGTTAAATAATGCATGTTCTCAAAATGAATGTGCATGCCAAAATGCAAGTTTACCCAAAGGGCCCTTTGCTGTTTGAGGGGAATTTATTCAAAACTTGCGCCCCTCCTTTTGGTGGCTCCATTCTTGTTTACTGGGAAAACATTTGCAGCAATACACGTACGGTGTGTGTGCCTGAGCCCCCAGTCTCCTCATTGGTAAATACCTTAGCACCAGAGTGCCTGGATACATATTTGCCTGAGGGACTAGAACAGCTCTGAAGGAATCTTTCAGGTCTCACAAGGAAATACAATCATTACTTGATATGAAATATGTCCTCCTCCCCCTTTCCTCTTATAAAACAGTCCCAAGGATGTGCAAGCAGCCATTCAAATGTTCCTGCTGAATTATGGAAAGCCTTGGGACAAATTCCATTAGGAAAATGTAATATGTTTTTTGTTTCCTTTGTTTTTCTCAGTTTAAAAAAGTGTTTTGTGTTGTGTTGTGTTGTGGTGTTTGTGTGTGTGTGGAGGGGGGTAAGGGACAGTCAGGTAGGGGATTGGCTGCCCTGCAAGGAACGCTAAATTATCAAAGATTCAGTTCAGCTGGCACCTCCTTTGCTTAACCTTTCTTGATCTCTTCAGCTGAGGAAGGATTGGGCGTGGGGGGGGGGCAGGGTTTTCTCTTTGTTCTATTCCCAGAACACTTTGTCTATATTGTGCTTTTTTTTTTTAAATCACTCTCTACTTTGTATTGTGCCCAACGATGTACTTGTCATATCTTGTCCAGCAGAATGTAAGTTCTTCCAGGGCAGGCGGGGACCACGCAGGACCTCAAAGGGAACAATAACAATAAAAAAAAAATTGTATTGCTCTCACATAATTGGATGCCTTGTACAAAATAAGCACGTACTGCATATTTCTTGAATTGAGCCAAAACAAACTTTCACCGGCTGTTATTCTTCTATTCCTTGTTTTCCTTAGCCCTGCCATCTCTCTAGGGACTAAATGAGGATGACTAAACCTTAGGAATGAGTCATACATAGAAGCAAATGCATCATACTGACTGTCCCCCTTGTCTGGCCTGTTCTTCCTCTTTATCTTCACCTCTTTAGAATCCCTGACTTCCTTCAGGACTTGGCACAAAATGTGACCTTCTGCAGGAGAACTCTTCCAGTCTCCCCAGCTTCTAGGGCTTTCCCTTCTAAGGTTTTTTTTTTAATCTTCACTATTTATATCCTATATATTCTGATTTACACATCTTCCATTAGAATATAAGCTCCTTCAATTTGGAACTGTGCCCAAACAGTTATGGCAGCTCTTCTGTGGTGGCAAAGAAATTGAGGAGATGCCCATCAGTTGAGGAATGGCTGAACAATTTGTGGTATATGATTATGATGGAATACTATTGTGATACGAGAAATGATGAGTTAGATGTTCTCAGAAAAACATGGAAAGACTAACATGAACTGTTTCAAAGTGAAATGAGCAGAACCAGGAGAACACTGTTCACAGTAACAGCAATATTCTGAGATGATTAACTATGAATGACTTAGCTGTTCTCAGCAATGCAATGACCCAAGACAACTCTGAAGGGCTTATATCCATCCCCAGAAAAAGAACTGATGGAGTCTGAATACAGATCAAAGCATACTTTATTTACTTTCTTTATTTTTCTTGGGTTTTAATCCTGGTCTATGTTTTCTTTTACAACATGACTAATATGGAAATGTTTTGTGTGACTACACATGTATAACCTATATAAAATTGCTTGCTTTACCAATGAGGGGGGTGGGGAGGGAAAGAGAGAATGTGGAGCTTAATTTTGAAAATGAATGTTGAAAATTATTTTTAAGTGTAATTGGGGAAACATAGAATACTAAATCAAAATTAGGGGAAAAACAGAATATGATCTCCTTGAGGGCAGGGATTGTTCTGTAGCCCCAGTCCTTAGCATAATGCCTAGAATATAGTGAGTGCTTAAGAAACGCTCCTTCATTGATTAATATTTATCTTATAGTTCCTATTGCTTTGACTCTTTATTAGCTTCCCATAGTTCCAATGTTTTACTCTTCTGCTCCATTATTTATAGAAGACTCACCATATTTACAAGTATTTAGAAGAAATATATACTTTCATCTATGTGTACACCTTCTCCTGCCCCTGCCCTACCTGAGGCAGATCACAGCCTCCTCCACACTTGAGTAGATGCTTTCATGAGTTGCTATGGCCAGAAAAATTCAGCCTCCATTGACCTCCTCCTAATATGTCTGTCTGAGCTTAGTTAGGCTAGTCTTTAGATGGCAGATACAGTCCGTTGTTGGGCTCCTATTCAAAATCTTTCCACTTTGGTAGGATCTTCCAGAGCTTGTGTCCTGCTGGCATAACCTCTGAGAACCCAGTGTCACTTCTAGGTCATGAGGTGACATTGGAGAAGGATTTTAGTGAAGGAAAAGATATATCATGACATTGTATATCATATCTATGCATGTACTTGTATACGCAAAATGCATACAAATTCTAATCATCATGTTATAATCATAATCTATTCTGATTACAATTAGAACAGATGAAATATTATGAGATACAGACACACACACACACACACACCTACATACTTAGATGGATTTATGATTTCATCAGTGTAGGTATTCCATCAATGAAGATTACAATCCCTGCCTTGCTTGTTTCTTGTCCCCTTCCTCTCTCTCCCCACCTCTCTCGCAGCCCCCTACGTCTTCATTAAGAATCTGCCCAGTGTGCTGGAGGCCTTCTTTTGGTTCTTTTAATATCTCAGGAGGCACCATTATAACACATGGACCATCCATCTGTTTCATTTTGTTCTTTAAAAAAAAAACTTATTGATGCCTTTTGCTTTTGCATCACCTGAATTCCCCCCTGTGTCCCTCCCTTTTGACCTCTCCCTAAGAAGCATCCACTCTTAATCTTGATACATGACAAGACTGCTTCTTTTTCTATCATACATATTTTAGATAATGTCTTTTAGGCTGCTTGTGAGAAAATTGCCACTGGTAACATGCTGTAGCATACCTAGCTCCATTGTATGGCTTTCCATTGCCTTTTCATTTATGTGCATTTTTATGTCTGAGATTCTGATGGTCCATGATTTATAACCATAAGCATCACTGGGAATGATATTTGGTGTTAAAGAAATGGGCTTTTGTAGAAGTGAAAACTTTCGAATTGTACAGTGCGTGCTTTCCCAAATGTGATCCAATCCAATTTCTTTCTCCTGCTAAATTCGGAAATTAAATTGGTATCCATTTGCAGGCACAGGCTAGTCGAATAGGTCACTTTTCAAGGTGTACATTAAGATCTTGGCAATCTTTTTTTAAAAAAAATATCAACTTTGTTTTTCTAATGCGAGTTCATGGAATCATAGATCAGGAACTAGAAAGGAACCTGGGCCATTTGGTCTGAGCCTCTTATTTTATAGATGAGAAAAGTGAGTCCTAGTGAATTGCCTAATGCTGCACAACAGTTAAGTGACCAGCTGGGATAGTTGTATTGTTTATTCATTTTCAGTCGTGTCCAACTCTCCGTGACTTCATTTGGGGTTTTCTTGGCAAAGATACTGGAATGGTTTGCCATTTCCTTCTCCAGCTTATTATATAGATGAGTAAACTGAGGCAGACAGGGTTAAGTGACTTGCCCAGGGTCACAAAGCTAGTAAGTGTCTGAGGCCAGATTTGGATTCAGGAAGATGAGTCTTCCCAGCTTCAGACCTGGTACTTTATCCACTATACCATTTAGCTGCCCTTTTTCACGTTTACTGCTTACTTGATGGGAAAACTTTTTGTATTGTTTCTAACTGGAGTCACATCTGTCATGTGACCTTGTAGAATTTTGATATATGTATGAGAGGCACCTTGTATGAATACAAGCCTTCAAGGCTCCATTTGGCTTTATTGAGTGAAATGCTTTCTTGAACTCAATAAACAATAAATATTAGAAACTTAAATTTTCTTTACTTCTCAGTCAGTTATATAAAGATATAGCCCACTATAAAAAAAATAGTTTGCAAAGGCCTACTTTTTTCCTTTTCATGTTTCTATTATGAATGGTTTAATGTATGTTCTCAGAGTTTATCAGGATAAGAAAGGAGGAATATGGGTTGGTAATTGCTGTTTTTCTCATTCAACTGTTTTGTGTGTGTACATGTGTGTCTCTGTGTGTGTTACAGTCTTTTATGTTCTTTTGGCTCACAAGTGATCTTTTATAATCACTCCCTCTTTGAGAGACTTTGAAAACTGAGGTGCTTTCAACATTCTGTCATTCCTCACACAGTTGTGAAGGGACAAGGTAAGCCCCTCTGTAAGGAATAAGATTATACAAACCAAGGCCCTAACTCAATAAGACCTTTCTATTACCCTGAGTTGTTTTGGAACAGAAAATCCTGGGAACATGAGGGCTGCGCTTCTCCTGGGACCCTGGCCAGGACCTTGAGAAGAGAAATGGTTAACTGCCCAACTCCTGGAAGTAGCCATTCCAAGGAAACATTGTTCTTGGGGGGAGGCTTGGAGGGACTGGCCTCCCTCCCTGGCCTCACACAAGATGATACTTGCTAAAAAACACCTGGCAGTATGCCTTCTTTGTTCTCAGCACTACTTAAACCGTAAGATTCAGACCCCAAATTGGAATCTCACCCATGGAGGAGATGTCCTACCTGGGACCCTCCCGAGCGAAACCCTGATGGCCATACCCGGGATTCCCCAGCTTGTGTGGTCAGGTGGTTCTCCGCATCGTTGATGACTGTAAATATGTATAGATATGTTCTGCTATGCAATTGGAGTCCTGATAGATATGTCCTGCTATGCAGTTGGAGCCCTGCCTGTCCCGAGCGGGACCCTGACGGGTGGTCAGGTGTTGATGCTTCCTCCGCATGGGTGATGATAGTGGGTATGTATGTGTAGAGATATATATATATATATATATATATATATATATATATATAAATCATAGCTGCTCTTATCTTAGTATTCCTAAGCCTTTATTCTGTTATCTCTGGCTTCCTTCCCACTTGCCTATTTTCTAAATAAACTATATTGGATCTTTTGAAGTGTTGAGTGTTCCATTCACGCGAATCCTGAACCTCCTTAATCAGACAAGTCGTCTGTACTAGTCCAGCCCAGAAGTTCTTTTCTTCTTCATCATTACTCAGCGGTGTCCAAATATGCTGGTTCTACTATCCTTGCTGATGAGAATTTCAGCCATTTTCAGTTGTATCCAACTCTTTGTGACCCTATTTTGAGGTTTTCTTGGCAAGGATACTGGAGTGTTTTTGTCATTTCCTTCTCCAGTTTATTTTACAGATGAAGAAACTGAGGCAAACAGGGTTAAGTGACTTATCCGGGCCTCACAGTTAGCAAGTGTCTCAGGCCAGGTTTGAACTTAGGTTTTCCTGACTCTAGGCTGGTTACTCTATCCATTATGCCCTCTAGCTGCCCTATATAGAAAGAAGGACAGCATGTTCAGTTTAGTGACTGTTTGTTGTCCTACTTTCTTCTACAGAAGTTTTCAAGGTAATTTGGTTTAGTTGGATCAATCTTCATTTCATTTTTTAAAAATAATATTTTATTTTTCCCAATTACATGTAAAGACGATTTTTAGCATTCATTTAAAAAGAATTTTGAGTTCCAAAATTTTTCCCTCCTTCCCCCGCCACCCTCCTCCCTAAGACGGTAAGCAATTCGATATTGGTTATATGTGTGCAGTTATGTAAAGTATATTTCATATTAGTTATGTTGTGAAAGAAGAAATGGACTAAAAGGAAAACATACACACACAGAGAAGTTAAAAATAGTCTGCTTCGATCTGCATTCAGACTCCATAGGTTCTTTCTCTGAATGTAGAGAGCATTTTTTATCATGAGTCATTTGAAATTGTATTGGGTCATTGCATTGCTGAGAAGAGCTAAGTCATTCAGTTTCCCCATTATTGTGTGCAGTATTCTCCTGGATCTGTTCATTTTGCATCAGTTCATGTAAGTCTTTCCAAGTTTTACTGAAATCATACTGCTCATCATTTCTTTTTTTTTTAATTGCATTATTTATTTTTAGTTTTCAACATTCATTTCCATATGTTTTAAATTTTCTCCCCCTCTTTCCCCAAGATGGCTTGCAATCTGATATGGGTTCTACACATGCATTTTTTTTTTTTTGCGTTTTGGAGGGTGGAAGGTAGGGCAATTGGGGTCAAGTGACTTGTCCAAGGTCACATGGCTAGTAAGGATTAAGTGTCTAAAACCGCATTTGAACCCAGGTCCTCCTGACTCCAGGGCTGGTGCTCTATTCACTGCTCATTCACCTAGCCACCCTTACATGCATTTCTATTAAACACCTTTTCACATTAGTCATGTTGCATAGAAGAATTATAAGAAATGTATAAAACTACAATAAAGAAAAAAAAACCCAAATAAAACAAAAAAGAAAATAAGTCTGCTTCGTTTTGCATTCTGACTACATAGTTCTTTCTCTTGATCAGGCTGGCATTTTCTGTCATGTGTCCTTTGGAATTGTTTTAGGACCTTGCATTGTTGAGAAGGGCTAAGTCTATCAAAATTAGTCCTCTTATGCTGTGGCTGTTACTGTGTACAATGTTCTTCTGGTTCTGCACCCGTCACTGAGCATCAGTTCACATAAGTCTTTCCAGGTTTCTCTGAAGACCTCCTGTTCATCATTTCTTATAGCACAATAGTATTCCATTGCAATCATATACCCAAACTTATTTAGCCATTCCCCAATTGATGGGCATTCCCTCAATTTCTAATTGAGGGCTACTATAAATATATTCTTTGTACAAATAGGTCCTTTTCCCTTTTTAAAAAAATCAAATCTCTTTGGGATACAGACTTCATAGTGGTATTGCTGAAGCAAAAGGTATGCACAATTTGATTGCTCTTTGGGCATAGTTCCAAATTGCTCTTCAGAATGGTTGGATCAGTTTACAACTCTGCCAACAATGCATTAGTGTCCCTATTTTCTCATATCCCTTCCAATATTTATCATTTTCCTTTTCTGCGATATGAGTCAATCTGATAGGCTTGAAGTGGTACCTCAGAGTTGTTTTAATTTACATTTCTCTAATCAATAGTGATTTAGAACATGCTTTCATATGACTATAGATAGCTTTGATTTCTTTGTCTGAAAACTGCTCATATTCTTTGACTATTTTTCAATTGGAGAATGACTTGTATTCTTATAATTCTCAGTTCTTTATGTATTTGAGAAATGAGACCTTCACCAGGAATACTTGCTGTAAAAATTATTTCCCAGCTTTCCGCTTTCTTTCTAATCTTGATTGCATTGGTTTTGTTTGTGGAAAGTCTTTTTAATTGAATATAATCAAAATTATCCATTTTACATCTCATAATGCTCTCTCTCTTATTCAGTCATAAATTCTTCCCTTCTCTATAGATCTCACAGGTAAACTATTCCTTGCTCTCCTAATTTGCTTATGGTATTATTCTTGATGTCTAAATCATGTACCCATTTTGATCTTATGCTGGTATATGGTATAAGATGTTGTCTATACCTAGTTTCTGCCATGCTGTTTTCCAATTTTCCCACCAGTTTTTTTCAAATAATAAGTTTTTGGATCTTTGGGTTTATCAAACACTAAATTGTTATGGTCATTTACTATTGTATCTTGTGTACCCAATCTATTCTACTGGTCCAACACCACTTATACCAGATAGTTTTGATGATTATCACTTTGTAATATAGTTGGAGATATGGTACAGTTAGGATAGCTTCCTTCACATTTTAAAATTCTGCATTTTCTTGTAGACTGCTATTCTTTATAATGAAAGAATATTTGGCACAAATAACTGAATTGATGGAATTAGTTGTTTTTTTGTACTCAAAGTCAATAAGAAACTCCATTTCATGGAGTTATCTATTTGTACTGCCCTTTAGAGGCAGATCTTCATCCACAGTAAGTCTATAGGGATTAGCTGCATGGTCACCTTGAGAAATGTAGCTTAATGTCTCAAAGAGCTGTCTTCCTAACATTCAAAGAGCCAGAACTATTGCTTGTACTGGACAGGGTTATGCCAGCTGGAAAGGCAGAGACAAGATGAGGGGAAGGTTGATCCCATTTGAATATACCATGAGTCATCAGGTCCTCTGGCTCAGCAGTCAGAGGACTCTTTGTCATCTCAAATTGTCAGCCCTTTAGCCTTGGGTTATATGTAGCCAGAAGCTGGCCTCTGAGTTCCCCTGTGGTTAACCAGAAACAGGCAGGGAATATCTGTGGATGTTCTCATAATCACTGTTTTTATAGGAGTCATGATGAACTTAATCAAAAAGACCACTGTGCAGATAGATAAGTGTAGTTTGCATGTTAACATATTTTGCAGAAAATGAAGAGTTCAAAAACATTTTTAAAAAACCATTTATTAAACACCTCTAGTGTGCAGAACATTATGCAAGGAGGCCAGTAGAGACCCAAAGTTTAGATAAAACATGGTTCCTAACCTCATGGAGTTTAGAACCTAAGAAAGGGCTACTGTATGTACAAAAATAACCATAATATGAAATAATGTGTGATCAGTGTTTAAGAGAGGTATGTGTTAGGAAAAGTCAGAAGTAGGAAAGGTTAATATTAACTGAAGAGGTCAGAGAAGGCTTCATGAACAATGAGGCATTTCATTTGGGCTTTAAAGCATGGGTAGGAATTTAAAAGACAGAAAAGGGGAGGGCATTCCAGGCAAATTGAACAGTGAGCAAAGGCAAAGGGAAGGAAAGAGCATTTGTGGAGGATAATAACTAATTTAGCTCAAGTATTAAGTGCATGGAAGAGAGAAGTATGAGTTAAATCAGGAAAGTAGGATGGTGCCATATTATGGGGAGTTTTGAATGTGAGCTTTGAATGCCTACTACTGAATCAAGTGCAAACTCCTTTTTGGAGTATGCCAATAAAAAGTCATTATAGGGTTTTGAGCAGAGGAGTGATAGATCTAAGCATATTCTGGTAGGGGAATGAAGGATGAAATGGAGTGGGAAGAAGAAGAGGTGGAAAGACTTATTAGGAGGACTTTGCAATAAACCAGATGGGCAGTAATGAGGGTCGTGGGAGTAGAGAGGAGGGGACAGATGTGAGAAACACTGCAGAGAGAGAATGAACAAGATGGTAACTGATTAGATATGAGATATGAGGGAGAATCAAAAATAAAAATGAGGTTTCAGACATGGTAGACTGAGAGAATGATGCTAAGTGATAGAAATAGAAAAGTCACAATAAGGAAGAATCTTTTAGAGGAAAGATAATAAACTCAGCTTGAAAAATAGTGAGTTTGAACTGCTCCTAAAAATCCAGATAGAAATGTCCTGTAGATAGTTGTAAATGTAAGTTTTGAGCTCAGGAGAGAAGTCATGACTGGAGACACAGATTTGGGGGTTGCTACCAAGTAGAAACTATAGTCGAAGTTTGATTTCCAAAATACATATTCATACTTTCATCTCCTCTTCTGTATACTAGTACTTAAGTCATAACTGGCAATCAGGAAGAAACATTCTTGTCAAACCCTCAGATAGCTGCCAATTCTGCTGTTTTATTTGTAAAGAAGCAGGAAACAATAGTTCCTATATCATCTGTAGGGTGAGACCAGAAGCCAATTCTGACTTGGCTCAAGTCCTGAAATTTTGAATCTGTTCAAAACTGAGCTGGCACTAAATATATATATTTCTTAGTAAAGGAAAAGAATGGATGGAGGAAGGTTGAAACATCTGTCTATTCCTTCCCTGTTTTGTAATAAACTGGAGTCAAACAGGGCAATTTTACGTAGCACTCAGGACTCTTCTCATATATTGGCTGTTCCCAAGTCCATAGTGCTCAAGGAGTAAAAATAGTCTATCCTGAGATATTGTATGTAAAGCTCATTATAAATCATAAAGTACTATATAATGTTAATTACTATTACAACCCTCTTTTCCAACAAATCCCCTTGACCAAGTCAGAATAAAACATATGACAAGATAAAAAAAGTAAAGTGCATTGACTTAGAATGCAAAGTAAATAAAGAAAAATCTTTTCCCTTTCTATACATATGAGGGACATATCCTTCCAAAGATTTCCATGCCACTAGTAGGAGAGGGAATACTTATAGCCTGTATGATTATCATTTCTAGAGTTGTTTCCCAGTTGGAATATCTCTCTGCCTCCAAACTGCCACTTGCTGTTTCCTTATGGAGCTACTGATGTCATCTGCTGGGCTGCTTTTTCCAATGAGCTGCCATCTGCTGTCTCTTTGTTACAGCCATTTGCTATTTCTCCACTGACTTTCAGCTGCTAGTTGGCTTCTCTCCCTTTGTTGTTGTTCAGTCATTCTCAGTCGTGTCCAACTCTTTGTGACCCCATTTTGGGGTTTTCTTGGCAAATACACTGGAGTGGTTTGCCATTTCCTTCTTCAGCTCATTTTACAGATGAGGAAACTGAGGCAAACACGGTTAATCGACTTGCTCAGAGTAAGTGTCTGAGGCTGGATTTGAACTCAGGAAAATGAGTCTTCCTGACGACAGTCCAGGCATACTATCTGCTGTGCCAACAACAGCAAAAAAAACCTCTCTAGATAAGTTTGTAATTTTGCCTGAATCTCCTTCTACCTCGACAAGAATTTCCTTAGACCTGCTGGATACTTGGGATGGAGCAAGCACATTTCATTCAAAAGCACATATAGACCTGATGTCAGGAAAAACTTCCTAACAATTAAAGCTGTCTGAAAGTGGAGTATACTGCTTTTGTTGCCCATATTGGAGGGCTTCAAGGTGACCACTTGTTGGGTAGGTTTTAGCAGGGATTCTTTTCAAGTCATAGCTTTTACTGGATGTTTGCTGAGGTCCCTTGCAGCTCCACAATTTTGGGATTTTGTAATTCTGTGATTCTAATTCCAGTCATGTTCCTGGCTGCTAGCTCCAAGTCCAGGAAAATTACCTTGGAGCTTTATTTAGTAGTAGTGGAGGGGAGGGTCCAGGTGCTGACCTCTGTCCTTCATTCTTGCAGCTGAACCTGAATTGCTCTCCTCTTCTCATCTACGTGAGACTAAGAAATCAGTTAATTGCAGCAAAATGTACTACTCTAAATTCAAAGGCACAAATTCCCATAGAAAAATAATGCCAAGGAATAGAAAGGAGGGGAAGATGTATTGAATTGTCTTTAGCCCCTGCTTCATTTTTTGATTCCTGGATATTTAGGAATATGCTAGCTGGCATGAGTTATTTAATCATTTCTATTTGTGATCACACTTGATTAGAAGCAATGAAATCAAATGCCTTAAAAATGAAGTTTTCAGACACAGGAAAGGCACCTTTCAGGAATATTTTTAATCATCTACTCAGCACTTTCCCTTTTCACGTAACTACTACAACTGGAAGATCAAGACCGTTGAGAGTCAGCATTAGATTGTATTTGCTTTCACTGTTTGATTATATTTACTTTGTTTTAATTCAGTGTGCTTTTGTTCTGTGAATAAAGAAATAGAAATAGGTCTGAAATCTGAACAGAGAAAAAGGAGTAGTTAAGTGTATGAGAGTTGCAAATGAAAGGATACTATGATGATATAAAAATAACTTATTTCATTAAAGTTCTAATCTGGTGACTTATCATGGTGTATCAGTCTCCCTACAGTCTCATGAAAATGAATGAAAGAATGAAAACTCTGGCAGGTTCTACCAACCCAGAAAGGTTTTGCGTACAAGCCTTGTGATAGACTGCCTATTTGTCATTCAAGAACTAGCCTCACTAAGGCTGGTGTCAATTGTCACTTGTCATTGTCATCTTTTGTTCAATAGTTTCAGTCTTGTTCAACTCTTTGTGACCCCATTTGGGGTTTTCTTGGCTTTAGTGGTTTGCCATTTCCTTCTCCAGCTCATTTTACAGATGAGGAAACTGAGGCAAACAGGGTTAAGTGACTTGCCTGGATTTGAGGCTGGATTTGAACTCGTGATGAGTCTTCCTGACTCTAGGCCTGGCACTCTATTGACTATTCCTCCTAGCTGTCCTAAAAATGACTTGGCCTGGGTCAAACAGTTAGTTAATGTCTGAGGCTAGATTTGAACTCAAGTCTTTCTGACTCTAGGTCCAGTCCTCTATCCACGGAACTCCCAGCTTTCTGGACCAGTAAATTCAGAGAGATTTATTGTCAGATTAGCCACAGTAGCAATTCATGAATATTGTTGACTTCGTTGCAGAAGGGTTATGAGCTACATACCTACGGGTGACAAAAATCACGGTTCCTGAAGTAACAGTAACTCACATTTATGTAAGGAGATTGAAATTTTTGCTGGCCAAAATATGACACCAAAGTAGGTTTTGCTGATGACAGATACACATAATAAAGACAAAATTCAGAGTAGGTGGTTGAAGAACATGAACTTTGCCTCTGCAGACTACCTTTTGTTCTGGCTCAAAGTAATTTGCATCTGAACTAGAGAGGATATTCAGAGAGTGTAAGACTGTCAGAATTCTAGGTGTTCTCTGTAAGGGAAAGCTGATCTGTCCCCTTTCTCTAAGACACAGGGGTAAAAAAATGAAAGACCTACTCTTCATCAGGGGGTCCTCTGCATAGCTTTTGTTAGCTGGGTATGGTAGCTATGATTGAAGAGCTATCGATCTACCCTTACCATGATGATCTTTCAGTAGTAATACCCTGACAGACTGAAGCTGAGATGGTTTGGTTGATCTTGAAGAGATTAACCCAGAATATAGTAGCAGAGAGCAATGTCCAGGAGAGAGACAGTGAGACTAGCCAAGCAGTGTGCCAATGGAGAGATTACGTAGACAGTCGAACCTCACTGAGTGCTATGTCCAGACACCAATGAGTAGACCCAAAAAGCACAAGATGATGACGTAACAGCAGATATCAGGGAGCCTGCAACATCAGAGGCATGATTGTCTCTCCTGTGTGTGCACCCCTTATGTGTGATGCCTATGAATGCTTACTCCCTGCGCCGATGAAGTATATATTTGCTTATTTACTGGGGGAATATTCTATTGCAAACCTTCTCACAATGCCATTCACCTCTGGATGGCTGGAGAAAAAGTAAACACTCTAGTGAGAGCTCATGAGATTATTTCAATGAATCTGGACCTAGAGAGTACTTTCAACCTGGGGTAGCTAGTCTGGGGACCCCATGTGTCAGAGAAGGGTGCTGCAAATGCTTCATTGGCAGAGAGCTTGACATTTTACGGAGCACTTTCTTCCTAACAACCCCATGGAATTGGCAGAATGTGCAAATATTATTATCCCTCTTACAGATGAGGAACCTAAAATTCAGAGCAGAAAAGTGACTCGCTCATAACCACATAGCTAAGGAGCACCAGAATTGGGAGTTAAACTCCAACGTTAGGAGTTTCCACTATACCATATTGCATTAAGTACTACTGGTTAGAATGATAATCATAATATTAATTAACATTTTTATAAAGTCCTTACTATGTACCAGGGACCATACCAACTGCTTTTACAAATATTATCACAATATTATTCTTTTGAGGTCCAGTTCAAAAAATTCCACCTCTTCCAGGAGGTCTTCCCTCATCTCCCAAGTCAGTAACAACTGACTTCTTCCCTCAAATGTCACATGAAGTTTGTCTTATTCTTTTTTTTTTTTGCTTTTTTTTTTTGGAGGGGGGAAGGTAGGGCAATTGAAATTAAGTCACTTACCCAAGGTCACATGGCTAGTTTTTGTGTTAAGTGTCTGAAGCGGAATTTGAACTCAGGTCCTTCTGACTCCAGGGCTGGTGCTCTATTCACTGCATCACTTAGCCAATCCTGTCTTATTCTTTTCTTACATGCTTATGTATTTCTGTATTATTGTGTGTGTGTGAGTATGTGTGTAATACTTCTATTAGTCTATGAGTTCCATGAAGTGAAGGACCCTGTCTTATTTATCTTTCACCATTTATCATCATAACAACTCTGTGGGGGTGATGGAGGCGCTATTCCCACCCCATTTTAGAGATTAAGAAACTGAGGCAAACAGAGGTTAAGTGACTTGCCCAGAGCACGCAGCTGGTCAGTATCTGAGATCAGATTTGAACTTAATTCCAGGACTAGCATTCTATCTACTATACTAACTAGCTGCTCCTAATACACTTATTTTCAGAAGGAAAAGTTTTGCATGTACATTTTATTTTTCTGTTTTGGGGGAATTGTGTACCTGTGATTTTATAAATATAGTTAGTTTCAGTCAAATGGACAAGTGTTTTGCAATTTGCTTAGGGCACTGTGAAGTCAGATGAATTATCTAGGGCTTGAAGCCAAGTTAACCTGACTCTAAGATGGGATATATGTCAATTACTAAATTATTTCAAATATAGATGATGGCTAATTTGAAACTAGATTGCATTCCAAAAGTTCTTTGGAAAGTTGGTTGTTGGGGGTTCAGAATAGTGAAATATCCTGTTATATACAGTGGTGAGGTTCCCATGCACAGATTTGATGATTTTATTCCTCTGCTCAAAGCCCTTTAGTGGCGCTCTCTGTCTCTGTCTGTCTGTGTCTCTGTCTCATTATGTTTTAATCTGATTCAAGCCCTACTCTGGAGTGTTCACTACTGGTCCTTACATCTGACATTTCTGTTCTAGAGCATGTTAGAAGCTTTTGACTTAAAACTTGGGTGGGGATATTGGGGGTAATCTCTCATAGCTAGGATGGGGAATGCTCCTAGAGTTTCTAGGTGGTAGGTATATCAGTAAGGACAAATAATGATAAGAGAGGTGGAGTCTTTGGGGTATGAGGCCCCAAATGAGGTTGTCTCACTGAGTCAGATGAGAGCAGGGCAATTCATTGTCTGACATGGTTGATTTTGGGAATGGCAAAGTAAGTACCATGGAGGTGATTTATCTTCAAAGCAAAGTGAGCTAGAGCCTTGGAATCTGGAAAACTCCTGTGAGCATAATGGCCTTGGATTTCTATCCTTGTTTATACTTAAACTTGTGGGGTTTACTGGGGATTCTCTCCAAAAGACATGGAATTTAGTCAGTCAACTTTTGTTGTTTGTTGTTGTTCAGTCATGTCTGACTCTTTATGACACCATTTTTGGTTTTCTTGGCAAAGACCCTGGCAAACTCGGGATTAAAGTGACTTGCCCAGGATCCTACAGCTAGTAAGTGCCTGAGGCTGAATTCAAACTCAGATTTTCCTGACTCCAATCCTTTAGTCTATCTACAATGCCACCTAGCTTTCCTAGTCAGTCAACTACAGTAGTATTTATTAAGTGCCTACTATGTGCTAAGTATTATAGTAAGAAAGGCAACCCCTTCCCCTACCCAGGGACCACAAATTCATGCTGTCAAGGAGCTTGCAGTCTACTGGGGGGAGACAACATGCAAACAACAACATAGGAACAAGATATGCTCAGGATAAATTGGGGGTGGTCTCAGTGAGAAGGCACTAAGGTTAAGGAGGACTGGGAAAGATATCCTGCAGAAGGTGTGACTTTAGCTGAGAGTCGAAGGGAGCCAGGGAAGCTAAGAGGTAGTGAGGAGGAAGGAGGGTATTCCTGGGACTGGAGGATAGCTGATGAAAACAGAAATATAGAGTGTCATGGGCAAGGAACAGCAGGAAGGCTGGTGTCACTGGATCACATAATATGTGGAAGAGGAATAAGACTGGGAAGGTAGGAAGGGGCAGGATTATGAAGGGCTTTGAACATCAAACAGAAGGGTTTATATTTGATCCTAGAGGAAATAGGGGAGCCTCTGGAGTCTATTGAATAGGCGGACAGTGCATTCTGTAGGACTTGCTAGTGGGAGCCTTATTTGTTTCCTCAGTGCCAGGGTAATAGGAGTAAGACAAAGCTATGACTTGGTCTTCTTAGGTCACCCTGTAGGAATCAGCTCATGATTAGTGGTATGGGACAGATAAGAATTTGCCTCCAGCCTTCAATGCCCAGCAGGCAGTTCCATAGTACCTTCCACTTCCTTCAAGAATAGAGAAAGGCTGTTATTGTGGATTTCCTTGAAGAGTCATTTGTGTTTCCCTTTCCTCCTCTTCCCGCCCCCTCCCAAATGGTGTACTTCAGGGCTCGGACCTGAAGAAGGGCTCTTTCTCTATCCTCTGTCTTGGTGACCTCATCAGTTCCTACTACAGTCTCATGCAGATGACTCCCAGAGCTACATATCCAACCTCTCTTTCTCTCCTGAGTTTCAGTCTCACATCTCTAATCACCTCCCTGTTAGACATTTCCACCTAGATGTCCCATAGGCTTCTCAAACTCAATGAATCTGAGACAGTTTCATTATATTTCCCTTTATTTCTCCCTCCTCCTAACTTTCCTGTTTACCTAGAGACACTATAAATTTTTTGATCACTCGTGTTCATAGCCTAGGAGCCATCCACAACTCTCCAGCTTCACACCAATCCCCCAGTTGTTACCAAGGCTCATCATTTCTACATCTTCCACATCTCTTGACTCCATCCTCTTTACTCATACCATGACTACCCTAATCCAGGTCTTCATTATCTTTTACTGGACAATTGCAATAGACTCCAATTGGTCTCCTTGCAACCAGTCTTCTCCGTAATCTGTCCTCCACAGAGCTGCCAAACTTGAAAAGCTTATGTGGCTCCCCGTTACCTTTAGGAAAAAAATACAAATTCTTTTATACGTCATTTAAAGCCCTTCACAGTCTGGCTCAAGTCTATGTTTTTGGGCTAATTATACATTATTTTTCTTCACGTACTTCATACTTCAGCCAAGCTTGCCTATTTTTGATTCCTAGAATACAACGTTTTCCCTTCTTCTCTGTGCTTTAGCACAAGCTTTCCTTAATACCTGCTTTTCTCCTCTTCACCTCTGACTCTTGGAATGATTAATTCCCTTCAAGGCTCTTAATACCATCTCCTTAAAGAGATCTTTCCTGACTCTTTCAATTATTTGGGTTCTCTCCCAATCACTGCATATTTATTTTGTATATATTTTGATTTATGTGTGTGTACATATAATAATAATATTAATAATAATTACATATAATCTATTTATATATAATATATATCTTTATCTTAATTTATTTCTCAGTTGTGCCCCCTTCCCCAATCCCCAAGTAAACTCCTTAAGGTAAGGAACAATCTCACTTTAGTATTTTTATCCCCAGATTCTAGTACATGGCAAGCACTTAATAAATGCTTTTTGATTGATTATTATTGCCTAGTATGAAGTTATATGCACAATAGGGGTTCAGTCAACTTTAATTGACATGATGGGATATGCAAATGCTTAGTATAGGCCATAGTTATTAGCTGTGACTGGGGCAGTGGGAGAAGTGCCAGATGTTCATTTGATTGTTAATAATAGTGAGAATCTTGTTTGAGGCACAGCATGGCAGGGAGTGCTGGACAGTATAGGCATAGAAACAGAGTGATGGAACCACTATGCTTTTTTCTAAAACCATATTTACCTCCTTAATGAGAGGGGTTGTTGCCAAGTGAACTGGCTAGAGGACCAGGGTAGCTATTTCTTCATTAGGCTCAGTAGAAGGGACTATTCCTCCTTACCTTCAGATATGAGAAAGAAATGACTATTAAATAAATTACTGGGGAGATTTCTGACCTTGCCCCCAAATTTTACCTTGGCTAGACCATCTTATGTAAGTGGAATTGTTGTTCCACCCAACTAAAAAAACCTCACAAAGATTCTAGTCTGGCCCACTGTGTTTTATAGTCAGCCAGGTTTGAGTAGAAGTAGACCCCTTTTTGTCTGGATTGCCATAGATGGGAGTAATATGGATAATAATTAAGTCTCTTTGTCTAAGACCAAGATCAGAATCAACCCCCCTTCCCCTACCCCGGCCCTCATTAGAACAAGCTGACCTCTCATTATAAGATACATTCTTATTGTTAAACAGAGTTGTTTGCCATTCTCAGGAACACCCATTCTTCCAAGGGCATATAAGATTCTTTGAGGGGGTCTTTGGCATTTGAGAGTGCCATTGACCCCTTTTATTAATTACCCTTTAAAATGATTAATTATTCAGAAATTATGTCTCTTTGACTTTTATATGCCACAGGCACAAGAAACTGGAATAGCCACACCTCTAAATTGACTTCATAAGATGGGGAATGAGATGCTGGAAAGAGAGTATGTAGTTATAGAGTCTGAGATGCTTTTCCTACACAAGGGAGTAAAGGCAGATTTATTTAAGATGCTGTCAGAGCTCCTGCTAACTTTGAGACATGTCCATTTTGGGATCTTGGGAAGGCAAGTGAATACCACTGAGGTGACAACTAGTTGGTCATTGTCCTTTCTGTTCAAAGAAGACCAAAATGACATCACGATATTGGGTTCAATGTACAGTGTGTCCAATTATGGCTGATCAGACCAATAGGACGTCAGAAGATTCTACCTCAGGTCAGGCACAAAGAGATAACTATATAGCAGAGTTTGTCCTTTGCTCTCAAAGAAGACCATGATGTGGTGTCATGACAGGGATGTGATGTCATGACAGGAGAATGAACTGGATTTAAGTGACGAAGGGTTATGCAAAGTCACCGGCCTCACTTTCTCCTCCAGAGCCATATGGGTCCAGTGGCCAGATATGTATCAGGACCACTGGAGATGGCCCAGGATGCAGTGGGAGCACATAGGATAAGATGGAACTGGGAGACCTTCCATACTCATAGTGGCCTTGAACTTCTACCCTTTCTTGTCCTTATTTGTAGCTTATTTGTAGGGACTCCCTGTGGGTTCTTTTTGAAGTGTCTGGAATTGAGTGGGTTCATTTGGCCAATTTCTGAAAGAGGAATATCTCCCCATGGGAGCCTTAGAGTGAAGGTAGTAGGAGTAAGACAGAGATCTGACCCGGTCTTCTCAGGACACCTTATAAGAATCGGCCTCTAGAGAGTGAGTGGTGACCTTAGGCTTGGTCGACTGAGAGTGTACCTAAGACATGTAAATCTGAGGCTTTCCTCTCCTTAGCATAGTAGGTAGGCAGATGAGGTGTAGTAGCACTTGAGTTATTAGAGATCCTCCATCCTCTTTCAGATTAAAAACACAAGGAGAGGTTTTTTTTTTTAGATGAATTGAGACTAGAAAGGGTGGTGAAAAAGAGGACGGGGAAAATAGGGTGAAATCAGTGCCAGGGTTTCTTGATCTCACTGATCAATCATTAAAGGCAGGGCTCTTATGTTCCCTCCTGAAAATATCCTCTGCTACTCAAATCTAAGGAAGCTCTTTATCATTGTGTTCACGGGGGGAGAAAAAAAAAGACTTTGTAACAGAATGTAGAAATTAACAGTAATAAGCGGTGGTAATGGTTCTTGGAGGGAACGAATGCCATTTCTGTAATTAAATAGACAAGAAGAAAACTCCAGTCACAACTGGGCCCTTGGATAGCCCAGCTATCTCCAGCCAATTCCCTGGCCAGTCGACATTGCATCCTCTTCCCTGCCAGAGCTCAGATGCCTCACTCCAAAGCTCTCCTAAGAAAAGGAAAACGTCTTCCCTGAAATGAAGAGAATGTATACGTATTGACATCCAACAACTCCTAATTCTATGGTACTGATGACTGCCCTTTTCTTCTTTCCTTTTAAGTCTTTCGGTCATGCATTGTTTGTTAATGAGTAGCAGGCGGAAATAGTTGGCGGTGGGGCATGGAAAATGGCAGCCAGCCTGGCCTTTAGACTGGAAATAAGTATGTTTTCTAGAAACAGAATACATTATTTTTAAAGAAGCAGCTTCCAGCATGGAATATTACTCTTCAAGAATCCTGCTGGGCTCCTTCTGTCTCTGGGTGTCTGGGCCTCCCTTTGCCACTTCCTTCCCACCTCCTCCCCAGATGGAGTCTGGCAGGCTTCCTTTAACACCAGAGAATACTTTCAGAGGCTATCTTATCTGGGTATGAGGTTAGTAAAAGTTTGTTGTGGGTTTGGGGGAAGACCTAATGTGATTTGAGAGAGGAGAAACCATCATCATAATTAAAATGGTAAGAAAACAGTAGGAAGTTATTTTAAAGCATCAGAAATCCTATTTGTTCCCTGAACACAGGTATACATGAGGCAGGATAATGCAGTGAAAAGAGCCCTGGCTTTGGAGACAGAAATTGGGTTCTAATCCTAGTTCTGTGACTTATTACTTGTGGGTCCTTGAGTGTTATTTAATCTCCCTGGGTCTCTCTTTCCTTATCTGTAAAATGAAGGGGTTGGACAAGGTGGCCTTGAAGATCTTTCTCCTCTAAATATATGATATTACAACTTCCCAGATTCGTCAGAGAACACCAGCTTCTCTTCTCCTATAACGTGAAAAGCTAAATTCTGAGTTCTGTCTGATGTCCATTCTAAGAAACAAAGCTATTCTCTTTTAATTTAGATAGAACTTCTATCCTAAAGCAGATTTGGTCACCCTAACAGGAGTTGTGCTATAGTCAGTTTGGACTGGAACCAATTGTTCAATTTTCAGTTCGAGTATTTATACTTTGGGAATCCACAAACACTGCAAATCAGGGCTTGATTCATTGTTTTGCTGATTGTCTACATTTAGGAAAGTGATGGAGGAAACATCAGTGATGTGGATAAACTTTAGAGTCCCTTGTGCCTTTTCCCAAGAGCCAGCTGGTAAATATCTCCCAGGGTCTTCGTGCTATAAACCAGACTTTGGTCTTGAAGCCTTCTTAGTAATCATACCATTTGACTTACAACCCTAGGAACTTCTTGTCCAGGTGTCTTCAGTGCCTTTGCAACCACCAGGCAATGATGGGATAGAACATAAGATGAATTTTCTATACTATATATGACAAAAGTAGAGAAAGGACTCATAGTTGGACCCATAAATAGTGAAGAAAACCTTCTTCATGGGATCTGGCCTTCCCTTGGTACCATACAGTTACCCTGACTGAATGCTACTCTGGTGAATGAGTATCCATTCTAAATACATGGAATGTCATATTAAAAAAAGCAGAGGTGGGAGTGGCAGAAGCAATTAAAGAACAGCCAATTGTCCTGTTTAGCTGGAGCCACAAGTGCTCCAGCTAAATTGAGCATTTTCATGCTAAATGCATCAAAAGTAAATTGGAGCTAGATTACAGAGAACCTTGAATGCTAGTCTAGGAGTTTACATTTTTATTTTGTAGTCAATGGGGAAACACTGAAGGTCTTTGAGTAGAAGTGACATAACAATTATGTATTAGGAAGATTCCTCTGGCAGTAATGCGAGGGATTGGAAGATTGGATTGGATTGGAAGAGGGGAAGTTTGGGTGCAGAGAGGCCAGTTAGGTGGTTACCATAATTATCCAAGTGAAAAGAAAAGAGAATTGAATTAGGATGATGGCAGTAGCAATGGAAAATAGGGGATGGAGACAAGATGTATTTTTGGCCATAACATCAACAGGACTTGTAAACTGGTGGACTTAGGATTTGAAGGAAAGGGAAGGAGAAAGGATGACTTTGAGATACCAGAGGACATTGGGTAGTTGGGGAAATGGCAGGACCGACATAAATAGGAAAATTAACAATACGAAAAGTTCTGGAGGCAAGAGGATGAAGTTACTTTTGCTGAATTTGAGGTGTTAGCAGGACATACAAGGCCATTTCACAACAGAGGACTAGAGCTTAATATTTCTATTCTATCTGTAGATAATAGTCAAAATTGTGGGAGTAGATGAGATGACCAAGGAATAAGGAATAGCGAGAGAAGAGGGCTGAGGACAGAGCCTTGGGAGGACATCTACATTTAATAGAATTGGGTGATGAAGAGGAAGCAACATAGGAGGTAGAGGAGAATTGGTCAGAGTAGTAGTAGGAGAACCAATAGAAATTAGCATCAAGGAAGCCAAAGGCTAGAGAGTACCTAGAAGGGGAGAGATTCAACAATGTCCAGAGCTACAAAAAAGACAAGGAGGATGAACACTGAGAAGAAGCCAGTGGATTTGGTTATAAGGTGGCCACTGGTAACCTTGGATTAACAGATTTCAGTAGAATGATATGGGCAGAAACCAGATTATAAGAGAAAGAAGGGTGAGTGAGCAGCAAGGAAGTGGATTTACCTATTGTATACTATTAGATGATGGTGAAAGTCATATATTTGAATCATGTTGGTGCCCATGACCTCATGTGATTGCTTGGGATTAGCTCTAGGCTGGCAGAAGAGAGAGCAAGGCTCCTAGTGAAGTGGCTTACTCTACCCTGGAAATAGTTGCACTTCATCATTCCTTGCCCTATTCTAGGGTGGGTCATATGCAAAACTGGTAAGTTTATATTCTGCCTTTCCCACTGGGAGTGAGGGAAGGGAAGAGAATAAGCATTTATATAAATTCTACTTTGTGCCAGGTACTATGGTAGGTGCTTTACAAATATTATCTCATTTGATCCTCACATCAATTTTGTGAGGTTGCTACCATTATCAGCCTCGATTCACAGTTGAGGAAACTGAGACAAATAGAGATTAAGTAAATGACTTGCCCAAGGTCAGCTAGTAAGCTAGTGAGTGGCTAAGACTGGATTTGAACTCAAGTCTCCCTGACTCCAGATTCAGTGCTATATCCATTGTGCCAACTGACTTCCTTTTTCTATTCCCTTCTCCACTCTACCAGTCTCTTACCTCACCCCAAACTTTCCCTAACTTCTGCCATTCAGGTTTCCAGTACCCAAGGACCCTTAGTTTGTGCCCCACCAAGACATGTCGTCTCTAGGTAGTACTCCTATCTCTCTTCCTTCCCTCTTGCCTATAACATTTTATTTTCTGCAGGGCTTTTCAGAGTTTGCTAATCTCTGATAAATTTATCCCAGCTAAGGTGTTAATGGATTAATGTGTCCATTCCCTAGGCATTTGAATATTATTAGAAGACTTCTGGAAATGGTAGCACCTTAGCCCAAAGGGATGAAATGTATTTTTAGAAGAGTACTTTCACACAGCTTGACAAGTTGGAGGAGATGATGGTTTGGGGCAGTCCCCAACCAGTACCACAATTCAGTTCACAATACATCTCCACACATGTAGTTTTATACTCTAAGATCCTAGAGGGCAGGTAATGTATCTGTATAGTTTTCTCATCAAAGCATTAGCTGATGCTGTATAGAATCTATCACAGAATCTTACGTGGTGATAGATAACTTTAATGATTTTGGAGGATTATTGTTATTATCACATAAAGGTTTATGGTTTATGTCAGTGGCTCACTAATTTGTCTTACAAACATCCATTTTCATTACTGTCAGAGACTGAATCTCTGGGCTGGATGGATCATGGTTCTAAGTAACTTATGCTGTTGGTTCAAAATAAGTGAGTATATTGTAATCTGGGGTATGTGTGTGTGGCACCAGAAGTTTTTCTTCAGGGATATTTTTTTGTCCTAATACTTAAAGTCAGCTCAAAAAGAATGACATCAACTGTAGATCTCTGGAGACTCAAAAAGTTAAGTATTTACTATGTACAAAGCAATATACTAAGTGCTGGGGATATAAATAGCAAATCAGAACATTCCTTGTGTTTGAGGACCACCCATTCTTACAGGGGGAGACAACACATAAGGAAGGTTTTGGGGGGGTGCGTCAGATGGAAAAGTCTCATAGTCCTTTAGGGTACAGCAGCAAAGCAGATGGTGATGCCTCTTCTTTAATGTTGTTTTCCTTGACAAAATCATATCAGTTTCTGATATGGAACCATTGGACAGTATGCAGGACGTGAGTAGCAAGGACCTCCTTTCTTTTCTAGGTCATCTGCAGCTATGGCTCCTGCAGGAAAGGCCATCAGGCTGCACCTCCCCAGGGCTTGCTTCCTATATGATGTCTGAAGGAGGTAGGCTGGAAGCCTTGCTATTCCCAAAGCTGTTGGGTTCAGGGTGTTTGGGCTTGTCTCCATCAGGGTCTGAGGGGAGAAGGTAGAAAAAATTGACAAACCAAAAAAATTCCATCTGAGAAACTGAAGTGGGATAATGGGTTGGTTCAATTCATTGACTTATCTGGTAGAGTCAAATCCTGCCTCTGCTCTTTACTAGTAATAGCTGTTTATACGGTGCTTTTAAGGTTATAAAATACTTGGCATAATAGCCCCAAATTAACCTTCACATAGCACTTTAAAGTTTGCAAAGTGTTCTACATACATCATCTCATTTGATCCTCATAACAATCATTCAAAGGACCTGTAGTATCACAGTTTTGCTGCGGCTTAGAGATATGTTTTCCCAATCCTTTTGTTTTACAGATGGAATCCCACAGAGGTAACATGACATTTGCTCAAGGAACTAAGTAGCAGAGCTGGGATTTGAACCTAGGACTTTACAGATGAGGAAACTAAGAATCAGAGACATTAAATGTTTGTGGTCACACAGCTAGTGAGTGTCCAAGACAGATTCTTTTCACCACACTATCTGTGTGACCATCAGCAAATCACATAACTTCTCTGAATCACCTCAGTATGCTTATCTGTAAAACAAAGGCATTGAATTAGATGACCTCAAAGTTCCCAAATCTCTTGATCCTAGGAAAGTTAGCCTCAGGTTACTAGATTAGTTTCTCAAACTTTCCAGCAGGGGGCATTGTATCCTTGATTTTTCTGAGACAACCAGAAAATGGCTTTCTGGTATTCGCTGTGCATTCCACCCATTAATAATAACAACAAAAAGTCCACACGGCAAAGAAAAATACTAAAAAGAATTATTAATGAAGCAAAACAGGAGCTATTAAGGAATCTTACTTGCAATGCTTAGCGTTTGGGGGGCAAACATCCTTTATGTGAAGAAGTGGCCTTATTTTCTCCACTGTTTACTTATGTTAGCAATGAAGTGACAAAGAATGAAGGCGCCGGGCTTCTTGCTCGCAAGGAGCAGTGGATAATATATTTGTTTGTACTATGGGATTGCAGCTCTACTAGAAGGAACACTTGACATTTTCATGAGTGCCTCCAGGGAGAAAAGGTACTAACTTCAGAACTTAGTTTTAATTATACTAAGGAGATTACATTATTCAAAAGCATCCCACTGGTAAGGTGCAACATTTCCCGAAACAGTTTAGTGGAAAATGCCACATTAATCAGTTCGATATTTCACTGAGATGGCTTAATGATGGGGAGAAGTTTAAAGTACCATAGCACTAAAATGCAGAAAGGGGTGAGTGGGGGTAGGAATGGGGGGAGGTGAGGGGATGGAGAGGATGTTCGTTTAGGGGAAAAGATGAGCTTAGACAGTTTAGAATCTGCCTTGTACATTCCTTATATTAAAGCTGGCTGGCTGTGCTGGTAACCCAGTAGGGATCAGATTCAGCATATGGGTCCCCCATGATTCGTGAAATAAAGGAGCTGGTAAAGGTCTGAGAAACAGCACCAGGGGAGAAGGAGCAACATGCTACCATGTTCAGGGAATCTTGGCTTCCCGGCTCTTCTATTCCCAAACCCAAACCCTACTTATCTTAGCACTTCTGCTGATTTCTTCCTCACCCAGATGGGCAAAAGACCTATGTAATGTACAGGAAGAGGTCAAAAATAAGAGCCCTGAGGGACTCCATTTTCCTCATGCTCTCTCCTTTCCCCATCTCATTCCTTCTGGTCACCATCTCCACACTCAATTCAGTAACTGTAAATAATCCTAGGGCCAAATCTCAGTCCCTCCTCCATCTTGGGTTCCCACTGTCTTCCAGAAATCACCACCAACAGAGATCACCTGAATAAGAAACTGGCCTTAGAGTAATAATAGTTTTGTAGTTTCAAGACAATTCTTCTCATCAGCCAGGCTGCCCATGAGAACTATTTATAGCAGAGAATGGCCAGACACAGAGATTAAGTCATTTAGAAAAGAATTAGCAAAAACTCTAGGATCTGTGACCGGATATGCTGAGGCTGAGGCCACAGGATCCTAACTCTAGAACTGGGAATGGACTGGAGGCCATTTATTCCAGCTGCCTCATTTTACAGATGAGGCAGCTGGGGTCTAGAGAGGCTGAATGACTTGCCCAAGGTTTCACAGGGAGTAAAGGGAAATTTGAACCCAACTCCTCTTACTTTGGGCAGCTAGGTGGCACAGGGGATAGAGGGCTGGTTCTGGAATAAGAAAGACTCATCTTCTTGAATTCGATTGTGGCCTCAGACATTTATGAGCTGTGTGCCCCTGGGCAAGTCACTTAACCATGTTTGCCTCAGTTTCCTCATCTATAAAATGAATTGGAGAAGGAAATGGCAAACCACTCTAGTACCTTTGCCGAGATAACCCCAAATGGGGTCACAAAGAGTCAGACATGAACAACCTCTGATTGTAGCACCGATGTACTTTCCACAGTGTGCCAGTGGTATAATAAATGAAATCAGCAGCCTTTTCTACTTGTCTGGGGCTGCAAAGTTTTAGAGCTAAAAGGCACCTTTATGGCTCAACTATTACTGTAGCTAGTCAAGAGACTGGATGACAACTACTACTACAGGCCTTCATGCCCTCAAGGAGGATGCCAGCAAGGGACAGGGCACATAGAGAAGCAGGAAGTATCACAATTTTTATATTTGTTGAAATTTGTAGCCAAGAGCTAATGTCATTTGTCTTCAGCCTTTGCCTCAAGGAGAACCTAAACCGCCTTCGGATTAGAGGAGAAAAATCAATACAAAAGTAGCCTAGCTAGATTGTCCTCAATGTACACACTTGTGACATTTCCCTGCTAGGTTTTCTTTTCTCTATTTCTCAGTAAATGTTATAAGGGGTTTTCACTGTGTACATGCTATTGGTTCTCTGCTGGTTTATGCATCAAGGTCAAGCTCCCTGTATATATCTTTAAGCCTCTCCCCTTGTGCTGTCACACTTCTTTCTCTCCTAATCACTTTTGTTGTTCAGTTGTTTTTTAGTTGTGTCCAACTCTTTGTGACCCCATTTGGGGTTTTCTTGACAGAGATACTGGGGTGGTTTGCCATTTCCTTCTCCTGCTCATTTTACAGGTGAGGAAACTGAGGCAAACAGGATTAAGTGACTTGCTCAGCGTCACACAGCTAATAAGTGTCTGAGGCTGTATTTGAAATGAGGAAGAGGAGTCTTTCTGACTTCAGGACTGGTGCTCCATCCACTGCACTACTTGGCTGCCCACTTCCAATCACTACTCTACTCCCTTGGCACAAATTCATCTCCCCTTAGCCCTGCTTTCCTCAGAGCTTTCTACTTGTTATATTTTTAAAGACAGTAGCCCATTTTCACATGAAATGTTTCAACCTCACAATCTTACAAACTGGCTGTTTTCTTCAGTTATTCTACCCACTAGTTAACAAGTGCCAACCCATAGAGTGCCCATCACCTTTCCTGACTCAGTTTGTTAGGTCCAGATCATACCCTTGGGTCTTGCACTACAGATACATTGGGATGCCCTCCCCTGCCTGCCCTCTTGCCAATGTTCTCTTCCCCCTTTCCTTTCCTGGCTGCATGCTAATCCATTCCCTCTCCTGTGGAAGAGAATAGTAATAAAAATATAATAATAGCTAGTATTTTCATAGCACTTTGAGGTTTGCAAAACCCTTTCTATATGTCATTTCATTTGGTCCTCAAAATAACCCTGTGGGAGATGGGTGCTATTCTTAATCTTATTTTGCATATAGGGAGACTGAGGCACAGAGAGTTACAATGGTGATAATCCGTCACCAATGAGGTAAAACTCATCTTTCCCACAATGGTCTGAGCCAAGCTCAGGCTCTGTATCAGTGGGTGAACAACCCAACACGTGGTGAATTCTGTTTCACAATGTTAGGAAGAGTCAGCATCAGAGGGACAAAAAATTATGTACCTATCAAGGCTTGTTTTCCACAAACCAGTTATTCTTGTGGTAATTTTTTTGATAACCTGAACAGAGAGATCAATTGTATCTAGTTCCCAGGGTCAGAATCTGAACTCATGTGTTTGTGACTTGAAGCCCAGCATTCAGTCCTGTGTACATACTCTTTTCCAGCTCTCCAACCCCTTTCCCCCTTTCCAATGGTAGTAGCCCCTCTCTGGATGAATGGACATGACCCGTTAATGTGCTTGGAATGTTGTGGAAGGTTGAGGACTTCTTGACCTTTTCATTTTCTCTGCTCCTGCACCCGAAAGTCATAGGATCATAGACCAAGAACCAAGAGAGATATCAGAGACTGGTCCAACTCCTTTTTTTTTTGGAGGGGGGAAGGCAGGGCATTTGGGGTTAAGTGACTTGCCCAAGGTCACACAGTTAGTAAATGTTAAGTGTCTGAGGTAGGATTTGAACTCAGATCCTCCTGACTCCAGGGCTGGTACTCTATTCACTGTACCACCTACCTACGCCCCAACTCCTTTATTTTACAGAAGAGGAAACTAGGGCCTAGGAGAGTTAAATGACCTGTCCAAGGCCATACTAGCAATAAACATGAGAGGTAGGATTTGAACTTCTGACTCTAGAGTCAGTGCTTTTTTTTTTTTTTAATTAAAGCACACTGTCCAAGCACTGTATTCTATGGCCCACCACAACATCACCCAGATTCCCAAGTATTGCCATCTGACCTGAAAGTGCACCCCAAGGATCTCTGGGCCTTATCGTCTGCTTTTCATCAAACTCTCCTATATATCTTTTTGGGTAGTAAGTGCCAGGCCTTAAGTTAGGAAGATTCCTCTTCCTCACTTCAAATCCAGCCTCAGATGCTTATCAGATGAGTGAACCTGGGCAAGTCACTCAAACCTGTTTGTCTTAGTTTCCTCATCTGTAAAATGAGCAGGAGAAGGAAATGGCAAACCACTTCAGTATCTCTGTCAAGGAAACCCCAAAAGGAGTCACAAAGAGTCAGACATGACTGAACAACAACAACAACAAAATATATCTTTCCTCCCTCAATTAGAATGTGAGCTCCTTGAAAAGAGGAACTATTTCATTTGTCCCATTGTATCTTTCATGCTTAGTGCAGTGTTTGGTGTATAAGAAATGCTTTTTCATTAATTCTTGTAAAATGGGAATTGAAAATGAGATAATATATTTAGAGTACTTTGCCAAGTCTTGATATGCTGTTCACATGTCAATTGTTATTATTGTAGTAATAAAGGATGCTGTGAATGACCTTGGCGTCTTTAATATCTCACCAAGCTCTAAGGGCTTCACAGCCCCTGCTTTAGCTGCCTTCATGGCCATTGGAACAAATTGTTCTTGTCCAGCCATTCCTATGATGGAAGTTTTCACGTGCTTGGGGTAGGCACCTCCCTAATTCACCAGGTTGGTTACCTTCATCCTCAATTAGTCTATCTGCTGAGGTGGTTTTACCATGTGGGACCACTGGTTCTTGGAGCCACAGATGATCCCCTTGTGCTGTCATTGGTCCTCTTTGAAAAGGAAGGATGAACAACAACACAATAAAAATACATGTTATTAATTCTGTGATTCTTAGTTTCTTTGCAATATCCTTATCCGTTTGATTTTGCAACCCCATATAAAAGATAAGAGACCCATTTTCCGTAAAAGATGAAACTGAATTCAAATTTTGTCTCACAAATTTTAAAATATTCTATGAAATGAATGAAGAAGCCTTCAGGACGTGTGAATAATTAAGGGAAAGTCAAGAAGTGTGATTTCATCACTAAAATTGTATCACCGACATCATGACTTCAGGTAAACTTCATATACTTACTTATAAAGAGGTAAGTCCTGTAATAGTATTTTTCCCTCCATGGATTCCCTTGACTTTTGCCGCTCTCTTGGGGTTCTTGTGAAATCAGGTATAGAAGTCGGTTTTTTTTTCATTTCAACCCATTTCACTAAAACCCTTTTGTTATGGTTTGCCTGCTACTGTTCTCCCTACCAGCAGAGATGTGGGGCCCTTGATTTGCCGGTCCTTGGTTCCCTATATTTTCTTAACCCTTAGTCGTCATAAATAGGCAGAAAGACTGAGGGAATTCATGACCAGCTTACCTGTCTGGAGTCCTGTTTTCTCACCATTTGATTTCTGAGCTCAGCTCTGCTGCTTCACATTTGGTCATGTCCATCTGGCAGGCTCTTGACCTGATAACACAATGATAAAATTCCTTAGGTAGGAATTCTTGTGCCTTTGGTACATGTAATTGTGCCTCGGGAATAATGGATGGTGGCTTAGTCATGATTCTGAGTAGTCTAGCTATGACTGGGTTGCGCTGGGAGAAGGGGCAGTCTACTTCTCAGACAACCTGACTTGTACACCTATGCAGTTCGGGGGGATTGGGAGATGGTAGGTCCAGTGAGATGGGAATGAAGGTAGTACCTGAGAATGGTTGCATCACCTGGATGGGTCTGGTCTGTGTATGCAAAGCAAGGCATAAGGATGGTGATCACTTAGAAAGAAGGGTACCCCTTCTGTGTTAGTAACCTGGGCTAAAGCCCTGGTCGCTCCAGGCTTTAGTTACAACTCTTTCTCAAAAGAAATTTGAACACATAAAGCTTCTGAGAACCATTCAGAGAAGGAGGAGCAGCCTGCTGTCAAACTGACTTGGAAATATGGAGTGTTAATAAACAAATGTAAAAATACATTATGCCACTCACTGGTGCAATGTCTTCATTGTGAGTTTAGACTTGTTTACTTTTAATTTGCTATTCTGATACTCCTCCATAGCCTCTCAATTCCAGAGAGCAGAACTCCAGAGTACTTTTAAAAATTGCCATTTTAGAACAACTGGAAAAAATTCCATCAAAACACAATATCACATCCAGAAGAGCAAACTATTAACAGTGCCTGGTATAGTCCAGGGCATATAGTCCATGCTTCAAATACATGTTTTGAATGAGTAAGTGGTTCCTGGTCCTTCCTGGGTAATGGTCCTGACTGCTCCCTTGACATCCTCTTTCTATGCTGATGACTCTTTTCTTAACTTAAAAAGTCTCCGGTTATTTATTTGTTTGTTTGTTTATTTACTGTTGCTGAAATGATGCATTTTTACTAGATCTGCTTTTATTTTGGGGGTAATATCTGGAGTTCTCAAACATCGTTTTATGGTGATAGATTGAGGATTCCATAGCCTATCATTGTAGTAGTCTGAAAAGAACTTTTTGGGGAGCCTATCTGAAATCATATGTAATAGGAGAGGGGGGGCTAGTGCAATCCCTCATATGGAGGAAACTGGGGAGCCTGCTTCTAGAAAGGCATGTTGATGCATAATGGAAGCACCTCGCTTCCCAAATTGGCACATATATGGATACTCTATAACTGGTTCTGGTCCACTAATACATGATGAAGATGTCCACTACTGATTGACTTTGTTGTTGGTAGAAGGATGCATGCAAAAGGCACCCTAGCCTCTGCCCTCGATCTAACTCTTTCTTGCCTTGTTGAGATCTGGTTAGAGATGATGCTATAAGAGGAGAGGCCTTAGGACCTCCCCATTCCAAATTTACAGGTGACTTGTGAATATAGATTTTGCCTCTTGGTGCTGGTGCTTTCCTGTTTTGGCTAAAGGAGAATGGTGAGGGCTAAGACTCTGTGAGCTGTAAAAGACAGGGAGAGTGAACCATGAAAGTCCTGGAGCTGAGGTCCATGACAAGATTTTCTGGAAGCTATATGACAAGGAACAAGATTCCAGGTGACTTGCTTGACGCTGCCCAGTAGTAACAGAGACAGAGACTCATTCATTCATTGGCCATGCTGCATTTGGAAGTGAACTTGGCAGAGTGAGAATACTATTTAGAAACCATTTCAAGTCTAAGCCCATTCTCTCCAGAGATGGAGGTTGTGCAGAGGACAGTGTGCCCCCATGAGTTGGGCTAATTCTCCTCCCAGTTTGCTCTCACATTTCTGCTCTCACATTTTTTTACCTCAGTCCCTTCAGGGTGGTTGTCCTCCCAGGTTCTGTCCTAGCCCCTGTTGAGCCTTTGTAATAAATATCTCTTTGTGAAAATGAATTTATATTAATTGGTTAAGTGAAACTAGGGGTGTTAACCGCTTGAGGCTAACAATGCGTGAATGTATAGGAATGGGGGTTTGAGGTGATTCAAAGAAGAAATCCCCCTAACTTCTCAGGGGAACACCTAAAGTGCTAAAAGAGAGATGTAGGTGGCTTCATTCTGGGAATGTGTGACCAGAATCTTCACTACAGATAGGAGCATAGGTTCAAAAACTGAGAGGAATTTTAGAGCCCAATGGTGCCAAGACTCTCATTTTATAGATGTGGAGACTGAGGCGCTTCTTGGTTAAGTGACATACCTATGGTCACATAGTGTGTCTGAAGTGTTTCCCTGACTCTAATTCTAGGGCTTGATCTACTACTCCATAATGCCCACTCCCCCCCCAGCACTCCAACTTTGTCCTTCTCTGGAATCTTCAGTACTAGAGCCTTGACGGAAACTGACTGACCTTGTGTATCTTCAGTGAGGGTCAACCCCTGGCAGCTCCCTACTTGTGACATCAGCTTGGCATAATCCGGCTTAGATAAGTCTGAGGGTAGCTTCTCACAAGGTCATTGCTAAACACTCTTCCTCCTCCTGTCTTGGCCTGAAGACCATCATGTCTTAGACGCTGTGATTCTCCTCCTTTCCATCATCACCACTCTGTCCTAGGATACAGACCTGATTGTATCCTTTTTTATTTTTTTAATTTAAATTGATTTGTTTATTTACTTTTAGTTGACAAGATTCGGTTCCACAATCCCTTGAGTTTCAAATTTTCTCCCTTCCCTCTTTACAGCGCCCCCCCCCCCCCCCCCCATGGCAGCATGCAATCAAGTATAGGTGTATCCTTTTTTCTTCTGGTGACTGAGACCAGGTGGTATCCTTTTTCTCTTGAACCCTTCTTCCCATCCCCCATATTTTCTCACATTCCAGCTACCAGAAGACTATGTTAAGCATCAAGGCTTCCATTGTGTGAATTAAAAATGAATCTGTGATAAAGACTTATTTATCTTTAGTATTTATTGGTCTGTCTCACTCTTTTATAAAGGCCTCTAGGTCCCCACACTGTTAGAATAGATTGAGGCAGACAAATATTCAGTGTATATGATTGAGTGTGTCATCAGAGGCTTGCCATCTGACAAGGGAATCCCCCCCACCCCATCCAGGGCAGGAACCAAGCATGCCAGAGGATATGGAACACTAGAGTAGAGGTGGGCAGTTGGAAAGGTCACAATTTATATCTGCAATGACTGCCTTTCAGTGGGGTCAGCATACTAGTGGAGGATAGAGAAATGCCAACCTATGAAATGACTCTCACTATACCCATGCAGCTATAGATGTGACCTTCCTTACAACCTGAAAGCTCACTCCAGTTGGTTCCTCACTCTCCTGAAAAGCCAATTCTTCCCAAAGGCAACAGGGCTGTGGCCAGTATTACATCTACCAAAAATAGTTATTGCCCTTCCTTCTCCTTAAATACCCTAGCTGATTGTTACCTCTGCATGCTGGAATGGTGATGATCCTCATTCCCCCTGTTTACTTGCTCCACGTGGCTCTGCTGGGCTGTCTTATTTCTCATACATCATACAACTTTGGCAGGTTGAATAGAAGCTTTGAATCTCTTGTGTGTGAAGAAGTCCTTTTGCAAATAGTAGGCACTTAATAAATGATCATTGCTGTCCCCAGATACTGTCAAAGACATTGTCAATGACTGGGAGAGGATTATCTACCCAAGGCAGGAGGATTTAGTAAAGTGGGAATGAAAGTGGAGACGCTGTAGATGGAGCTGACAGAGAAAGCCTTCTCAAGCAGAAGCAGGACTGGGAATCTTGTTTTTAGTGGCAGTGGAGGTGTGTGTGTATGTGTGTGTGTGTGGGGGGAGGGAGCTAAGGCAGAGTGTGTATAGAATAGCAGCTGTTTTTTTGAGCATTGTGAACAGGGTACTGTCCCCATCAAAGGCAGGATTAACTTGCTTCCTGATGTGGGGGCAACCAGAGTATGCATTTAGGAGCCCCTGGGCAACCACCAGGGACTGACTCCACATCATTCCCCAAGCATTAGTCACCAAGGTTCTAAGTCATCTTTCAATGTCTCCCCTGGTTTTGTGCCTTAGCCACCTGCTGACCTTCAAAAACTTTGACTCAATCCAAATCTCCAATACCTGTTTCACCACTAAATTTCTAAAAAGAGTCATCTACACTCCACTTTACTATGTTGTACTCCTTAACCCTCTATAATCTGGTTCCTGATTATACTATAAATCTAATAACTGTGAAATCTGATTACCTTTCTCAGTCTTCTTCCTCCTTGTCCATTCTGCAACTTTTGAAGATGCTGACTTCCCCATCTCCTACTGGATGTTCTCTCCTCTGCATGCTTCGTGATAACACTGTCTCATAGTTATCCTCCCAACCTGTCTGTTCTCATCTTTCAACGGTTCATCTTCTTCCCTCAGTCACCTAAATATGTCATATTCTCATTCATATTCTCTCTCTCTCTCTCTTTCTCTCTCTCTGTGTCTCTCTCTCTCTCTCCTCAATCTCATCTGGTCCTGTGGATTCAATAATTATTTCTGCATGTGTAGGGAAACTGACATTTTCACTGACCAAAATACTGCACCAAAGCTCTCAGCAGCTGTTAGGTATAATAATGACAGGAACACTGGCTAGGTGGATGGAGAATACTGACCTCTCCAACCCCTCCATATAGGTCCCTTTATCCTATTCCCTTCTATCAACCCCACCTTCCCTTTCTACTTCCTGCTACTTTCAAATATGCCCAAGTCTCTTCCATCTTAAAAAAAAAAACAGATGAACTTCACTAGACCTTACCATCCCTGCTAGCTAACACCTTTTCCCTTCCTCAGCCAAGCTTCTTAGAAAGAGCTGTCTACACTCATGGTCTCTATTTCTTCTTCTCTCACTCACTTCTCAACCCTTTGCAATCTGACTTCCAGTCTCATGGCTCTCTCCAAAGTTAGCAACGATTTCTTAATTGCTAAATCTGCTGTTCCTTTTTCAGTCTTTATCCTTTTCAACAGATCGGATGCAACTGATACTGTTAGCTACCTTCTCCTCCTGGATACTGTCTTCTATTTATGTTTTCATCACGATACTCTCTCCTGATTCTCCATGTATCTCTCTAAATGCTCCTTTGCTGGTTCACCATCATTCATATTATGCCCCTGAACATGAGTATTTCTCAAAGCTCTGTCCTGGGCCCTCTTTTTTTGGTAATCACTCCACTTGGTGACCTCATCCACTCCTATGATTTTAATTTTGATTCCTATTAAGATGACTCACAGTTCCTATCTAGCCCCTCTCTTGAACTTCAGTCCTGCATCATCAATTAAATGCCAGTTGGACATTTCATACTCAACATGTCTAAACTCTGGCCCCACTCCCAAGTGACAGGTCCTTCTGAAGAGCTTTCCTGGTTTTCTGACAATTAGCTTGTTTTGTTGCAATGATCGATTAATTCTTGGCATCATTTTTCAATTGTGATTGTATATTCTTTTGTGTCTTGGTGCAACAGCTCCTTTTTGATCATGGGCTTCAATGATTCTTGAAATACTTAAACTTCCTCAAATGAAAAGTTGTTGCAATGTCTCTAACAAAGTGGTTCTCAATCTTTCTAATGCTGCAACCCTTTAATACAGTTCCTCATGTTGTGGTGACCCCCAACCATAAAATTATTTTTGTTGCTACTTCATAACTGTAATTTTGCTACTGTTATGAATTGTAATGCAAATATCTGATATGCAGGATGTATTTTCATTGTTACAAATTGAACATAACCCACAGGTTGAGAACCACTGCTCTAACAGTTATTGTACTGTACTCTTTAAGAGCTACAACTTTTGTTCATTTCCTTATAGTAATACCCATTCTTATTTTTTGATAGTATTTTATTTTTTCCCATTACATATAAAGAGAATTTTTAATGTTCACTTTTATAAGATCTTGAATTCCAAATTTTTTTCTCCCTCCCTCCTTTCTCTCCCCCCATCCCCAAGATGGTCAACAATCTGATAGAGGCTATACATGTACAATCATATTAAACATATTTCCACATTAGTCATGTTGTAAAAGAAGAATCAGAACAAAAGGGGAAAATCATGAGAAAGAAAAAGACAAAACAAACAAACAAAAAAAGAAAAGAGCATGCTTCGGTCTGTGTTCAGACTCCGTAAGTCTTTCTCTGGATATAATACCCATTCTTATAAACCACAGAATTAAAAATGCAACAAAAAAAGCAATGAAAGGTGTGAGTATGGCCTGGAATATGATACTCAACTGATGTAGAGTTAATTAAAGCTGGAGAAACCAGTTTTTCTGACTTCATCTAGTCAAGGTCAATTATTCTGGGTCAGTCAAGTATCAGTAAAGGCACAACCTCATGACCAGTGTTGTTACAAAATAAATCCTTATCTTTATTATTGTTGCAAGCAATTTATGTAACATTGTGTATGGTCAACTTTGTCTCATTTTATTAAAGCTTTCTTATCCATCCACTTCATCATCCATATTTTGTTCAGTGGCGTATAGAAATGAGGCTGTAGTTTGCCTTCAGTAGAATCTTCTGTTGAAGGCTGACATACTTCTTGGACATTGTCTCTTCTGAATTACTAGTGTTTTCTTCTGTTCTTCATGATACTGTCTATGGTATCAGGCTTAGCCAACCTATCTAGGCAATTTTCTCCCTCTCTGCCCACTTTTAAAATTTAAAACAATCTTAATCTTATTTTCTTAACTCCAGGAAAACATATTTTTACTGGCCCTTGTTGGATATGCTCTATTGTTGGCAAATTTTCCTCTGTTTTAAGCTGTATACCAGAATTCCAAATCCCATTCTCAGACATCATCTTCTTAACCAACTGTTTACTTTTCAAATCCATCATCCTAGTCTGATCCCCTGCCTTCATAAAAGTAGTAATGAAAGCAACACTATAGCGATTTTGGCAATTTGGGTGACTTGACCAAAATGATGTCCTTAATTCATATGAGTGTGCGTGTGCGTGTGTGTGTGTGCGTGCGTGCGTGCGTGTGTGTGTGTGTGTTTTTGAGGGGATGGAGACCCTGGGACAAAGCTAGAGAGAGGGCAAGGAGTGCAGCAGAGCTGTGGCACACTGCTGGGGAGGGAGTGGTGGGTAGATATTAGTCATTGGGTGCTTCTGAGAGAGGCTTAATTTATCTATGGTGAACTTCCCACCTTTTGTCTTCATCAAAGCTCTTCACCTACTTCCTTTTATGGCAAGGACTACATTCAGGTCATATACAGAAGCAAAGAGAAGGAGACAGAAGCTGTTTAAGGAGGAGGCAGCTGGAGAGGAATTGTAGAGAGAACTGGCTTTGGAATCAGGAAGTTTTGTTGCCATTCAGTCATTTTTCAGTCAAATAAGACTCTTCTCAACCCCAGTGGTGGTTTTTTTTTAATCAGAGATTAAGGCATTGCTTGCCATTTCCTTCTCCCACTCATTTCACAGATGAGAAAACTGAGGCAAATGGTTTAAGTGACTTGCTCACACAGCTAGTTTGCTTTTGGCACGTTCAAGAATGAAGAAAGGTAGGGAGATCCATCTTGCCCTACCAGAAAGTCAGAGGGGCGATGGGGGAGGACATAAGAGAGAACAGATTGGGGGAGGGGGTATACAGC
>CM053580.1:316772113-316803687 GCA_028627135.1 Pseudochirops cupreus | reverse complement strand
AAAAAAAAAAGAAAGAAACTGAGGCCTACAGAGACTAAGGGATTCACCCAAGAACCCAGAGTCTCTGACTCCAAATGCAGCACTTTCACCACACCATGTGTCAGTCCTGGATGAAGCCTGAAGGGCTCTTTGGGCTGCCCAGCTACTGCCCCCTTGTTAAACCTTCCTCCCTCTCAGGTGTCTCCAGTGGACTTCTCTTTGGGGTCTTCCCTTGTGCAGGCCAAATAAAAAGCACCTATTGCTTTCAACACTGTCTGGGCAGCAGACCCTGCCAACCATCTTCTCAAAGAACTCCCAAGAAAGGAGTACTCTTCCATTGCCCTTACATGTCCTTCTGATAGCCTTTTCCATGCTTCCCATTTCCCCCATTATAGGAAATAGAATGTACACTTATTACACACACAGTAGAGTTGAACCAGTGCTGAACATGAAGTTAGGAAATCTGAGCTGAAGTCCCAGCACTGATCTTTTACTAGCTCTGTGAATTTGGATGAGTCATTCAACCTCTTAGGGCCTTGGGTTCTCTATCTGGAAAATGGGGGCAATAATATAGTACTTACATTATCTACCTCACAGGATTATTGTAAGGAAAGTATTTTGTAAATATTAAAACACTAGAGAAATGTTTGTTATGAGGACATATCTGGCTTTCAGTGCAGAATTACAGCAAAACTCTGGGGATACATAAATGGAACACAAAAGCCATATTGTCCTCAATGTTTGTTTTCTATGTGTAACTATGATATGAATACAATTATTTCTAAGATTTGTAGTGATCATTAGAAATCTCACCCTCCCCCATTCACCTTAGTTGGGGAAGGAAACATAAATAAGAGATCAATTTGATGGTGGGTATATTCATGCTAGGAGGAGAGAGCCATGGGAAGGTGAGAAGGGAAACAGGTATTGGTAGAGAGGTACCATAGAACCCCAGATGGCAGGGAGGAAGGGAACACGGGACTTCTGTTGCAGCAGAGGTCCTTGAAGCGAGTGGTAAGAATTGTGGTTGCTATAGGGACAAATCCTCCCTTTCAATGCTCCCCTCTCCCCCAAAATAGAAGATGTTGGTGCCTGTTGCTAGTTATAACTCTGCTATGGTTTCTGATAGTATTAGGTCTAAGAATGTCATGATGGATGGATAAATGGATGGATGGATGGATGGATAGATAGATAGATAGATAGATAGATATTGAAAGAGATGATAGATAATAGAGATAGAGTAAAAGAGAGATAAGTGATAGAGACATATCATAAAGACAAAAAGATATAAACTCCTTGTTATAAAGAAGTGAACTCTGCTCCAGGGATGTAGGAACAACACACAAAAATAAGTGTGCATTATTACTTTTTATTACTTACATAGAGCTGAGAGATATAGGGTGTTTTACAGCAATTAAGATACCAATAGAAATTACTTTAGCCCTCCTGGGATTTCTCAAAAATCAATTAAAGGAACACCATGATCTGGTCTTATTTGTTAGTCCATTAGTTAATTAGTTCTGTCATAGAAAAAAAAATTTTTTGGTTTTACACTCACCAGAGCTGTGTATATACATTATGAGTATACTAAGGTGACTTCTGTAGAAAACCAGTTCCCCTAAAAAGAAAGATTCTATACTGGGCCACAGCACTAAACCCTGAATATTTTTTAGGATGAAACCAAATGTTCTGTTGATTCTTTTTTGAAAAAAAAATCACTTCAGAGTAATACTCTGGGTGTTCAACAAATATTTAACAAGCAATATTTGCATGAAAGGAGAGGCAGCCCATCATTCTCTTTGTCCTCCAAATTCTGCCTCTTAAGTAAAGGATGCTGATTGGATAAAAGTTATCATGACAAATAACTTGATCCACTTTCTGATTACTTTTCTTTTACAAATAGCATGGGCTAAATCTCCCACTAAATGAAAACTGTGTTGTTATAAAAGTGGAATGCAACTCAAAAAAAATGTTGTTGTGGAGTCCTTAGTGGAGTGCATTCCAGCCCCAACTTTGCCAATAATTAGCTATGTGACAAGAAACTAGAAACTTCCAGTTTTCTGATTGGGTACCACAGGCCAAGAAATACACTCATAAGCTAGAGAGTGTCCAGAAGAGGGCAATCAGGGTAGAGGAGAACCTAGCATCCATGCCACATGAAAATTTCTTAAAAGAAATGGGCATATTTAGCAACGTGAAGAAGAAAAGATACCTGTCCTTGAATACTTGAAGGGCTGCCCGTCAGAGAAGATGACTTCTTTTGCTTGGCCTCAGAGAGAGGAACCAGGAGTAATGGCAACCATTGAAAAGAGGTAAGTTTAGGCTAGACTTCAGGAAAAACTTCCTAACAATTAGTTGTCCAAAGTGGAAATGGGTTGCCTTGAGAGATAGTTTGTTGCCTCTCCTTAGAGGTCTTTAAGCAGAAGCTAGATGGCCACCCATATAATTAGTATAATTACTATTTATGATCATATAATTAGAGGATAAGTGAGACTTTACAAAACTCATTTTGCTTCCTTGGGTCTCAGTTTCCTTCTCTGTAATACTAATAATAATGAAAGTCAACATTTATATAGCATTTTCTAAGTGCCAGGCACAACTCTTTTTAATTATTATCTCATTCTATCCTCACAACAATCCTGGGAGATAGGTGCTGTTATTATCCTCATTTAACAGATCAGGAAACCAAGTCAAGTAGAGGTCAAGTGACTCACCCAAATTCACATAGCTAGTAAGTATCTAAGGCTGGATTTTAATTCAGGTCTTCCTGATTCCAAGCCTGGTGCTCTACCCACTTCACCACCTAGCTTATTAAAAATAAAATATAAAAATAAGATCTCTACAATCCCTTCCATCTCTAAGATTCTTTGGTTTTGTTCTAAGTAAATAGCCATTGCCATTACAATCTAAAAAGAGTCTGGCATTGACTCCTTTGGTTGGAAAGTACAGTTATCCCTTCCACATTATGGAGGGTTAGGGTCACATCACCCCTGTGATCTAGAAAATCTGCATAAAATTTTTTCACCCTCCCTTCGTACCAGAGAAGAAGTCTGATTTTTTTATTTTTCTTTTTTACAGTACCTTAACGCAAAATTTGGGTTGATACTACACAATGTTATACATATGTTTTATGCACTTCTGAGACTCCAAACTTTTTGTGTCACCTGCTGGCCTTTGTATGTCATCTGCAGCTTCTGCAAAATTCCCCCAAAAATCCCATTTAATTTCTTATTCTGACCCATGATATATTGAAGCCACAATGGGGAAAGTCACAATGTGGAATGAAAAACTGTATTTTGTCTAATGACAACAACAAATTGTTATATGAGTCATTTTCTTTCTATGGTTTAACTTTTTGTTCTGGTTGCCATTACATAGCTCATTTCTTCAGTATTATCTTTTATCGATTATAGGCTCCTAGAGGGAAGAACCAGTGCTTGCTTCATTTATATCCAGGAGACTCCAAGATGCCTAGAGATGATTACTAAGTGCTGGTGGTGGTACTTAATGACAAAGGCGATGATAATGAGATCTTGTTCATGCAAAACATTTCTCTGAAATGTTTCAATGGCCATCCCAGTTTACAATTTTAAAACTCCAGTTTGGAGTCCTGGGCACTGACCTATTCCACCCCACAACTGTGCTCTTTGCCCCTGTCCACTGACCCCCACATCCCACATGAGACCAGAGAGTCAAATTCTGTCCCTAGATTTGCTAAGCCAAAAAATCCTGCACTTAATAAGCTTGATTCTCTTACAACACAGCAGCCTGGTCCTGCCAAACGCAGCGACAAACAGAGCTTTGTTTCCTCTTCCATCCTACTCCCATCAGAATGTACATACTAGATGTGCTTACCCAACCTAAGTCTGTTTTCCTGTGAGAGGAAAAAAAAAATCGTTGCCACGATGCTAACTGGAAAATGTGGCTAAGAGTTAGGAGAAATCTTCCGAAATTTCAACCTCAGAATATCCACTTATTTTCCCAGAAACGTCTGTGCCTGTTTATGGCATACTAAATGAAGCCTGGCAATTATATAAGCCTTGATTAGAGCTATTGCCATATCAGAGACTCTTAGAAACTGAAAATGGGAAACACTTTAGCTCATCAAGTTCATTCCTCAGAGATCTGGACTGAACAGTTCACTTTAACCCTGAACAAAAAAAAATGTCATCGTAAATATCAAGTTCTTGAATTTTCTTTTTTTTCCCCATAAATTGGTCTATAATTTAATAGGTCTCTCAAACAACACAAAATCTTTAGTCTAAATTTTCCTCTGTATCTTCTTCAGGAGTTAGGTTATTATGAAAGGGCTTCATAAACCTTAGAGCACTATATAAATATGTTATTATTACTGTTTGTGGTTATCCTAGCACTGCATAGAGCACTGATTATAGAGTCAGGAAGACCTGTATTCAAATGCTACCTCAAACACTTACTAGCTGTGTAACCAAAGGCAGTTTTCTTAACCTCTCTCCCTCAGTATACCCATCTGTAAAACAGGGGTAATAAGAGCATCCACTTTAAAAGGCTATTGTGAGGACCAAATGAGGTAACATTAATTAGGTGCTTTTCAAACCTTTGAGTGCAACATAAATGGTAATAACAGAGAAGGAGTGAGGAACAGTCAAGAGTCAGCTCTAACACAGGCTGTGTGACTCTGAGTAAGTCACTAACCTCTTGGTCCTTTAGGTAGTTCTCCAAGATACCATATTACAGAGAAGATGAGAAACTACATTGGTAAAGAGGAATTTCCGCACCTGGGAGTTCTCCATGCCAGTGAAATCAAAGGTCTAGTCCATATTATTATTATATTATTATTTTATTATTGTTATTTTGAAATAGTTTATTCCATTGCCACCTCTCTAAAAAGTTCATTTTCTCATTATGTGCCAAAGAGAAAATTTCCAGTTGTTTTCTGGAGAAATTCAACTGCAATTTCAGATTATCCAACCTCTGTTATACTCACTGTCTATTAATTATATTTTCATTTTTAACCCCAGAATTCTCAACAAATGGAAAAGGGAAGAAGGAAAAGAAGAGATGGGGGAAAAAGAAAGAAGAGAAGCAGAAAGACAGAGTCAAAGAAGAAATGGAGCAAGAAACTCAGTGTATATATTTCTGGTTGTGGATTCTTACAAAACCTAAAAAACTGTTTCCATCTATCACAACAGCACCTACTACCAAAGAATTTTGGGGCTGCCACTGTTCAAATAAGTTTGCCTTGATGTAGTAGGACAATGACATTCAAAACTCTAGTGTTTCCTTGAAATGTGGGTTTTGTTTGTTTTGTTTTTTTAACTCATTACAGGGATTACTTTCAAAGCTATATAGTCACTTTGCTAAAAAGCCAGCCTTACTCCAGTGTATCCTAACCTTTTGAAGAGCTCAGCATGACCTTAAAGGCTTGGAATGATGTCTGTCTGCCATTTCAGATTTCTGTAGCACAGAATAATTTAGCTGGTAAATAAACATGTGTTTGATAAGGGAGAACTAAAGAGATATGGGCATTTGTTAAAGCCTGATACCAAACAAGAACTTTTTAGAAAGAAAAAAGTAACAGCCCCTCTTTCTTTTCTGCAGCAGCTAGAGATGTACAAATATCCCCGCTCTTCATTATGACTTGATTCTGGGTTTAATAGTCTTGATAATTGTGGGTGGTCTTAGGAATATTTTTTATTTAATTTTCCAGCATCAAATTTAATGGCATATAGTTGTAAATATTATTCATCTGTCTGTATCATTTTTGAGTTTTATTTTCTTCTTGTATATTAACTTGCTAATATTTTTCTGTTCCTTCCTTGTCATAAATTCCAATGATATGGAAAATATTTCATATTTCACAGTACCTAAAATTTACTGTTTCTCATCTGTCTTTGGAAGATAATCAAAATGCTTTCACAGCAAAAAACTGCTAAACGATGCTCCCCCCCAAAATCTAAGTGATGGATTCCTTCTTAAAACTCAAGGAAAAACTGATTGAAAACACTGGACTCATGCCTGAAAGGCAACAAGAATTAAATCATTGAATATAAATAATAGTTGATTCATCCAACCTCATCTTGCTTCGAATTCACTAATATTGAAACCAAGATGAAACATCTGGCTAGGCAGCATAGTGGTTAGAGTGCCAGGCCTGGAGTCAGGAAAACAAGAGTTCAAATCCAGTCTCAGACACTTACTGTGTGACCCTGAGCAAGTCACTTAATCCTGTTTGCCTCAGTTTCCTCATCTGTATAGTGAACTGAAGAAGGAAATGGCAAACCACTCCAATATCTTTAGCAAGAAAACCCCAGATGAGGTCATGAAGGGTCAGACATGACTGAAATGACTCAACAATAACATATATAAGTGTTAACTACTATTATTATTATTTTACCTTACATCAAGCAAGAGTTTCCAGATTGCCTTTTCCCTCTGGGCTCTGCCCTACAACAGGGCCAGGGATATAGAGGTCATAGGTGCCATAAGGTCTGGGACCAGGTGGTAAAAGGTCAGTGTGAAGATAGCATGGTTTTGTGCATGTCAGAGGCATAGGCAGGTTACTAAAACAGCGTATCTACATGCATATGATCAGAGGTCTTGTGTTTAGGTCCTGCTCTGACATTCACTATATGACTTTTAGGTTTTGCAAGTCTTTTGACTCTTTCTCTGCTTCAAAGTCTTCATCTATAGAATTGGGGCAATAAAAGATCAAAAGACCAGGTTGTTAAATTTAGGATTGAAGAAGGGGCATTTCCATATATAGGGTAATAAGTCAAAAGAATCTAAGGGAACAGTCAAAATCAATTCCAATCTGCAAAACTGGGTAAGGGACAGGTCAAGAGAATAGCAACTCAACTCACATTTGCATAGTATTTTTAGGTTTACAAGGCCTTTTCCTTGCAGCAAACCTGTGAGTTAGATGGGGAAAGAATTATTCCAATTTTACAGATGAAACCAAAGCACTGAGAGATGAAATGTGTTGCAAAAACTTGTCTTTTAGTCATGTCTTACTCTTTGTGACCCCATTTGGGATTTTCTTGGCAGAGACACTAGAGTGGTTCGCCATTTCCTTCTCCAGCGCATTTTACAGATGAAGAAACTGAGGCAAACAGGGTTAAGTGACTTGCCCAGGGACACACAACTGGTCAGTGTCTGAGGCCAAATTTTAATTCCCATCTTCCTGGCCCAGTGCTCTATCCACTGTTCCATAAATCCATTGCCAAAACTAGGGTCATGTAGGTAATGTCAGAGCCTGAGCTCATACACACAAGTCCTCCAATTGATTACAAGACTACTACTCTTTGCAGTATATCCTGATGCTAGAGAAAGAGCCTAAGCTAGAACAAATAGCTAGAACACTATTTGTCAGACTCAGTAAGAGAGAGCACCTGTGGTCTTTTGCATCAGAATATGTGGTGCTACCAGCTCTTCTGGAGAGTGTTAAGCAAAGATAATGACTGCAGTGCCAAATGACAACAAATGCTCTCTGATCCAGTCAGTCAATAAACGTTTGTGAAGCACCCACTGTGTGCCAGCCACTGTGCTAAGCATTGAGGATTCAAAGAAAGGTAAAGGAGGGTCCCTGCTTTCCAGGAGCTCGTGGTCTAATGGGGAGATAACAATTGAACAACTATGTGCAATGAAGCAAAGTACAGGATAAATCAGAAATGACTAAGGAAGAACTTAAAGCTTGAGGCATAAAGGAAGCTTCCAGGCAGTGTTAGGAGCACCAAAGACAAGTTCTTCCTGCTCTTCTATGCTGCCCACAGATAACCTCAGAATGAGAGAGAGAGAGATGCACTAAGGCTATTGGTAGTAGATATATCCTTTGTGTTCCTACAGGCAGTTCACACCACCTTCCTGATTATGGAAGTTTTGGGTGATCATCTGTGTTTGCCAATGTTTTTCTATTTCACCTTATTTAATTGACTGATTCAGTACAAAAGGTCAAGCGTGTGTGTGTGTGTGTGTGTGTGTGTGTGTGTGTGTGTGTGTGTGTGTACAGCTTTAGGAATTAAGGTATTAGACTTTAGAATAAGATGTTGAGTAGTGGGGAACAGGCCCTGGTATAACTGGAATAACTCACAAACACAGCAATACTTGATGCTTATATGACCCCTCTACCCCCATGCTCACCCCAGACTCACTGGGGCAAACGGGTTGGGTTCATATGGGAAAAGTAGCACAGCAGATAGAAAGAACACCAGATAGGATGTTAGGGGCTCATGTTGGAATCCTTGTTCTATCACTAAATAAGTCCAGATGAATCACTTCACCTCTTTTTGGTTCTATTTACTGAAATCTAAAATGAGGGAGTCACTTAAGTGCGCCTCCCTGCTCTGAGAGTCTGTGATTCCAAGCTCAGCTTTTTGACTTGACTGTATATTTTCTGTAACGTAGAGAGCCCTGGATTAGGAGCCAGGATTTTGTCTTTGTTAGGTTGTTTCAGTTACATCTGATTCTCTGTACCCCGTTAGGGGTTTTCTTGGTCAACATGCTGGAATGGGTTGCTATTTCCATCTCCAGTTCATTTTACAGATGAGGAAACTGAGGTAAATAGGGTACCTGGGTGCTTATCCCAGTTCTATTCATCAGGCCTTCTCCTTCAAGGGCAACCAGCTCTGAAGGACTGTTTGCACATATGTTTATACCCTGGCAACAGAGAGATAAATATTGGGACAGAGCTCTCATAAGCAGCTTCTGTCTCCCTCTCTTCACCTGGCCTTTCTCATTGTGGTAACTCCCTCGTCTACCAGGGTATGAATGTTTTTAAGTTCTAGGTGGGAGGAGAGGGAAGCATGGCAGCCATACCATCCCGCCTGGGCAAAAGTGCCCTGTACCCATGGAAAGATCATAGGGTCATCATTTTAGAACTGGAAAGGATTTTACAGACCCTCATGTCCAAGCCCTTCATTTTACAATTGAGGAAAAGTGAGACTGAGAGGTAAAGTCATACAGCTCCTGAGTGTCTCTGGCAGGGTTCAAATCGAGGTCTTCCTGACTCCAAGCCTAGCACTTTATCTATCCAAAGACCAGCATAGGCTGTCTCAAAAAGTACAATGGAAACAATGCTGGCTCTTGATTCAGAGGAGCAGGGTTCTAAGATAGTCGTTCAGTCATTTCAGTTGTGACTGACTCTATTTAACCCCATTTGGTTTTTTCTTGGCAAAGATAATGGAATAGTTTGTCATTTTCTTCTCCAGCTCAGTATACAGATAATGAAATGGAGGCAAACAGAGTTAAGTGACTTGCCCAGGGTCACATGGCCAGTAAGTATCTATGGCTGGATTTGAACTCACGAAGATGTTTTCCTGACCTCAGCTCCAGTACACTCCACTGCACCACCCAATTGACTTATTATCTATGTTTCTTTAGCAAGTTACAAGCTCCCTGAGCCTTACTTTCTTCATCTAAAATAAAGGGGAGTTGCACTAAATGGTCTCTAGCCCTATGCTTAAAGGATTTAAGACTATAAGAGGCCTCAGTGATCTCCTAAATCCTTTCTCCTTCCCCATTTTACAGATGAAGAAACTAAGGTCCAACAGATAAAGTAACTTGCCCAAGGTCATAGCTAATACAAAACAGAGCTGAGGTTAGAATTCAACAACCCTACCTCCAAATCTAACGGTCTTTCCCCACCCTCTACCCACCTCATCATTCATTTTGGCCACTGTCTCTCAGCACATCTGTCTGGCTTTATCTCCCAGGATTGTCATGAGGATCAAATGAGATAGTATTTGTCAAACACTCAGCACAGTGCCTAGCGCAAAGTAGGTGCTATATAAGAGTTAGCTAATATTATTATTAAGTGACTTGCCTGTGGACCCACAGCTATGAAGCGCCCAAGACAGGACTCAAACCCAGTTTATCAGACTCGAATCTGGTGCCATTTTGTCATAATACACTGACTTTCTTGCTACCCCATTTTAGAATTAGAAGTCTGGGTTCCTTCTTTAAATTATATGCCCCTTGAGGCCAGGGTCTTTCCGCTAAAATCATTGCGGAGCCTAGCTAGCGGCTCAATAGGAAGGGCTCAATAATCAGGAGTTAATAGAGAGTTTACAGTGGTTTCTCCATCTATTCTAATAGTCCTTATTGCAAGAGTGATTTGCCTTCTCATAATAAAAACATTTTTAAAGAAAATAAACTTCCATTCAACATGATTGATTAATAAGTCCTAGCAGTGCTCTTGCTGCATTTTATTTGGGAGAGTTCAATTTCAGAGTGCTTTTTTATTCACTGCAATAACTAATGACATAGGCCCATCTTCTCCTGAATGCTTTTCACTTCCCTTTATTGTCTTTACTCCTTGGTGGCTCGGACCTCCACTTCTCTTGAATTCCTTCAAAATTTGCTCTGCTGGAAAAGGGAATGTCAAGTGAATCAGATGTGTCACTTTCAAATTGGACAATTTTGTGAGCAGATTACTGATGCAGAGTAGAATATATTAAATATACAGGATGACACTCTTGTCCAAGGCTACTGGCTTCTCAAGCTGATGAATGCAGCAACTAAAGTTGACGCTGAAATGAGTTGGATCATTCTAAAGGTGAGATAAAGATTGAAACAGGAGCAGTGGCTTGCAGGCATTAAGGAGATAGAGAAATTTGGAAAAGTTTCTTGTTATAGTAAGTTTTGGGTCATTGTTGTTATTAACAATTACAGATAATTTTGCTACTTCCTCCATTTAAAAATCATAATGGTTAGCATTTATATAGTTCTCTGATGATTTGCAAAGCACCTTACATATGTAGTTTCATTTGATGCTCATAACACCAGGAGGTAAGAGCTATTATTATTCCCATTTTACAGATTAAGGAAAATGAGCCCAAGACTGCATAGCTAGAAAGTGTCTAATTCAGAATTCAAATGCAGAACTTCCTGATTCCAAATCCGGCATCCCATCCTCAAGGCCACCAAGCTGTCTGTTGACTTTGCTAGGCTTGTGTTCTATTTCCAATGGAAAATATTCAGGGAAATGTCAGTCCACAAAGTGCAAACAATTTCCACCTCCACTCTAATCATATGCTACCTTCTACATGAAGTTTTTCTTGATCCCTCTAGATACTAGTACCTTTCACTCAAAACATTTATCTTGTGTGTGTACACACACACATATATATATACATATACATAGATATGTGTGTACATATTTATGTACACGGTATCTTCCCTGCTAAAATATAAGCTTCTTGAGGGCAGGAAGTTTCATTCCTTTTATTGGGGGATTGGGGAGGTTCCTTTCTGTCCCTAGCACCCAGCACAGTGTCTTATGTATAATAGATGATTAATAAATATTTGTTGATTCACCGATTGAATGAATGAATGAAATAGGTAAAAATCATTGGTTCAATTCTGTTAAATTGTATGGGTAATTTGGCATTTATAACAACACCTTGGCCTTTCATTGGTAGCACAAACCTGAATCAGACTGCGGGATGAAATGAATCAACACCCTATTTAGTTTTTGGTTTTGTTATAAATTGAGTTATGTACCATTAAGGGGCTCTTTCTCTATGTCTTAAAGGGATTTCTAAAGGAAACTGCCAGACAGATGGTAAATAACTATTGCGTTTTTTAAAAACACATCAAGAAAGGTAGGAGATTTTCCTTTCATCCCCTGGAAGGAAGAGAAACAAATCTTTTTTGTGCTCCTGAGAAGTTCAATACAAGGTTTCACTTTCCAAAGAAATGGTAATTGTGGAAGGAGAACTAGAGAGAAAGTTAGGGGAATGTTAAGGAAGGAACCCAGAGCTAGAAGAAACTTCCACAAATTTTGAAAAAAGTCAGAATAATCTGAGGATGACTTAGAGAGGGTTAACATTCTGCAGTACTGAAAACTAAACCATGTTTGAGATGAGTTGTTTCAGTAAATAGTTGAATTAGTTCCAAACTAAGAGAAATAAGTAATTTCTCTCTTATGTTAAAACCATTTACTATTGGGGAGATCCAGGACTTAACCCTTCCTATTTCCTCTTTCTCTTAATGTTATCCTCAATCTTGTTCAGACCCCACCCAGCTGAGAAAACTAGTTTAGGTGCATTGGTGGATTCCTGCCAATTGTACTCAGGTCTGGGTAGAAATGGATTCCCACTTTTCTCTAGATTAGCCTAGATGGGGTAATATGGGTATAGATACACTTTAGTCTGGATTACCCTAGGCAGGGTGATATGGGTATAGACAAGTATCTTTGCACAAGACTACTGAATGGGATTGCTACTCTTAAGAGTCAATCCCTTATCAGTAAACTGCTTGTACATAGAACTGTGTAACATTTACCAGTGAGAGCAGGGAACAGACTCAAAACAAGCAATATAACTAAAATGGGCTATTTCTAAGGAATAGATGGATGATGTTACAAAGTGGAACCCTGAAAATAAGGCTTGGCCATAATATATTAACAATGTTATTAAAAAATGTCATTGATCTAGACAACTCTATGTGAGTTATATATCAATATATCAATGGAAAGAATTCAAGTCCATCCCTCCAGGTTGAAGAATTTGATGCTGAGTTGTTATCATTGATCTTTGAAAAATCTCAAAGATCAGAAAAAGGATATGCAGGACTTAAGGAGAGAAGATGTGGTCCTAATTTTCAAAATAACAAAGCAGGGGGAGAGAATGGGATCTGAAAACTATAAGCTAGGGAGCTTGGATTCCACACAAAATTCTAAAATGTTTTATGAAAGGGATGGTTAGTAAATATCTTAAAAAAGGAGGATTTGATCACAAAAAAACAGCGTAACTTTATAAGGCACAAGACTAACTTTATATCTTTTTTTTGATAGGCATTTTTAAGGTGGCAGGTCAGTTTAACTGGTTTTTATCAACACATTTATAAAAGTATCTCATATTACCCTTGTTGAACGATAAGGGGGTGTGTTTCATCTGAATGAGTGGAGGGATATAAAAAGACATTCAAAATATTGAAATGGAAGACACAAACAGTAGTCACTAATGGTTCAGTGTCAACTGGCAGAGTTCTCGGGAAGGTGCTCCAGAGATCTGTATTTGGCCTCATATTGCTTAAGGTCTTTCTCAATGTCTTGGATAAGGCATAGATAGGATGCTTATCAAATCTGCAAATGATTCAAAGCTGTCAGGAGTAAGGAACACATTAGATCATGGAATCAGGATTCAAAAAAAAAATTGACAAGCTAGAACATTCGGCAAAATCTTAAAGGAATGAAATTTAATGCAGGCAAATGTAAAATCTTAGATTTTAAAAAGCAACCTGACAAGGACAAGATTGAGGGGGCATGGCTAGATAGCAGGTCATCTGAAAAAGAGCCAGGGGGCTTAGAAGACCACAATCAATATGAGTCAACAGTCTGATATGACTGCCAAAAAATGCTAACTCATTAAATTGTATTAAAAGAGGAATAATGTCCACGACTAAAGAAATGACCATCCCACTATAGTCTATTGTGCTCAGTTCACATCTAAATACAGGGTTCAGTTCTGGGCACCATGTTTTAGAAGTACTAGATAGCAAGATGAAGATAGTGATCAGGATGATAAAGAGTCTCAAGATCAAGCTATTTGGGAATTACTTGAAGGAAACAATACATGACTGGTAAGAAGGGAATTCTCTCAGTCCAAAAGAGACTTAGGTGGAAGAGGGAAAAGTGGCAAACATGATAGTGGTCTTCAAGTATTTAAAGGGCTATCATATGTAAGAAGGATTAAATGTGTTCTTCTCTGTCCCAGAAGTCAAAATTAGAAAAGGAAATTTCAAAGAGGCAAATTTAAGCTTGATGTCAGTCAAAACTTACTAACAATTAGAGTTATTTGATAGTGGACTAAGCTACCACAGGGGGCACTAGGTTATCCTTCCCTGAAGATCTTCAAGGAAAGGTTAGATGACCCACTTGTACGGTGTGCTTTAGGGGCCATTCATAAGACTGGTTTGGACTAAGTAGGTGGCCTTAAGATCACATCCAATTCTAGCATTCTGTGATTTCCCTATTCTTCAAATTACTTCAGCTAAGTCCTACCAAGTTTTCTCTCTTGTGGTTGTTCATTTCTGGGTCAAGATCAAGCAGGTGGGATTTATATTCTAATCAAAGAAGTCCTCTCTGCTGATCACTAATTACGCCTTCCTTAGTTATTCATCTATGTCATCAACCCACACCCTTGTGCTGCTAGAAGGTTAGAGATGTTTTGCAGCTCTTTTGTTAACAAAGAGGTAGGGCTACTAGTTAACTATTTTCAGTGAGGTTTTTTTTTTCTTTAAAAAGAAATCATACAGAAATTGGTACATCTCTAATAGTTTACAGATGGCAGTAGAGAGCAATAAAAGTTAATGGAAAGGCCATAATGTTATGGGAGTGGACGGGCCCTGGGTGATACTGCCATTTATGCTTCTACAAAAACAAGAACTCACCATAAGGCAAGATTTCCCGGGAGCTGTGTGCCAACTCCCTCTGCCCAGCAGGAACTGAGGAAACAGCCCCTTAGAAGTGAGGGAAAATGAAACTTACACAAAGAATTCACACTGTTTTACTCAAACAAGAAGAAAACAGCACAAAGAGGAAACCAAGGAAGTTGCTTGTGAAATCCTACTAATTATTGACTCAAGTAAACCTCTTTTTGAACGTCTGGCTTTTATTAGGTTATATTAAGGCCCTGTCATGTTTTTCATGAACATAACAATCCTTCATATTTGTGTGGGGCTTCATAATTTTTGACGTGCTTTTGAATATATAATTTCATCTGATGCTCACAAGCACCACTTCCTACATGAAACCTCTCCTGTGATTCATCTCCAGCTGCTAACTCCCCAACACCCCTACTCCTACCCCCCACACTCAAATACCTTGGCTTTCCTCTTTATATATGTCATCTAAACTTGGGTATATACTCGTTTCCCGGGAGGGAATGGAAGCTCTTTGAGGGCAAGAAATGTTTCATTATTGTCTTTGTACCTCCAGCTCCTTGCATGAAGTCGACAATAAATGCATCAGTGGTTCATTGATTGATTAGTGCTAGACAGCACCACAAAGCTGCCCTGGGTGGTCATGAGAATAACTGTAGCAAAAAATATCTGCCAACACTGCCTAGCTGGGTATTGCCCTCCTCAGGATCGGAAATCACTTGGCAGTAGTCACCGTGATTTTTATTTGATATCCATACAAAGCAAAAACAAATAAATTACCATAATGAGAAACAACACAATACCGTGTGGATGGTACAAGCTGCCGTCGTGTTTAATAGCAACAAAGAGCCCTTCGCTTTTGATTTAATTTTGCAGAAAGATGCTTATTGAAAGTGTCATTGTACTGAAACCAAACTGTTGGGGGTAGGAAAAAGAGGAAATAAAAGCATTTCAGGACTCTGGTTGCCTGAAAGGTTGTTGGGAAGGCGGGGGATGCGCCCCCCACCCCTTCACATTTTTATTCTCAGTCAAATCAACTCGGCTGCACCACGACACAGCTGCGATTTGTGAAGTAAATGGCAGAGCTAAATGTGCCGAGAACTGAACACGTTCCCTGAGCAACAAAGGGATTGAAGGCAAATGTTACAGTATTATTGACAACACTGGCAATGCTTGTCTAAGCATCTGCTTCATAAAAAAAATAAAAAAAAGTTACATTCAAAACAAAAGAAACCACAGCCTGAGCCGGGCGTCCCACCTCCGCTGCTAGCTTGGGTTTGGATGCCTACTTTGGGCTGTACAGATATTTCCTCGCGTTACCTTTGTCGTCAATCAGAAACGCCTCTGGTTAGCATGCTAGAACCCTCACAATATTCTCCTCCCACCCTCTCTCTGAGAGGTATTCCTTTTTTCCTACAAGTTAATCACTGATTCCTGGCAATATTTGCTTGAAGTCAATTTTTCATAATTTTTTTCTGCCTTGGAGAAAAGCTGAATTACACAAACATTGAGTCCATTTGAAACTTTTTGTTATCATCCTCATCACTGACATTGAGTGTCAAAGGGGAACACAGCATGACATTCCCTCTGCCCCAGAATCCCAGGAAAACTATGTAAAAAAATTATTTTCCCAATATAAACATACTAAAAACAGCAGACCCTCCATCTTGATGTAGTAGGGAAGGGGAGCAGGAGGAAGGGGTAACTAACACCAGTTTACAAATCAGAGCTGCTGTTCAATCCCACTTCTATCACTGACCATGACTGGGACAAGTTATGTCTGCCTCAGTCATCTTATCTGTAAAATGGATAAAACAACATATGTCTTACCTAAGCCTCAGAATTATTGTGAGGATCAAATGAATTATATATTCAAAAGCACATGGAAAATTATGAAACTCCACACAAATATGTTAATGAAAAACATGACAGGGCCTTACTGATACATCTAGAAGCAGTAGGTTGCTTTGTCATAGCCTATATTTTATTTCTCCTCATTTAATCAATAAAAATGTACTTTAAATAAAAGTCTCTCACAGTCTGGCTCAGCCTAACTCTCCAAACTTATTTTCACTGTATTTCCCTTGAAATATCCTGTGTTCCAGCCAAATCCACCTACTTAATGCTCCCCAAATTCAACATTCCGCATCACACCTCCTTCCATAACACAGGCTGTCCCCCATAGCTGGAATGCACTACTTTCTCATTTCTACCTCTCATGATACTCAGCTTCCTTCGAGGCCCAAAGTGTTAGGGTCTCCTACCTCTCCAACATATCTTGCATTCGTTTATCTTTTGCATATTCTATCTCTCCCAGCAGATAGCACCTCATATTTGTTATTTGTCATATTTGTCTTTGTCTGCTTGGCATCTAGCATAGTGCCTCAAATGTAACAGGCACTTAATAAATGCGCATTGTTTTTTGAAGTTCAAAGATAAATGACATTACAAACCAGCATATAAAAGTGCTGAGTGATAGAGACAACTTAAGGTACAATCTCACAGGCTAATTCTAAAAGGGTGACCGTGCAAGGATGAATGGAAGCTCTCAGAATGGAAATTCAGAGGAACATTCTGATGAAGAAAAAAAAAGAAGCCACGTAGACTTGGATGGTACATACATAGAGAACTTATTGACAGAATTAGCTTTTTAAATATCATCTATAGAAGATGAGGGCAAGGACAGATAATGGAAGACGAATGTAAAAACTTGATATAGTCGTAAAGTATCCAGAGTCCTAAGGCTCAGAATGGACTAGCTTTTTAGCTAGCTTTTGTAAAAAGAAATGTAAAAAGAAAATGAAGGAAGGAATAGTACCATTATCAGATTAGGGTTAGGGTCAGGGCTCTGACCCAATAAGTTCAGCTTTCATTCCATTCAAAATTCCAGAATGTATTATTAGAGGAATGTCTGGAAAGGAAAGCAGTCATTACAAAGATCAAGTCTAGGTCATGTCATTTCCCCAAGCTCATTTTCCTTTCCAGTGGAGTTACTCAACAGATAGAACTATGTATAGAGTTTACCTAGATTTTAGCAAAAACTTTAGCAAAGTATTCAACAAAGTTTCTAATGCTATTCTTGTAAACAAGATATAGATATGGGCTACACAGAAATTAGATTAATTTAGAACTGTTCTGTCTGGACCTGAAGAATAGTAATTAATGGTTTGATGTCAGCCTAAGTTAACTGCCCAGAGCTATGTATATGTATATATACATATATATATATATATATATATATATATATATATATATACATATATATATGGACTCAACTTTGCCCCATGTAGCATTTTTAGGGACAGCTAGGCAGCACAGTGGATAGAGTGCTAGACCTGGAGTCAGAAAGATTCATCTTCCTGAGTCCAAATCTGGCCTCACATACTTACTAGCTCTGTGACCTCCTAGCCAAATCACTTGACCCTGTTTGCCTCAGTTTCTTCATCTATAAAATGAGCTGGACAAGGAAATTGAAAACCACTCCAGTATCTTTGCCAAGAAAACCTCGAATGGGGTCACAAAGAGTCAGACATGACTGAAACAACTGAACAACATCAACATTTAACATTTTTATCAATGATTTGCATAAAGATATAGATGGTAATGTTTATCCAATTTACAGGTGACCCAAAACTTAGAAGAGCAAAGTCAAAATGAGAAAGACCCTAACTAGCTAGAATATTAGACCAAATTTAGTACAGATACATTTAGGGTTTTGCTTTTGATTTGAAGAAATCAATTTGACAAATACAAAGTAGGGAAGGCAAAACTAGGCTACAAAATAATTTGTCCAAAGATCTTTAAGCAATGGCTAGATGACCATATATATGAGTTGTAGAGGGGGCTCTTGCTCAGATATGGGTTGGCCTCTGAAGTTCTTTCCAACTCAGATTCTGTTCATTTGTGATTTTGTAAGCTTACCTTGTAATCAATGGAGACCCATTAAAGGTTTTTCAGTAGGAGAGTCACATGAAAACATTAAAAGTATTTGAAAGACCATTGCTATGAATTTACAGTAATACAATAGCAAATTCCATTTCTCTTCTTTTTTATCTTATCCATATATTCATCTAGTAACATGGAGCACCTCTTCAGCACAGCTATTAAAGCAATCATAGGCCAGTGGGTTTTGCACACCAATTACTCATTAAGTATTCTCATTTACACCTAGCTCTGCTTTTCACTCACTGAAGGACCTTAGAAAATTAATTTCTTTAGCCTCATCTGCAGCAAGAAAATGGAGTATCAAGGTGCTTGATAGCAAAGGGGGATGGTGAAAAGACTAAACAACTAGTGTTCACGGAAGACTTTTAAAATATTTTATTTATTATTGACAGTTTACTAATCTTGCTGTCCCTCCTCTCTTTTCCAAGATACGTATTCCAGAAATCTCTCTCTCACTGTACCTTTGAGATTCTGATCTGAAATTAATTTTACCCTTCCCATCACCATCATTTCATTCTGATCAAGGAGATGAATTTTCTCCTCTCCATTCAAACATGGAGATAACTATTTTCTATAGGTTTGAAACAGCCTAACCCCTAGATTCTTATATCAGGGTGAATTTTTATAATTTTACACAATTATGTATTAATTAGGTATAATTATATTATTATATTGATCATATTATATAGTTTTACATATTAAATTTTATATCTATATTACATTTTTCACAACTCATGATAGATAGATACATGATAGATGAGCCTTTTGACCAGCTGAAAGAAGAATGTGTGACCTACATGTCTGTCATACCATCGTACGTGAAGGATTTCTGCTTTGAAGCCTTAGTCATTCTTCATTGTCATTGGGAACAATAACAACAAAAGTTAACCGAACTCCAGTTGTGCTCAGGGGACCGTGCTAGTTCATGGGGATATAAAGTATAAAGTAAGGGTTTTTGCCCTCTAAGAGCTTATAATCCTATTAGGTAGACACGACATAGACACTTAAATTGGTAACAGTGCAACAATGCAAAAAATACCCCAAAATAGTACAGACAATAAATGCTACAAAATTTTAAAGGAAGGAGTGAACATTGAATACTGACTCAGTTATTGAAGGCCCCATAGAAAAGGCAAGACTTGAGACAGTTTTAAGAGGCTGTTGTTGTTGTCTTCATTGCTGTTCAGTTCTGTCTTATTCTTCCTACCCTATTTGGGGGTTCTCTTGGCAAAGATACTGGAATGGATTGCCATTTCCTTCTCCAGCTCATTTTTAAGGGGAGGCAAACAGGGTTAAATGACTTGCCCAGGGTCACACAGCTAGTGTCTGAGGTCTAATTTGAACTCAGGTCTTCCTGACTCCATGTCTGATGCTGTATCTGCTATGCCACCTAGCTACCTCAAAGGAGAATGGATTTGGTTAAAGTGAGGAAGCAGAAAGGATAGCCTAATTAGGGGAAAGCATGAATAAAGTTATGGAGCTGAGGCTGCATGTTATAGAGAGCTCTGGACTTGGAGTCGGGAAGACCTTATCGTCTACATGCGCTGCTGGGCTGCTCTCAGGTTTCAGGATAGTATGACGACTGAAATCAACACTAGTCGGGAGCTTCTAAAAGTGTGTTTATTTAGTTCATATGAATACAGTTGTCAATCACAGGGCAAGGATTCAGGTTGGTAGTTCTGGTTTTTGCAGTTGAGCTGAGGGCTAAGACCTTGTTTACTTTTTCCTTTAGGGATGATGCTTGAGTGGTGGCATATGGGGCCAGCATGGAACAGAGAATCTACCGGGTCTGAAAGAGTACTAATCTACTTGATGGGTATTTTTATAGGGTCAAGGGAAATCTTAGGCATCATGTCACCAGTGCAAAGCCTTCTGTTATAAATGAAGCAATAAACCTTTATACTCTAACTGCCTACATGACAGAGGTTATTATCCTTCAGCATCATCAACTCCAAGGGGCTTATACTCCTATTTTCTCTAGTCTAAGGACTTCCCATTGAAATTCTGTCCATACCTATCTCCTTCCCACCTCCACCTCTCATTCCTTTGCAACATGTATTAGTCCATATCCTACTTCATTCCATTCCTTAATTGGGATCGGGTGTTCATCCCATGATTTCAATTATCCTTAGTAATTCTGGCCCCAGATCTCCCCTCTAGTTTAAAAACTTATATATTGGGTTAGTTTCTGGGTACAACATTCTAAGCAAAATCTAACAAGCAAACTAAAAAGCTTATTACTAAAAACAACTATTCTTGCTACTCTTAGGTCTAAAAAAATCCATTTACTCAGATCTCCAAAAAGTTTTGCTATCCAAGTCCAAAGACCTCCCATCCTTCATCCTAGGTCTTAGAAAAGGTACTGCTTGACTCCTTCCATGTTTACCTTTCCTTCCTGGATCTCTCTAATCAATAGCTTTACCTCAAGTACAGTCAGTGTCAAATGTACCCCTTATTATCTCCTTTGTCGCTAATCTTGGTTTGTATTTAACAATTCACTCCAACCACACAATCCAAATTAGAAAGTTTTTTTAATTCAGTGGTATCCTCTGGGTCATTTAGGATCTATTTCCCCTTAGGTACCTCCATGTCTATTCTTGTATCTCCCAATATGGCAGCTACTAGAATGGAAAAACCAAAAGTGAGATGGTTGATTGGAATTGCATATCTGTATGTAAATCCTTCCTTCAGCCTCTTTAACTCCTCATTGCAGAAGATTTCATTCAAGAACGTCTGGGTTGGCATTCCCCTACCTTGTACCAATTGACTATGGTACAGGGCAGATACCAAGATTGCCCATTTAAACAAAGGGCTCTAAGAAGTTATAGCTGTTTGGGATTGGTAGTGGAGTACCCCAAAAATCTTAATGGAATTTTAAACTATTAAAGTTTATTAAGCTATTAATGTATTACTGTATGTAATGTGTGTATGTAATGTATGTGTGTAATGTATTGCTTATTTTAAGCAATTAAAGCTTTGAGCTGCACTAAGACTTCTAGAACAATCTGTATAAGCATCTTCAAAATAGGTAATACAAATAATTCAAGAGTTTTCAATCCCTTCACCCCCTCACTCAAGGATGCCTGATAATAATAATAACAGTAAAACTCATCCTAAAACATTTGCAGTTCTCCTGCGACAGAGGAAGTTGCCGTGAAAGGAGAAAGAGGGACATGGTTGTAACAACAAAACTATTCTGTTAGACCTGAACTAAAAGCCACAGACTGATCTATCTTAAACTTGCCAACCTCAGCTCTGTTTATTTCCAGGTAAAGGTTGTAAATGCTTCTGGGAATAGCTAATTCATACATCAGAACTCCCCTTATTCAAGATATACCATAGCCAGGTCTACCACTTAACAGGTGGAAAACTCTCCCATTCAAAGGAGAAACAGCACAATTCGAAAACTGAGTCAAAAGGAACTAGATACCACTTTGATAAGGCCATCCTCTCAATGTTCCCAGACATCTACATCCACCTGGATGACTGTTAACAGCTGGAGATTCAAGGAAGTACTAGGACAATAGTCTTTTAAGCTGGAGTCTGGATCCATGAACAAATGGCCTAGCATTCCACAGCAAATAGCACTCATTATCTGAGGTCTCTGGTCACCTGGCTTCAGCGTTGTTCCATGCTTCAATGACCAGAAGTAGAGAGTTCAGAGCTGGGACTTCTTTAACTAGAACATCATTGTCTTCTAGCAATAGAAATCATATTCACACAGGAGTGAAGAAAGTCTACTGTTTCCATATTTTTACCCTATTTCTCAATATGGTATAACTACCATTTAGGGTAGTAAGAAACTCTGGTATTTACCAATTTATAATTCATCCAGTTATTGCCAATAGATTCCATAATAATTGGTAATAATTATCAGTGGTCAGACAAGTCACTATATAAATCATTAATGTACTATATAAACTTTTATAGCCATTCTCTTAAGAGTCTGTCCAAAAAAAATTACCTTCCTCCCTTTTGGCAGAGGAAAGAGGAGCTGTGAGTGTGTATGTGTGTGTGTGTGTGTGTGTGTGTGTGTGTGTGTGTGTGTACAATCGTGCACACGCTCGCCTCCACACTCACAATTGCCTGTGTGTAAAGGAGGGGTGGGGTGCATTAGTTCCTCTATAGGGCTTGTTCTTAATGGCTGGTGTCTGGCTAGATTCTTAAAGGATCTCCTTGGCTTCTAATGCTATGAACACCATAGTAAATAAAGGACCTCTTAAAGTCCCTCATTTAAGTGTATGATCTCAGTATCTTCTCTGAACCACAGACAACTGTCACAAGGCTGGGAAACACTAACTCAAAAATTCTTGAATGAAGGCCTCTGCAATGAACAGGTAAAGAAACTAGAGAAAGGGCAACATAAAGACATGTAATTCCAATGAATAACCGTACCGTTTTGTTTTTCCATTTCAGCATCCACCATATGGGAAGAAATAGGAATACACCTGAAGGTGCCCAAAGGGAAACAGATCCTGGATTATCCAAAAAATACTACTAAACTTTGCTGCAATAGAGAGGCCATAAAACAGAATAGTGGGAAGATATCCCGTGCCATTCAGCAACATCCATTTCCTCGGAAAATAACACAGGCTGAAGTTGTACAGTCAACTATAATTTTCACGGAATCTGGTCTCACATAGACATAAAAACACGCATGCACACGTAGGAAACTGAGTTCAGCAAATTGTGTGAATTATTTCTGAAATTTAGAACCTTAGTATTATTCTATTATCCATCCTTACCTTTGAACGTCTCTTCACTTACCCCTTGCACTGTTTGATCCTAATACTGTCTCCTCTTTATAATCTAAACCCTGCCTTTTGCCTCTAGTCTCTCAGCCCAGCAGCTCTGTCTGCAGTCACTTATGGCCTTCCTTGTGCAGTGGCCTTTTGACCTTGGCCTATCTTGGTCCACAAAGCATCAGTTTGAACTATGGAAAACCTTTAGCCCCAGTTCATGGAAGCTTCAGTCCCAAGCCACACCCCAGGGCACAGCTAAGAGGAAAGACTATGCAGAACCCCAGAAAAGTGCCCCTTTCCCCAACTACAAAAGAACTGATCATTGTGGTGGTGACACTTCAGCAGCAACTGTCAGGAGCTGCAAGATCTAACTTCAAGAGGAACTTATTTAGCAATGACCAAAAATGGGCCTTTTGGGGGTAGGATGCTCATTCCACACAGAGAAAATGCAAGCCCACCTGGGTGACTCCACAGGGAGAATCCCTGAGAAGCTTTCCACTTAGACTAGTGATTTCCCTAGGTTCCTTTCTCAGCTTAATTTATTTATGGACCTTGGTCCTTAGCGGTTTCACTCTGAGCATTCCAAAGTAAGATCCTAGAAAATAAGGGTCATTTCTTGGTGTTTGTATCCTAGTACATCTAAGTACCTAGTAATGTGTCTGGTAGCAGTAGGTACTTAATAAATGCCTATTGACTCATTCATTCCTAGTCTCCTGCAATAGAGGAGGCTGCCTTTTAAGTCACACCCTGCCTGACAGAGGCTACCACCCACAGCAATTGACTCTGAAGACTTCCCACAGGAACTCTAAAATGCTTTTTGTTCTGACCACCAAAATAAGAAGGCTGCCAACAGAAAGACTCCATGACCCCACCCCCCACAAAACTAGTATTAGGAATAATTACTTATGTGGTAGGCTTAGACATGAATTAGCAGTCCTCCCAAAAGGGGAGCCCATCAGCAGGATCTTGCTAAGTATTCATGAGTGACATATGTGCAAATATTCAAAATACAGAAAAGATCTGTGATTTCATCCAACTTATGTCTACTTATGTGGAAAATCACAATCAATCAGTCTGTGACTTGGCAGAGAAGCCCTAAGGAGTTTTATGTAGCACATTAGAGTTTAAATGACTTGTCCAGCATCACATTGCTAGTATCCGAGGTGGCACTTGTCCTGATTCCAAACCCAAAATTGTATCGGCAGTACCACACTGCCTCTATCACAGGGCCTGGCACACAGTAGGCAGATAATAAATGCTTGTTGGACTTAATTGAATAGTTGACATACTGACACCATAATAATAGCTCTGGCCCTGGAACAGCTGAATAACGAATTGGCTCCCAGTGGTTACATAAGAGGAGTGAGAAGGATCAGAGAAGCAGCCTCATGAGGTGATGGTTAGACTTTTCTGAAGACCATTATTTTGTTCCTTTGAAAAGGGCACTTCCCATCTGTTTGACTATGGGCTTATTATACCCTTTTAAAGACATATTATGTAGAATGACGGTTCTGGATTTCAACTCTACTTAGGATCAAAACAGGATAAAAGCAAAAGAGGCCTAGTGAAATTCTAAGAGAACTTCCAGCATTCTGGACAAATCTAACCAGCCCTATATCAAGGGGTGGTAATAAATGTGACATTAAAGGACACTGTTGACCAAGGATGGGGTCACAGTGAGTGCCAGAGATGGGGAAGCAACCTCAAGTAAGCTTTATAAGCAAAAGCAGAGGTCCTCTTATGAAAACACTTCTGATGGTGTCAATGCATGTTAGAAGGGTGGAAGGGATAAAGGAGAGGAGTACCAAAGAACCATTTCCCTTACTAGTATTTTTTTTTAAATTTTTTCCAGCCCTTCCCTATGCCCCCATGCCCTGACTTAGAATATTAAGTAAAAAGGGTTCTAAACCCATTGCCTCAGGGCTCAGCATTTGAATGATGAGAACTCATGCTGATGGTGGCTTTACTTCTGTCCTCTATTATTCTGCACAATTAAGTTCAGTTCTGCCCTGTTGGTACCAAAGGCCTGTGTGCCCAACTGGGTATGGTTATCTTAAGATATAGCCACAGCTACCCTGCTGAAAAGCGAAGTGTGTTAGGCCCAAAGAAATCTGGTGTGGGACTTCTCTGTCTTCCAGAAAGCTCACCTAAGTGAGACTTTCTTTTCTCTGGATCTGCCATCTCTTTCTCCTCTTGTTTGAAAACATCCATATTTATACAGCCATGTTGTCTTGACTGAGATATCAGAAATTTGAAACCAATCAGACACACCCAGTTGAAAATCCACCCCCTCCCTATCCCTCAGACCGTAGTCCTGATCTGCATAATCCAATCGCCCTGGCATGGAAGCAGTAGAAGAGTAAGAATGAGAGCTTCGGAGAGCCTGGATGTGCCGAGGATGAGGGCAGCCTCTTGCAGCACCAGCATTGACTTCTCCCCTTCTCTCACGTCCCATCTCCTGCTGTGGCCTAAAGACTTTTGCAACTGAGGTTCCCCAACCCCTCTGGTCATATTTTAATCATCTCTGTCCATTCCTGTTCCCAGCAACAAGTGCCCCTTGGATCTTTCCTTTTGCAAGTTAAATCATAATGCAATGAAGGTTTATTTTTTTGTTGCATTACTTGCCTGTCTGATTTTTTTTTGAAACCTCCTTTAAATCCCCAAACTGTTTTTACAAACAGGAACAGAACAGAATGCTGATACAATTGAAATGATTGGGTTGAGCTCTTCATCTGACAAGCTTGGGGACTCTACATTCTACAAACCTACCTGCCACCTTTGCGAGAATGTTTTTGTACAACTGAGCATACTGCTTCACCTCTGATGACTCACTTCATGCTGAATCTGCCAATCCTCAGATGTGTCAGATATGAAATTCCATAGTGGAATAAGCCACTACCTTCTTCATAATGACCCCAAACTCCCAATAGAACTAGCAAGTATTGATGGACCAATTTGTGCAGAACTTGGCAAATTGGATCTGAGACAAACTACTCAAAATAAAGCTTATAAAGTCTGTACCAGGTTTTGAAGAGCACATGCTTCAAGTGCTAGTATGACTATAGCCTTGATGTCTGACATATTGGAAAGGGAAGATGCTTTAATGGAAGGTGAGGTTGGAACCAATTAGAAGGCTACTACAACAGTGCAGGCAATATGTGATAAAAGCTTGAATAAGAGGAAGGGCTTTGTGAGCAGAAAGAAGGGGATGGATTATAAGAGATGTCATGAGATAGAACCTACCAGACAACTGGCAAGATATGGGGTGGGGTGGGGCAGAAATCAGGGGGTAAAAGGTGATTCTAAGGAATAAAGCTGGATGACTAGAAGAATAGAATAGGTCTTAATTGAAATAATGAAGTTTGAAAGAGAAATAACTCATGGTTTTGACATGTTGAGTTTTAGATGTCTATAGCACCCCCTGGAGATCTCCAATGGGTAGAGGGTGACATGGGACAGGAATTCAAGGGAGAGACTGGGACTAGATTTGCATAGAGATAATAATTAAACCTCCCAAAATGTGGTGGGATTACTGAGAGAATAGGAAAAGAGGAGAATGATCAGGACAGAGCCTTGGAAGATGCCCTCATTCACAAAGAAGAATAATGCCCAAAAAATAAAAATGAAAAGGAATAATTAGCTATGAAGAAGGACCAAGAGTGAGCAGGACCACAGAACCTGAGGAAAGAGTGTGTCCAGAAGAAGGGAGTGGTCAATGTCAAAAGCTGCAGAGAGGTCAAGACAAATCAGGACTGAGAAAAGGTCATTGAATTTAGCAGCTAAGTGATTTCTGGTAATCTTGAAGAAAACAGTGTCAATCAAGTGGTAAAACTGGAAGTTAGAGTGTGAGGTATTAAAAAGTAAATGAGAAAATGAGGAAGTTGAAAAAGCAGATTAAACAATCCTATTCTGTAAATTTGACTGCAAAAGAGAGAAAAGATATAGGACAATAGCTTGAGGGGATGGCATAAAGATAGATCTGAGAGGGAGAGACCTGAGCATATTTGTCAGTGGCAGAAAGAATACTACAGATTAGGAAATATTGAAGATGACTGAAAGGCAGAGGAAGATTGACAGGCCAATCTCCCTCTTATTTCAAGGGACTATGATTTTTCTGATATGGATACTCCCTCCACTATCAGTTTATAACCCCACTTTATGCATTAGGACACAATCTTTATGAGTTGCTATGCCCCCAAAATTCTTTATCCTGTAGCCAACTGGTAATCAACCTCTGTGAATTTAGCTAGGCAGGTCCTCAGATGACAAGCACATTGTTGTCCCTCACTGGACCCATTCTCAAAATCTTCTTATCCGTATAGGACTAGCCCAAACTTCTGACCCACTGGCAAAGCTTTCAAGAAATCAGATCACCTCCACTCCACAAAAAGAGATGATAAGGGACATTAGTGGTAGTGCCAGGCTGCTACCACTATGATTGATTTACTGGGTGATTTTTGACCTTGTGCATGCACAATCATTGACTCTACCTCCTTCTTTGATTTCAACTCAGGTCTCCCAAATTTCCTTTCCTCAAATCAGTCTCTGGCCTTCTTCACAATCCAATATCTTGAAAACTTCATTCTCAGTTCTTTATCCTCTTTTTTCAGCTCAAGTCCTCCTGTTTCTTTTCCCACACAACCTTCTCCCACTGAAACCAGAAGAAGACACGCAGACAATACCTCTTGTCTTGCACATTGGACTCTGTTTGATCCTGCCACCAAGTCCTATTTCTGAATTAGACACCATCTGCTGCCTGTGGGTTCCCAGCCTTGTTCCCACCCTCTATCCATAGACTTTATCCAAGAGTAATCAGTCTCAAGTCCCAGATTGTTCCCATGTAGGGTCCTTTTGACATTAACCATCAGACACTGTTGATGTTAGACTGCCTGAAGAGTCAAATAATGGCAAATGAGGAGAATCTGTGCCACTGAGGCTCAGGGGGAGGGGAGAGGGGAGAGGAAGTGTAGGGGAAGGTAGAAGAGAATGGGAACAGGTTTTTGCTAGTCCAGGCTTCTTTAAAGTTGTAAAGAAAATAATCTCACTGTTGGCATGGGTCCTTGGAGTTTAAAAGACCAACACTAGGAGTAGCTAAGGAAGAAGAATATAGGAAAAGCTAGTATTTGTGTAGAAGAAAGTTTGATCAAGGGAACTGTGAAAGAGAGTAAAAGTGAATTGGTTCAGCATGAAATAAACTTAGTATGTCTACAGGATAGAATGGTAGAATGGTGATCACAGAAGCTTAGAAAGAATAGGGGGATAGATTCAGAGAAAGAGTAAGAATGTACAGGAAAAAGTGACTAAATGAACCAGTGAGTACCAGAGAAAGTTAAGAGATGATAAGTACCAGCAGGATATTGAGCACAATGCCAATAGATGTGCCCAAATTTCTCTCATCCTTAAAAATCCTTCACTTGATCTCATTATTCATCCAACTTGTGGTTTTGTAAATTTTTTCCATATTCATAGCTAAACTCCTAGAGAAATTCATCTCTACTCATTGCCTCTGTTTTCTCCCCTCCTGCTTATTTCTCGGTCCCTTAAAATCTGACTTCTGACTCTACCACTCTACAGAAACTTCTTTCTCCAAGACTACCAATAATCTTTTAATTGCTAAATCCATCAGTCTTTTGTCAGATTTCATCCTTTTTTATTTCTCTACATTCGACACTCTTGACCATGTTGTCTGCAGGTTATTCTCTCTTCCCTGATGATGCTGTTCTCTCCTGCTTCTGTGTGAACACTAATCTGACTGACCATACCTCAGTTTCTTTTACTGGATCATTATATACATGCCCCCCACCCCAAGCCTATGTGTCTCAGAGATTTTGTCTTGGATCCTCTTCTCTCTATATACTCTCTCTCTTGATGATCAGGTTTATAGGTCCAATTTTCATCACTAGGTAAATAGCTCCCAAATCTATCCAGCCCTTATCTCGCCCTTAAATGCCAGTCCCACAACAACAACGACCTGTTAAATATCTTCACTTAGATGTCCCTAAGGAATCTAAAACTCAGTTTGTCCAAAGCAGAAGTCATTTCTACCCTGCCCCCACCCCAAAATCCTCATTGCCCTTCCTAACTTCTCTATTTCTGTTGAGTGTAGCATCATCTTTCCAATCATCCAGTTTCACAACCTCTTAGTGATTCCCCGTCCTTCACCATCCCTTATCCAATATATCTAGCCTTTTTCTGAGTCTTGTTAATTTTACTGTTACAAAGAATCTTACATCCATCCCCTCCTCTCTGCACACAAGGCCAGCACTGTGGTACTCAGGCCTTTGTCATCTCTGACTGGTGCCTATTAAAGTCACATCCTAATTGGTCTCCCTGCCTCTAGGCTCTTCATTTTTCCAATCCATCCTTCTCCTGGTTGCCAAATTGTTATTTCTGAAGCACAGGTGTGACCGTGTCACAAAAAGTACAATTTTAGAGGCTCCCTCTAGTAAAAAAAAAATACAAACTCCTCTCTTTAGGTGTAAAACTTCTTCATTGTATTCATCCAACTTGTGTTGCCTTATGTTTTTTACATTGTTCCCCATCATGCAGCCTAGCTTCCAGCCAAACTGTTCCACTTGCTTTTCACCATAGGCAACATAACCTCTCCCACCTTACACAAGCTATATTCGTTGCCTGGGATGCTCCTCCTCCTCATCTCCTATCTCTTGGAATACATGCCTCCCTTCACTGTTCAGCTCAGTTCTACATCCCACACTAGGCCTTTCCTGCTTCCCCATTTAATAATTCTCTCCCAAACCCACCTCAACAACTTGGCATTTTTACATGTTTTATACTTATCTATTTCTATTTTGTAGCTTCCCCTATACCTCCCAATGTAAGGTCCTTGAGTACCTGGACTGTTTGCATTGATTTTTCTTTTATTCCCAGTGCCTAGCAGAGTAGCTATCAGTTAGGAGGCCCCTAATAAATATGGAACCAAATGGAACCCTGATTTGAAAGAACGATGTAGGATAGTTATGTGATAATCTAAATAATGGTGCTCCCCCACAACACATGGTATATAGATATGTATGTGTGTGTGTATATATATATACACACACATATACATGCACACACATATACATACACATATACACATACATACACATATACATACACATAAACATACACATACACATACACATACATATACATACCCATATACATATACATATCCATATAAAGAAAGTCTTCTCACTCAAAATGCAGTGCTCTTTTCACTCTGCTAGGCTGCTTCTGGATGGTTTTAACCAATCAATCAATCGACATTTATTAAGTGCCTACTATGTACCAGGCACCATGCTAAGAGCTAGGGATACAAAAGGAGGTGCAAACAAGTGTGTGTGTGTATGTGTGTCTGTGTCTGTGTCTGTGTGTCTGTGTCTGTGTGTGTATAGAGGTATATACAGGATAAATAGGGAATAATTAACAGAGAGAAAGCACTAGAACTAAGAGGGTTTGGGGAAGGCTTCCTATAGTAGCTAGGATTTTAGCTGACCCTTGGGGAAACCAGGAAAAACTGGTTAGTTGGAGAGCATTCCAGGCATGGGAGACAGTCAGGAAAAATGTCCAGAGACAAGAGATGGAGTGTCATTTTTGGTGGAACAACCAGAGGCCTGTGTCACCAGATCAAAGAGCATCTAGAAAAGAGTAGATTGGAAAGGTAGGAGAGTCTAGGTTATGAAAGTCTTTGGATGCCAAACCAAATTGGAAAATGTTTGAGTACAGATTCAATGACATGCTATATCATTTATGCTAGGACCAGCGAAGCTCAGTGTCTCATCAACAGAAGGTCATCAACCATGAGATATATGCTTTTCTCCAAGTATTTCATGACACTGTCTACTAAGATAGAAGATGAGTCGACATCTGCATTTGTGAGGATGAAAATATCAGTACAAATCTCAGTAATAGGACAGCTTCTTTAGTGATTGAAGTATTACTAAGAATGAAAGAATGAAACAAGTATTTATTGGCCTTATTAAGTGTTTAACACTGTATTAAATGCCGCAGATATAAGAGAAAAGAAAGACAATTCCTCCTCAAGGAACTTACATTCTACTAGTTGTGTACAATACAATCTATGCCAATGAGAAAACATATATATGGAGTGGCAGTCAAGGAAACATAATTTGGTCTGGGAAAACACAAGGATGGTGAGTGCAGCTGTAGGACAGTCCATTGACATGCCCCTTACCAGAGACAAGAGTAGGGTTGGTTTGATTACAGTTCTCAGAACGAGAGAGAGAGGGAGAGAGACAGAGAGAGAGAGACAGAGACAGAGACAGAGAGAGACAGAGAGAGACAGAGAGAAACAGAGAGACAGAGAGAGACAGAGACAGAGACAGAGACAGAGAGAGACAGAGAGAGGAGAGGAAGAGAAAAAGTGAGAAAAGAAGAAGAAAGGAAGAAAGAGAGAGAAAGAAGGAAAGAGAGAGAGGAAAGAAGGAAGGAAGAAAGGAAGGTAGGAAGGAAGAAAGAATGGAAGAAAGGAAGCTAGGAAGGAAGAGAGGAAGGAAAGAAGAAAGGAAGCTAGGAAGGAAGAAA
>CM053580.1:316747787-316771613 GCA_028627135.1 Pseudochirops cupreus | reverse complement strand
GGAGAAAGATTCTAGACCTTTTCAAAAGTCTCTTTTCGTTTTGACATACATTACAAAATGTCCCGGTGTACTCTGAGTGACACAGGTGGTCACTCTTATTAATTGAGAACGTTAGTCTCTTAGAAAAACACTACATCCAACTACCAGAAATTATTTTGAAGACTTGCATTCTTTGGAACAGCCATGAATATAAGCATTTGCTCATGGACCCAGAGACCAAGGGGCTTAAGGAAATTAGATTGTAGGTAGATACCATTTTAGGAGTTTTGCCTTTCCTTTCCTTTCAGTTTTGTTTAGGTGGGTGAGGGAACATGTGCTTAGGGTAGGGTGGAGGACTAGTGTCGTAAAATGCAAAAAAAAAAAGTGCATTTGTGGGGGAACACATTACCACTCTGCAAAGTTCTCAAGGTGTCAGGAAAAAAGTATTGGAAAACAAATTAATTTGGAGGAGGGGGAGGGGAATGGCATGCTTGGGCCACATTAGTTGTGATGCAATTCCTGGAAAGATTGTATTTTAAAAAGTAGAATAAGTCACAGTGCATTTGGTGGTCTGGACACCATGGGTAATATAGGACTTGTTTCTGCTTGGATGGAGAAAATACACAAATAGGATAAAGCGAAACGAGACAGAGGATGGAATATTTTATTTAAAAAATGGTAATACAAAAGCTGATGATTTTTCTCCCCTCCTTCCTCAGGAAGTACAAGAAGAAGAATACTTTCTGACCCTGGGGAAATGCAGATGGGACTTTGCTTGCTGTTCTGGCCCTCTGCCCTGACTTTGTAGAACAAGCAGAGTCCAGCCACTATCCTCATAGCCCTTCTAGTGAGTGGGTTGGGAAGGATGCCCAGGTTTGTATAGGAGACTCACTAAATGAGCAAAGAATGGAAAAAGGACTGTCCCCAGACAAGACTGTGATTTAGACAAAGTTTTTTCATCAAGATTTATTTCTTCTTTTCCATTTCTGTTTCCGTCCTTTCAGTATGTTCTCCTTGGAAGTAATCAGTACTACGTTGCCTGGGTCTGTGTCACTGATAAACATATTCACAATGAGGTCATAGGATCATATATTAAAGGTAGAATGGACCGCAGAGACCATCTAGTTCATTCCCCCTCACTTTGTAAATGATGACCCCCCCCAAAATAAAACCCAACCGAGGTTAAGTGCATTGACTGAGGTCAAGTAGGTAGTAATTAGTAGGTGATCCGGCTTAATATCATTTCAGGAACATTATTATTTTTTTTTCTCAAGACTGGGTCTCTTTATCTCACCCAGGCTGGAAGTTTGCATCAGCCAACTCTTGGGCCTGCTCCCACTACTGATCCTCACAGAAGCAGTACTGATGAGCTGTTTTTCCAATTTGGACTGAATTACCCCTCCATAGGTATCCAGTGGCGCCCCCCACCCCCACCCCAGCTTCTCATAGGGGACCACTTTTTTTTTCTTTTTGGAGGGCAGTTGGGGTTAAGCAACTTGCCCAAAGTCACAGGGCTAGTAAGTGTTAAGTGTCTGAGGGTAGATTTGAACTCAAGTCCTCCTGTCTTCAGGGCCAGTGCTCTATTCACTGTGCCATCTAGCCACCCCAAGTACCATTCTTAGTGTGAAGAATCAATCAGGTTTAGACTTGCTAAAGTTCAGAACTCTCCAACTCAAGAGATCCACCAACCTTAGCCTCCCCAATAGTGGGGACTACAGCCAAGAGCTGCAGGACAGGCTGGGACTTCAGGCAAGTACCAGCATGCCTGGCTGCTGGAGAACTGCATTTTAAAAGAGGACAAAGGCAGAAAACAAGACCCAGCAGTGCTGCTACTAGGGAAAGTTCAAGTATTTGTGGGTGAGCCATTTATGGTTGGGAAAAGCCTTTCCCACATCCCTTAAATACCATCGCCTTAAGTCACTCTCCAACCTGTTTCTGCACAAATCTGGCTTGTGGGAGGTACTCTTTCTACCTCTGCGGGAGATAGCATGGTGTAGCAGAGAGAATTTGGGATCTGGAGTCAGAGGATTTGGGCTCATCTCCTGATTCTTCTGTTACCTGTGTGACAAGTCCCTTAGTAGTAGTCCTGTAGTAAAATAAATAGTTTTTCAAGTTTGTTCATCTCCTTAAACTTCTAGAGATATTATTGGTGAAAACCCATAGGCTCTTTCTGTGATACAGAAAGGTGGTATTCTTGTCATAAATCCTTCAAAGATCTGTAACTTTTTCCAAAGGGTACTCCCTCTGCAGAAGCAGATCACTACCCCTCTGTCACTAAGCAGACATCAGTGGCAAACCACCTGCCCCCAAAATAAAACAAAAACACAACCATGCCCACATGGCCATCCTATTGTGGAGCTTTATTAACTTAGTTGGGCTGGTCCTCAGACTACAGACATGTAACACAGCAGTAAGCCCATATGTACAGCCTTTCCAGCTTGGTAGAAGCTGCTAGAACTTGTACTTTACCGCCATAACTTTTGAGAAACCAGGATCGCCTCCCCTCACAACAAGGATTCTGGGCAGGACTTTAATGGAGGAAAGGCAGGCAATGTGAGTTAGCTAGAAGAACATTGGATCTGGAGTCAGGAAACCTGGCTCTATTGCTGTATGACCATAGGCCTCAGTTTCTTGTCCATGAAACCAATCAGCCAAAATCTATGATCCGAATTACCAGTAAATTAATACAGTATAGTAATTCCAAATGTATCTACCTAGGCAGTATTGACTCTAGCGGCACTGAGGTTAATGGACACAGCACTCATGACTCTCTTTGGGGCTATTTATTCCTTTTGTAAATAGGAGTAAGAAAACTAAGGAGGTAAGTAGAGAGTGGCAAAGATCTCTCATTGGAAATTTTTTAAAAAAAAATTATAGCAAAGCAAACACTAAATAGATCTGTTCCATGATATTTTCCATCTATTTCTCTTCCAACAAAATCAGATTTTTCTGTTACCAATGTTGATTATGGATAAATCACTTGGATCATCTTTTTTTTTTTTTTGCATAAGGCACAAACCAATGAAAAAATCTTTAGATTTACTACTGAAAGGGGATGTTGGAAATTCAGAAAAGGGTCACAGGAGAGCCATGAGGATGAAAAAAAGATTACAGAGAAAAACCAACCAACTAACCAATAAACATTTATTAAGTGCCTCCTCAGCACCAGGAACTGTGCTAATTGCTGGGAATACAAAAAAGAGGCAAAAGAGAGTCCCTGCCCTCAACGTGCGCATAATCTAATAGGGAAGACAACACGCAAACTAATATATGCAAACAAACTATATGCAGGATAAATGAAAATAATTAACCAGGGGAAAGCATTAGAATTAAGAGGAAAGGGGAAAGGCTTCCTATAAAAAAAGGGATTTTAGTTGGGACTCAAAGGAAATCAGGGAGGTCAGTAGGTTGAGACCAGAAAGTAAAGGCTAAGGGATCTGAGATTATTTAGCTTGGAAATTTTGATAAGATGTAATATTTTCTCTTCATATCCACAGAAAGGATAAGGAGAGAGACTGAATTATAGCATGAGAGATTTAAGTTAGACATGAATGGATTTCTTTCAGGGTTGTTAGAGCCTGTAATGGATACCAAGGGAAGTTATAGAACTTTTTCTGGAGGGTCTCAGAAACAGGATAGTTTATGGCATTTCCTACTTAATGGAACCATATGAAATATATAATTTTTACATTTAATATTATTTTTGAATTCAAATAGTCAAGATTAAAAATGGTTCCATTTACATTAGACATCCTGCAGAATAGCATTTCTCAACATGGTCTGCTTGGGTTTTTCTTGTTTATCTGTAGCCCATTCAGTTTTTTTTTTGTTTTGTTTTGTTTTTTGCTGGAATTGTCCAGGTAGCTGGACTGAGATAGAAAGGGTGGGGTACACTCAGACACAAGTAGATAAAAATAGTGAATAGGTGAGGTGAACCATGAAAAGCCTTACTTGAAGAGATCACATTCAACATTTTAGTCTTATTTCTTTTATGTTTTAGATAACCCAAGCTGAGACCTCACATCCTCTCCTCTCCTGTCCCTTCCCCTCCCCTCCCCTCCCCTCCTGTCTTCTCTTTTTTCCTCTCCTCTTCTCTCTTCTCTCTTCTTCTCTCTTCCCCTCTTCTCTCCTTTCCTCTCCTCTTTTCTCCCTCTCTTCCTTCCTTCCTTCCTCCTTAATACTAATCAGAGCTGACATTTGTTTGTCACTTCACAGTTAACAGAGTACTTCTACCCATCCCACACTCGTAGGCAATGACAACTGAGTGAAGGTAAAACCATCAAATGGTCATTTTCTCACCAGTCTTCCCTGCTCTAGTCACTTCTATCCTTCCCTCTGCACTTTCAAGGTGAGTCTATTTCCTCATGGCAAATGGAACCCCGTGGGACAAGTGATTCTTGGAGCTTTAAGCACAAAGCAGAACCTTCCCTGAGACAGTTTAGAATCCCAGTTTTAGGGTAATTTCTATGTCCTCTTGCCAGAAGGCAGAGGATGGACCAGATGACCTCTAACAGTCCTTTCTGGCTCTTTGCTATTACCCGCTCTTTCCCAAGGAGGACAAGAAAACAACTTAATTGATTGCATTGTCTGCATTGTCTGTCATGCTCATGCTCTATCTGTCTCTCTGATATCTCAATGGAGGAGGCAGAGCCTGTGTCAGCAAATCTGAGTGGCAAAGCTCAGAGTGTGATTTCCTTGAGGTTAAAAGTGCACTTTCTAATATTGTCATTTAATTCTACAGGGCATATGTGATATAAAGGAAAAGAAAATCACATTTGGGGAGCTTTGTGTGCAGTATGCATTCATTAAAGATTTTTCTCAGCATACGCTGGAGTCAAATTCTAAGTTCATTTAGAAGATGCATCACTAAAGGATTTTGAAACAGATTTAGGGGTCGTTCTTCCTGTGGGGGTATATGAGATGGGTGGAATTACAGATGCTAGCCAACTCAATTAGCTGTGTTAATAGATGAGGAAGATAGCATGGATAATGGAAATCCACAGATAATCCCCAAATCTCATTTTGGCTGACAGGTCCTGCCTTCCTCTCCTCACAAACCTTTTTACTAGAGATGCTAACAAGTGTTCAACTTGATTGGTTTGAGTTTCAGATCTTTTTATTTCCCTCGTCTATGCTCTGGAAAATGTGCAAATGAACCATAGGTGGGCTCAAGGGCAGGTTCAGGGGGAAGAGGAGAATTCAGGAAGAAGGATAACCCAGAGATGTAGTAAGTCAGTCTTTGAATAAAGAATAATGGATATGGAGACAAAGGATCTGAGTTTGAATCCTTGTCCTGTTACTTCCTACTTTTGTGACTTTGGGCAAGTCATTTAACCTTTAAAGGTCTTGCTTTCCTCATCTGTAAAATGAGGGGGATTGGACTAATGACCTCTGAGGTTTCTTCCAGGTCTAAATAATCCCATGACAATTTGCTATGAATTCCTTGTTTTACTTCTGGCTATGAAATAGTAACATGGGATGGTCATGTATGCTTATGTAATATGTTATATGTATATGTATACATACATATATATATACTAATATACATTATATACTAATATACTATAGACAGACTTGTACCTTGTGTTTGGATGGCTCCTCTCAGAACCTCCATTCTATGTGCCTAGGTCAGTTCTCCTTAAAAGGAGAACCTGGGAAGAGCCATTCATCCTGTGTGCAGACCTTTCATTCCTATTCAGAATGGCCCAGTACCTTTGTCCCTTCTCCTGTCTCAACTTCTTTTTATGTGTGGTCTTCCTGAATGAAAAAGGAAGCTCCTTGAGAGCAGGAGCCATCTTCCTTTCTACTTGTATTGTTATTCCCAGAGCTTAGTACAATGCTTCACATATAGTAAATACTCAGTAAATGCTGGTTGACCCCCATGATCTTCCATCTCTGCAAAGAACAGGGTGCTGTTTATGCCACAGTCAGCTTTGTTGTTCTCAACGCCTGAAATACTTTCATTTTCTTTTGAAATAATACCCATACTTTGAGACCCAGTTTAAATACTGTGTTCTCCAGAAAAACTTGCCTAAGGAAACCTGTTATGGTGAAATGAACATTGGTCTTGGAGTCAAAATAAATGAGTTTTTGAGTCCTAATTCTGTTACTTTACTTAAGCTGTGTAAGCCTGAGCGAATAATTTGCCTTCTTTAAGGTTCAGTTTCCTCATTTATAAAATGGGAATGATGATAATTCTGCTACCTACCTCCCAGGGTTGTTGTGACCAAAATGTTTTATAAGCCTTAAAGTTTTATAATGAATAAATGAATATTGCATATTGGTGCCTGTCTTACCTGGCTTACTATATTAGATAAGACTACAACCACGCTTCCCTGCTCCCTGGTCATGTTCTCCAAGGCTATGTGGTTTTACTTGAATTCCACCTCTGGGTCCTAGGAGCAACTCTGCTTTGAGGGGATATACAATTCCTACCTACCACTATAGCTCTCAAGCCTCCAACTTCCCTCTTTGGTTGGGTAGGGAAAAGCAGAATGGGAACAAGTGAGTATAGCTTCTTTACTAGACAGGAAAAAATGCTGAAGTCTAATTGGAAGACAAAATCTTGGTGTGTGAACAACTGACTCAACTTGTCTGCATTACTCACAGAGAACCAAACTGTTGTTTTGTAGTTCTCTAACTTAAAAGGGAATTGTTAGCCATTTCGATGAGAGATTTCTATTTATAAAACTAGCTGCTCACAAGAACTACAGATTAGATCGTTTACTTAATAATAACAATAAATAATAACAGTAATAGGTACTCGTATGAGATAAACGCAGAATTTTAAAAAACCATTCATCATGGTTCACACAAATCTAACACACAGTATTCCATCAACCATCTTTTGGGAAAAGTTGACACACCCTTACAGAAACCTGGCAGGGTTTCATCACATGAATGAGGAAAAACATGCTTGGGGTAACTCATAACTTTGGACTATTGACTTTCGTATCATGTGACATGGGTCAGGTTAGGAATATCAACACCACATGTAGCTTCTCCTTTGTTAACTTTTCCCCTTCTGGTCCTTTGTACTCTCCTGCTGGCCAGATCCTTTTCTCCTCTTACTCATATTATGCTGATGAAGCAACTGCAATTTCTTTTAACTCACAATCACTCCTAAAACTGTGCTATGAAAGTGATCTGTTACTGAAATGAGTAACAATTCCCTTTCAAGCCAGAGAACTACAAAATTTATCAGTTTAGTTCTCTCTGAGTAGTGCAGACAAAATTCCAGTCAGCTCTGGGTAATGTAGACAAGTTCAGCCAGCTCTTCACTCACCAAGATTTTGTCTGCAATTAGACTTCAGCATTTTTTCCTATACAGTAAGGAAGCTAGTCACTCATTCACATTCTGCTTTTCCTTACACAACCAGAGAGGGAAGCAGAGAGCAATGGGCACTTCTGAGAGGCTTCATCTTTCTCAAATTGTAAATAAACTAGAAATTCTCTTCCAATAAGCTTGAGCTTCTGTTCATGTGATCAGGGATCCAGTAGCTGACAGAGTTGTCACACTGCTCCTGATGCCATTTTCTCCCCACAGTTGCAAGAAATTTTTTTTTCGCCCCCCCTGGTGCTTCTTTTTCCTGCTTATCTCTAGTTAGATTCTTCCATTTTTCATTTTTCAGTGCCTCAAATTAGAGACTCCTAAGTGAGGCACCTTTCCTGTATGAGATAAAAACTCACGACATTTCCCTTATGAAATCATCAATTATTATTTAATCATTCCATTGTCTCCAGTATTTGATTGGTCGTTTTGACAGTTTTGACTTCCTTTAAGACTCATTGCCACGATGAGATAGTTGGAATATTTTTCTTGCTTCCCATTGCCAGGCTTCTCTCTATCACCTCTACCACCCAGGAACCTCTCTTTCTTTGAGGTTCATTCAATCCATATATACTACTCAGTTAAGATTCTGGTAGCTCTTATCTATCCATGCATAGGGACGCTCTCCTTTCTTCAATTAATTTAGTACCTGGCTCACAGTCTTTCTCTCTTCCCCAACTTCAGTCCTCATACAAATAAAAATGTTGCTACTCCCTCAAATACCCTAAATTCTGGGTTCCACAACTTACTCATTTCACACGACCTACTTCTTCACCCTCCCTCACCCACATGTAAAGATGATCATACCTTTGATCTTGCCATCACCTGCTAGCGTTTGACTTCTACGTTCCTGAACTGTGTATTTCTCTTTCTTCCTCCTTCCTCTCTGCCTTGCAACACCTAATTCTATTCTTCACTTTCACTGTGACTTCTTATCTCTCTACCCCTTAATTCTTTCCCAGGTCATCACCTTTGTACTGTATATACACTCTTCTTTACCTGTCTTGAATCCTTGATGAATCAATTCAACTCTACAGTATCCTCTTCTGAGTCCCTTGTTCTCTCATCCTATTGCAGATCTTACTCTGGCTAAGCCTTGGACTACTCCTACCATCTGCTGCCTTTTCCATTCACGTGCTGCTGAATAAAGCAGAAGGATGTCACAAATCAGGGTCCATTAACAATTTTATGTTACATAATCTCAATTGGACCTTCATGCAGTCCTTTTGTACTTCCCTAATTGATTCACTATTTCACTCAACACATCCCTCCTTAAACCTCTGCTGGTTCCCCCTCCTCTCTCTTGGCTGAGAACCTTATGTTATAATTCATTAATAAATTGAGATCATTTGTGGAGAGTTCCCTCTTATTCCCTCCTCCTTGTATCATATCACTCAGATGCTTTCTGCTTCTATTATCTTTTCTACCTTGTCTCACTTGAAGAAGTGGTTCTTCTTCCCAAGGTGTACTCATTTACAAACAATCTCATTCCATTTTCACCAGCAGATTTTACTATCACCTACAGCCTCTCATTAATCTTTAATTGTTCCCTATCTACTGACTGTTTCCCAACTGCCTACAAACATGCCCATGCCATTCCTATCTTCAAAAACCCCTGATCTGTCCATCCCTCCTGTCTTTATTGTTCTATATTTCTCCTCCCTTTTGTGACTAAGCTTCTTGAGAAGGCCATCTGCAATAGGCACAACCACTTCCATTCCTATCACTACATTCTTAACTCTCTGTACTGTTTTTTTGCCTAATTCATCTGAAACTACTCTCTCCAAAGTTACCCCATGATCTCTTAATTGCCAAAATTAATGTCCTTTTCTCAATCCTTATCCTTCTTGACCGCTCTGTAGCCTTTGGCACTGCTGATTATCCTCTCCTCCTGTCTAGATGTTTGTTGACACCACTCTCTCCTAGTTCTCTTCCTGCCTAGTCCTTCTCAGTTGCTTTTGCTGGATCTCCATCGGTCTTCTAACTGTGGGTATTCCCTGAGGTTTTGCCTTGGCCATCTTCTCTTCTTCCTCTTTCAGTACACTCTATACTACCATGCTTGATGATCTCATTGGTTTCCATAATTGAATTATCACCTCTATGTTGATGAATCTCGCATCTTATTTGTTCAGCCCTACCCTCTCTGTGGACATATAGTCTCAGATCTCCAATTACCTATTGTATAATTGTATTGGATGTGCATAGGCATCTTAAATTTGTTATGTCCCAAACTGAACTCATCATCTTTCCTCTGAAACTTTCCTCTCATCTTGACTTCTCTATTATTTTTTTAAATTTTCATTTAAGGAATAAAAATTTATTGAAAATTCCTGGGATAGGTGCTATCTCTTCTCAACCCTGGAGGGGAACCAGCAAGAGTGGAAAATGAATGAGAAATCACAGTGTCTTTATACTCCAAGTCCCCAGCAAAATATGGAGAGGGTGACTGTGGAAAGGAACATCTGTCAGTCTTCGATTATCCAATGAGACTGGGGAGAGAAGTGGTGGGTAGCTGTGAAAGAAAGTCATATGATGGGGGGTTAGGGTGAGAGAGGCGGACCCATCTGCTGACTCCTTCAAGACTATAACTCAGGGAGGAGCAGATCAGTTATCCCCTGAGGTCAGGAGGAGGTCTCACTATTTCTTGTCCCTGATGAGGTTCTTGCTTCCTTGTATGAAGCTTTCACCCTACAAGTTCAGTACAAGGTTGTCAGCAGCAGTGAGATAGAATTGTAGATGTGGCCATCCTTTTTGGAGATGTTCTGGGCATCTTGGTTTTTACAGATCTTGAAGTTTTATGTAGCCAGAATTCTTTCTCAGAGCTCCCCCAGTATCGCAGTTTCACTCTTGGCTCCTGCTATTGCTCCTGCATTGCTTTTTCCATCAGGAACTGAGCCCTCTGGACCTCCTGGCCTAGGCCACTTGCTTGGTCTCCCCAACAGCTGTGTAACTCTCTGCTGAAGCTCAGCTCTGTAATGGCTATATCATTCAGAATGAAGCTAAAGTCCTTGGTCTCAGCTCCTCTGGATCAACAGGGTCCCCTCAGCCTGCTGTGTGACAAGCTGTGAAGCTTTAAACTTGGCCACAGCACTCTTAAGCACCTCATTCAGGATAGAGGGTAACAGGCCTAGGTGCTGGGCAATTCTAGGACACTGGGGCAGGAGAGCACTTGAAGGGAGATGTTCACCATCCAAAGACCTTTGGAATCAGTGGCAGAAGAGACATTGTGGTACACCACTGACATCCTAAATGATGGGGTACTAGAACGCAGGGATCCTGAAGTGTAGACCTCTTGTGTCCCATTACACACCCTCCAATTTGGTAAAAAAAAAAAATGGTTTTTGACCTTCCTTCTACAGTGAAGCTTTTGGTACATGGAAGTTCTTTTTCTGACCCTTTCAACCACCAAACAGTTTCACATACCAAAGGGGTTACTTTATATCCTTTATGAGGTGATTTAAGCCTTTTTTGTTTATGTCCAGCTTATTTCCTGTCCCCTTTGGCAACTAAACTGCTTATAACTTATCTGAAGACTATTTCTTTTTATGTAGGTTTTAGCAATTTTTATCATACCAAAATTCTTTTTCTGTCCCCTTTCATCAACCAGCCTGCTAAACCCTTTAAAAGGACAATACTTTAAAGGGACAATTCCTTTTATATACAAAGTAACTTCTGGATGTATGGCATTAGCAATAATTTTAATTTTATTGAGGGCAGGTATTGTATTTTGTTTATCTATGGATATTTGTTCCCTAATGTTATTGGAGTGAATATAAATCAGAATTTAAAGAGGCTTGAAAAGTGAGTGTTTCTGCTTTAGAAGGTGCTAGGATTTCAGTCAGTCAGTCAGTCAACAAGCCTTTAATAAGGACCTGCAATGTGCCAGACACTCTGCTAATCATTGGAGCTACAAAGGAAGACAAAAGACAGTCTCTGCCCTAGAGAGCCTCACAATCTATGGGGGAAAGGAGAAGACAGCAAGCAAACAAATATATATAAACATGCTATATACAGGATAAATGGGAAATAATTAGCAGGGGGGAGGGTATTACAAAGGAGATGGATTAGAAAAGGCTTCTTGTAGAAGGTGAGACTTTAGCTGGGGCTTGAGGGAAGCCAAGGGAGCTAGGAGGTGGAGATGAGTAGGGATGGGGGACAGTCACAGAAAATGCTTGGAGGCCAGTGTCACTGGTTGGGTTCTTCATGCTCCAACAGGATCAAAATGATACCACTATGTCAGGGCCAAGGTACGATGTGTCTGACTGTGGCTGATCTGATCAATATGAGCTTGGAATGTTCTACCACAGGTTGGGCACAAATAGTTCACATGAACATTTGGAGTAAAGATGTCTCTACATCTCCCATTTCTTTTGGGTTACTGTGATTCTGTTTTGCTTCTTGAGCACAGTTCCTTCTTTGATGTGGGCATGCCAGGCTGGGCAGTCCTGTGCCAGTGTCTCCTATGTCTCAAAATCAATTACAAAGTTCTTCAGAGAGACCTTGGCAGTGTCCTTGTATCACTTCTTCAGTCCTCTGTGTGAACACTTGATTTGTGTGAAATTCTCTGTAAAATAGTCTTTTAGGCAAACATACATTTGGCATTTGAACAATGTGGCCAGCCCATTACGGATGTGTTCTCATCAATAGACTTTGAATGCTTGGCAGTTTACCTCAAGAAAGGATCTCATATCTGGCACCTTATCTTGCCAGGTGATCTTCAGTATCTTCCTAAGACAATTCAAATGGAAGAGATTCAGTTTCCTGGCAAGGCATTGGTAGACTGTCCGGGTTTCACAGGTATACAACAGAGGTCAACACACAATGGCTCTGTAGACCTTCAGTTTAGTAGGCAGTCTAATATCACTTCTCTCCCACACTTTCCTTCAGAGCCTCCCAAACACTGAATTAAAGGGTACATGGAGGAGTAGAAGATGGAAGAAGACTGGAAAGGTAGGGGTGGGAAGTTTAGATTATGAATGGCTTTGAATGCCAAAGAGAGGATTTTTATTTCATCCTGGAGGTGATCGCAATCAGAGTTGGTTGAATAGGTGACATGGCTCGACTTGTGCTTTAGAAAAATCACTTTAGCAGCTGAATGGATTTAGCTCCTACACCAGTACATTTCTGGCCATCAAGTTCAATCCCTCCTTCAATCCAGGCACCAGGAAGTCCACGTACATGGGTTGACATCCAGGCAGACCTTGGAGACAGACCAAACAAGTTTCAAGTGCAGTTGTAGCCTCCTGCTACAATTGATGTTAGAGGGTGCTCTTGTCCTATTTCCTCTGCTTGCTTTACCGTTTTCCAACTTTAACTCCCTGTTCATTGGTCATGAAAATTATTCTTGTGCTCACTCCAGCAAGACTCAGTTATCACAAATGCAACTTTGATGCTGGTGGACATAGTTTCTGCCTCAAAATCCTTTCTACCTCTATGATTCCAATGATAAAACCCTTCCCATTCAGAGCCAAACTCAAGAGTGGTTAGAGAGAACAATGTGAAATACTTAAACCCCGCAGGGCAACTAAGTAAGTGTACTCTACCTCAAAGACCACTGGCTCACAGGATCCTTCTATTTGCTCAGGTCTCTCTGCATCTTAAGATCATGTTCCTTTAGAAGTGTTCTGATGTGGATATAAAGAATCTTCTGAATTCAAGACACAAAGAACCAGTCTCAGAAATGTGTACATTTCCATTGCTGGGGCTGTATCATACCCACATACTAGATTGCCTCTTCTCTGTCCTGCTGATTTCAATCTGGCAGGAGCACCGCATTTCTTTGTACTCTGTGAGGCACATGTGCATATGGTGCATGCTAAATATAAACCATATTTGGCAGGATGCTTTTCCCTCTCCCTTTGTTTCAAAAAACATAATGAAAAAATAAAGACACCTTCTACAAAAGGAGAGAAGCTCTTAGGAAGTGGAATAATCCTATCAACAAACCAAGCATTCTCTACATAATTTTGGCACTTGGCAATCTTGGCAGGAGCAAATCTTCTGCTATAACATGACTCAAGATGGTGCTGATGATTATGCTTGAGAACTTCTACAAAGCAACTTTATTAAATTCCTAGGTTGTTAAATTAGTAGGCAGAATTTTCAGGAAGGTCAGTGCTGCCCTTCCTTTCGAATCACTACTACTAGCATAGTGGCAAATTATAGCAAGAACACTGGTCTTGGTGTCAGGAGGTAGGAGTTTGTAATACTGACTCTGACACTTAGCTAGGTAGATCTGGCCATGTCATGTAACTTCCTTAAGCCACAATTTCCTCATCTGTAAAATTAAAATAAAAATAATCTATTTCTTTGGTTTGTTGCGCTCACATTATCCGGGTCTGTTCTAACTTCTCAGCTGGTTTGGGCAACCTCAGAAAAGCTTTTTCTTTATAAACCCTTGGGAAAGAGGTCACCAACAGTGGTACTGAGGTAGTGGGGCAGCAAGTCATTATTTATCAAAAAATGTCTTTTTGTAAGGACAGAGGAAGGAAGGAAAAAAACGTGTATTAAGTGCCCACTGCATGACAGGCATTTTGCTAAGTGCTTTAAAATAATATCTCGTTTTATCATTCCAACGATCGTGGGAGATAGATGCTATTCTTTCATTTTACAGTTGAAGAAACTAAAGCAGACTGAGGTTAAGTAATTTGACAGGGTTACACAGTTAGTAAGTATCTGAGACTGGATTTGAACTCAGGTTTTCCTGACTCAAGGCCCAGTGCTCTATCCATTGTGCCTCCTAGTTTTCTGTAGAAGGTAGAGAGCTCTCTCTCTTTTTTCTTTAACATTTGCTATTTATTTTTTTTTAAAGTTTTGAATTCTAAATTTTGCCCCTTCCTCCATCACCCCTCCCCTTCCTTGAGATTGTAAGCAATCTGATATAGGTTATACATTAGCAATCATGTAAATATTTCTGTATTAGTAATTTTGTGGGAGAAAACTTGAACAGAAAGAAAGGAACAAAAAAGGAAGAAAGAAAGAAGGAAAGGAAGGAAGGAAGGAAGGAAAATAGTATGCTTCAGTCTTTCAGATGCTATCAGTTTTTTCTTTGGAGGTGGATAGCATTTTTCATTGTTAGTCCTTTGGAATTGTCTTGGATCATTGTATTGCTAAGAATAGCTAAGTCATTCACAGTTGTTCATCATGCAATATTACAGTTCATGTAAGTCCAGGTTTTTCTGAAATCATCCTGCTTGCATTTCTTATAGCACAATAATATTCCATTGCATTCATATACCCTGACTTGTTTAGCCATTCCCCAATGGATGAACATTCCCCCAATTTCCAACTCTTAACTACAAAAAGAGCTGCTATAAATATATTTTTGTGTAAATAGGTCTCCCTCGATGAGGTCTGGATATATAGATTAGGGAGTCATCTGAATAGGGATGATAGTTGAAGTTGGGGACATTTTTAAGAATCTTAACAGAGAGTATAGAGGAAAAAAAGAGAAAGCATATGAGAAAGCATTTGGGGATGTCCGTGGTTGGGGAGTGGGGCACAGTTGATTCTCTGACAATGAAGACTGAGGAGCAGCCAGACTGGTAGAAGGAGAACCAAATTAGTCAATTAGCAAGTACTTATTAATCATCTACTGTGTCCCTGACACTGTGCTAGGTGCTGGGGATTCAAATAAAAAGATTAACCCCCTTCTCTCAAGAAGCTTACATTCTAACAACAAAGACAAGTTCACACATAAGTATATCCAGAATAAATAGAAATAAATATAAAATAGTTAAATGCAAGGTAGTTTGGGAGGAAAGGCATTGATAGTTGGGGAAGGGCATCCAGAAAGGCTTTATATAGAAGGTGGTTCTTGAGTTGTATTTTGAAGGAAGACAGTGATTCTATGAAGTGATGAGGGAGTGCATTCCAGGGGTAGGGGATCATTGGTATAACAGCATGGAGACAGGAGTTGGACTGCCAGGTGTGAAGAGCAGAGAAAAAGCCAGTTTATCTGGATCATAGACTAAGGAAGGGGGAGAAATGTCCAGTGATGCTGGAAAGATAGACTGGGGCCAGGGTCAATCAGTCAGTTAGTAAATAAATATTTATTGAGTACTTATTATGTGTCAGGCATTGTCTTAATTGCTAGGAATGCAAAGAAAGGCAAAAGACGGCCTCGGTTTCAAGCTAAATAGAGGAATAAGGGATCCCACAGGCATTAGGGAGACTCTGGAGATTACTGAGAAATGAAATGACAAGGTCATATCTCTGTTAAGGAAAATCACTTTGGCATCAGCATATGGGATGGCCTAGAGTGGTTAGACATAAGGCAGAGAGATCAATTGCATGGCTGTTAGAACAATCTAGACAAGAGATGATGAGGTGAACCAAGGTGACATCTACATGAGCGGAGAGAAGGTTTGGATGAGAAAGAGATATTGTGAAGGTAGAAACAGTGAGATTTGGCAACTGATCAGATATAAGGGATGAGGGAGAGTGAGGACTGGAGAATAAAGCTGGAGTTACAAATCTGAGAGACTAGAAGAATAGCGGTATCTTCAACTGGAATGGGAAAGTTGAGAAGAGAGGAAGGTTTGTGGGGAAAGATAATGACTTCTGTTTTTTACATGTTGAGTTTGAGTTATTTTGGGGAATCCAAGTTAAAATGTCCAATAGGTAACTGGTGATGTGGCAGAGCTCAGGGCAGAGACTGGATATATAGATCAATGGCAATTGATGAGGTCCCTTAGAGGGAGTGTAGCAACAGGAGAAAAGAAGGCCTAGGAAAGAGCCTTGGTGAACTTTCACAGTTAGGGGCATGATATGAATGATGATTCAGTGAAGGAAAATGAGTAGAAATGGTTAGGCAAGATAGGAAGAAAATCAGAGAAAATAATGTCATGAAAATCTAGAAAAAAGAGGGTATTCTGGAGGAGAAGGTGACCAACATCATCAAATGCAGCAGATAGAAGGAGGGAGACTGAGAAAAGACCATCTCAGTTGGCAATTGAGAATTCAGTGATAACTTTGGAGAGAGCAGTTTGAGTCGAGTGATGCAGAGGTCAGACTCTAAAGGTTGAAGAATGGATGAGAGGAGAGAAAGCGGAGGGTAAGGAAAGTTTGAGGGGAATGGTAGAATCTAATAAAGGTTTGAGGTCTTTTTCAGTCAGTAAAGAAGGAAGGAGAGAGTTCCAGAAGGGTGTGTTGAGCAGAAAAGGAGCCAGTAGATAAGGATAGATTGAAGATTATAAAGGAGGTGATTGGGTAAGATACAAAGGGATGACCCCAAAACAGAGTGTAGTAAGGAGAAAGGTCACCTCTTCCCCAGAGACTGAATTAAAGGAGTCAAGGAATTTTGAGATGTAGAATGGGGGCACAGAGAGAATCCAAAGCAAATGACTATCATTTTCTCAGTAAAATATAAGACAAGGCCCTTTGTTGAAAAAGGAGATAGTGGGCTATAGTGTGGGAAGTTTGAGGAAAGAAAAAAGGCCTTGGAATAGCTGCTTCGAGGAGTGTGATAGTCAATTATGAATGAGTAATGAAAGAATACTGCCTTGTAGAAGTGAGGGCTCAACTAAGATTACACGACATATTGTTAGTGGCCCACTGCACAAGGCTGTATATCTTCTGGCACTCTTCAAGAGCATATGGATGAGGAGTGTGCATGATTGTAGTTTGGAAAGGCATGGTTGGCAACAGGACAAGGGGGTAAGAGATCAGAGCATAGAGGACAATGAATTGGTAAGAGAGGAAAGTATGGGCATGATAGCTTTGAAGGAAACAGGAATTGGAAGTCATTGTCATATTGAACATGTTCAGGACAACACATGCTCTTTGGCCCAATACTACTACTACTAGACATATCCCAGAAAGACGAGAGAAAGAGGAAAAGGTCCTACACATAAAAAAAATATATTATTGATTGCAGTCTTTTCTGATGTGGCAAAGAGCTGAAAACTAAGAGGGTACTCATCAGTTGGGGAATGGTTAAGCAAGTTATGGTATTTGAATGTAATGAGATACTATTGCACTATAAGAAATAATGAAGGGGACTGTTTCAGAGAAATCTTGGGGAAATTCATATGAATTGAAACAGCATGAAATGAGTTGAATCAGAACAATTTATACTATATCAACATTATAAGGACAAATAACTTTGAGAGATTTAAGTTTGATCATCAAAGTGATCCATTATGATTTTAGAGACAGAGAAGCAACAGATTCAGGGCACAGAATGAGACATACATTTTTGGACACAAGCAGTCTGAGAATTTGTTTGGCTTGATTAAGTTTTGTTTTTGTTGTTTGCTAAGAGAAGTGGGGCGGGGGGAGAGAGAAAAAGAGAGAGAGAGAGAAAGAAAGGGAAAGAGAAAGAGAGAGAGGGAGAGAGAATATGATGATTAAAAAAGTTTTAAGCAACTTTTTAAAAAAAGGATAGGTTTTGTCATAGGGAGGGATAGAATGAAAGGAAGTTATAGTCAGATGGAGGAATTTTAGAGTTCTTGATCACAGAGGTGGAATGTTCATGGGTAAAAGTGATAGGAAGATCAAGGGTATGGCCATCTCTGTGGATGAGTGAGGTGCTGTAGGTCATGGAGCTGAGGAGGTGAATGAATTGGGAAGTCAGGGTGCTGATGGACAATGCCTTGTATATTAAAATCTCCAAGGAAGGGATGGTGAGGAAGATTGATCCAGGTACTGAATTCCTTGGGAAAGATGGGAGAAAGACCATGGGTTTAGCATAGAAGGGGTAATTGTCACCATTAACAAGATACTGGTGATATATCTGGCTGTATCAAACCTCAAAAGAGGAGGTCTTGAGTGATGGTGACAGAGGAAGCAGCAATGAGGAGCAAGGATTATGTCTATTCTTCCTCCTGGTCCTCCTGCGCGTCTGTGAGTATGAGAAAATGTCTATCTGGTCCTGGAGACATCAGGGTACAGGGTTTTCTGGGAGGGGGCATTTGTTTGTTGTGTGTCATTGTGCCACGGGGCTGCCTGAATGCCAGATGTTGAAAGGAGTGCAGGAGGAAAGGTTTGAGATGACAGGAAGCTTGTTAGCTATGGGACTGGGGGGTCAGTAGAAACAGTCATGAGCTTGGAGACCTGAGATCTGGGTTTGAACTGGAGTTTTGCCACTGACTGCCTTGGGTAAGTCATTGTATCATTCTGGGCTTCTGTTTCTCGTTTGTAAAATGAAGGGGTTTTACTTGGTTAACTCTAAGGTCTTTCATAGTTCACTGCTCTAAATCCAAGTAACTGAGGCAGCAGCCTAAGAGTCTTTGATGTCGAGGAGAAAGTAGAAGGAGTCTACTCCTGGCTACTTAGGGGAGACTACTTAGAGATGGATGGGAATTAGAGATAAGAAGTTGTAGCACAGAGATAGGGTTTATAACACTTATAGAGCTGTAGAAATCTGAGCCGACATTGTGGCCGTGTTCTTATGACCTCTCTTAGAAGGAAAGGTAGATTTGAACAAATCAAGTGGGTAACACCGTTGAAATAACTATTTACAGGTTGATCTATTTCCCAGACTCTCTCAGGCCTTCTGGCCTCTCTTGTAATCTGTGTCTGACTCACTTGAGCCTATCCTGCTTGTCTTGGAGAACTCAGAAAAGCTGCTGATGCCAATTGTGAGAATGATTGGAGCTCAGGACCAGAACACTCTTTGTTCATATCTCGAGGAATCTGTTAAATCCCAGAGTCACGTCCTCTTGTCAGGACTCATGACTGTGTCTGTGCCAATTTCCTGGGATCAAGATCTTTGGACTGATTATAGGGAGTATAGGACACACTCCAAGGAGGACTTCAGATGTCTGAGGCCAGTCGAAAGTGCCCTTTTGGCCTGGATAATGCTGATTGAAGATGGCCAGTCTCCGCTTTGGGGAAGGTTGCTTTTCATCACCACCAGAAGACATATTACTCCTCATATCATCAGAGAAGAGCTAAGGGGAAGAGAAAATGGGCTCTCTGGAGGAAAACTACAGAAGTAGTGAGAGTGAGCTAATTGTCTAGTGTGCTCACCACTCAGGGCAGAGTGTATATCTCAGCAGTTTTTAACAGGGCTCTGTCAATGAGTGGGAACTTTCTTTTCTTTTGATAATGGCACTTTAAAAACTTTGTTTTAATGAGGAAAATTGGATTCTCCTCAGCTGCCTGCCTTTGAATTTGAGTTGGGAGGGTAAGACAATTAACAATAGAGCTTGGAAAATGAAAACAGCCTAATGCAGTTATAAGGTGTAGTGATGATGGTGGGCATAGTACCATTGTGATGAGAGGTGCCATATTGTAGTGAATAGAACATTGGACTTGGGATCAGCAGATCTGGATTCAAATCCAACTCAGGCACTAAAGCTATGGCAAGGGGAAAGTTATTTAACCTCTCTAGAGTCTGTTTCCTCATCTGTAAATTAGTAATTAGCACTACTTACCTTAGGCAGGTTGTGAGAAAAGTACATCGTAAACCTCGAGGCATTTGGCAAATATAAATGATGGACTGGACTTGTGGCTTTGCCAGTGTAGGAAAGCTCCAAGGGAGGGATTTCCTCTGCTAATTTAGGTCAACACTTTCTCTGCAACTTGTAGCCTTAGAGAGTTTCAGCACTCACCTAGAGTACTGAAAGATTAAGTGATTGTCTGGGGTCGCATCACCACTATGTGTCAGAGGTAGGATTTGGGGCCCAGTGTAACCACCATGTTACACTGCTTCTCAGTGATGCTGCTGCTGCTGAATCAGTAAGTATTTATTAATAGTCTACTAGGTTCCAGGTGCTATGATAAGTGCTGAGAATAAAAGGAGAAAAATGAAATAGTCTGTGATTTCAAGGAGCTTATAGCACAGTGACTGGCATATAGCAAGTTTTTTAAAAAAATGTTTGTTGATTGATTCCAATAAGGGAAATGTCATGCACACATATAAATACATAGAGAATATATAAAAATGAACAAAAGGTAATTTGGAATTCCGAGAGGCCAAGGTAAGGAAGTTGAAAAAGGAGTATCATCTGTGTATGGGTGTGTGTGCACACGAGTGAAAGTAAGTAGACCAGTTTGGATGGACTACAGAGTGTGAGGAGGGAAGATGTCTACGTTCAGTTTTGAATTGTGGTGTTAAGTGGAAGTCCATGGCTGTTAAGTAGCAAATATAATATGAACTTCAAAACAAGGGATGACTAATCTAATTCTATAATTCTACATCTAGTCCATTTTTAGCTACTAAGCATTTAATCTACTAGTCAGTAAACCACCAGATTGAACACAGATCATAAAGCTTCATTGTCTCACATCAGAGGCAATACTCTCATTAATTATAAAATATATCAGGCAATTAATTCTGATATGAGGTCTTAGCTTAATGATCTTCTGGATTAGAGAAGGAAATAGAATTGCGGAAGAAAATGGTGGAAGGTAAAGTGACTATATGGCAAGTTTTGGCGCCAGTACAGAAAACTCAGGGGAGAAAACACCCTGTTTTTGCTTGAGCAAACCAAGAATGGTTTTGTGAATAGTTTCAAATTTACCAGCTTTCCTCACTAATTCAAGTAAACTGAGGGGAAGGCCAGTAAAATGAGTGAAAATCAGAATTACAGACTATTTAAAAAGAAAGACATCTTCATAGCTTTTAAGTACACAGAGTAACTTAAACCAACGGCTAATTTGGCAACTTGGCAACAAAGTGTTTCCAAGAAGGGATCTTGCCAAGCTTGATTTTTGCTATGCAAGTGGCTACTGATTGTAAGCAATCTATTTGCCTAAGTAGGTAATCCTGCCTCTTTTTAATCTTTTTCTGTTTTCCTTAATAAATGTTTCTTCCATACATTGTATAAAAGTTAAGCTCTGTACCAAATACAAATCACCAAATAAAATTCAGTTGACCAAGATTTGAACCCAGATTTTCTGTCTCCAAACCTAATGCTTTTTCTATTATGAAATTCAGACCTAACTGAATTTTGTTCAGTACCGAGTTTAACTTCATGCTACATAAGGAAGAAATAGCACCTGACACAAAAGTGCCAGCCAGCCAGCGCTTAATAAATATTTTTTCATTGACAGCTTCATTCATTCATGAATCATATAGTCTATGTTGACTTATTCTGTTGTGTCCATTTTTGTTTTTATCTCTCCACTGGGGAGACTTAGTCTCTCCAATAAAATTGTAAGTTCCTTAAAGACAGGGCTTGATTCATTGTTATTAGAATATTATATACATTATTAGAATTCATATTTTTGAAGGCAGGGACTGTCTCATTTTTGTATTTATAGCGTAGTACCTGACCCATAAGTACCAGCAAGCACTTAAAAATACTTTTTCATTAACTGGTTTATTTATGAATCATATAATCCTTTCTTTCTTTCTTTCTTTCTTTCTTTCTTTCTTTCTTTCTTTCTTTTTTTTACCTCTCCATTGGGGAGATTTAGTCTCTCCAATAAAATATAAGTTCCTTGAAGTCAGGGCTTGACTTAAACTTCTTTGTATCACTAGAGCCTGGCCAAGTATTGATCATAGTAGGTGCTCTATAAATACTTATTGTTGTTTGCAGCAGAAAAACCTAAACAAAATCATAGCATCGGAGATTTAGAGGTAGAAGTGCTGTGGTCAAAGTCACTCAGGGAGCTAGGAATTAGCTGCCAGGATTTCAGCCTAGATGTTCTAATTCTAGATTCAGTGCTCTGACTATAATACAAAGCCACATCAAGGCTATAATGATATCAGACAGCTCAGGATCCAGGTGGGAAGTGCCACCAATGTCAATGAACCTGCTTATGAAATGGAAAGTTGTATCCAGGTTGGTCTTACACATAAGGTGGTAAAACTGCCTGTTATCAATACCTGAAATTCTACCTTCAGGGCATCATACTTGGGTTAGGCTTTGTCTCCTGTTCCAATAGAAATCCTGATCCTTAACCCTACCCTAGAGGGATCCCAGAATTTACTGCTAGAAGGAATCTTAGAGATCAATTAATACAATCTCTCATTCTGTAGAAGAAAAACTGAGGCCCCAAACGGACAAGTGACTTGCAGAGGATGAAACAGGCAATAAGTAATAGCACTTGGTGCTAAGGTCCTCCTGATTCTAGAAGTAATGCATTAATCCATAATCAATTGCTTGTATCATGATAATAGTAAGTAGCTTTTGTGCAGCATAAAAACATATACGTGCTTTACATACATTGTCTCATTTTATCTTTACAACAACTGTGGGAAGTAGGTCATATTATCATTCCCATCTTACAGATGAGAAAACTGAGGCAGGCAGAGGTTAAGCAACTTGACAAGGAACACATTGTTGTTATCTGCATGGTACAAAATTTGAATTTGTCTTCCTGATGCCAAAGCTCCGTCTGCTGTTTCACTTCGCTGCCTCAGATCCAGGAAAAAACTGAAAATGGATATATTGGGGTCAGGGATAGAAGGGGAAAGCACAAGGAAAAGAAGGGCCTACTAAGAAAGGATCACATGAAAAACAAAAGGAAAGCACATTAGAGACGAAACTCACCCACTTCATAATTTTACCTCAAGTCAGCACTGTAGATTACTATCAGTTGTGTGGTGAGTTATGATGCCCCCACCAGCCTGAATAATTCAAGTTAGTACATTTGTAAGTATTTGCTTGTTTGGGTCACATCTTGTGGGCTATCTATAAAAAAAGAGCCTTACATAGAGGTGAAGGACTCCAGATTCAGGCCCCTGAGAGAAATGTGATCTGGGGGAATTGTGTGTGTGTGTGTGTGTGTGTGTGTGTGTGTGTGTGTGTGTGTGTGTGTGAAGATGGTTTTTCTCTCCTCTTCCCCTTTCCTCCTCCTTCTTCCCTCCCCCCTCATTAATTATGTTGCACAAAGCATCAAGCCAAGGTAAGAGAAGGGTACCCAAGACAAAGAGACACTCAGGAAAGGAGATGGCATGCCAGAAAGAGAGAGACAGAGAGACCAGACAGACACATACTAACCTGGACACAGACAGATAAAGGATAGTCACTCTAGAAAAGAAAGCAACTTCAAGGAGTGTGTTCTCTTGTACCAGAGACAGATGATAATTATGAGCCCATAAAGTCACCAATCTTTAGAACCCCACCAAACAACTTGACCAAAGGCAGCTTCATGAAGATGTTAGCAAATTTGTGTGAGTTGGGGTGAGTCACTTCAACTTTCTGGGCCTTAGTTTTTTCATCTGCCAAATGGGGAGGTTGGACTAGATCACCCCCAATTAATAACCCTTCCAGGACTTTGGTTCTGTGATTCCTTTTGCCTCTAAGTCTGTGATCCTATGGTTTTGTTTAGGCCTTTCTGCTGTGACTAACTGTAATGCCATGCACCAGCAGATTCCCAAAAGAATGTTTTTGTGAACAGCTTTCAAGGTTCAGATTACACAATATAATGAACATTCTGTTTATTCCTTTACAAATCAAGGCAAACATTCACAATATATCACAATATAATAATCACAACATTACATCTTATCACAGAAAATCACAATATAGTGTTCATAACAGCTAGACATTAGAATGGCCACACAGTTTTCACTACAGTGGCCACAATATTTAGAACAAAGCATTCAATCAATTCACAAT